>OY728156.1:1611948640-1613198640 GCA_963277665.1 Viscum album | reverse complement strand
TTTCCTCACACTGGTTATGCTTTCCCCCCCAAAGACAACCAGATCAGACTCCTATACACCATGCTCATCTTTTAGATAAACTATGCTCTAATTGACTTTTATGCTTAATATATTTTCCAAATATTCTCATATGAATGATTCAAATTCCATATTTTTCATAGAATTATATGTAAGAATTTGTTAAAAAATTAATAATTATAAGAACAGTAAAATTCCATCATAAAATTATAAATATAGATCCTTTTTAAACAAATTTAATTAAAATATAAATTCCCCCAAAAGAATAGATTAATGAATATCATGGGAATCAAATATTAAAAAAATTATGTAATTAATAATTTAATAATAAAATCTTTTATATATCAAATATATAAATTGTATCATGAATTCAATTCCCCTTACATAGAAAAATAAGTACAAGAAAATTCCCATTCTAACTCTATCCATGAGAGTGTAGGAAAATAAAATTTTATACTATGTTGCATAGGTAGACTCCATAAAAAACAACACACCACTAACATTGGAATCATAAATACTATTATATATTTAAATATTTTAAGATTTTTTTATTTCATTTTCATATAAATTTTAAACTGGTTGTGCACATTGGGATGTAATGGAACCCTTTGGGTTTATCATCATTTGGTATTGTTTTCAAGGAAAGGACATATAATGTAATTTAATTTACTAATTTTAAAAATAATTTTCAATCATTTTATTTCTATGTGATGAGTTTAAATTATGTTTTTATATTTTTTAATATTTATTACCTTAATTAATTGGGTGATTTTGATTTTTATGGTGGGATTACATTGTATATTTTCTAAGGAGGACAATTTCACTATCTGAATCAGATATATCTCACATTAAATTAAGGATCTCAAAGAGTAGGTCAAAAACCATAAATAAAGATTCCCATACCCATTCCAAATAATGTATTTATAGACACTCCATGAAGAAAAATAATCTTTTCAGGTTCATTTATAGTTTATTATAGCTTGTTGAATGAAGTATAGTCTCGTTATACTTCAAATGAAGGATTTCCTTCAAAATAAGATACTCTCTTCATGGAATATTTGGATGAAGAATAAGAAGATGTAGGATATGGAACCTGAGATCTTGATTTTCTATATTAATTATATAAAAATATATAAAATAATCAGTAAGAGGTGGAAGTGGGACAATAAGAAAAATTGAAGTTGAATAAACAGAAGAAATGGAAGGGATAACAACAACCAATATTTGAGATAACGTGATGAAAATGGGGAAGGATGTAAATATAGATCCTAATGAACCATATGATCTATTGAATATATATATAAAATATTATTTAATTATAATTAATAAGAATATAGGTTATAGGTTTTGGAAGATATTTTATTTTTTTTATATGCTCACAACTGTACAGATTTTGGTTACCACTTATTATAGAAAAAGAAGAAGAGGAAGATAAAATTGATGAAAACCCTGAATCAATCATGGATTAATTTGAAAACAATATACCCTCCATTGTAGAATAATGGGAGAGTTGAGAGTAAAATCATGTGTGAAAAAATGATTTAAATTTTCATGATAAATCAACTACATGGTACCCACATAATCGAAGATTAAAAATGATTTTGATTACAATGAGTAGAGATACCTCTGATTTGTTGCAATGTCAAAATTAGGTCAACATGAGATGATTATCCATATGTCATACTCGTATAATGAGATTAAAATAGTTATAATCAATATTGAATACTTAAATAAAATAACCCTATGGAAGACTACGAGAGTTATTTATTTCGTTATAAGGATATAGTTTTGGAATATACTAGAAATATTTAAAAATTACTTTATATTTTATAGCATTAATTTAATGAAAATTGTGCTTCCACTAGGATTTCTATTTTTTAGGATCATGATGGTAATGTATTAAATTAGAATAGCTATAATCAAGGAAGGAAATAGATATATATTGAATGGGATGTACATTAAATTTATAATATTTTTCTCTCAAATTGTTTTTTTGAATTATTTAGATTAAAATAAAATATTTCCTGTAATAAATTTAATCATTTCCATAATTTTTTATCTATGAAGAAGAATTATTACCTATAAATCTCATGAATACCATTTTATGATTAAATGTTCAAAAGAATTACAACACTATATTATATAATTGAAAACATTTTGGGAATCACAAGAGTATACCTTTGATGAATTCTAATTTCGGGGATCTATTTGATTCATGTAGATGAAGTTTCCATACAATTTTTATTCATTAAACTTATGGAGTTCCTATTTATTAACTTATTATTATTACACATGCTTTGAGTGATTATCCAAACTTAAATATATCATATTTCAAAGATTACATCTAATCCACTATTTGTAATCTTTTCTAGTGCATATTTCTTGAGTGATATTGGGACTTTATTTCTACAATAGAATTCATTTTTACTATAAATTATATTATTTTACAATGTCATGTTCCGTGTTAATGAGTATTTTTTTGGAAATATATTATCCCTAGACCAAGCATAATTAGGATCCTTCTTTTAATCCCAAATAATCCATGATATAATTTTATTAAAAATGATCCACATTATGTAACCATTTTATCACTTCATACCCAATATATTCTTTTTCATGACAATAAAAATAAATAGCGGGGGAGATGTTATCCATGGTGGATGAGATGTTCTATATTGAAAGGAAAAAAATTTTGGTGTGATTTCATTGGATGTTTGTAAAAATATAATAATATCATTAATTTTACTTATATTTTATCCCTTTTTAATTAATGTAATAAAAATAGTTGAAAAAATAAAAGAAATTAAAAATAGGTTGAGTTTTGTAGTGTAAAAATCACCATTTACTTGAAAAAATAATTTTTCAGATTCTTTTTGGAGGTGGATGTGAAACATATCCCAATTAAAATTGAAAAAAATTGTAAAAAAAGTATTATATAAAAGAAAATAAATTAATAATGATGGGAAAAAATAAAGTGTTTCTATAAAAATTATTCTTTTATTATCTTTGGTTATTTATTTGATTTTGTAACGAGGGTGTTGTATCTTTGATGAAGTTATTTTCTTTACACTGTACTTTTTCTTTTAAAGAAACATACAATAGATATAACCTCCTAATTGAGATTAAATGTTATTAAAATCAATAAATATCAGCCTTCATCCATAGAATCCATTATCATAAATGATAAGTCCTTATGTTTTTTGGGTTATTTTCTATACATTGTTTAAAATAGGGGACCTTTACAAGCATATGAGAGGATCATGTCCTAATTGTAGGAGAATTACTCTACATAAACCTGTACAGTTGGGTGGTAAGAGAAAAAAATTAATTGTGAGGTAGATAATGATTGATATTCTTTATAATAATGTTTTAATACACATTAATATAAGGAATGATAATACACATTAAATCCTAATGGGAAAAAGAAAAGTACTTTAGCGTGTTATTTCATTGAATAGTGTGATGTTTAATTGAATATTATTATGTGACACTTAAATGTTTGAATCACATTTGAAAATTTCTTGTTTTTTTACTTTTTAATTTTAATATTGATATCATGGTGTTCCCATTGTATTTATGTTGATATTTTATAGTAGAGTAAAAGCATGAGTTTAAATGCAGGTGTATTTTATTGCTCTATTTTATAGATGAATATTTTTAGTTTTTCATTATGATTTCATTAATCTTTAAGGTTTTATTCCTATCTTATTCATTGATTATGTTTTTTTAGTGTAAAATATTTTTTTAAAAAATATTTTTTAAGTTGAATATACAAATAAACATAGTTTAAGCCAATTTTTAATTATAAAACTTCCAAAATCTATTTTATATTAATTAGGTAAAAAATTAGCTTCACTACTAGGCCATTGGTTCCTGGACTATAGGAAGCACAAATCTCACAAACGAGTGGGGAGAAAGCATGGTTGGGCCATGTTCCACTATGCCTGTGCAGGTTGGCCCGATTCTGAGTTGTGTGTAGTGCATCGAGAGCCCATTCATAGGGTATGTTTATGATATATGGATATATAATCCCTATTTACATCTCACTACCATCCTAAGCCTCCCTTCTATGATGGATGTAGATATTTATGGGTCCTTAACACTTCACTCAATTGACCTTGATTATCCTTGATGGTTTCTTTCTTCGTGATTAAACTTTTCCATATCTCCACTATTGTCTTATTTACTGATAAGACCACTATAATGGTTCACTATAATGTCATAACCACCATTAGGGAAGATCAAGAATGATTATTGATCCACATAGAAGGTCAGAGGCACCTTGGAATTCTCCTAGAGGCTTTAGTTTTACCCTATATTATATTGAACATAGAAGAAGAATACCATGCATTTAATGAAGATGGAATAAAATTTTCCCTCTTATAAAGGTGGATTTCATGGGTTATAGTTAGGTACTGAGTATGAAACAACATGTAGAATGGGATATTTTCTTATTTCATTGAAATCATATTGGTGAAATGGGGTTAAAAATTCAAGCATTCCATAGTATTCATACATAATGATTGAATATGAAATGACCATGTAATTGTGTGTATAGATGAGTGTGGTGAAAATACTAGATTGACAGATTATTGAATGTGGGGAAGTGTTCAAATTCGATCAGGTCCTAGTGGAAGTAAAATGGAGGATTCACTGCAAGGTAGGATAGGGAAATAAAAAAACTTCTAAAAGGTGTTTAATAGACCAATTTAAAATTTCTTAAATAATTAAATTAAAAATTTAAATTTATTATAACAAATATTTAATAGAGTTAATTACTAGTGGAAGAAAAGAAATAACACAAGTATTTTTATAATTGTTCAGTCCAAATTTATCCTAGTCATGTATTATACATCTCTACATGATGATATATATGTTATTATCAACCTTAATTTTAAAGGGGACTATTAAAAAAATTTAGTAAACTTTTTGATGTGTATGAATTATCAAACACATTAATTTTTTATATGGAGTCACAACCCTATAAAAATATAGAATTTTTTTAGATGGAGTCACAACTCAAATGATCATGATTATAAAATATGGGAGTCAAAACCCAAAATACATGACATTATATATTGGGAGTCGAAACCCCCATATATAAAATATATATTCCTGGAGTCATGAACCAAAGAAATAAAATCATTTTACATTTTATGAGATAAACTCAAATTAGACTATATGTGAGATATAGGAAGAATTGGTGTATAATAATGAAACTATAATGATGAAGAAGATAAAAAATTAAATCACATGTACTATTTCTGGAGAAATGTATTGGAAAGTGTAGTTAATGTAGTATAATTATTAATAGTCTAGAAATAGTCTTTGGGAGATTATCCAATAGAAGGCGAATTTATCACATATTCACTATATTGTAAAACACATTAATAATCAGTGTAATGCACTTGTGATTCTCAAAAGGTTATATTCTTATAAATATCACGTATATTTTTTTCATTTGGATGCTTTTTAAGGAATTTAAATATGATATGTAAAAGCTAACAAACCATACTCTAAATGGGTAATGAAATTTAAATTGGAAGTAAAAAATTATCTTATAGGGAAAAATAATTTCAACCAAAATAATAATATTTATAAGAATTTGAATTAAAAAACTAAATACTGATTTAGAAAATTTTAATTACACATTTAATAAGTCATAAAATCCATAAAAATAGGTCAAAAAAATCCATTAATTTCATGAATCAATTTCAGAAATTAAATTAAAATTAAATAGAATTATATTTAATGGATCATGAAATGTTTAAAAATTATTTTTACTTTATAAAATAAAATTAAATATGTTTGATAAATTTCATTATCTCAAAATATTAATTTAGTAAATAATTAGTCAAGGAAACTAAAATAAAATTTAAAAACATAAATATTCTAAAAAAATGGCATATCAGTTATGTAAGTATAATGAAAAAATTTAAATCCTCATATAAAAATATATAAAATATTTTGAATCAAAAATCATGGATTATATATTATATTTATAAATTTAATAAAACAATTAAACAATTAAAACACTTAAAATAATGATGTAGTAAATCATAGTGTAAAAAATAATGAAAAAAAAAACATGCCTAAAATTAATTACTGAATAAAAACAGTTAAGGGAAATGAATTATTATTTGAAGGAAATAAACTTTTGTTCAGTACAATTATAATTCACATAATGTGTGGTCTGTTGATTTTTAGTCACTATACTAACCATGTTAATTTTATAATATGTGGTTTATATACTGACTGTGCGAATAGTGTGTGGTCACACAAAAAATTACATGTGGTGGGTATATTAAACATTAATTCATGGTTTGTATATTTTCCAAGAAATACTAATGGGAAGAAACTAAAAAAAATTCTTTCTTCATGGTATCTTCAATCAATCCATGCCCATGTTTTGGGTAATTTAGGGGTTCCTATAGAAGAGTGAGGACGGTGCACTGTGGATTACTCGGTTTCAAATATTCTACTCATGGGGATATGGATATGTGATACACATCTCTAGAAAATGTTCTATAATTCATGTGTTTTTAATATTAATGAATATGGAGACTATTCAAATTAGTTACTCATGCGGCATGAAACATGGACTTTTCTTGAGTTTAGTAACACCACTTAATAGTCACTACAGAATCTCAATGCGGTATGTATGAGACCTCATGTGGTAAATATGTTGAAACTCATAGTATGTGCAATATGAAGGAATGGTTGGTTGGAAATTGTTTCATGGTAGCTATATGTAAAACACATGGTAAAGTAAAAAAATCAATTTTCTGTTATATTGAAATAGTGCCTTTCAAAACCCTATAAATCTTGAAAACAAAAACAATGGTGAATTTTTAGACCCACTAAAATACTGAATATGTGAGGGTCCAAATGAATTACCTTAATATAATTTTTTGACCCTTAATAAAGATTAATGAACCCTTTAAAAAATTGTTATATCAATAGAAACGATAAGAAACTGTAGAATTCATGAACAAAAATATGTAGTCAAAATAATAAAATATTTTAGAAAATTCAAAATTATTATAATTTATATAAAATAAATTTTCATACTTTCATATTGTTTAATTAAATTTATATATATAGCTATATTTCTAATTCAAAATTTTTTTATATGATGTATTTATAAAATGATATCATTGTAATAAACATTATTTTGAATTCTGAAAATTCTTTAAATCTAGAACGGTTACAATATTATTTGGAAATTTTTAGTGGATTAAAACATAAATTTCATACTTCCATTTAGTTTAATAAAATGTAAATAAAAAAAATATATATATAATATAACATGTTTAATTTGAATCATATTTGTATAAATAATTTTATTATTAAATAATGATATAAAAATATGATGTTGTTTGATCAAAAAATTATTTGTGAAACAAAAATCATGTAACATGTATGGAAAAAATGTGACCTCACTAGATATTGATTTAGACCTTGGAATAGTTTAATAATATAGAGGTAAATACTTTATCATTGATATGAACTATAATTATAGAATTATAATCAATAAATCTCATGACACAGTAAAAATATAGAGATCTAGTCAGTACTGATTATCAGATAAAATAATAAGAGGGTTATTTATTATTCAAAAAATAAAAAACAATGACATATTATAAAAAACATAATTACATGGAATCAAATACATGCAGATTCCCTCTTTTTTGTTTTATTATAAAATTTAATAGGTAAAACCAATAATTATCCACCTTTTCATAAATTAAAAAATTAATACTGTTTTTATTTAAATAGGTTAGAACATAATTTTCAATTATCAGAAATACCAAAAACCCCGTTTCAACTTTACGAATTTAAAATTTATAAATAAAATATTAACTATAATAATATGATCATTAAAAATATAGAATCCCCATATGAAAATTTTATGGTGAAATTATAGATAACACGCTACAAATAATTAAATAAGTAGAAGTCACCATGAATGAAATAAAAAAACTAAATTGAGACGGATCTCCCTCGAAATAAAATTATCAGAGCACATAAATTTTTTTAAGTAATCTATTTATCATATTGAATATTTATTTTAAGAGTAGAAAATATTTGATTAAAAATTGATGTTCATATTCAAAAATACTACAGAAAATCATACATAGATCATGTTTGGTACCACTGCTATTTTGTGTCCCATTGTGTTAGTAACCAAATTTTTCAACACCAATGTACATATAAGACATTTATTGTCAGTCATGTGAGAAGAAAAATTTTTAGAGATGTAAAATGTAGGAATATAGGTAGATTTAGGGAACTAATGTGAACATTCATCATCATCATTATTTTGTAGTGAACATATTAAACAAGTAAATGTCGATCCCATCCAAGGAGAACAATTAGAAAAATATGTCTTGATCATTTTAGTAATCTGATGATAATAACAAAAAACCATCCTTATCCATATTGGGAATTATCATTAATAAAAACACATCATATTTTTCAACTACATGATAAACTATATATAAATTATCTATTAATATTCTGACATCATTTCTAATATTATCATTTTACATAAAAACATTATCAAATTCATCATAGATATTACCTTTATAACATGAAGAATAATTTCATAATGGATGATTATAAATTTCATGCTAAGAGAGAATAATCCCCATAATATTTATTATAAATTTTTATTTATCAGACATATTTATATTTTCATCAGTATTTCATTTTCTAAAAATAATTTTTTTATTTTAAACTCTTAGAATATCATTCTCTTTAGTAAAATTATTACATTACTTAATCATCATCTTATTCTTAAATTTCATAACTATGTCTAACATAATAACTCTTAAAAAATCATTTTATAGATTCACATTTTTTTCAAATAAGTAATAAAATATATAACCATCACTGTCAAAATATTAGGTGGAATGGAAACTATAATATTCCTCATTTGTATTTATTATCTATAAGAAGAAGTTAATTATACCATTTTCTCTTTCTAGTTAAATAGTTGAGTTATATAACTTAGTGTAACTCCATTCATCATGGTTAGAACAAATAAATTCATTTTTTATTTCTTACCTCTACCTTCCTTAATCATTTTAGGACAATCTGGTTTTATTTTACCCTTCATTATATATTCATAACATGTTACATCTGAACAAAAGTTAGTACTTTGTATTTCTTTTCGACCACTATTCTAATATTTAATGGGTATATTCTTGTTCGTTTCGTGAATATATAATATTTTATAGATTCCCTTAGTGATATATAGCATTTCTCTTTTATTACTTTACTAATAATTATAATCAAAATATTTAGAAGACACATTTATATAAGGAATTAAAGTGATGCCCTTATTCTTTGAAGTAAATTGTTCAAAAATATTATAAAACTCAAGTTCATATTAATTAAGTGGTCTAATGAGTTTATCTAATGTGAATCCTTGTATTTTATACGTTTATCAATCACAAGATTCATTTCATTCAATTTCTTGAATAGAGCACCTAATAATACATGGATGCATACTAGGTTTTCTATATATTCTTTAAGGGAATTAATCTCATTCATGATTATAGTAATTCAATGGAAAATTTGAATTACAATTTTGTTTTTACCCTTCTTGAATCCTTGGTAGTTATCTTGAATCATTCCATGCTTGGTTTGAATTAATTTCACTAACCCATGGGGATTTACTTGAAGAATCTCCCAAATATCCTGAGCTATCTTAACTACATGCCCATGACTAAATACACTTCTATTAATATAAAAATATTAAAAAAATTTACAACTCTATAATTTAAATCATAACTTAAAACACTTATTCTTATATGAGTTTCTAGTTCATCTTCTTGTAGTGTGTAATATTTTTCCACAATCGACCACAGTTTCATGCTTAACTGTTTGCTGAATGTCTCAATTGTAGATCTCCAGTATACATAATCAATTACATTAGTGTGGGGATGCCTCTGAGGAGTCTAACTATTTTTTTCAGTATTTATATGTTAAGGATATATTCGTTATACTATGAGGTCTAAGAATGGATTATCATAATAAAATATAAAAAAATTATATATAAAATGATTGTAATAATTCTAAAAGGAACAACCATTAACACCAATTGTTTTGTTAGATAGGATGATGACATATCGTCTAGAGGGGGGAGAGTGGTTTATAGACCTATTTAATTTCTTTTAAATAATTTGATAAGGAGTTAAATTAATTATAAAAGATAATTTATATTTTAAATTAAAAATGGAAATAAACAAAACAACAGAAGGAATTTTATAATGGTTAAGTCAAAATTGGGCATAGTCTAGTCATATACCTCTGTACTTGGTGAGAGATATATTTTGAACTGCCCTATTTTTATTTGGACTTATAACATGATTACAAAAAAAATTCTTTATAGTGGAAGAATAACTATACACCTGAATGTTGTATGGAGAGTCACAAACAAATTAGAAAACCGACTTTATATACTGGGAGTCAAAACCTGAATGGTCTTTACATTTGAATATAGGATTCATAACCCAAAAGACTCGACTATAAATGTAGGGTGTCAAAACCCTCAGATATTGACATTATAATATCTGATTCACAATAAGAAGAATGCTAATTTTTTTTGTAAAGACAAAATAGAAAAAGTAGTATATGTGAAATATAAGAAAAAGTATCAAAAACCTATGAAACTAGGAACAAGATGAATAAAAATGATGAAATCATAGGTAATTTATTTTGAGAGATGTTTCATATCATATTTTAATTGAATTAGTAGTCACATAATATTAGGAAGTATCCTTGATCAACAATATTTCACATGATTACTTGATCCCATTAAAAATATATTGTAAAACACTACAATGTTTAGCATAAATCACTTTTGATTATAAAAAGATAAAATTTCCATATTTTTAATACATATATTTTCCTTGAAGACATTTCAAATCCATTAAATGTATTTAATAAAATATAAACAAACCTAAATCCAACTAATTAATGAAATAAAAATAAAAATAATGAAAATATCCAAGAGAGTGAAAAATTGCCATCCAAAATTGTTGCAACAATAAAAATTTGTATTAAAAAAATTAAGGATAATTCAAACCATTTAAATTTGTTATTAAATAAAGCATATAGACTCACTGAATATTAGTAAAAAACTAGTTTTAGTTCACTCAATCCAAAATACATTACCATTATATTATTGTATATTTAATTAAGTGAATATTTTTTTAAAATACTATAACATAATGATTTTTCTTATAAATAACATTTATATGATATCATCATAGGGTATATACCACATTGAGATGATCATAGCAGTTCACTACTAGGATGATAACCTCTAGGTGACAAGACTACATTCTGAAAATATATTTATATGGTTGAATAAAAAATTATAGGAACATAGTATATAGAATTCCATGTCTGAGTACTCATGAGGGGATGATACTTCATATCATGAAGTCCATACATGGTAATATACATCATTGGAGTTTGTGATAAGAGATCCACTAGTTTAAATTCCTCATATTCTTATCTATAATCACGTGTAAGCATCTTTAGAATTTAATATCATCATTAAAACCATAAAAGACACATGAACATTGATTTTCTAACAAAAAAAATGAAGACTTACATTCATAGTTAGCTAGTGTATATTGGGTGTGTCACACATGAGATGTTATTAATGGGTAATTTGGGGTAGGATTTATTGCATTCATCTTTATGGAAGTTGAAATCTAAACCCATTGATTGAAATTTAACTGTCACATAAATTCCTTGGTGATGGTGTAACAATGATTATATCATATTTTCAAAGAAAGGTGAATCAGGAAATATGTTTTTGATATATATGTTAAAGTTTCCTGATGATATATCGTGACTAAGGGATTAAATCACAGTGTGAGTGTCTGTATGTGTTTGTATTCATTACAACATTAAGTTCTATCTCTTGGGTTACTTGACCCATTTCTAAAAAATAATCATTGAAATTAGACGTAACCCCTTAATAAAAATGATAAACAATCATTATGGGTCATACACAACGTATCTACATCGATCTTTTTTATATTCAATTTGAATTTAAATAATGGAATAAATTTTATAATCATGTTCACAGAATTATTTTATTGATGTTCTATTGGTCTAATAAATTAAATAAATATTTTATTTCTGTATTATTGACTGAATATGAGCATTTAATTTATTGAATATTTTATAATTATGTATTTAATTGGCTTTGAATATAATATTTATTTAAGAGAATAAAATAATTTTTTTTCAATATTCAATAAATGTAGACGTGCTCGAACAGAATAAAATATCGTCTGATGATGAATTTTTATCTACAAGTTAGCGAATATTATTCATCACTTCATAAGTTAGCGCATAACATAAAATATTAATAAAAATAATTTTATTACTATTATAATTTTATGGAATATTATTTTATGACGGTTGTTATAATATTAATGGGTAATTACATAGTTAAATAATATTTTAACAAAATACATAGGTATATAAATAGATTATTTTTTCCGTTATTTATACTTATGGAGATATTGAGAGTTATTCTTCACAACATATTCTCTCCCAAATTCCTATATTCACTTACCCTTTCAAGAATGTGAAACGAAAGAGCGATTTTTTCAGGACAAAATGTTGAGCGATAAATGCAAATGACCCATGAAAATTGATTCATTGTCCTAGAACTCAGAAATAAATTTACAATTCTCAGAGTTTAGAGGAGAATATGTGGATAACCTTAGAGGCTTTCTACTATTGGGTCCTCACATCCCAACAAATGCAATCCAAAAATGTTATTTTAAAAGAACAAGAATTCTATTAATGTAAGGATAATAAGACAACATATTTATTTACATCAGATATAAATAAATCATTTAGAAATTTAACATGAAATATCATCACATAGGACATTATGAAACTAAATATAAAAAGAAATTTTAATATATATCCCACCACCATACGCTTGTACTACTACTAGAATCAATAAGTGGTTTCAAAGAAGTCATGTTTAAATTTATCATTAATTATTTTATTGTTGATCCATATGTGATAATGGTTGAATTTTCATTTCATATCATTTATTATTAAATATTTTTTTTCCAACTAACAAGTTGTTGATATATTAATCCATATAATTAAGTGTTTCATTTTTATTATGATCTAGTAATAGATGAATCATAACTGAATAATCCATTTTGAACTACCAATTTTTGGTGATTAAGAAAGGGTTTCATGAAATGTAGTTAGAAGTGCAAGTCAGGTACCCTAGTATGTTAAACATGACAATTATATATTACACACGACATTCCATGTAGTTATTACATGATGTGTATGTAGAATGTTGACTAGCCATCCTGGAAGACTAGTTTTGGATTACACAATGTGTGTATAGAATATACAATGTGCAGTCTATAGAGGTTCTAAGGGTAAATCATGCAATTCATGTGGTCATTATACATCGTTAACTACGTGAGAATGAAAATCTATAGAATTTTTGATATTCATGAGGTCTATGAATTGTAAATAATATGTACATCATCAATCACTTCATATGAGATAAAAAATAAGTTCATGGTATTATTATCAGGAGAGACTACAGTAAAGATACATTGTATATCTGGAGTCAACACGTTGTGTATTCTGTCTCATGAGAATATGTCGTGCCATTTGATGAGTTGCATAGGCACACATAATTCAGATCATATAGTGTGTGGTTGGCTAGTACATGTCGTGTGATCCAACCCAGATACTCACTTAGGAATCAGGTGAGTATCTCTGTAACATGACAAGTGAATAACATGACATGTACATTCCATATAGTCTACAAAAGTCAACATAACCAATCCCCCGGTTAATAACTTTGACAGATGATAATCAAGGTACACAATGTGTAATATGTGTACATGCTATGTTTTATTACAATTAATGAAATAATTAAAAATTACAATAAATTAAAAAAATTATCATTAAATGTTTATTTCATTGATTGGAACATTAATATTTTGTCAATTTAATAATCGTTTTGAAGTTTAATCAATGATAAATTAATTTATTATAGTATATATGTAATTTCTTCTTTGAAATTTATTTTCCATTAATGCATTTATGATACTGATGTCAAAGATCATTCAGATGGTCATAATGATGAAATGAAATTAATTATATAATTAATTAATTCATTAATGTTTATAATATTAATTAATAATAAAGAATAAATTAGTGTTAACTATTTAATTTTTCAGAAATGTTGCACATATGAATGTTCATGAGTTTATAAAAGATATGTGTATGTGTTTGATGTTTTAATTTAATTTATTTCAAGTTGTGTAATTTTTTAAATTAAATTTTAAGGAAAATGAGTCATCCTTCCTTCTATTATTATTCATGACCTACATGTCAAAGGATATTTATTAAATTCCCC
This sequence comes from Viscum album, assembly GCA_963277665.1. Classification (NCBI taxonomy): domain Eukaryota; kingdom Viridiplantae; phylum Streptophyta; class Magnoliopsida; order Santalales; family Viscaceae; genus Viscum; species Viscum album. Next base: position 1,613,184,182 of record OY728156.1, on the reverse strand, counting down.
TTTAAAAATCATTTGACCCCCCATCACCTACATGTGAGTTATAAATTATTATAATTAATGGAGTTTCTCATGGAATCTGGAAGTAGTTAACGATATTACAATAATTATTCCAACCCATGTGTCACACTAGTTGAAATGTGGAATGCTTTATATCATTCTATGACTAAAAACATAAGTTATTCCCCTTAGTTCAAAGGTCTATTTTATGTCATATCATTAAATCATCCATTAAATTAATATCATGGAAATTTATTTTATTTCTTTCTTTATTATGAATTATATATTATATAAATTTTATACCACTATCAAAATATATAAATGTATTAATTTACAAAGATGGAATTTAAATAAATTGATTGTGAGAAAATGTTTTATCCAATATTGTGAATTAAGTAAAATCTACTTCATATTAACATTTTATGTAAAGGAACAGTCAATGTAAAATTTATGCATAATAAATAAATAAAATAAAAATATATTTTAATTCCTACCTTTCCTCCATTACTTTATATGTAATGAAATCCTTATAACTATGTGTTTGACCTACCCTCATTGGGAAATTTATTTTTAAAATTGGGTTATAATGAAGGTTTATGATTTATATAACCATCATACATCAAGAGAGTAATCCCTCTATAGACATGATTTATATTGGACGAATGGATTGAGGAAATATATTTTATGATATCATGATCGGGGACTCATTTCAATAGATCAAGGAAGTGTAGGCCTACTATTTCCAATGACCCGCCAAATTATATACGTTCATGTAACATGACAAACCCTTATTGGGGTTATGAGTTAAGAAATATGGATCCTATCCACTATAATGTCACAACAAACATAAATTTCATGTTCAATGGTTAGATATATTGGGACTTGATAAAATAGTTATAAAATTAAAAAAATCGAATTTTCTTCATTTCTCATATAATTTATAATCAATTAATGTAATCATAATTTGTTTTAACAATTGTAAAAAATGGAAATAAATAATCATGAAAGATGTGAAATAGGTCTTTAATATAGTGTATGCCATTTCAAAAACAAATTTTCTGATATGGTGTAATAATTTATGTGATGCTGTATTATCAGAATGTTTTTATTATTTGATGGAATCCTTAATGCAAGTTATTACACCCAAAAAGGTGAGAAAAAGTGAATGGTAAACCTACAAGAGATACATTGAGGATGCTTCTTATATATTTTTTATTATATTATCTACTATTACTATATATTTAATTATATAAAAAAAACATTTCTTACATCATAATAACACATCTCTATTCTATTGAGAATGAGAAAGAATCTAATGAAATGAATAATATTTTTAATTCACTTTATTTATGTAAACTGGAAGAATGTGATATTCTAATGAATATGATTTCGAAATAAAGGGGTATACTGATCAGTTAGTGAAATTGGGATTGAACTTGGACAATAATATATCCATTAATCTTATTTTTTATACTTACTACAAATATTATCCTTATTCTCCTAATCCTGAGTTAACAAATATTATAAGTAGCTTAAGAATATTATCTCCATACATTACCATGTATATAAGAAGTTCTTGACATATATATCACTACAAATTATAGTGAAATGTTTGATTGAAAATGTTGAGGATCCCAAGAATAATATAAATACAAACATTTCTTTACATCTTCAATCAATAAGAAAAATGATTCAATGGAAGAAGAATAAATTGGAGGCTATTTTCTTCTTTTTAGGAATGAATAATAAGTGGAAAAAATTGAACGGAATGGATGAAGCAATTAGTTGCACCAAAATTATGTATATTCATCAGCTTTCTATTCACCTCTTGTGTATTAAATACAATATTCATATAATATACAAGTATTTCATTATAGTGAAAAATTAGAATGGTTATAGATTGAACTGAAAAGGAGACGGGAAAGGGTGATTCATATGTTAGCCATGAAAAGTTCAATATTTTTCATTGGTAGTTTTGATGGATTCATGTTTATAATGAGTGTTAACAAAACATTTATCATTGTATTTGACTAAATACAATGATATATTAAATATTTTTGGAATAATTTTTTTATATCACATTAATACAAAACTAGTTGTTCAATAACTCTTGAATCATAAATATATATTACAATAAATGGTGAATATAAAATAATTTAATCATACACAATTATAGAATGATAATTATTTATAAAAAAACTGAAATTATTCGACGTATTTATTTTTATTATTGTATTTTTTTCTCATTTGAGCTAATATACTTGATATATTAAAGAATTACATATCATGTTTTTGGAAAATAACCCTTTTAAAAATGGTATGCCAAAAAATATTTAGATTCAGTTTAACATAAATGTTACTAGTTTATAGAGAATTTATAATATTTTTAATCAATGAAACATAGAACCTATATATATATATATATAATTGGATCAATTTGAGATAACATCCCTGATAAAGATATAAGAATATGAAATATGGACTTAATACAGCTACACATTTCTATATCTACATTATTAGAACACATTGTGTCTTATGATAAAGATTAAGAAGTAGACTTTGAATATCATATTCCGATTTTGGGTTACACAAAAATATAGATATTTATCATTTTATAATAACATTTTATTATATGTTCAGTGATTATGTTTCGTTTTTAACATGGGAAAAAATGTGGGTACATAGTTATATCACTACATGATGTATTTTCTCAATAAGGTAAGGTTGTAGTTTACCAATTATCCACATAGACATGTGTCTTTTCTAACCCCAACTATAGAAATTTGGTAGGCCTATAATAAATAGATAAACTTAGTAGAATCATGTTTGACATATGAGGACTAACTAGTCATTATAAGTTGGATTTAAAGAAAATGTGAGGTTGAGTTGGTTCTCCAAAACAAACTAATTTTCAATTTATAATACATTTATATTAAAATGAGGTGAATATTAAGTTAAAACAATTATCAAATATTGATTATAATTATTCATAAAATTTATGTGATAAATTTGTAGTGTATTTATCACGTGTATAAGGATATAGATGTTCACCACTATGATGAGAAATTTCATGTTCCCTGATGATATTATTAAAATATACTGCTATGTTCATATAACATACTATAATGGTGCACATATTATATATAATGTCATGTGTGAGTACCAATATGTGGATCACACTTCATTTCATGATCTCCACTCTTGCTAATATCCATGATGGGTGGTTAAGAGAACATAGCCACTAGTAGGATTCCCATATTTTTTGTGTTATGGAATATTTCATTCTTTGATCATGTGTAATGGTCATTATATTTTATTATTATCATTAATTAATGTCATGAATGAACCACATAGATTAATTAATGAAAACTATGATGAAATATGTTCCTATAGTTGTAGGGTATGTCTGGTGTTTCACAAATAAAATGTTATTAATTGATTACTCGGGGAATTATTTTTCCTATCTATCATTATCAAAGTTGATATCTCAAAATTATGATTAAAATAGAAATATCCCATAAATGACCTCTCCATGATGTGATGAAATTTATTTTATATAGTCAAATAAATACATGTTGAACAAATATTGTGATTTCATTGATGTGAATCTTTCTTGAAAACATGTTGAGAAAGTGGGATTATATTACATAGTGAGTGTACATAAGTGGTTGTCATTGTTGTGAAGTTATGCTCTTTATATTAGGTCCCTTGACCCGTTGATAGACAATAATCATGGATTCTAGGAATACCCACCTAATTACTCTAAGAGATAATCCAATAAGATAATACAAAAAGGGGTTCCGTTATTCTAGATTCAATTCAAATTTAATTCAATTAATAGAATAAATTTTATTTTCAACAATTATGAATAATTTTGTTCATGTTCAATTGATCTCATGCCTTAAATAAATATTAATATCCCATATATTGGATAAAAAGTATTAATTTATTTTATCAAATAATTAATGGATATTTATTTATTTTTGTCTGACTTAAATATTTATGTAATAGAATAAAATAGTTTTATTCAGTTTTTCAATAAATGTTTATGAGTAAAAGCGGACCATGATCGTCACTAATGATGAATATTTATTCGCATACTGTTAAATAATATTCACTATTTAAAATGTTAGTCGATACTAAAAAATATTATTATTATTTTATTGAATGGGATTTCTGGATGGTTATTATTTTATTTAAGGGCCCATATGGGATAAATAAACATTTTAACAAAACAATTATCTCTATAAATAGATTATTACATCAATTACGTATAAGGAGGGGGATATAGAGAATTTTTTAATAATATAAGATTTTAAAACAATGAAATTTTTTTCTCTATCATGTATAAAAAAAATACAATTCCAAGAAGAAAAGATAAAACATGAGACTTTACAAAATATTTATTTTTAAATAAATTTAATCTATCTGATAGCTTGCAGACTACACAACCCTGACACAAAATAAAAAATATTATAGTACACTATTATTAAATATTATTTATGATGGTTGGTGTGAATTGCAAGAAATCAATTATGAAAATTGAGGTTATATATTGATTAATAATAATAATAATAATTTAAAAGAAAATAATTATTTTCTGATAATATTAATTATTTTCAAAAGATTGTAGTGACCCAACCCTAGATAGCCCAGAGCCAAGGACTACTATTAAATACATTGGCATGATTAAAAGGAATCATTCGATGAAGAACCTATCAGTTTAGAAGTGTTGGAAAACCATATACATAAATGAGTATTTTTTTACAAATGAATACATTTATTAAAAAAAATTATTTCGTCTAAAGAAATAAAAAGCATTGAGGATAACACTAATCCATATAGTATAATCCAAGAATATCATTCAGATTAAGTTTCTTCGATTCCTAGGGAAATAAAAATAATAATTTTGAGCTCAAATTCTCATTATGGTCAAAATATAAAGAAATAAATAATGAGTAAAAAAGTATATTTAGTATGGAAAGGTAAAAAATTAGCACACATGCCATGTAATCAATAAACTAAATTTACAAATGAAAGGAATATAGTAAGGTAATAACTAAAAACACATGACATTAAATTAACTAGATAAGGGAAACATAAATATGGTAAGGTATGAAATTGAAACACATTCCATTTATTCAATTAATTGAAAATGAAATGTATCCATAGATATGTCAACTTAAAATCTCAAGGATAAATAATAAATGGAACTAATATAAAATCATTTGTTAATTATTTCATTTCATGTTTCTGAGGAACATTGAATCTATACCATCAAAATATTGTTTAACCATACCAATATGTGAAACTAATTCATCCCCTAAGACTACCGATGCATCGAGGGGATTTCATACACCGGTCCCCAACCCATAGGGTATTCCTTAAATGATCCCCAAAAGGTGCATTTCATGTCCAAATCATTCCTCATATATTAAAAAAATAATGTTTCTTGTCAATTATCCATATAAAATAATGAATATTGATTTATCAATATTTACTAAAATAATGAAATGAATTTCAAATTATACCCCCAATGTAAAATGGTTGACTATATATGAAATATTAATATCCATGATAAATGAAATAGATAATTTTGGGGAAATTCAATGTTTAATGTTCATAGGAGAATGACTATTTACAAGGGAGTAAAAAATAAAAATTTGATGTGAATATGATTACTATCCTTGGACAAATAAATCATAAACCATCAAGATGAGTTTTAATGATGGTATTAATATAACAAATATATTATGGATTTAAAATAGTGTGCTGTTTTCGTTAGTGAAAAAAATGATTAAATTTTAAAAAAATAATGTGAAGTAAAATATGCTTGGATTTTGAAAAACATTTTCAAATATTTTTCATTAAACAAACCTTTTAAATACAGTTTCATTAAAAATTAACCTTTGGGAATTTAAGAAGTATTCTTAATTGAAATTAAGGTGAATAGATGCATACATGTTGTAAGAGAAAAAAATATAATTCGTTTAATAAGAAAAAAAGGTTAGAAAAATGCCTCATTTGGAAGTAAAAAAGAAGATTTATCTAAGGGATTGGTAAAAGAAAAAAAATTTAAACGTGTATTTACCAAATAATTTTAAAATAAATTTTAAGCCAATTTAATTAAACTTGGTTTTTAGAAGAAAAATGGTTCTCTGACTAAAGAGAGAAATAAAGTCAGGTTTTCATAATAAATCTTTCTAAAATACATTGACTACCAAAGTCTGAAAAAATTGTACTAATACAAGATAATTGTATTGAGTAACCATAAAAAAAATTAAATGTATTATTTAACATTGGTAATATTTTTTCCTCCAATGGACATTCCATTTAATGATCATTAGGATTAGTTTTAAGGAAAATAATCATTAAACATTCCTTAGTATCCCATACCACTTTGAATCATTTTAAAATAATCAACCTCATGAATGTATTTTAGTAAATGAAAGTATTAAATACAATTATGTAAATAGAATTCAATATATAGTATATAAAATTGTGAAGTAGATACACCAAAAAAAATATGTAATTATTGAACATGATATTTATCCCACGAATGTAAAAAGTGAGATGGAAGCCCCTTACTGTTGTGGTAACAAATGGTTTGGAACACCAAATGGTAATAATAAATTAATAAAACGTTTAAATACCATGAATATAATAGAATTCATGATATTATATTTCAATGTTGCAGTACATGCACTAAATAACAAAAGTAGGTGTACATCAATTAAGTATCCATCAAGTAATGAAAATTAGTTAATAATCCATTACCTTGTATTTACTTTCAAGTTAAAGTCATTTAAATAAATATAAAAAAAATTTATGTTAATTTTATAATTACTTAATAATATTTTCGTGTTTACAATTACTTTTATTTCACTTATTACCATGTAGTGTGCAACTACTCAATCAATTACATTAACATTGGTTGTTTTTGAGAGAATTCAGTTTTGTGTCAAAACTACTACTGTTGGTCTACTATGTCCATAGGGTTCATTATAAAACTGTTCCAAAATAATTACCATGAAATAATTATAATATTGTTACATAAATTATATTTTAAAAATATACCATTAAATTTGGTTATTAAAATGAGAATATGTTATTGTCATGTAGCCAATAGTTCATACATACACATTAGTAACATTCCCATTTTTAAATGATCATTTTGGAAAGAAGTTAAGTAAAAGAATATTATAAGAATGATAATTATATAATAAATATAATATTATTTGATCATATATACTTATATATGTAATTATATGATTTAAGATGAATCACATCATGTCGAGGAGGTGGTCTCCCACACATCAATGAACGATGTTATCTCTTTTAATGTGTGTGAAGGGGTAATAAAGAAAATGATATATATATATATATATATATTAATTTACATAATGGTAATTATTTAATGAATATTTTATTTATTTAGTATTTAGTCTTTTAATCAAAACCATATTTTATACATTCCATGTTTATTGTGAACGAATCGCAATGCTTTGAGGGGGGAAATATTCCTTACATTCTCAAACGATGTTATCGTATAAACGTAAAATGAAAAGTATTAAATGTAAGTATAATAAAAGGATTATATAAGTATAAATAAACAAATAATATCTTATATAAACATATATTAAATCATAATGGCCACCAGGATAGGCGGTTTGGATAAATTGAACAATCATCGTTTCATGAGGCAATAGTTCACCGTACACAGAAACCTTATGTTTGTTACCCATTAGATTGTTTTTTGTGTAAGTGTACATATAATATAATTATAAAGACATCCTAGTATATTGAGGAATCTGGTGTTGTTAAACAATATTAGAAAAAAGAGGTTTTTGGGGTTGGAGAATGGAAGTGAAACTAGAGAAATTGAGAAAAGTCATTACCTTGTAATTAGGTAACTACTTTTGGAATAAATCAAAAGGAATCCAAGGAAGATATTATTCTCATTTGGAGGCTTCTAAGTCGTGGGAAGTGATTTTAGAAGATAATTTGGGGTGGTAATGGCTGAACATAAGAGTCTTGAGAGTGTGAGGAATGGGTGGAGGTGATGACCTTTTATAGGGGAGGAAAAAGGACTCACACGGTATTCTTGAAAAGAATGTAGGTGTACACAAGTTCATAGCTAAAATAAGACATATCAAATGAACCAAATTATATAATGGAGGTTTATCTTAAGAAATAATATCATACAATGAGAGTATGGAAATTTTCTAGGTTATTTGGCCCTTAATCATAGGGTTTTAGTCCACTTTAATCCAAATTACTCCTTAATCACTGTAATTAATTTTAATCACATTCACTAATCATTTCAATGAAAAATTATGTTGATGTTATTAGAAAAAATATATTATCATGATAAAAATGGGCTATGTAATATTTTCCAAACTAAAATATTAGTAGTGTAAAAATTAGGATTAATTCTAATCTTGTAGATTGACGGATTAACTAGTTGTAGTAGAAAAATTCTCAATTGATTATTATGTTTTTATATTAAATTTAAATTTTTAAATTGATCATAATGAACTAAATTATATTAATAGATGTATAATTTATCCAATTTGACTTTAAAATGTATTTATAATTTTATTTATCATTAATAATTATTTGAATGAAAATGTAGGTTTTAACTAAAACACATTATTTTCTAGTACTCACTAAAAATGATGTTTCTTGAAAAAATTACAAATATTCATCTTAAAATAATATTGAAATTAATTATTTTAAAAATATGTTTATTTTATCAAATTACATTTATAATACGGTGAAAATTAATATTTTAAATATGATCTCCATTAAAGGGCTCTAAAAAAGAATTAATAAAAATATATTTTTTTTATGTCCAATATTTTGTTTTCTCTTATCTTATATTTAAGAAATATATTTTATGAATTTAAAAATAATTAATTTAAAATGTAATATATACATAAATAAATATATATATATATATACATTACATTAATATCACTCACTAATTGTAATTAATTTATTTTTTTAGGGAAAAACATGTCGGTGGACATAAAAAGAGTTTTATATAAAAATATTCTCTTTATATTCAATTAGTTTTTATATTCATTTCAAATCAAGTTTTAACCAATTTATTAATCATATATTATTATAAAACATATAATTTAATATGATAGTTAATAGTATTCCAAAATACTAATATAACATCTTGGTTATATTTTATTGTATAAAATAATTTTCATTTAAATATAGACTGTTTCTCGGTAAGACTTGATATTTCGTATATAAAAAGACATCGTAGATGGATTCATTTGTGTATAACATAAGATATAGATGAAGGTCTCTCTTACATGTAATGTAAGGAAACTCGGAGTTTCACGCATTGAAATACATAAAAACTTTTTTAAATAGTAAATATATTATATAGAATATTGGTATTGCATTACATTAAATGCTTGATGTATCATTTCATACACAATATTGAATACATGGTTTTCACTTTAGTTTTTTGGGAATCAAATTATCCTCACATTATTTCAACTGTTTCATTGTAATTTGATCATGATTATGGTGAAAAATTGTTTGATACTTCATATGTTTAAAATCCCACACAGTGAGAGGGTTATATAAGTAATCCTTAATAAAAGAGAGATTTGAAAGTACAAGGGTCACATGGAATACCATGTAACCGGCTCTCTATGTAGGAGAAAATTAGTGAAAATTAGATATATATACATAGAGAAGATGAGTAAATATTTATAAAGAGATAATGATGTCATCAATTAAAAACAATTGAATGTTAAATGGAAGTTTGAGATCCTAAAATACCTAAATCATTGACGATTTAGAAGGAAATCGATTTAACTATTAATTTAGTAATTAGGAAGGAAATTTATTTCAATGTTATTTTACCAATGTTTTGTAATCCATTTACTGAACAAGAATATTAAAAAATATTGTTACATGTACGGTTTCAATATCATATGAACAATCCAAACATTCGTTAGTTCATCGACAAAATTTTAATTCATCACTTAAATCACAAAAATTAATTTAAAATGACCAAAAAAATTATTCCCAAATAAATATACGAAACATTTAATGGATCAGAAATAATATAAAAGGGTGAAAATTCTTACTATTTTTATTCAACTATATCCCAAAATAAATATGGTTAATATATTAATTTTTAATCATCAAAAGTATCACTACTGGTTCATCATTAATATTTATTCGTTAAATTTTTATACCTAGAAAAAATGAAAATTAACAAGAACATTATGTTGGTCAGTGGTTGGTGTGAAACCCTTATCATCTTTAGGCCATGGGTTCCCAACCAACAACCTATCCTGATTTGTTTGGTTGGCACCAGACATATATGTTTCCCTTTTCTAAAACCAAACTGATATAATTTTAAATATAAATATGACGTAAATCCTTAAAACTAGGTCAATATCTAATTAAAATTTTAACTATGTTCCTAAATACTACCTCAATACCTCAATACCTCAACCATTTTATTTCTACATAGTCCTTTACATGGTATAGGGTTTATCTATAATATCATTAGTTCGATTTTTAAATCATTAATCCTTATCTAAAATCTAAAACACCATAGGTTTAACCTAGGTTAAATAATATGTATCCACAACCTTTTTAATGGTTTGTGAAGAAAAATTGGATTATCCTATGTATATACCCTAGGACTGTTACACTAGGTGCCGAGTAAGGCATGTTGTCATGTACCAAGTTACCCTGAGTAAATCCTAGAACACATTGTTTGAGTTGTTACTCCTAGGTAAATCTGTTCTAGAACCAAATACACTTTTACTATCCAAATGGGGATTTATATTTAATAATATCCATATAATCTATACTATACCAAAATTGTAAGGTTTTCATATACACTTCATCAAAATTGTAAGGTTTTTATCTTCAATCACATATGTTTTCCTAAATCTAGTTCCCAATATTTCTACTAAACTTCCTTTGATTCCAACTGTTTCATCGTAGCCCTAGATTTCCCTGATCTTGTGTATACTAAGATATACATTGGCTTGATTACAACAAATCATGACCCGATGGAACGATCAGTTTAGTAGTATTAGAAAACCAGATACATAAATGAGTATTATATTACAAATAAAGACATTGATTAAAAAATTATATTTTTTCTTCTAAACAAATACGCGACTTCGAGGATTACAATTGTCCATATAGTATATTCCATTCAAAATATTCATTGTAATATTATTGGATTTATATTGAAAGAAACATAATAAGGGTTATCTCAAATGTTTAGTAAGGGAATAATAGAGTAAAACCAATAATGAATCAATGTGAATAGTCTATATAGAAGGGTAAATAAATGAACCCACATTTCAGGTAAAAAATAAATTGAATGTAATAATATAAGAAATATAGAAAGGTAATAAATTGAAACACATGGAATTTAAATTACTAGAAAATGAAAAAAAATATCAAAATTTATGGAAACACATTCCATTTAATCAATGTAATGAAAATGAAATATATCTATTGATATATGGACACAAAATATCATGGATAAATAATATCTAAAACTAATTTGAATGAAATGATAATTTTTTGGATTATATTTTTCCTAGGGATATTGAACTAGTAACATTAATAGTTAGTTTAATCACACCAATTTTTACGACTAATTCTTCCCATTAGACAAACCTGGAAGTAAGGGGCTTTCATTCACTGGTCCCCAACCCATAGGGATTTCCTTAAATGGCCTCGAACTATGTGTGTTATGTCCAAATTATAGCTCATATATCAAACAAATAATGCACCTCATTAAATATAATATTGACTATGGTATAATAATTTATCAATATTTCCACAAATAATCAAATAAATTTCAATGTATAAATTATATATAAAAATGGTATATGGTATAGGAAATAGTAATATTCATGATAGATGAAATGGATAATTTATGGAAAATTCAATGTTAAATGTTCATAGAAGACTGAATATTTCAAGGGGACTTCCAAATAAATCAAGGATGTTAAGAAGAATACTATCACAGGCCAAATAAATTATAAACCATAAAGGGTAATTTTAAGGATGGTATCAATAAACCAAATCCCTTGTGGATTTAAAATATTGGGTTGTTGTATTTGATGAAATAATAAATTTAATTTTAAAAATATTCTTGATAAAAATATATTTTCTTTTAAAAAAACCATTAGAGAATAAATTTTTTTGAAAACCCATTCAAAAAAAATTTCATTAAAAATAATCCTTCTGCAATCAATGAGGATTCAATGAAATGATGGGTGAGAGATTCATACACGTCGTGCGAGGTAAAAATAATATTCCTTTTGTATAAAAAATGGGTTATAAAATGCCTTATTTTTAAGGTGACAAGAAGAATACATCTATGATATTGGTAAATGATAAAAGGTAAAATTGTATTGAATAAATCATTTTAATATAATTTTTAAAACATTTTAATAAAATTCAGGTTTTAGAAGAAAACTAGTTCTCCGATTAAAGGGAGAAATAATGTCGGGTTTTCTTTAGAACCTTTTATAAAACACTTTGAATTTAAAAGAGTGTAAAAATGGTACTAATACTTGAAAATTATCATCAATACCCAGATATTAATTTAATATATTAATTAAAATGGTTATATAATTTCCTCAAATTGAAATTCCATTGAATGAAAATTATGATTAGTCTTGAGAAAAATGATCTTTAAACATTCCAAAGTGTCACATAAGACATTGAAACATTATTAAATCATAAAATGCATGAAATAAAAATAATAAATGAATTTATTAAATAAAATTAAGTAAAATAAATTATTGATATAATATATAGAAATAAGAAGTTGATATACCACAAAAAAGATTTAAGTATTGGACACAACATTTATCTCACAAATGTAAAAGGTGAGATGGAAGTTAGTAACTGATGTAGAAACCAATGGATTGGAAGAAAAAAAGTTAAAAAATCTATAAATATAAAATTTTAATACCAAGAATATCATATTATTCATGATATTATATTTTAATGTGGTAGTATGTACACCATTTATAAGAAATTAGGTGTACACCAGTTAAGTATACCTCACACAATAAAAATGAGGTAAGCATCCCTTACTTTGTATTTCATTTATAGTAAATGTCATTTCAATTATAATGAAATGAAATAATATTAATTTTTTATTTCTTTCATAATATTTTTAATGTTTATAATCACTTTTATTATACTTATTACCATGTTTTGTACAACTAATCATACATTTAATTTTACATCAGGCGCTTTTGACCAAATCTGGTTAATGTTTCAAAAAATATATTATTGTTCAACTATCGTCATAGTGTTCATTATATAAAATATTCATAATAAGGAACATGAAATCATTATAATATATTTCCAAAATTATATTTTAAAAAAATCCTTATGTATGGTTCAGAAAATGGGAATACGTTACAATCATGGTGACAGTAGGTTGTAAGTACGCATGAGTAACATTCCAATTTTTAAATGATCATTGAGGAAAGAATGTATGTAACTATAATATTTCCATAATGATCATTATATAATAAATATCAAAATATTTAATCATATATACTAATATATAGTGTTTTATTATGTAAAAGTAATCACATCATGTCGAGGAGGCGGTAGTCCACACGTCCATGAATGATGTTATCTCTTTTAAAGTGTGTGGGGGGGGGGGGGTAATAAAGATAATTATATATATATAAAAAGGAAATTATGATACTACTATATTATTTATTTTTTATGTCAATTATGTTTAATTGAAGCCATCGTTTATGCATTCTATGTTACGTTTGAACGAATCACAATTCTTTGAGGGGGCGGTAGTCCACACTTCCTCAAACATTGTTATCATATTAACCTATAATGGAAAGTAGTAAATGTAATTGAAATAAGAACATTTAAGAAGTATAAATAGAAAATAAATATCATATATAATATATGTGAATATATTTTCCATCAGAATGACCACCATGATAGGCGGTTGGGAAACATTGAACAATCATCATTTCGTGTGGTAGCATTTCTCCGTACATAGAAATATTATGGTCGTTACAAATTAGATTGTGGTGTATGTACGTTTAGGTATAAATCTCATCATAAAAACATAATAGTATATTTAGGATATTGTTTTTGTTATAAAATTTCATAATAAGGAGATTATAGTTTTTGGAGAATGGAAATGAAACTAGGGAGATGGAGAAAATAAATTTCTTTTTAATCAGGTAACTTCTTTTTGTTAAAACAAAGAGGTTTCCATGTAAGGAATTATGCCCAAAGAATGAATTATAGGTCTTGGGGTGGGACTTTGGGAGATAATTTGGGCATGTTTTGGACAAAATTAAGAGGATTGATAGGTGTGAGGAATGGGTCGATGTGATGACCTTTTATAGGGGTAAAAAAGGGTTCACATGGAATTATTAAAAAGTAGTTAATGTTATACATGTTATTTTATAAATAAATTCATATAAAACAAAAAAACACAATAATTTAAGGTTAATGGCAGAAATATTTTCATAAAATAAGTTTAGGGAATGTTTATAGGTCAATTGGGCTCTTAAACATCGGTTTTTAGTCCATTTTAATCCTAGTTATACCTTAAACACTTAATTAATTTTAATCACTTTCATTAATTTTTTTTGTAAATACATAAGTTTATATAATTAGAACACCAATATTATCTTAATTATGATGGTGTATATCATATTTTCCAAATTCATATCACAGAAGAGAAAAAATTATGATTAATGATAATCTCATAGATAGACAGATTAGCTGGTTTTAGTAGAAAAATGTTCAAAAGATTGTTATGTTTTTATATTAAATTTTAAAATCTAAAGTGATTCTAATTAAATAAATTGTATTAATAGATTTATAATTGATCAGTGTGATGTAAAAATAAATTATAATATAATTCATCATTGATAATTATTTAAATGAAAAGTCAGTTTTTAACTAAAATGTAGTATACTTCACTATTCACTAAAAATGATATTTCTTTGAAAAATACCAAAAATTCATCCTAATATAATTTTGACATTATGAATTCAATAATAAATATTTTATTATTAAATTTAATTTATAATAGTGTTATAATTAGGATTTCAAATAGCTTCTCTGTTAAAAGGTGGTAAAAATTCCTTAATAAAAGTATTTGTTTTTTTTTGTCAAATATTTGGTTTGATGTCATCTTATGACTAAAAAGTCAATTTGATTAATATAAAATATAGTTGATTGAATATGTAATATATATATATATATATATATATATATACATTAATATCACTTACTGATTGTAATTTATTTAATCTATTAGGGTAAAACAGCTTTTTGAACATAAAAATGGGTTTCAATAAAAATCTTATTGTTATATTAAATTATTTCTTATATTAATTTCAAATAAATTTTTTAAATTTTAATTCGTCATATATTATTCTAATCCAAATATTTGTATAATATAGTTAATACTATTCCTAAATACTAATATAACATCTATTTTATATATTATTGTATTAAATAATAATGATTTAATTATAGATTGTTTCTCAGTATGACTCAATATTTCATATAGTGAAATCCTTTGAAGAAGTTCATTTTGGTGTGTAACACAAGATATAGGCGAAGGTATATCTTCTGTGTAATGCAATCCAACACAGTGTTGAATTTATTTAATTACATAGAATCTATTTTAAATTGTAAATGTATTATAAAGTCTCAAGGAATTATGTTACCTAATGTTCTTGCTGATGCATGTCATACATGTTGTCGAATACAAGGTTCTTATAATAGTTTTTAGGGTTCTATAAAGATGGTTTAGTCACGCATTGTGCATATATGGAAATTTTATTTTTTATATATTTATGCAACTTATTTGAAAAAAAGATATTCATTTTTTAAATAATATTATAAATATTATCTTGATGTTAATTTTCAATATTTTTAGAAAATGATTTAATTTTAAATGAATAGTTATGAAGGCTAAACTTTAATTTTAAAACAACCTTTTTTGTTTTTATTATTTATGATGTTTAGTTATATTTTTCATTTTTTAAAGAAAAATTAGTTAAATTATATATATAAATATATTAATCTAATTATGGTCATTGGTTTCATTTTCATATTGAATTTTGATATGGAAACACTGTAATCATTTGAACTTTTTCTCTTTGAAAGTCTACTTTCTCGTCACATCTGTGGGGTTAATTTTAAATAAAAAATTAGCAATTATGTTAATGGAATTCGGAAAAAATAATTTCAAATTTTAAATCAAAAAAAATTATATTTTATTATATGTGCAACATATTTTTTGACTAAAATGAATAGTGAAAAAATTAATATCCTCAATTTAGGTAAAAATGGATTTACATAGGTTGTTATCCTAAAATTATAAGGGTTCATATAAACTAATTATTTTTAAAATATAAATTATATGGCCATATATAGAACCCATATTGTGTTATTATTGAGAATAGTCCATTTTGGACCCTTGTGGCATGTGAAAAACATGGGTAATCATTTTTTTTAAAACAAATTACAAGTGTTCGACTCACCACCCTTATAAATATCCATAATATACCATCTCTTATTCAAAACATAAAAATATTTTGGGTGAGTCATTACCTACCCAAATAACATCAAAAATTATGGTCCTTCATCATATAAGAATATTTTGCGCATAAATAAATTCTTCAAAGGATTTTCTAAAAACCTGAAGAGGTTACCCAAAAATGGGGCAGCATTTTTCAACTAGAATTTGTATTTTATTTTTTCCTCAACCTACTTAAATTACTATTAAAACATAATTATATAATATCCTCACTATTATATGTATACTTATATGTTTTTATATAAATTTAATGACCTAAAACAATCCTATCATCCAAAAAAATTATTACGAAATTTTCATTCTTGTGCACAGTGAACTATCATCTCACATACATATGTCATTATTTTTTCCTTAACCAACTATCGAAATTTAGAATTATTATGCATATAAAATATATATATATATATAATTTTTATTATATAATTATTTCTTATTTAATTATATAATATATTCCATTTTAAAATTCTATAGGGGATATAATAATTTTGCTTGGGAGTATAATAATCTACCGCCTTGCGAAGCTATGTGGATACTTTTTCACTAATGCTTCACATAGATGGTAAAAAAGTTATATGATATTAAATATTTTTCATATATATGAAATGAAATTGATATTAATTTTATATATATCATTAATATTGTATAATGTATCATTTTTCATTTTTTCATATAAAAACTATAGCATTGTTCATGTACGTGTGGACTACCGCCTTCGTGAAACAATGCGAATCTCTTTCCTCACTACACCACATGGATGGAAAAATATATATATATTTAAAGATATAATATTTTATAAATTATATTATTATAATTCATTAAATATTAAATATCAGTTTTCTTCTTTCTATAATGATCACTGAAAAATGGATATGTAACTCATGTATCTGTATGACCTATCGTGCCCATTATTATAACATAGTTCATTTTTCATAACCAAATTTCATGATTGGTTTATAATTATATGTGATGTATAAATATTTCATTTATTTAATTATTATTATTATTTATATCATGGAATTATATAATATGTGAATGAACGAGATCTTTCATGGGAAAACACAGGAGAACACATGAGAATTAATACTTCAAATGATGAGAATAATGATTGATTTTTAAATAATGGATGATAATATATTATAAATGAATCATAAATTTTAATATAAATATTATTATGGTTCTATAATAATTTAGAAACATGTTTATAAAAACTATAATGTAGGTCAAATTATGATCAACCAAAATAAAGCGTAAGGTAAGGGTTTCTGATCTCACATTTACTTTTATGATACATATGTCATATTCACCACTTAATTTTTTGTGGGGTATATTATGAAATTATTATAATTTATATCATGAATTAATTTTTCCTCATGGTACTTAAGGTTTAATTTACATATATTTCATCATTGGGGTTTATGATTCAAAATATACCGAAGTGGTTAGGGTTTATTTCAAAATCTCATAATTATTCAGTAGTATTTCTTGAAGTACCCCATGTGGATATTATATGATTTTTATATCTTAAAATAATTATATTTTAATATGATTTAATTTTTAATGAAATATTTAATGTAATGGTTCTATTCTACACTCATTGTTACATTAAATTATTGAGAACTATTTTTAAGATAATCTGTCTTTATTCCTCTCATCGGTCATAAATTCTACTTCATCGAAGACCATTTTTGAAGAAATTTTTTCAAAAATGAATTTTAATTATCTATATTATTCATTAAATAAATATTTCTGATGCTTTATGTTTTATTAAATAGATTCCATGGAATATTCTCTTCGTTTTTTGAATGAGTATATTTTCTAACATTTTTATTGCATTAAAGGATTCTTCCTATTAAGTTATACATATAGTAAGAAATTACCTTGTTTCATGACCATCATTTAATTGGACATTTTATTTTGTCTTTAAAATGATCCTTTTAAATATATTTTTTCATAATTATTTGGAAATTATTTTTCTTGAATCTTATTTTAAAATAAGATTATTTTTTGAATATTTTAAATACATTATAGTTTTAAAATAATTGGGTGATTGTTAATGAATGGATATTTTCCTTAAGAAATGTTCCAAGTGATATTCAAAAATAATTTTACATATAAGGAATTTTTTGGTATTTCTTATTATTTAATGGGGATATAATACAATAATACCAACCAAATTACATGTTTAGATGGTTTATGATCTGTTTGACTGGGGATGTACTATTTTAGTACCATTCAAATTACTCTATATGGTTTATGGTTATTTGTATTGATTGCCAAATGTATTCAATTTTTTTATTATGATTAAAATATGAACTTTTATGTTAATTATTCTGCACAACATCCATTTAATGAATGAATTGGACTTCATATTCGATGTACACTGCCTGTTATTGTCCATCGATGCAATAGTATGTCTCAAAGATAAACTGGTATGATATTGATAAGGCCTTACACAATGTTATTAATGTTTGGTACAATACTAGATTGTTTTAGATGTCTTGAAATATGTATATATGGTATTATATGTCTTATCCCAAGCCTAGAGAGTATATTTTGGATATACCACATTCTGATATCCATGACTATGAATTCAAATATTGATATTACATGTGATTATTTGATTTGTTAAAATATCATTGGTTATGTTTCAAGCTCGCGTGATTATCTATATGGAATTAGTTAATAATATTTTATTCCTTCCTTATTATGGTCATGTTATTAATTAAATGGATTTTGATTCAGTTATTTAAAATTCCATATTGATTATAGAATATTTATTTATAGATTACATTGTACTATTACCCATACTATGTATCTCCCCTCATCGCTTTATTATGTTATATTTTCTATAGGATAACAAGATGTATTTTTTGATTTATATAAATCGATAAACTAAGGGAATGAGTTTCATTTACTAATTTAAATAATTATCTATTTTATTTTTTAAATTGTTATGTTAATTATTTTATTTATCTAGTTTACCAAGAATACTAAAATTATTTGCTTTTTTGGGATAATATTTCATACTTAATATTTTAATGTAATAAAATTGACACCACCTCATAGAAATTATGGCATGGATTCTATATATGGGATCATTGGTATTTTAGTAAAAACATTTGGAAATTTATTTAAGTAATCGTATAGTAGTGAACATATCTGTATGATATAATTTAAGGATATGTATAGAAGATCATCCAGATATTTTGTAAATGAAGAGATTATGTTTTTAAAGAAAATAAATCACACTATATGTACAAAAAATTTAAGACGTTTCTATAAAATATTTAACTATTGGTTATAACTCCAAAATTTATGGATTGGGATTAGCCACATCATCATCCGATTTATGACAATGATACTTACTCCACATATGGTTTTTCACTACAAGGGTATACTCATAGGATATTTCAAATTTTATTTACACACCATTATTAAGGATTAAAAAATAAATATATGCCCAGTGAATGCATGTTTGTAATTATGAGATTAGTAATATATGAAAATTTTAATTTATATTAAGTATTTCTCCAGTTTTTGGATTTGAAATTATGTTTCATAATGTTATTATCTAATTTAGTGTATTCTGCTATTTTGAAATAGAACATAATAAATAGAATGAGAGCCGTATCAATTCCCATACTCCTTGTAGGGATTTACATAATGTGAAAGATAATTAAGTAAGAGTTAGAACTACAACCAGAGTAGATACAATTATAACCATATTGGGGTACCTGAATAATATTATGAGTATCGACCTCTCCTGTATAGATAAGCTTGTTGATTAACCATGCAATGTAATAATGCTGGACTGATTCATACTTCAACAGCCTCCATCATTTAATTGGACTACAAATCCTCATTTATAAGTACAATGGATAAGTTCCGTAGAGAATATATTTCTCATTCTCGAACGTCATGAAAGGTATAAAGTTTTCATGGAAGTTATTCATCTATCCTGAGTTGTGAAAATATGGTGGTCATTGATTGAAAACATTAAAGATGAGAAGGAAATAGAAATAATGATGTGGAATGATTTCAAGGTATTATTAATGGAAAAATGTTTTCCTTGTAAGCAATGAGTGATTATGGAATGGTAGTTTGGTGTCTAAGATAAAAAGTCGTGGAAAATGTATCTAATTGTGGAGGCAGATTTACTAGGTTATCAAGGCATTATATGGTCTATGTGTGTATTCCAAATAGTTATATTTAATGTTTATTTGATGGGATTAAGAAAATATTCATAAGGGTACAAGTATCCCAAAAATTTATGATAACAAGGGGAAATAATTTTATGTACTATCAATATGGAGAAAAATTCTTCAATTATTATAGATTGAAAGGGAATAAAAAAAGAAGATAATGAAAGAGAAAAAAATGGATACATAGAATAAGTAAATGAACGATTTTGAATCATGTGATACATAAAGATGGAAACACTTTGGGAAATTCTTAAAAGGAATATGTGTTTTCTTCAAATGTTGAGAAAAAGGATACCATACACATGATTGAAATGGAATGAAGTAATTTTCAAATTTGTAATACTTACAGTGTATGGAGACAGAATGCTACTCAAATGAATGAACCATAAATCAAGGAAAATACCTAAAAAGTAGATTAGGGTTTGTGTGAAGATTCTTCTTTTACATAAAAATAAGTTGAATGATTAATGTGATATTGCATATGGATCGATGCAATAAATTATTAAATTATTTTATTCTCGAAATGTATAAGGATTGCACTGTATTAATTTTTCATTAAAGATTTGGAAGAGTATATTGAGAAATACAAATTAACAAGAAAAAAGATTCCATATAATGTTAAACTTCACGAAAAAAACTTTTTGAGGGAATGATCACCATAAAAATTTTCATATTGTGTATATAATTTTGTTGGGATAAAGAGATGTTAGATACAGATAGTGTAAATTTTATAGTATTAACTTCCAAGGAACTGATTAATGTTAAGATGGTTTTGTAAATTTTGGGACATTCTGTATAAATGTATGAAATTCTTTTTGGAAAGGCCATAAGATCAAAA
Organism: Viscum album; assembly: GCA_963277665.1. Lineage (NCBI taxonomy): Eukaryota > Viridiplantae > Streptophyta > Magnoliopsida > Santalales > Viscaceae > Viscum > Viscum album. The sequence continues at coordinate 1,613,162,518 of OY728156.1, read as the reverse complement.
ATTTATAAAACTATTTATGTTAAAATTTGGATGAGGTTTTAGATATTAATTAATCACATCACTATATATAGAATCATGCATATTGGACAACCTTTTCTAACCATTTTTTTATAATAACTAGAGGGATAAATAATGACTTATCATTATATTATGAATATTAAAATCCATTAAAAGTGAATTTTAGTGCTTCAGGAATAAAAATTTCATTTTTTCAAATTAAATTCATAGATTTATTGATGAATTGGAAATTTATCAAGGAAAAACTAAAAGATGAGTTGGATCTTATAAAATAGAAACCAATCATGTATATATATTTCATAATAATCATAGATTTTAAAATAATTCATCAACATTAAAAAAGGATCATGAAACAAAAAATGTTTTCATATTACTTTAATATCTAATGAATCTCATGTCCTGTTAATTCATATCATATTTATGTTCTTTAGATACTTAACATTTCTTTTATTATTGGATTTCTTATGATCAATTAACTCTATCAATATCTATAATTATATATGAATTTCTTCATTGTCCATGTTTTTATTTCGCAACTATGATATAATACATTATGAATTTATTATGTGATATTTCATATTATAGTCATGAATACTATTATTTCTTTTTAAGAGGTTGTTCTATTAACCCATTTGTGATGTGGGTTTTTCATAAAAGTTATTTCCAAATATGAATCCCTTTAATACCGAGACCACGGTTAAATTTTGGGGTCACCATTTATTTATGTTTTTGGTAATGTAACAAAATATGATATTAAAATGGGAAAATTGTTTATGATATAATTTATAACTCACAACACCAAGAATATATGAAAACATAACTCATATATTTCTTTTTAATATAAATTTAATCTCATTGATATATTGTAGAACCCACAACCCTGAGTCGAAATGAACCATACTATTATTCACTATTATAGACTATCTATAATGTTAGTGGCTATGAATATTTTTAGTTAAATTATGAATCTTATGGATATATATTAGATATAAATAAAATAATATCAATTTAAAAATACTTTTTAGAAAATATTTTTTAACTCTAAAAGAGATTTTAGTCATGTTTTACAAACATAATTTAAAATTTATTTTTACCAAATTTATTTTAAAAATTATATTCTTTTTAATAAAATAAAATCATTATTTTCTTATGTTAAAATTTTGAAATATTTTTGAAATATATCATTTTTTGTTGAATAGTTAAATATATTGTATTTTAATTGAAAATTTGCCCTTATTTTAAATTATTTAAAAAATTAAATTATATGTTAATTTATTTAAATTTAAAATTCATAAAAAAATATAAATATATATTAAATTAATTTATGTCCTTGGAATCATTTTTGTACATAATTTTTATATAATACCTCATAAATGTTTGAACACAATCTCCTTGACAACCCAATTTCTCATCACGTCTATGTGAAACATTTTGAAATTGATTTCACCAATTATGTATATGTAATTTCTCAAAATTTATTCCATAATTATAATCATAATATATTATAATTTCTAATAAATTATACACAATTTCCCAACTAAATTAATAGTGAAAACTATTAATGTTAATTACCACAATTATGTTTATAATAGATTTACCAAGGGTTATACTAAAAGGATAAGGAATAAAATTACATAAAAACATATATATAACTAATTATATGTCCATATACAGAACCTATCATGTATAAATACCTATAATACTCCATATTTGTTTCTTTTATCATGTGAAAGATGTGGGTAAACCTTTTATATTCCAAATATTTCAAGAATTCCACTCACTTCATATAACAAAAGCCACCACATATCCTCTATTATTCACACCTTAAAAACTTTTTTGTTCATCCTTTAACTACATTACTCTCTTCTCAAAATATGTACCATCATCCTAGAATCCTTATTTTAGGAAAAAATCCAGTCACAATAGGCTTTGGATAAAGCCTAATAATGCTACCAAATGAAGAGATAACATTCTTAAACAAGAATTTTTATTATATTTCGTCATCCATATCCTATATTTATTATTTAATCATAATGATATAAAAATATAATTATCATAAAAATATTTATCTTTTTTTTAATAACATAAGTACCAACAACAATTCCCAATTCCTTCAGATGGTTTATTAAATAATCATTCATGTTTACAGCAGAATACAGCGTCGCAAATCAATGATATTCGTTTTTTCATTACCGCCACTCATTGCTGGGTATAATGAAATATATAAGGTATATATATATATATATATTATACTTTTAACATTATTATACATATATAGTAATTATATCATAAATACATTTTCAATTTCCATTCTGTAGGTGATATAACAATTTCACTGATGTGTGTGACAAACTACCACCTCATAAAGCGATGTGATTAGTTTTTCACTAACGCTTCAAAAGGAAGAAAATAAGTAAAATTTTAATGACTATATGTGATATTAATGAATTTTTTTATAATAAATAAACATTTATCATTATGAAAAAATAAAACATCATTTCAATTTTTTACACTATAAAATGAAGACATTGATCGTGTACATGTGGACCACCGCCCCCACGAAGCATTGAGACTCACTTTCTTCACCATACCACATGGATGATATATATATAAGAATATTTAATTAAATAATATTGTATATATGATATTATGATAATTCAATAAATATGAATGATTACTTATCTTCTTACTATAATGATCATTGATATTAGGAACCATTACTTATGTGAACGTACGATCTTTCGTCTCTATGATTCTAGCACAATTCATTTTTCATAATCATATTTCATTAGTGGTTTTAAAAAATTATATGAAGTATAAATTTGATAATTTTCTCATGATTATTATTATGGATATAATTTAAAATTTTTATTTTCCATGAACTAGATATTTTGTTTTAAAATATGCATTAGAAAGGAAGACAATTAACCCATCAATCATTGAAAACAATGAAATATTACATGCAATTAAGGGGTAATACATTTTAAAATGTTAAAATATGTTATTTAAAATATAGATATATTTATATAATAAGTTAATAACATTTTTAAATCAACTATAAATGATTTTAATATATGGTCAACAAAAAGGAAGCATAAGGTAAGGGTTTCTCGTCTGAGTTTTAACTCCATGTGACATATGTCGTATTCACCATTTTTTTTATATTGTGAGGGGAATATAAAATTATTATTTTTTATTTTATATAATTAATTTGTTTATATTAAATTTAATTAATGTCTTATAAGATTTTTTAGTTTATTATAATGATTGAAAAGTTTCTAAAGTGGTATGGGATTATTTCATAGTCTCGTAACTTTTTGATATTATTTATCATTAAATCTCCCTTAGTGGGATTATTTGATATTTATATCTTAAAATAGATATATATTATTATCCTATAATTATTAATTAAATATTTTATATAATATAACAATTTTAATCTCTTTGGTACATAAAATAATAATGTAATGTTTTAATGATAATTCGATATAAATTATCTCTTATATTGAAAATACTATTTCTTTAAAAACCTTGTTTTTCAAAAAAATTAAAATTTATTTTCATTATCCAAATAATTATTTAAATATATTTTTAACCATGTTTAAATAATGATATAGTTTTAAATGAATATTCCTATAGTTTTCGGAATAAGGCACTTTTCTAACCATTTTACATTGTAAAAGGAATCATCCTATTAACTTTTGAATAATTAGAATTCACTACCATTATAATTGTAATTTCATTTAAACATAATTTACATGATTAAAAATTAATTTTTCAGTGAAATCAATTAAATAATATTATTTAGACATTTACTTTTTAAAAGACATTTTTACTAAAATGAATTCTTACAATATTTTAATAAAATTCTTGTTTTAATATAAAAATGTTGATTTTAAAAGAATGATTATTTTAATTAAGAATTATTTTGAGTGATATTTATAAAACATTTTCCATATAATGAGACATTATTTGATGTTACATGTGATTTAATGGGGATATAATCCATTGATATAATCATTATTGTTTCTTCAGATGGTTAATGGTCAGTTTTATTGGGGATATAATATTATTATTCTATTCACCTTACTCATAATGGTATATGATTATGTTTATTGATTGGGGAATTTATTTTAATTTCCTATGACACATTTAATATTAATTTTTATGTGAATTACATTTCCATACCTTCATATGTGTATTTCATTAGGCATTGTTTGTGATTGGTGGTCTCGTTATAGCCAATCGATGTATCGATGGGTTTCATGAGAAAAACTAGATATAGTTATGGTAATAGAATTTCCATATTTTATAGATGTCTTGGTATGTTCCCTAATAGTATCAGAGGTATTGGAATAAGCCTATGTGGAATTATTTTTCATAGCCTAAGTGTAGATGGAATGTTTTATATATCCCACATTATGCATTACAGTATTATAAATTTAGTTATTGATATTCCATGTTTTTATTTTATTAGTTAGAATATCTATTTTTATGTTTAATGATCATGTGATTATTAATATTGAATTATTTGATAATATTTTAATACAGTCTTATTATAAAAAGGATATTGATTAAATGATATTTGTTTCAATTATTTACCTTTCCATATTGACTATACCATTTTTATTCATAGCTTACTCTGTGCTATTATCATTATTGAGCATCTGAGATCACCCCATTATTATGTTATATTTTCCCCATGATACTAGGAAATATTTTTTGATTGATATATAGGGATACATTAAGGAGACTATTGGGTTTCCAAAATAAAAATATTTTTATAATTTATTATTTGAAATTCAACTTGAATTGAAAGTGTGTATCGTGTTTAACAGAAAAAATAAACTATTCATTTGTTTGGGATATGATTCCTTGTATCATAGTCCATTATAATACTTCAAAAACTAACTTTAGGTTACATGGGTTGGGTTACTTAAAATATGGAGAACACTGAATTATCACTATAATTTCAATTTTCTCTAACCCAAAATATAATGAGATATGAAATAGGGATTCCATAAATACCATAGGATAAGCTATCAGTACGAGTAGTGAAATAAAAATTATTCATCATGTAATAACCCAAAATTAACTTTTTATACATGATGATCAATTAATCATGTGAGGATCAATAATACATGGATTATATCCTTGTATCCTCATATCACAGTGATGGGAATCTAAAAAGGGTCTTTCAAAAAATCAATAATTTCATTGAAGAAAGGATCCAAAGGCATGGAAATTTTTTATATCTAAATAAATTAATAATAAATTTAATGTGACAGATACATACTTGGGGTTTTGGGAAAGAAAAATATTAAAATAAATTTTATAAAATATTCCACCACCACATGATTCCTATACTCCCAGAACTAAGAAAAAAATCCATAAATTTCATAAAACAATCTTACTATTTATATTGAAATTTAGAAACGAATTAATAAAATGTGAAAGATAAATATTAAAAAAATATTAAAATATATTTATAAAAGAATTTTTTGAATAAATTGAAATACAATATGTATATTTTTAGCAAAGAATAATTCAAATAAAATAATTTAAAATATAAAGAAATTAATATTCTAAAAAAATTTCTTATGTGTTACCCATCAATAATGAACAAATATAGGCCATATTTTAAAAATAAAACCAATATTTTGATGTATATTTCTTGCGTTATATATTATTTATAGTAATTTTTTAATGTAAATAAATTATAACACATAAAATAATCATGTAATTAAACATAGAATAAAAATAATGTATATAAGAGCCTGTAAATAATTATATATTGAATACCAAAATGAGTAAATAAAATAATTGCTCGTGTACACCAAATTCACTTCAGTGAATTATTCATTCCTTGAAAATAACATGTGGTAAGTTCTCTTGCAACATCTATTCTGACCTAGTGATACATACCATGTGAACATCGTCATGTCATATAAAAAATAACATGTAGTAGGTATACTGAAAATAAATTCATTTTTGGTATAAATACAATAATAATTAATGTTTGGTTACAATACATATCGTGATTCACCATGTTATATTCAAATAATTGATACACAAGATTCATGTAACACACACAAATCCTATTGAAGAGCAAAGATGGTTCATTGTGGATGAATCGAGTCCTGTTAATCAACTCATTGAGGCATGGAAATTTGTTAAACCTTATGAGAACATTTTTTAGAAATCATGTTCTTTAAAGAGGCGTGATTTTTTGACTCTTTAATGTAGTTAACCATGGGGAAATAAAGATATACTTCTCTTAAAATTGTATCAGTGCATGGGCACTATAAACTCGTCATGCAGAAAGTATGAAACCTCATCTAAAAAATACCCTTAAACCCATGGTAGAATGAATACATTTTCATGGTAGGTTGATAATAGGATCATGTAAGATATATGAAAAAAGTGATCAGTTATAATGTAATTTGAGATTGGTTGGAAAAAATGGGTGTTTTAAAACCAATATATCTTGACAACACAAGCATTGATAAACTTTTAAAAACTCCAACTGTCTAAACCAACTAAATGTAAAAAATAATTTAATTTATAATTTTTTATATACTTCTAATGGATTAAATAATTCTTCAATCCATCTTATATTTCAGGAGATATCATCCAAAATAGTAAAATATGAAAAAAAGATGTAGAAAAAATATTGAAATGTTTCATAATATTTATCCAAATTTTATGTTATTTTAAAGGTCATTACTTCCCATAATGATGTTTAATTAAATTTATATATATACTATCATTCCATTTCATTTAAATGAATTTTATTCAGAATTTTATTTAAAATTATATTATTTAAATATAAATTATTTTGAATTTTATAAATTCTAGAATTCCAAATTATAAGAACATTATAGTATAATTTTATTTTAAACAACCATATAGTCTAATAAAATAAAAAAATCAATTGGACATCCAATGGAAAAGGATTCCGGATAACATTTTTTGTATAGCTAATTTTATTAATAAATAATGAAGGGAAACCATGAAGCAGTTAAAACATGAAATTATTTTTTAATCCGAAACCATGGAGCATGTTCGGACCAAAATGAAAAAAGTATCGATATTGATTTATAATTTTTTGCAGTCGACTAAAATAATTATAAAATTATTATATATAATATGAAACAAGAATTATATAATTCTAATCAATTAAACTTAACATATAATACAAACATATAGATCTTTCCAGAAATTATTTTCACTTAATATAATTTGTGGGTTTGGGATTATTCAAAAACATAAACAATCAACATGCTATCAAACAAAAAAACAATAACATGCAAAAAAAAGTTTTATTTCATTGTTATACAAAATATTATAAAATATACATGGTGATGGACTCTATTTCATGGTCAGGAAGTCCGTAGATACAAAATAAAGATATAATGGTCGGACGATTACTCTCTCACATTCACACGATTCACGTATTTTATAACGGAGAAATATAGAGTATTCCAACATGGATTATGTGAAGGATAAATCTAATTTAAAAATATATATCATTAGATTATTTTAAATTATATATAACATATTTTTTGAATATATAGTACAATTTATACCTCTTTGATGTTTTTTATTAGTATATGATCCCAATAAAACAACAAAGATATTCTAGGAAGATGATCTTCGATGATGTAGATGATATAGGATACATATTTTTATTCTTTATGTTTTTATCTTCATTAATTTCCATCATACTTTCATGGATAACATTAGAGTGTTACAATATTTTTTGCAGGAAATATTTTATTGGGGGGTTTCATTACTGTATGTATGGATTTTAAATTAATTCAATTTGGGTTTCCAATTTAGGTTTCATTTATTTTATTATCATTTCTTCCTTTATTATCCATGCATGAATTTTATGTGGGATGAGTGAGAGAGAGGTTGTTTATATAGGATTATGAGATTACTATCGTCTCTAGGTCTTTTGGGTAGGATATGTTCTGTATTGAAACATGGGGTCTGGTTACCCATATCTTGGTGATCTGAAGTACCATGAAAACTGATAAATGGTGAACATATAATTGGAGAGTAATTACCAAGAACATTGATATTGGATAGACTAAATTATAATGAAACAATTTTAAATTCAAGACGCTTTGTGAATACCAATTCAATAACATTATGTAACAATGTATTTGTATATATCCCTCAATTATGTTCCCCAACATTCTCAAATAATCCAAATACCTTTCATTTATTTTAATATAAGTTATAATAACAAATAATAATATTAATAATGGGTTATTAATATTAATTTAATGAATTATAGAACATCTCCGCTTGATATGAAGCCAATATTAAAAATATTTTTTCTCTTAGTGGTTAGTGTATTTCCTGTCTTTAAAGATGTATAAATTGATTTATGTGAAGAATTAGATGAAATATTCATCACATCAAAAAAAAAATTTGCACCATTTACATAGAATTGGAATGAAGATAAAAATAATTTAGTAATTTAGGGAATCTATTTATACCACTATTTCTAGTTTTTTAATTTCTGTCTATATTTTCTTTTTTATAATTTTTTTACTTGACTACACATAGGTACTCTTTTGTGTGGTGATGGTAGGGATATGATGAATAATGGGAGAAAATGAATGCCTACCCATTCAAATAGATGATATATCACATATATATGATCATATAAATGAGAATATCTAGTGTAAGGGTCAGTATCTCACAACCAAATATTAGTAGATAAGATTCGCTACTCTATGTGATGAATTTTTCATCAATGGAAGAATTTAATGACATATAAAATATTCCATATTTAATTATGTAATCCAAGCGGGGTGAAAAGACAAAGAAAAATTGTTATGATAAACATTAATTTGAAACTTTCAAGTAATACATCCTTACCAATGTCCTAGAAGAGTAAAAAGAAGAAGAAATTTCAGAGGATGGAAAATAATAGGTGGAGTGGAAAATTTATGATGAAATATTAGACATCATTGACAATATTAGAAAACAAAAATAAGAATATACCTACATTGAATAAGTGGAATGAAAAATTAGTCATAACAGGTGTAATAGGTTGAATATTTGATATTACTTGTCTATACAATATAAGAGATATTTATCTTTTCAAAACAATTTTCTAGAATTTCGTTACCTCATGATATTCTAGAAAAATAAATAGAATAATGGATGAATATTAAACATGAAGAGTACAATGGGTAATTTAAAAAATGGTAGAAACATGAAACAGAGAAGGAGGAGATATACTATATATGGTTAATAAAGATGTTAACATTTAATGTTCAATCAATTTCTAGGTCTTCCACTCATCAAAAATTTATATAGATAATCAGAAGTGGGAGGAGAAGAGCATCACCAGATGATCAGGAAAATCAAAATTGGGTAAATCTGAGTTGATTGGTTCAATAACCCTCTCCAATCATGTGACATTCAGAGGTAAGGTAAAGATAAATTACCATAACCTTCATTGTATTCTTATATAAAAACAGAATATTTATTTTCATTCAATTATTTAGTCATTATATTCATAGGAATTAGTCTTAGTCTTATATTAGTAATTTTGATTAGGCATTATTTTCAATTACCAATATTATTTTTTAAAATTCAGTGAATATAGTTCACACATTTCCTATGTGTTGTTTTTTATAGAAAAATCATACTAGAACTAGGATCACAAAGTAGAAAAACATTTATTAAAGAACTTTCTTTTTTGAATCCCTAATACATGGAGAAAAAATGAAAATGATCCCTATTTTAAGCTTACAGAATCCATGCATGACCTTGGTTATGAATGGTCTATATAAAAATATATTTATATCCATTTGTATCATTACACTAATTTTTTTCATGAATATAAAATTTTTATGTTTGGGGGAGAGGTTTTCCATGGTGGAAGGGAAGTATTGTATTGAATGGAAACATGTTTGTGTGTCATTTAATGATCTATTATTCAAAAGAATAATGTTAGATACTTCAAAAATACTTTATTTTTAAAAATAATTTTAATATATAGATAAATTAATATTAGATAAAGGAAATGGAATAAATTATAAAAAATTGATTGAGTCTTTGGGGTAGAAATAAGTATTTACATTTCCAATGATTATTATTAGTTGGGGTTGGGTGTTTGGTCTGGGGATTATCTATACATAGCTTTAAAAAGTGAAAATTTATTTTCATGAAAATGATAGTAAATGAAAATAGTATTCAAAATAAAATCAAGAGTGTGTAAAATATTCATTATTTTCACTATCCGTGACCTTTGTTTTGTCTTTTGGAAGTGGGGGTTCTCTTGTTGATGGGAATATATTAATCTTTATCTATTTTTTATAATAAATTATACTATATATTTAATTTGATTTTTAACTAAAACGTTTTTTAAACCAATACCTACAAATATATATAATTTTTATCAAATGTATGATAAATTTTATGTCATAAGGGTTGTTTTTGTTCTTTGTCTTTTTAAAGTGGATAATGTACATCTTTTTTAATCATATGAAAGGATAATTTAATAAGTGTTTGAGAAAAAATCTATCTAAACATGTTACCATGATTTATGAGATATTAAAGTATTAATGTTTAGGCATATAATGATTATAGTGATTTAATATAATGAGTTAATATGGTTTAATGGAAGGAAATAGAAGAGACCCCATTTACCAATAAGAAGATGTAAAATAAATGGGTTTATTATTTCGTGGAAGAGTGTGAAATTAATTCATAATTATTGTGTGACATGTGAATATTTGACTACCCATTGATTTTTTTATTACATTTGAAGTGAAATATTAATATCATGGTGTTACTATATTTTTTTTGAGATTTTATTCTTGATTAAGGGTTTTAGTTTAATTGTGTGGGTATTAGAAAGCTCTACATTATGCATGATTTTTCTTTATTTGAAGTAATAAATTTCACTTTTTAGTGTTTCATGAACAAATTATTCATCTATTGGGTATTTTATGTTTAATTTATATATTTAATATATTTTAGGAAAATTAAAATGAAAAGTAAAATTGAAGTCCATTTTCACATAACAAATATTTACAAAGTGATTTCATTTTATTTAGTTAAAAATGTATTTAAATACAAGGATTATATAACCATTCTAGAATATCTGAGTATAGTAACACAAGAGATTACATGTACTAGAGGATGTATAAATCACCAAAATATGTATGTAGTGTGTAAGGGTAAGCCAAGGTTCATTCTACCTATGTTGGTCGATACGAGTCTATGAGGTGTGTGTAGTATACTCAGATCCCAGACCTAGGGTTGGTTTTTAAGTTAAGGATGATTCATTCCCATTGACATAGTGATTCCCTACTTTTTATACTTTTTTTGGGAATTTTTTTGTGCATTGTGTACTTAACTCAAATGATGTTTCTTCAACTAAGAGTTTCATGATTATAATTGAAGATATAAATTTTTTCAATTTTTTTACTTTATTTCACAAATCCAAAATACTAGATCATGCAAAAACATCATATCCATTACTTGGGAATAATGGTCTCAAGCATAGAGCCACTGAGGATGTTAGGGGTACCATGTCATTCCCATTGAATATCATGTGATTTCATAAGAGAAGTAAAACAAGGATGATGAATCCCCTACACTGAATAATGTTGTAAAAAAATTATACTATTACATGGAATATAATGTAATCGGATAAAATAAAACCATGAGTAGGAACTGACATGAGTAATGGGATAATAGTCACATTTAATGGTGTGGTAGGGGTTCAAATGGGTTTAAAAATTGTAGCACTCAATAACGGCTGAACCCAAGGAATATAGGATATAGATTCACTAGAAACACCCACTATAAAAAATGTTTCCCATGTTTCATTCCCTAGTTGAGTTTCTAATATGGATTCAAGAATAAATAAGAAGAAAAATATGAAACCATAAATTATGGAATAGTGACTTGTGGCTCCCAATATATTGTATACATGAATATGAAACATGAAATTAATATGAAAATGGTCATAACATTGATCGTTTTCCCATATATGAATGATAAATTAAAGAAAATGGGGAAGTATTCAATATTGTTCTTGGCTTAGTTTCATAAACAAGAAGTGTGTATTTTCTAATTGATATTGTGTGGTTTGAAAACTCCATAGTTAATCTATCTAAGCCATGTTTGGGTAGACTTTAGGTAAAACCTAATGATATAAGAGTCATTTAATTATCCTTTACCATAAGAAGGATTTAATTATATTAAATGGAATGTATGTGGAGTATGTCTATGTGTATTAATTGGAGGAAAATTTTGATTCAAATAGATAGATTTTTCATAATAAACATGGAATATTAAAAGGTGTTAAAGAATAAAAACTAGTTTCATCTCACTGAAGTTTGTTTATGAATAGAATATTCCATGGAAACTAACAATATTTCTAGTTGATGATGTATATTGATGATGTAGTTTCTTCTTTAGTATTTTATTTTTATTATTTCTATCAACCTATCATGGATACTATGAGTAGGTTATTTTAGTTATGCCATGAAATGTATTTTAGGGGGATTTATTTTATGTAAGATTGTTTTTTGAATGAAACCATGTTGGGTTTCCATATTCTGTTTTTATTTATCTCAAAACTTCATATTGAATTAACCATGAATGATTGTTATGTATATTGAGTGATATATAGTTGTTTAAAATATTATTATTAGAATACCACTTTCTCAACGACCATCAGGTAGAATATGTTCCATATTTATGAAGGTTTTTAGGCAACCCTTCTCTTTCTGATTCTAAGTTTCATGACCATGGAGAAAATGTGAACCAATAAGTGTAGAGTAATTACTATTACCAATGGAATTATATAGAAATTATTTAACAAAAAAAATATTAAATTTTTGAATCACAATGGACACTAATGTTTGAAATTCGATAAGAAAGGAATAGAGCATTTATTCTACATAACTTCTCCCACATTCTCAAATCATCAATCTATTTTTACTTTTTTCAGATATTTAGAATAATTATCCATCTCATTAATTGAGAGTTTTTAATATTTATTATAGTTTTTATCCAAATTATCTTCATGTTATTGAAAACTTTTTACCAATATTTTTTTTAATTTTTATTTTAATTAAGGTCTTAAAAGTTTATAAAATTAATAAGTAAAAGGTTTTAAAAAACATCATTTGGACATATAAAATTTTGGAACCATTTCTAGGGTTAGAGAACATAATTTAACATTTTATTATTTAAATTAATTAAAATTTCCTCCATAATTAATGTAATTTGAGTTTAGATTATGTTTTTTATTTTGTTTTATTTTCAATTACATTACTTCGCACTCTATTTTTTTATGGTAGGATTACATTGTATTTTAACTAAGTAGGAAAAGTTCTCCATCTGAATCATAGATATCTCAAATAAAATTTATGAACTCAAGGAGATGATTCATTTTAAATATGTAAGATTACTACACCCATACCCATGTAACAATGATGAGAAACAAAATTTATTATAATTCTATATTTAAGAGGAACGTCAAAAATATTGAATGAATTACTTTGGAAGTTTAGGTATGTTCCACTTCAAAAGCTGGTTTTCATTTCAAATAAGATACCCTAAATACATAAGGTCCATAAGAGGAAAAAATGGAGGATAATGAGGAATATAGGTTTTGGAGATCATAAATTTATTCCATTAATATCTTGTAATACAATAAGAGTTTGAGGAATTTAAAAAAGAGGAATTATTCACTAGTAAATAAGAGAAGAAAAATTAAGGGAGTAAAGATGTTGAACTTTGTGATCACATTCCAAACATGGAGAATAAGGTGAATATTTATCATAATGAACCATATGAATAAGAAAAACCTCCAATAGTGGTCATACTGAATCATATATAAGAAAAAGTGGAGTACCCATTTTTGACATATTTTTCTTTGTTCCTCACATGCTCACAATTTTTTGGGATTATGGTTACATCCATTAAAAGATAATGAATTGGAAGAAGACATGTATTGCAAACATGAATAGATCTTGAATGATTCTCATAATAATAATACAACTATTATAGAAGATAGATTTAAAGGGGTTTATTATCATGTGAATACTACATTGGAAAAGAAAATTTCAAGATCATTCCATTACTAGGTACACTCCTCATCAATGTTTTAAAAATTATTCATGGAATACGATTAAAGTTTAGTTATATGTTCTAAAATGTAAAAATTGGATCAACATGATATATCAAAATATATATCTCAATCTTATCTCATGATTCAAAGAGAATAGGATGATATTAACAAACTTAATTACATATGTTTTTAGGATGACACATAATTGTTTTTATTGAATTGTTAGGATTTAGATTTGGGATAGTTTAAGAAACAATTCTCAGTTCTCTAATAATTTTTAACATTAATGTCATGAACCATGTAATTTTAAATGAATTTTTTCATTTTTAGGTTTTTGAAGACAATGCAATTAGTCAATTCAATAGTAATGGTGGAAATTAAAGTGATCCATGTTGTAATGTTATTATATTTAATTTTTTATCATTATCTCCCCACATTAGTTTTTGAATTTTATTTTGGGCATTAAAGAATAATTTTTATATCCCATATTTTATCCTTTTCATAATTTTTTATCATATAGACATTATTATTTCTTAGGAATCACATGATTCCATTTTTTTGGTTACAACATTAATATAATCATAATCAGTAAAAAGAGATATTGAATAGTTAGAATAAAGCATAAGGGAATTTCATGCTAAATAATTATTTAGGGGGACAATTTCATTATTGTTAAATAAATTTACTTACCATTTTTAATATATCAAATTTCAAATGTTCATGTTGATTGAATTTTTATTATTACAGATTCCATGTGTTATTATCCAAAATTCATATATTTACTATTCCCATCCAGAATTGTATGATAGTATATACAATATTTTCTTGAGAATATTTTTGAAGTGATATTATGAAATGATTTTTACTAGAATATTAATAAGATCAGTCAAAGATATGATTATATAATGTCATATTTAATATTATGGAATATTTATATTAATCCTTTATCCTTGAACCACATTGAAATTTTCTTTATTTTAAACTGATATATGGAATAAATGAATTTTTTATGAATGATCCCCATTGGATGAAATTTTAACAATTCCTACCTTTCATATAGTGATTTTCATGATTATAAAATGTCTATTTCTGTGTGTTGAGGGATGATTATCATTGTATTACTAATTTTTTCAATTTGAAATAAATTGGGGGGGTGTGATTTAATGGAATTTTGAGAAAAATGTTCATTATTTACATTCTTTTTATATTTTTCAACCTTTATTATGAAACTAAAATTAGTAGAATGTAATTGCAATAAAACATAAAAAAAAGAAAAAACATTATATGAATATGGGTGGGTAATGTAATTATTTGAATCTAATGATGATTTCAATAATTATGGGTTGGGTGGTAGATTTGAAAGTTTCCCATATTAGATATTTTAAATTAATTTAAAAATTAGTTTGATGAAAACAAAAAATAGAAGAAAAATATTGTTAAAATAAATTCAAGACTCTGTACATTATGTTTTTTTTCAAAATACCTAAAATTTTCTATGATTTTGGGAAGAGGGTGTTGTCTCATTAAAGTATATATTTACATTTCATTTTACATTTCTTTATCTTTAAATATAATTTATTGTTACCCTAAATTTTGAACATATTTTTTTTCATATAAATACCTACGAACCTTAGGCATTAGAATCATTTGACCATTAATACTAGGACCTCAAGAGTATTTACAATCTTTCTATAGAAAAGTAGGGAATACATGTCCATTAAACTCCAATGTTAAGATCATGTAATCATGTTATGAGAATGATTCTAATATATCATATTACCTTGAATGATGAGAGAATAAAATTCATAGTCAAATAGATAATGATTATAAATCTCGATAAAGAATAGATAAAATGGATGAATGGGAGGAATAAGAAACACCATCATTTATGAATGGGATAATTTAAAATATGTATATTGGTTATTTATTTTAAAAATGTGATGTTTAATGATAATTCATTATGAAGATTGAAATATTGAGACACAAAATACTGTTTATATTTTTTATTAATTTGGAATTTAAATTTTTATAGGATGCTTTTCCTATATCATTCATGTATTGATTTTTTTCTTTAGGAAAAGAATGAGATTCATTATTAATGAATTTGGAAGCTCTATTTTCCATGAAAAAATATTTAATTTTATATAATAATTTTTATTTAGTTTTAAATTTTTTATTAAAAAATATTCATTTATTGTATATTTTTTGGGAAAATTTATTTATTTTTAAATATTTTATAAAATGAAAATAAAGAGAAAATAATTTTAATTTTAATTTTTTATTAAATTTAATTAATGTGTCGTTATAATAATTAGTTATGAAATTAACTTTATAAATACTAATATGTAACATGAATAAAGAAAATTCAACCATAATCATAGAGGAGATAAACCAAATCTAAGGAAGAAAACATCATGAAAATGAGTTTGAATAGTGAATGGGTAGGAAATTCCTGCTGGGACTGTGTCAGTATGAACAAGTATTTGTGGTATTATTAATGTTTCAAGAGTCCATCTTCGATGATTGATTCTGATTTTGGGAATCCACATTCCCATATATATAGAGTGAATATATCAAGTCTCACGTTGATGTCGGATGTAGAGGTTTGTAGTAAATGATTACTGAACTCAAATGACGCTACTTCATCGATGAGTCTTTCACTTCTTATAAGGATATTTAACTGCCACCATTGGCATTGCTCAAAATCAGTTCACCACCGCACAATATTGTCATATAATTCAATATCCACCACTAGGAATGTTATATATCACTCTTTTCTATACTAAAATGGTTGTATTAAACATTTAATTCCACTGTAATGTCATTAGACTCTGCATGTGAAGTCAAATGAGGAAGATAAATCCCCTTCATTGAATAAAGGGGGAAATTACTTATTCTCTATCTTAGAGGAGTATTTCATGTATAATAGGGTTCTCTAGTTTAGGAAATGACATGGGGGAAAAAATATTGTCCATGATTCACTTTGTTGTCGAGGTACAAAAGGGTAAAAAAATTATAACATATCATAGAATCCAAACATGTGTTCCACATGATAAGGGAGAGCTCAAGATGACCACTAAAGAGACTTATGTGTCATATTTCAGGCTATATCTGAGTTGAAACCATTCTTGGTGGAAATAAAATTCCAAAAATGAAGAAGGCTAGATGATAGAATAAAGGCTTGTGGTTAGAATTATATTTCATATAGGAATATAGAAATTGAAACTCCTATAAAAATGGAATAGTGATTTGTAAAGCATCCGAATATAGATGATAGACTAAAGAGAACATGGAAGAGTATAAAATGGATATGGTCATGGTTATTTGAGAATGATGGAGTGGTTCAACTATAGAAACATTATTAGTATGAAAACTATCTGGGGAATATATCTAATCAAATTTTTTGTATTTGAAGGATACAAAATAATGATATACAGTTTGGTCAAGAACCCTCTCCCATTCACTTTATTCATTTATATTTTTAGGATGATATGGTGAGTAAGTCTAAATGGATTAAGTGAAAGATGAAGATGATTAATATAAGATATATACTGGTCCATTTAACATGATATATAATATTAATTTTAAAAATATATACCAGTTTTATGTCAAGTCAATTTTATTGTAAATAATGGATTCCATGAGCACTACAAAACAATCTCAAAATGAGGTTCTTGGAAGTCTCTAGAGATCTAGGTTTCTTTTTTTTGTTATTTTTAATTATATTTCATCATCAAATCATTGGTATAATTTTATGGTTATTATATTTCTTCCACACTATGTATTGAAGGAGAATTTTTTAATAAAATTATTTATTTTGAATTAATTCAGGTTCAGATTTCATATTATGTTTTTTAATTATTTAAAAACATATTTTTCTTTTTTTCTAGAGATAAAAATTTTTGTGTGTTATGTGATGAATATTGTTTTGAAAATATTTTTACTATAACACTACCTTTTCCATTAATATTTAGTAGGATAAGATATATAATTGGAAATATTTTTTACCCATCTCTTAGTGATTTTATGTACCATGACTATCGAGAAAGGTTATCCTAGAAGTCTTGAGTAATCACTAATGACATTGTAATTTCACAGAATTTATTCCACTGATAAGAATACTAAATTTTTGAAACTCCATGAAGACTATTGCATGAACTAGTATGTCGTGTTCTTGGTACATTGTTTTTTCATATCATCTCCCCCTCTCAAATCATCAAACATTTTTATTTTCATTTAATGTATTTTAGTGTAAACATTATGCTTATTAATCTTAGATAATTTATTAGATTAAAACCATCATAAAACTATTATACATTTCCGTTGTTAGTTTATTTATAATTTTTATATATTTCAGAATTGTTTTGCATGATGGATTTAATGATGTTTTCCAAGCATGTCAACTTTTTTAATTGAGAGCCTTAATTTATACGTTAATTATTTTTAATTTTCGTTAATGAATTCAATTTTAATTTAATTTTTATAGACAACATATCCAATTATTTTTTCATTTTATATAATTCATATATATATATATTTTAATACATAAAGAATATGAAAAATTGAATAAGTACATTTTTACTTAAGTGTGATTAGCAACGTGTTCTTATTTTATTTCTATATAAAAAATGCTTTACTACTGGGCCAAGGAATCTAGGATAAAATATGTTATGAAAAATAACACACATGATAGACCGGACTCGAGGAATCCAATGTCATGAAAACAAGAATAGACTACACATGGGAGGATATGGCCAGCTGGGCCAAAGTGGGTTCTCAAGAGACGATGAGGTGTGTGTAGTGTACGAATAGAAATTCCCCATAGTAGGATTCAAAGATAGATATTACATTTCGCCATTTATACAATTATATATTCTTAACATCCCTTGAAATTGGGATGAATATATTCACGTTCACTATGAACATAACTCAAATGAAACTACTTCACTAGTGAGATGCATGATTCTCACTTGGATATTTCCCAACAACCATTTCCATCAATCGAACTAAATAGAACACCACAATAGATCAATTAAAATGTTAATAACAAATATTGGGGATGATTTATATTGAGATTTGATTCAATAAAAAGGATGAATATATCATGGAACAAAACTATAAGCTCAAGAGATTCACTCAGTGATGTTTTATGATAAAGACAAATCCCTTATATTGATTAAATATGGAAATGAATTTTTTAACACCATAGAGAATGATGTTGGGTGTTCCTCTTAGTTTGGAAAGGACATCATGAAAGGGATACTTTCCATGTTTTGTTGTATGAGAAATGATGAAATTTGCTAAAAAATTAATTGACACAACATAATTAAAACATGTGGTCGACAGTAAATGGTAAAGCTTGAACCACCCACAATAATTACCTGGGTCTCATGTTTCTTCCATTTCTATCTTGATAAAATTGTGGGAGGAAATATCAAGAATAAAACATGGAAGTATATTCTATGTAATAGAGACATGTTGTTGGTATTAGCATATATTATTGATGGCTGAACTTTAAACATCCATGATAAATGTGATAATGATGCCGGTTGAATCTATATAGGGAAGATTATTATAAGAAAACAATGAGTTAAATACAGAGATATCAATGATTTCTTACATAAGAAAGAGATTCATGACTTTGTAAAATATATTTTATTTAAATATTATGTTGAAAATACCTATGTCATAGATTGGTAAATCATATATTAAAAATAATGATATTAAGGGCAGATGAATACCCTATCCCATGCATGTTCTTATATTATTTGGAATAGGTGATATGGAATGATGAATAGATGGGATAAGTAGAGGATGCAGGTGAATCAAATAAGTTATATTTGAAAAATTTATATGGTGTGATAAGATGATTTTTAAGAGATATACTAGATGAATCTTAAGGATATTTATTTTATAAAAACGATTATATGGGCCCTACAAGGCAACATTGGGAAAAGAACAATAGAGTCTTCTAAGGGATTGGGCTACTAGTGTTTCTTACTTAGGTATTTATTCTAATTATTTTTCATTATTCTATAATGGATAGAATGAGATGGTGAATTTAATTATTACAAGATATATATTAAAGGGGGATTAATTTATTGTGTGTGTGTCATTGGAATGAAATCAATATGGTGTTTAAAATTATATTTTAATTAATTTCAAAACATATTTTCCTCTTGTATATGGTAACCCATTGTGTCTGTTGAGTGTGGTAGTTTTTTTAAATATGAATACTAAAATACTAGATACCCTTTGGACATTGGTTTTGATAGGTTTTATTTATAATCATAGTTTCATTTTAACCATTTCTCGGTGATATTGTGTACCATGACCATTGAAAATTTTTGATACGTGGAATGGAGATTAATTACCCTGGCCATTGGAATTTTTTAGACTTAATTTTAATTAAAAAAAAGATTAAATTAGATAATTTATGAGTATACTAATTCATGAACATGGATAATATATTTATGTTTAATTATTTTTAATTATATTCTCTATGTTTTTGAAATCTTTAAACTATTTTTATTTTCTTTTAGTGTAGTATTTTTGATCATTAATCTTCAAAATTTTATGTTTTTATAATTCATAATGCTTTAATATAACTTATCTTCATGGGATCGACCCCATCCTACCATTATTGTAAATTCAGATCACATGTATAACATAGAGATTGGTGAGAATTTAGTGCCTAATAAGCCATATAATTAAGAAGAACCTCCAACACCAGGTCTAGTATAGACCAAAAATAGAACAATATGGGTTATAGGTCTGTTTTTTTGGTTTATTATTTATATTCATACATATTTCTAGATTTTGGATATAACTTCTAAAATATGTTGGAGAGGAAGAGGGGATTCCAGGCGATCATGATATGAGATTATATATTTTTAAAAATAAGAGTCCAAAAATTATAAAATATTTATAAAAGTGTTAGTACTGTCATGTGTATAAATTAATGGAATTATAATTTCAATATTAACCCACTATACTGTAGCCTCTTAAAAAACATTTCAAAATGTCGTTAGGTTTGGGGAGAATTTCTCCTTCGTGTATTCAACAATGTAAAAATTTTATCACCCTTCATGGTGAGATCTATATCACACACCAATATACTTATTTAAAGAGGTTTGTTTTGTCTTACTTTCCTTAATAAAATAACATTATAAGAGGAAAACTGAGTTTTAATTACTTTCAAAGGATTATAGTTAGGAATATAAAAAAGAAGTAGTTCTCAATTACCTTATCATCTTGGGATTTAATTTCACAACCAATGTGATTTCACTAGGTGTTTTTATTTATATGTACTTGAAGGTAATGGAACTAGGTTTCTTAATAAAAATTGTCAAAATGAAAGAGTTACACGTGTAAAGGGGATTGCATTCAATTTTATATCATTTTATAAAAATGTTTTATTTCAAAAGTTTATTATGATTTAATAAAGAAATGGTTTTCTCCACATTTAAACATTTAGTTCATTTGTGTCCAAAGAGAAAAAACTATACCTAGTAATACCTTGATTCCATGTTTTTGGAATTAATTTGAATTAATATTGAAATAGTAAAATAACAAATTTAATCCATATAGTGTTGAATAGTTGTATTCATTCAATGAATCGTGATTTAAGGAAACTATTTTATTCATTTAGATGAAATTTCACTAACATTTTCAATGCATATAATCTCTAATGATCATATTGATTTATTTATTATTTTTAAAAATTCATTGAGTTACTTAAAAAAGTTATATGATTATAATTCTTGAGAGGACTTCTATGAAAATATATCAAATCATTACTTGATAATATTTCTTGAGTGTTTTTTGAAAATGATTTAAACTTAGTACATTAATTTTAACTTGTTAAATCTATAACCATAAAAAGTAAAATTTAATATGACTGAGGTCCTAATCATTAGACTCGCCTTGAAATCAATCCTTATATTAAGACTATATAATCCATGAATGACCATAATAAGAAATGTACCGCATGAAAAGCTAATTTAACACATTTTTACACTTACTCTAGTGTCAAGTATGATTAATAAAAGTTTATATTTGGGGGAGATTTTATCGATGGATGAGGGGACACTATAAGTTGAAGGGAAAAATTTGGGGGTGTGATTTCTTGGGATTTCAAGAAAAAATTTCATTATAAATTTCATTATAATTATTTTATTAACCTTATTTATTTAAAGATCAATTTAATATTTAATAAAATAATATAAAATAAAAAAATAGTTTTGGATATTCATAAATATCCAATTACATGAAAAATGATTTTTTTCATTTGTGGTTGGGTGGTGGATGTGAGAGTTTTCCAATATTAGCATTCAAATAAAATGATAAATAATATTGAAAAAAGATAATGAAAATTAAAATGAAAATTCATGAGGTTTTTCATCATTCCCTACGCTTTAATTGTTTCATGATCTTACATTGTGTTCTGGAAGTATTCAGTGTCTCTTTGAAGTGGTGATTTTCAGTACACATTAATATTTTTTATCATCCAATATAATTTATATTTAACATTCTTTTGTGATTTTAAATACATTTTATTTCAATTCATATAAAACTGAATCTCTGCATTCATTTAATCCCTAAATACAATCTTTCATGATAATTGTTGATTTTTTCATAACAATGTGGAGAGTGTAGGTACTTTATAAGCATATTTGTGCATTATGTACTCAATATCTTAGAATAACACTACAAGAACCTATTAATAGGATTTATGGGATAAAACATTACTAGTGGGGTAGATCTTAATTATAATGGTTTATAACAATGTTTTATAGTGCTTGAATGGAAGGATTCTGAAGCACCATCATTTGTCAAAGGTGAAATATAAAATATCTAGATTTATTTTCTCATTGACGAGATTGAATTTGAATTGATAATTATTGTATATTACATGTAAAATTTACTCCCCTATGATTTTTTTGTTTTATAAAATTATAAATTAAATATATCATTGCATATTTTTCCCATTTTTTTATTTTCATATTTCGTGTATATGGACAAGGAAGGGTTTATGTGTGGTTGTATTTTGTAGATCTATTTTATATATATAAAATTTTAATCATAAATAATTCATTTAATTTTTTTATTTTATTTATTCCCAAAATATTCATTTATTATTTAATTTGTGGATAATTCATATTTTTAAAATAATTTAAAAAAATAACATGAGAAGAAAATAAATTGAAATCAATTTTTACGTAAGAACATTCCATAGTGTTTTTATTTTATTTAGAGAAAATATGGAATTTAGTACTAGGAATAATGAACAAGGTCAAATGAATCCTTGCACTATCATAAATGTGATAACACACATAGGAGGAAGAACACATCCTTTAATCAAGCACAAAGCATGAAAAGGTGCTCCAATGTCCATTGAGAACATGAGAGATGGAATGAGTTCATAAGGTGTATATTGTGATCTAAGAACCCATCCTAGTATTTACAACAAATTTTTGGAATGGTTATTCTTTATTGATATAGCAGTAAAATCCTAAAAATCCCTTAGATTTCAGATGCATATAATTGAAGGAACTAATTAATTTACTCAAATGATGATGATTCACTCAAGAGTTGGACACCTCCTTCTCAGACATTACCCAACCCCTATGACTGTCAAATTAACCCACCAGACTAACACATATGATCACTAAAAAATGGATAATTGTTTATATATGTTTTTTTAATTTTTTTAAATTAGTATAGGTTAATTTTTTTTGAAAAATAAAACAGAAAGGATGGGAGGCCCAGACACCAATCATATTAATTAAAATTTTTCATAGGAATTTCTTCCTTTTCCTCTTATTGTTTCAGATCGATGACATGGAAAAAGGCATGGGGATTACACATTTCACTTAATGAAATGTGAAAGGAGGATCCTAAGATTCTTCTATTCATGTAAAAAAGGCCAAAGGTAGGAACATACATTCTTTTCTTTCCCAAAAGTGGCAATAAAACAGAAACCACCACCTCCTCACTCCAAATTTTTTTCACCTCTCTATGGTAAACTCCATATCACCTTACAATAATTTCCATTGTTATTCATTTATGAGAGGTGTATTTTGTGGCCTAAAATGAGTGTTTAATTTTGTGAAACATTATTTAGAGGTATTATTATTACTTATTTTTTTGTTATTTTTTATTTAATTAAATTGTTTGTAGTTAGTTATAAATATGTTATTTATTTAATAGTTTATTTAGTTAAAAATTGGTTAGAAATGATAGTGATTATTAGTAATTCTTATATATAGATTATCTAATGAATAATTGAGTATTAAAGAGTAATTACATTATGACTATCTAATAATAATTTAGTAATGAATACTATACGATAAACTAATGAGTAATCAATATCTAATTAATGATTAATTAATAATTAACTATTTATTAGCTAATGAATAAATAATAAATAACTACTGAATAATGAATGATTTACTATTGATTAATTAATAATTAAATAATTGTTAAATAATAATTATAGTATGGTTGAAAAATGATTAATGATTGATGACCTAATTGTTAATGAATTATTCACTAATGATTAATGATTGATTAACTAATTATTAAGGATTGATTAAGTAATGATTAAAGAATGATTAAATATTGATTAAATATTGATTAACTATTTATTACAAAATGATTAACTTAAAATTAAATAATGAATATATAATGACTAAAGAATGATTAAATAATTATTAATTAATGATTAAAGAATGATTAAATATTTATTGACTAACAATTAAACAATGATTAAATAATAATAAATGATCGATTAAATAATCACTAACTAATGATTAACTAATGAATAACTAATGATTAACTAAGGAGTAAAAAACAATCAACTAATGATTAAATAATTATTAACCATTGATTAAATAATGACTCACTGCTGATTAAAGAAGTATTGACTATTGATTAATAAACGATTCACTAATGATTAATGAATGATTAACTAAAGATTTAATATTGATTAAGTAATTATTTTGTAATTATTAACTAATGAATAATGATTTATTGACAAATGATTCAAAATTTAAAAACTAATGATTAAAAAATTATTAAACAATGATTAATGAATTATTAATGAATGGTTTACTCATGATTAAAGGATGATTAAATAATTATCAATGGATGTTAAAGACTGATTAAATGATGACAAAATATTTATTTATTAACAACTAAACAATAAACAAATAATGATTAAATAATGTTTAGCTAATGATTAATGAATTATTAAATAACGATTTAAGAATATTTAAATAATGAATAAATAATGATTGAAGAATGATTTAATAATGATTATAGATTGAATAAATAATTCCTAATGAATGATTAGATAATGTTTAACTAACAACTAATGAGTGGTAAAATAATAATTAAATAACAAATAAATAATTATATACTAATTAATAAAAAATGAATGATTAATTATTAGCGAATGATTAAGGAATGCTTAACTAATGATTAAATAATGATTAAGAAAGATACTAAAAATAATAAAGAATGTCTAACTATTGATTAAATAATGATTGTAGAATTATTAACTAATGATTGTATAATTTCTAACTAATGAGTGAAAATTGATTTAGTATTGTTTAAATGATGATTTTGCAATGATTAAATAATTTTTAACTATTGAAAAATGAATGACTAAAAAATTAATAACTAATTATTAAAGAATGATCAATTGATTATTAACTAACGATTAAATAGTACTTAACTATTGATTAAATAATGACTAAATAATTCTTAACTAATTATTAAATAATGACAAAGGAATAATTAAAATTGTATTATCTATTGATTAACTAATTATTAAAGAATATTTAACTACTAATGAAATAATCATTGAAGAATCATTACTTAATTATTTTAAAATAATTATCTAATGATTGATTAATGATTAAATAATTCGTAACTAATGATTAAATAATTTACAGAAAATGATTAAAAAATGATTTACAAATGATTATCTAATGATTATGAGTTGATTAAATAATTTTTATATAATGATTAAATAATTAATTAAAAATTAATAACAAGTGATTAACTCATGATTGAAGAATTAGTATGTAATTTCTAGTTACCTTTTATACAGGTATGTTCTGATCATTATTTTATGTTTACCTTCTTTATGGGGTGAGTATTTTTTTGCCATGAATTCAATGAATACCTGTAACGGTGTTGTTTTGTATTTTTTGTATTTTCATATTTTCCAAAATATTTTTTTTGTTTGCTGGGAAGTTACACAAAATGAAATTGGTTTTCCTAATTTGTAATGTCAGTTGATCTTATCTCTTGAGTTGAATTGATAGTGTGAGAATTTTCACATCATGTAAAGGTTACACATCGTGTAATGTAAAAATAGATTTTTTATTTAAAATGGAGACCCATTTTTTAACATTATGTAAATTAGATTCATGACATGTAAAAGATTACATTCTATGTAATTACTCATGTTCCAGTTTTAGTGTTCCTTGTGCATGGTTGCGGTTTTATTTCATTTTACAGCCTTCTCCTCTCGGCCAGTGATCTTACCCAAGGTGATATTGGCGGTCTTCCTATGGTCTGGATCGATTTGTTTAGGGATTGATTGAAGGTTTATGAGGTTCATCTCTCTAGTTAAGCCTTCTTATTGGATTCTATATTTTTTTTTCAAGACCATTTTTCGTAGGCATTGGTATCTGGGCTTTCTTATCTATAAATAAAATTTAGTATGTGTTCATGCCTTTTTATCTAAAGTTAGATATTGTGGCTTCTAATCCCTATTGTCAAAGGTGGTTAGGTCATATACACTGTTTGGGTCAGTGTATCTATTCAATTGTTCCTATTTCATGATTTTCCTATTTTTATTATTTATTTGTTTTCATTTCAAATGGAATTTATGGTGTTGAAGTAGAAAAGTTCATGGATTTTCGTTTTTAAAATGAGATTTTCTTGGAAAACAAACATTCCTTGATTGTAATTGAAATAATTACTTCTAACTCTTGAATTATATTTTCATGGGTTTAAAATGGTATTATAAAAATGTTATCATGGTTTTTAGTACTGAAATTGACAAACATTTCAGAGTAGGAATCTTGGGTATGTCGTGATAGGGACATAGGTATCCACAGTGTGAGTGACACCACTAGAATGCAATCTCTTATATTTTCATGGTATATAGATTGCCTTTATGTTATATTAATACAACCTTATGACTTTTTACGCTTGTGAGTTTCAATACATAATAACAATTAAAAATTATAATATTAGAAAAACTATAGACAACTATTAAGTGAATCTGAAGGCACCTATTGTTATTATTAGAAACACTATAGACAACTATTAGGTTGGGAGATATAGTTGTCTATAGACCGCTATTAAGTGAATCTAAACAATAGAAGTCTTGAGATACAACCTTAATTTTTATTATTAGAAACATTATAGACAACTATTAGGTGTCTTGAAATTCACTTTGTATAGTTACCCACTAACGCTGACAAGAAGGCAATCATGCATCACACCCATGCATATATCTTATGGCCCACTTGAATAATATTGAATACTGAGCCCTATAGTGTGCATGTGAACATGATGTTTCTAGGGATAAATGAAGATTTTAATTAGGTTGGGAGATATAGTTGGGTATCTTCCTGTTTTTCTTACAATTATAGATCATTATGCACGGCATGCCGATCATATACCCGGAATCAAGGGGAAGTTTAATCGTTATTCAGATGTGGGAATGTAAGAATATCCCTTTGTCTCACATATTTTTGAAATTCCAGAACTCCATTTAGATTTGTTCATTGATGCTCTATGTGGATGCTGGTATGATCACTCTTATTTATTTTTTCTGATTCTACTATGAGTACATAGATTTAATTTCTTAATATTTATAAAATTCTATATTATAAATTTAAGGTGGATTTAGGCACACAACTTTTCAGGATGTTGAGGCACAACTAGGGTGTGTATATTTTAATTTTGGATAGTCTAGTTCCCATCTATGTAAGTATAGAAGGTAATTTTTTGACTAATCAATTTTGTAAAATTATAGTGTTTTTGGTTTTTAGTAATATTTTTTTACAAAAATTGTCACATGAAATTTACGATTTTATGGAAACTATACTAGGATCTATTAGACTACATACCCAAATACTACACTGATGTGAATCACGATTCCATGTACGCAGTGTCTCAAATACACTTTCACATTTCTTATCAGTACCATTATAATAGAGTCACGTGCCAGATGGGATTTAATCATTGTATTCCCTTTCTACTAAGACAGTCTATAGAGATTCATTATGTGATCCGGATAGAGTCGAAAGATTTCGACTGACGATGACAACATATAGAGTATCTAGTCCTCTAGAATAGATTAGTGTCCTACGATATTGAGGGTATTCATACTATGTTATACCCTCTAGAAGCACATCTTGAGTATGATACATGGAATATTTTATGTTTATACAGTATCTAACTTCAAATGGAAGAGGGATATAATATTTGATAAGATAATAAATTTACATTAGTCAGTTTGTTGTAAAATTTTTATTAAATTTTTAATCTATTAATTGCATATTAGACTAAAACATATTATATTCAAGTCTTATCGGAATAATACCATGCTACAACACCAGGGATGATTCGAGTGCATCATATTTTACATGATAGTATCATTGATTATACACTCCAAGGCTGTGATGTTTCTTTTTATGGAGTGGAGGTTCTAGCTCCAGATCCTCCTTGTGAAGTTGATGATGTCAATGTTGATAAAAAAAATATTTTATTGAATATTTTATTGATACTAAATGAAATAATTTTCTGACATTATGTTAAAAATGTTCATTTGTGAAATATTTCGGATTAGATCATTCATTGGAAAATTTGATAAAAATTCCAGTTTTACTCTTTTAAAATTCACAATAATAGTTCTCACATAAATATTTTAATATGAAATATTTGGACATAAAATTTTGTAACAGTTTTAAACACTTAATATTCTACAACTTTTGTTCAGGACATTGGAGCTAAATATTTCATTTTTTTGGACTAAATGGACCATGAAAGTAAAGGTGGGAAGAACCAACCAGATTGGACATTGGCACTGTATTTGGGCCTTAACTCCAACATCTGAGCTTTGATTGGGCCCATATTTTGCAAGGAGCACTCCAAAAAACTTTTTCACAAATCATTATTCTAGAAGAACATATGGTTCACGTTTTTTTTGTTAAATTTATAGATAAATTTGGCTTAAAATATTTAACTGAGATTCCCCATTCACACTTGAATCCTCTTTAAACTTAGACTCCCCTTCACCGTATAAATGAGTGTTTTCCTCATTTATAGGGGTTGGGACGTGAATTTAGAAGATTATGGCAGAGGAGAAGTGGATCCACTCTAATTCTCCATCCATTTTAATAAGGATATCTCTTGAAGAAAGGATCTCTTCGAGGAATTATTCTTCTTCTACGTCTTCATGTTTTAATACATTAGTTTTTAATAGAGTTCATTGTTTTTATTTTATTTCTTCTCTTCTCTTCTATTTTGTTCAAATTTATTCTTATTTTATCTTCCTCTTTCGGCTGGAATTTTTGAGTATAAATGATATTGGGTTCTACCCTTTATAATATTTTTCACATGCGAACCGTTTCCACGATGACTACACCTCCCATTGAATAGTAGTTTACTTAGTAATAGATCTACATATTACCTTCTTCATTCATTAATTTTGAATAAATGTGCTAGTTAAACTTACATAATATGATCTATTAATTGAGTTTTCAATATAAATGAAACTAAACAAACAATTGAACAATAAACCTAAATCACGCGAGGTCGAGATTTTGTGTAAATTATGAGAGCGCGAACTTAATCGGTAATACAAAAACACAAAGGATAAGTTTGTAGAGTTCAAATACAATACTTAATCTCATTTAATCCTCATTTACAGAGCGGATATGTGCTATAATTAACCACTAACAATAATATAACCTAAGAACATCAATCAATGTAGGATGTTGTGATTGCGTGTTTCGAAGCTAGCCTTGGGTTTATGTAATTTCATTTTTGTGGTTAAGTTTACTCCTATAGGGTTCCAGGGTTAAAAAATTAGGGGATAATAATTAAGTGGATATTAATTTAAATTATAATGATTAATATATAATTGAATTGGTAGAGTTATATCGATTACACTTTCTAAAAATATTTTTCAAAAAAAACATCTTCTCGTTGTGGTTTGTTAATCAACTTTTATTTCAAAATTTTAAAAAATTAAATCTTCTTCCAGAAAACTTCTTCTAGATTTATAAACAATAAAAAAACCCTATACTTTTAATTTCTATTATTATTTCATTTTATTTTATTTTAAAAATAATTTTAAATGTTGTTAAATATACTTCCTCTTTTGAGAGACGACCTTGGTGAGCCAATCTACTGCACCTACGTAACCTGAAACTGAACATAAATTGAAAGCATCCATGGAAATGCACTTCAAATTTACATAGTTGACATGGAGGAAAGTAATTGGATGTATTATTTACAACATGAATATGTAGATTGTTGGAACGATTTGAAATGCCTTTTCTTGCTTAGATTTTTTCCAGCATCAATGTCAACATCTATTTGAATGGAGATCTCGGAGATCAAACAAGCCCAAGGGGAGTCAATGTATGAGTACTGGGAGCTATTTAAGATGTAGTGTAAAAGCTATCTACATCACCAAATCAGCGACAAACTCCTCATCCAGTACATCTAAAAAGGACTCACACCCGTGGAGAGAAGCATGGTGGATGCTTCGGCTGGAGGATCATTGGTGGACAAGACACCATTAGATGTACATGTGTTGATCAACAAAATGGCCCAAAAGTCCCAAACAATTGGTGATCGAGGTACACCACATGTTTGGGAAGTACATCAGGTAATTCCATCTTCTCTTGAAAGTTGTATTATTGATACCAAGTTGGAAGAATTGACAACTATTGTGGGAAAAATAGCATTGGATAAAAATAAATCCCAACCCCCTCCTTCAAGGCCTTGTGACATTTTATTCGAGAGAAGCCACCCAACTGATTGTTGCCACTAACTATAAGAAACAGTAGATTGTGGAGTAGTGTTTCATGGAATACCATATCAGTAGAAGCAACTGAATCCATATCCCTAAAAGAAGAATGATTCCTTTTCTAAAACATAAAACCAAGGGTGGAAGGATCAATTAGATATGTAGTATGGATCTGGACAACAATAAAGGCCCCCTTTTCATCAAAACATTCAGTAGCCTCCCCATTACCAACAAGGTATCCAAAAACCCCAAAGGATATTTGAATTCCAAGAATCAACCAGCTATTAATAAGGGAATCCCCCACCGAAGGTATATTCTAACACTGATGATCTTATTAGAAAAATTGTTATTAATCAATAGAATGAGTTGAAGAGTCGTGGTTCAGAGCTGAGGGAGTTCAAGATAAAAATGAGCCATATTTCCATTGCCCTCCATGAACTGGTAAGTATGAACTCCTGAAATCTACTTTCCCAACATACTCCATGTCCCAAGTGGAATTTCAGTGCCATCTTATTGAGAAGTGGGAAGAAAACAACTGATACATCTGCAGATATCGTTCCACCAGGATTCACCTAAACTCTAGAAAATCCCCATTCCACACCAACAGATGAGAAATCCAAGGAGAAAGACAACGGTATGAAAAACATTTATAATGTTCCACCAAAACCCCTTCCATTTCCAAAAAAAAGTTTTACAAACCAAAAAGATGACTAAAGAAGCAATGAAAATGGAGGTTTTGGATACATTCAAGCGTGTGGAGATCGACATTCATCTACTTTAAGCCATCAAAAATATCCCAAGGTATACGATGTTCTTAAAAGAAATTTGTACCAATCGAAAAGGTCTAAAGGGAAATGAGTGGATCAATCTTGGATGAATTATTTCATCACTCATTAAAAAAACTCTTGCAATGCTAAAAAACTGTAAGGATCTATGGACATTCACCATACTATGCACCATAGGGGAGTTTCACTTTTCTGATTCTCTTTGTGATTTGTGAGCTTCGATAAATGTGATGCCTCACTATGTATTCTCTTCATTGCAGGTTGGTGAGCTGAAACCGACGAGGGTAGTGGTGCAGTTGGAAAATAGAGCTAATATATATCCAACGGGAGTCCTTGAGGATGTACTAGTCTGGGAAAGAGTCTTGATCTTTCTATAAGATTTCTACATTCTTAACATGGCTGATGATTAGGTATCTTCTCATTATCCCATTATCTTAGGTAGACCCTTCCTCAAAACTGAAAAAACAATCATAAATGTCAAAGATGGTACACATTCCATAGAGTTTTGGTGTAGAATTAATGATATTTAATGTTATGGAATCCATGAAGTACCCCTCAAGGGATCATTCTGCATTTTTTATTTCCCATTTGAACCACCAAATAGAATTCCATGGAATTTGATTTTTCTGTGCTTAGGGAGATTATGAGTTTAGGTTCTCATTTGATGTCTAACAGTACTTCCACGCCAATTAATAATTCTGAAAACTCTCTAATTTTTTATTTTGAAATGGAATCATATTCTGGCCATTTGTACTCTGATTATTACATGGATATTGAGTATGCTGATGGATTTGATTCTTTATTCTCTAATTGTGATGATTTCTATTCTGATACTGATACTCTTTGTGAACATATTTCATTTCCTTAAATTTCTCCATCCATACACCACCCCCCTTCATTACATCTCAAGCCATTGTCACCATATCTCAAATACTAATACTTGTATAGTGGAAAGAGATTACCTGTTATAATTTATAATAATATTACTTTTGAATCTGAAGAAAAACTTTTTAATCTTTTGAGGGAGAACATTAAGGAAATCAGGTAGACCTTGGATGACATATCAGGTATTAGCCCCTCCATTTTCATGTATAGTATTCTTTTAGAGGATGGGGATAAACAAGTGAGGCATCCAAAAAGGATACTCAATCTAACCCTTTTGGAAGTTATTAAAAAATAGGTTGAAAAATTGCACGATGCAGGTATAATCTATACCATTTTAGATTCCCTGTGGGTGAGTCCTATTCGAATTGTGCCTAAGAAATGTGGTGTTACAATTGTTAAAAATCAGAAAAATGAGTTAGTTCCAATGAGGGTGAAAAACAGTTGGCGTGTGTGTATTGATTATTGAAAACTAAATTAGTCCACTCGCAAAGATCTTTTCTGCCTCTAATTTATTCATCAGATGCCTGAGTGACTAGCTGAAAAAACACACTACTATTTCATGGATGGATTTTCTGAAAATTTTTAGGTTCCTATTACTTTGGAGGATCAAGAGAAGAAAACATTCGTTTGTCCATTCTTTACATTTTCCTACTGAAGGATGACATTTGGACATTTCAATGCCCTAGGTACCTTCTAGAGATGCATGGTGAGTATTTGTTCTAATTTTAACGAGACCTGTATGGAGGTATTTATGGATGATTTTACTGTGTATGGGTCTTAATTTGATGATTTTATCCCTAGCTTGGTAAAGGTTTTGAATCATCGTATTGAGAAGAATATGGTATTAAATTTTGAAAAGTGTTCTTTTATGGTATATCATGGAATTGTCTTAGGGAATGTAGTGTCAAAATATGGGATGGAGGATGATAGATCTAAGGTAGACAATATTTCATCCTTACCATATCCTTCATGTGTGCGTGATGTTAGATCTTTCCTAGGGAAGAAATGATTTTATTAATGCTTCATCAAATAGTTTAGTAATATTTCTCTCCCAATGTCTTGATTATGTCAAAATTATTCTGATTTTGTGTTTGATGATTCTTTCAGGATTTCATTTGATGAGATAAAGAAGTGT
The DNA here is from genome assembly GCA_963277665.1 of Viscum album. Classification (NCBI taxonomy): domain Eukaryota; kingdom Viridiplantae; phylum Streptophyta; class Magnoliopsida; order Santalales; family Viscaceae; genus Viscum; species Viscum album. Next base: position 1,613,128,508 of record OY728156.1, on the reverse strand, counting down.
CTGACCTCTCCGCCGATCATACAGCCCCCATAGTGGGAGATTCCTTTGGAGCTTATGTGTGACTCCTCCAAATTCGCTATTGGAGCTGTCTTATCTCAATGGGTGGATGGACGTTCACATGTGATTGCCTATGCATCAAGAACACTAGATTCAACCCAATCAAACTACACCACCATGGATAAGGAGTTTCTTTCCGCCATATTTTCTTTAGATAAATTCTATTCATATTTACTTGGCTATAAATTAGTTGTTTTCTCTAACCATTCATCTCTAAAGTTCCTCTTGAAGAGGCTAGATGCAGAGCCTAGAATTATCTGATGGATTCTTCTTCTTCATGAATTTTATACTGATATAAAGGAAAAGAATGGGTCAGAAAACCAAGTCTAAGATCACATGATTAGGCTTACTCACACACTAGAGGATAAAACCATTGACCAGGTACCACTTCGGGACACTTTCCCTAATGAGCATCTTTATTCCATCTCTGGTACGCATCCTTGGTATGCAGATTTAGTTAAGTACCTTGCTTCTTTTGAAATCCCTGCAAATTTAAAGAAACATCAAGTCCAAAAATTAAAGAGTAAGTCAAGATTTTATGCTTGGGATGATCCATAAATATGGTGCATGTGTAGTGACCAGGTTATTAAGAGGTGTGTTCTTGATCATGAGTTTGAGTCTATTCTACAATGTTGTCATACACTTCCTTGTGGTGGACACTTTTGACCCCAATGTATAGATAGGAATGTTTTTGACTATGGATTATATTTTCCAAGATTATTCCATGATTCTCATTTGTATTGTAAGTTTTTATCACGTTTCCAACAAACTGGAAACATTTCTAGGAGACATGAGATTCCTCAACAACCCATACTATTATGTGAGATTTTTGATGTATGGGGTATGTATTTTATGGGTCCTTTTCTATTTATTTTGTTTTCTTCATATTTTGGTTGCTTTTGATTATGTGAGTAAATGGGTGGAGGCTAAGGGTGAAGGTTCCGGGCGCAGCAGAAGCATGTGGGTGGATGTTACCACTTGGTCTTTTGTCATTAATAATGATTAATCTGGGATCAATATGATGATAAACACCAGTCTCCACAGATCGAATCACAGAAATGGACAGTGAAAAGGAAAGTCCCAGAACGAAAAAGTAGGATCGTTAAAGGTTGATTATAATTAATTTAATCAAGTGAAAAGAAATACCTTTTGGGTGTTCTTTATTCATTGAAGTTCTTGATCATGTTCTGATGTGATTCGTCATTGCGACGTAGAAGCCCAGTGTAGACTTCCTCTAGCGGTGATCCACACGTGTACCTCATATATCAGGATGTCGCCAAAGGTGTATCCGGGTGCTAGCGTGGAGATACCTTTGCTTCAGTTTTCCGCCTTAGATCATCGTGATCCAATGGAAGAGGATCTCTCTCAGTCTTGATAGCATTCATGGAGGAAGAGGTTCTTTCGGCCTTGAAGGAATTCTACAAAATTGTTGTACACAATGATTCTCTTGTGTAGGAAAAGAGTTGGGGTTGTGAGCATATTTATAATCAAGAATGAGGTTGTAGAGTTATGACAATAAATAAATGCATTACGTGTTTCATTTATGTCATTAAATATTATTTAAAACCCCCATGTCGAATAATTAATTCCTTGACATGCGCTCATGCTGATTATAATAAATATCATTTAATATAAAAATATTATATCATCAAAATCTAGACTGTAGAAACTACACGGCGTGTAATAATAAATACACTGCATGTACTTTTTTTTCATTGAAAACTACATGGCGTGTACATTAAATGTACACGGATTATATATTGTTTTTCATTTATTCATTTCCATTCCAAAATGAAAACTACTCGGCGTGTAATAATTAATACATGGCATGTACATGTTTTAATTTTATTCTTCCCCCAACATTAAAATGATTTAGGATTCCTTGAATAATTATTAAACCACATATGGGAATAAGATTTATTCTACATGAGATACTTGAATACACTTAGTGTGTGACCATCTAGGCCTCTTTCTAGTTGGAATTAGGCGGGTTTGGCTAAAGACCAAGATTACTGTCTAGCAACAGGTCAAGGCACCCAAGAGAATGAAGTTGATGCTGCATTGACGTATCACCTCATATGAATGATGAATGTGTAATTTAATCCCTTTTTCTCAATATCTCATCAAGCATGTTTCATGGCTGTGTCATAAACCTATATGCTTGATCCTCTGTTCTTTGACTACCTAAAAAAACTCGTCGTTTACACCATGGCCATGGAATTTAATGCGACAATTTATTTCAATCAAAGGTCTGAGATATCAACTTTCATAAATGGAAGGGACATATCCTTCCTCGACTTATCCATTAACAACATGTCACTCGTGATGCACCCATCGTACCCTACATCCCACCAACTGTCTGCGTGACAGTTTTTGTCAGTAAATCTAAGTGTGCGAGTCATGATATGAGTTAATGATAATCTTCCAGTCGATGGACCATTACACACACTCGCAGATAGTAATGTCCGATGACACCAAGACATGCAGAATTACTAATGGTGGGTCTGTTCCCATAATCCCCCATCTTGGAGATTACCAAGTGAGAACTCCATGAGAGAGAGTCTTGTATTCTTATGAGTACTCTCACATGACAGTCTATATACTATGTTTCCTATCAGGGTATGTCATCCAACTGCAGAACTTTATTTAAGAGTATTGCTAGAGCATTTCAAGGTTATCCTCATAGTGGGGATCTTCCATGACCTTATTAATGAAATAAATATTCTAGGACATTATTATATTATAGTCATGTAGAACAATGAAAAATATATAATAAGTCAACATTCATGTAATAAAAGTACAAAACAGTTGGTTCTCAGGACACCAACCCTTAAAAACTCCCACATGGACTAGATCCAACTCCCTATCACTTTTAGTCCACTGGAACTCACATGATGATAATGTTTCTTCTAAGTCAAGGCTTTAGTCAAGGGGTCTACCACGTTGTCTTTCGTAGAAATACTGATCAATGCAACATCACCTCTCAAAGAAAAATCCCTCAAGAGATGATACTTCTGAAGTATGTGCTTTATCCGCTGATGTGACCTTGGATCTTTTGCAAGTGCCACCACATCAGTATTATCACAATAGAGTGTCATAGGATCTTTACTGATCGGTTCTACATCCAGCTCTTGGACGAAGATTCTCATCCATACTACTTCTTTATTTTCCTCAGAAGCTGCGATATACTCGGACTCTGCTATAGAATCTTCCACCACACTTTTCTTTGAGCTCTTTCAGCTCACTGCACCTCCATTCAAACTAAATATGTATCCAATCTGAGACTTCATGTCATCTTGATAAGTCTGGAAACTAGAATCTATATGTCCTCTGATGACTAGTTCCTCATCTCCTTCATAAACCAGGTACATATCCTTAGTACACCTCAGATACTTAAGGATAGTCTTGACTACCAACAAATGGCGGTCTCCTGGATCATCTTGATATTTTCATACCACACTTAACACATAATCAACATCTAGCCTTCTACATTACCATAATATACACGACTGCCCCAATTGCGGATGCATAAGGGATCATTTCCATTTTCTTTCGTTCCTCATGTGTCTAAGGACACATTTTCGTGGAAAGATGAATTCCATGTGACATTGGCAACAATACCCTCTTGGACTGTTCCGTACCGAATCTCTTCAGTATATTGTCAATGTATGTACTTTGAATCAAGCCCAACATTCTCATGGATCAATCACGATAGATCTTGATCCCAATAATATATGCTGTGTCGCACAAGTCTTTCATAGAGAAGAATTTATGCAACCATGCCTTAACTGACTGTAAGACTGGTACTTCATTTCCAATTGTAAATATGTCATCAACATATACAATTAGGAAAACGACTACACTTCCACTAAACCTTTTGTAGTCACAAGGCTCACATTCGTTCTTAACACAGCCTAATTTCGTTACAACTTCATTAAAATGAATGTTCCATGACCTTGATGCTTTCTTTAATCCATAAATGGATTTATGCAACTTGCATAACTTTTTGGCATCCTTTCTTGTCACTAACCCTTCAGGTTGTTTCATGTAGACAACTTCCTGGAGGTCCCCGTTATAGAATTCTTTTTTGACATCCATTTTCCAAATTTCATAGTCATGATAATCAGCAATGTCCAATATGATTCTGATGGATTTCAGCATCGTAACCAGTGAAAAGGTTTCATCATAGTCAATTCCTTGACGCTATCTAAAACCTCTTGCAATCAGTCATGCCTTATAGGTGCTGAATTTACCCTCCATGTCTAGTTTCTTCTATAATACCCATTTATTACCAATAGGAATTACATCAATAAGGGGATCTACCAAAATCCGGACTTGGTTTTGGGACATGGAATCCATTTCAGAATTAATGGCCTCTTGCCAATTGGCAAAATCTATGCCTTCAACTGCTCCTTTGAAGGTAAGAGGATTATCATTGTCAACCAATATTGATTCACCATCTTCGGTTACAATAAATCCATATCGTTCTGGTTCTCTTACCTCTCTCATGCTACTACGCAGTTCTTGTGTCTCTAGAATAGATTGTTCTTCCACGGGGCTTTGTGGAATTTGTTCTTGTACCAACTCCTGTGTATCTTGAGTCCCGACTTCATCAGAGTCTATCACGCTCCCACTATCTCTTTTGGAGATGTTCTCCCTATCAAGAAATATGGTGTGTCTTACCACTGTAACCTTTTTGTCTGAGGGGTTGTATAGGAAATATCCACTTATTACCTTGGGATATCATATAAAGATACAAATTGTGCCTCAGGGTGAATGATTGTTACCTGAAGAGGCCTTAAAAAATTGTTCTCTAACCCACACAATTAAACTTGATAACATGGCTTTGGTTTTACTCCATAATTCGTATGGAATACCATTTATCGATTATGTTGGTACTTGGTATAGTATGTGTGATGTTGTTTGTAATTCATATCCACAAAAGGATAATGAATGACTCACATGACTCGTCATTGATCTCACCTGGTCCAACAGGGTGTAGTTCCTCCTTTCACTTACACCATTCCACTGGGGCGTGTATGGAGGAGTGAGTTGAGATAGAATCCCAAACTCTCATAAAAAATCAATGATGTCCTGATTAAGATATTCTCCTCCTCTATCTGAGTGGAGTTTCTTAATATTCTTACCAATATGGTTCTCAACTTCATTCTTGTATTCTTTGAACCGATCAAAAGAATCTGTCTTATACCTCATTAAGTAGATATATCTATATATACTAAAATCATCATAAAAAGCTATGAAGTACGAGAACCCACCCCTTTCTTTTACTGAAAATGGTCCACACACATCTGTGTGAACTAATTCTAGAAGATCTTTATCCCTTTCACCTTTCCCACTAAATGGGGATTTATCAATTTTGCATTGTAGAAACGCATGAAAAACACCAAGTGGTTTTGGTTCTAAAGAATCTAAATAGCCATCTTGATGTAATTTTGTCCAATGTTTCTCATTGAAATGACCCACCCAATGATGCCAAATTTGGGTGTGGTATGAGTCATGTGAATTGAAATTGTTATCAATTTCCATTAATTGGTTTCTGTATTCTAACACAAAAAGGCCGTTATATAAATTTTCCCTTCCAAAAAAAGACTATCTTTATAAAATTAGCAACATTCATGTGAAAACATGAACATGAATCCATCTGTATCTAATCTGGATACTAAAATAATTTTTTTAGTAACATAAGGAACATAATAACAACCCTTTGACACCAAGATCATTCTAGTTGCAATGTGAGGTGACAGTCCTTGACAGCTACAACAGTAAGTCTGGCTTCGTTGGCTGCTCGTAGATCTACCTCACTTCGATCAATATTCATGAATCTACTTGGTTCTTGTATTTTGATACATATGTGAGAACCAAAAGCAGTATCTAATATCCAATTAGTAGAAATAGATAGATTTCATTTGATATCAAATGCACCTGAAGCTTCCCCTTGCATCCATGGTTGGGTGTAGTTTTTCTTCCAGTGGCCCTTCATGCCACATGAAAAACAAACAACCTCATGTTCCCCTGCCTCCCCTTTGATCTACCTTTTCATGGAAGTCCTTGAAGAAGCTTTAGGCTTAAAGTTGTTCCCTTCCTTTTCCATTTATTCACCTTGAAAATATAAGGCTTTTCACACTTCATGTCATTTTCCACTTGGTGAATGAGGATAAGAAGATCAGACAGAGACTTCTCAATGTTTTTGATGTTGATGTTCACAACAAAGTTTGAGAATCTCTGGGGGAGTAATGCAAGAATGAGATCAGTACCCAGTTAATGGGTGAGTATAAACCCTAGAACCTCCAAGCTCTCAATTTATCCAATGAGCTTGACTATATGAGGCCAAGATGGGGAACCCTCTCCATGCATGCTCTAAAATAGATCCTTGGAGATCTCAAACATTTTCTATCTTTCTCTCTCCTAGTAAAGACCATGGAGGTTCTCGAGCATGACGTAGGAATCCATGTCTTCATGAGACTTCATGATCTCACTAGACATAGATGACAACATCAAACATTTAACGTCGAGTGCATCACTCAAATGTTGATCATAGATGAGGAAATCTTCATCACTCACCCCTTGGGCAGGCGGATCAAGAAGTGAGGACTCCAGCACAGAAAACTTTCATTCATGGTGTAGGATAACCCGAAGGAACCTAATCCATTCCGAAAAGTTACAGCCGGTTAGGATATTGTCTTTATCCAGTATTGATTGCAGAGAAAATGTGGTTGATGAGTTTGTAATTTCTATTCTACAAATTAAAATAGAATATTTATCAGTACATTTTGATTACATTTTATGAAAAATAATATATGAATTTATTAATTATCCCACTATTTTATCAGGTCTGAGTGGCCCTCACCATTTAACTCAGAATGTCCAGTTGCTTTGACGTTCTTGTGGAAAGGATTCATATTAAACTTTGCATAACCCCAAAAAGGGTTGGTAAATCTATTTGAAGGTATTCAGGTAGGTAGGTCTTTTCCATCTGTGGGCTTACAGTTCCTTGATCTGTTGAGTGGAATCACTAATCCTGAAATCCTGACTTAGATTTCCTCAACTCTTTCCTCCAATATTACATCAACTCTAGAAAGGGTTTCTCATCTTAATGTCATATGGTTAATTCAACCCAAAACCTTTCATAAGGGCTTCCATTATAAAAGTAAGTGTTCCAACAAGTGTTAGTCAAACACATAGTTTTATTAAGTCTTTACCTTAATCAATTAATGGAAGTCTTACTCTGTCTTAACATGGTTTCTGAGGGTTTTTATTCTTTATGTATAGTTTTGAATTATCACATGCTTGTTAATATTGAGTGATGCTTGCTTAATTGATTAACCATGTTCTGATAATGTTTACGCATAGTCCAGTATTTATTTTATTCCATCTTTCCATGCCTATTCATTTTATTTATTACGTGATCACGACAAAAAATACATAATAAATAAACCATGCAATCAGACAGAAACAAAATCAGATGGCATGATCATGAGCTTCTGTTGGCTAGCATATCTAGCTATTTTGATAAGCTAAACCTGACATAGGGAAAAAAACCTTGTACCTGATGGTTCGAGTTTTTCAGCTCCCACCTATCCACCTTTGTATCTTCTTGGGTAGGTTTCGCCTCATCTTGGGATTTTGAACCGTGTCTTCTATCTTGGGAGATCCTCCATTACCTTGGGTTTACATTAAAGAAACCATGGGCACGCATGCCCTAAATTTTATTGGAAGAAGGATCGCAGGCCAACGAATTTAAATTTAACAAATTTAAATGAAACCATACAAACATACAAAGGGTATTTGGTCTAGATCAGGATCATCCATAGAATGAAATGACATTTATGCTTATTTATAATTAAAATTCATTTAATCGTTCTATTATTCAAGATATGTCGCACTTGAATTTAATTAATTATGATCTTATAATTAATCAATTTTTTATCTTAAATTGTTTTTTGAATTTCCTTGAGATTTTTCTCATCCAAATCCCTTGTACAGGTCTTTGTACTTTTGGAGGAAACCTCGTGAAATTTTTGGAAAGTACACGGCGTGTAGTTTATATTTACACGGCGTGTATTTCTCTTCACCCTTTATCCAAAGTACACACCAGGGGCTTTGGCATGTTTTCTTTACTTTGGAAATTTTTGGAGTACACGATGTGTAGATAATTCATACACGGCGTGTACTTTCTTGTTACATAGTAACCGGCCTGGCGATCCCATGTGTGTGGTACGCGACTTCTCCTTTGTACAGGGTTTCACTTGGGCCGGATCAGACTACACGGCGTGTTGCTCCAACATACACGCATTGTACTCCTGTTTTCCCCGCGCCGTTCATTTCTGGTCAACACGAGGTGATAAATATATAGGAATACTCAATTCACACCGCGTGGTTTGGCGGACCAGTGCTGGTTCGTTGATTCTAATTACACGACATGTAGTTTTTAGTACACGATGTGTATTCTTGTGTTGTACAGACAGAAAGAGCGGCTAATCCGGATGAGTTCCTCATTTTTATTCAAATAAAAAAAAATAAAAAATAAAAGGTCATTTCTGTGATATGAATCGATAAATGAAGGAGGAAGAACAGATCTCATTTATTCCGATTAGAGAACAATTTATTTTGAATTGAATCAAATATAAATGCATAAATTATCAACAAAAATTAAATATCTATAATCAACGTTGTAACCTTGCTATGGTACCATTTGAAGGTTTTGGGCATAGCGAAAGCGCATGGGTGGATGTGCCCACTTGGACTTTTGTCATTAACAATGATCAATCCGGGATTAATATGAAGATAAATGCCAGTATCCAGGGATCGAATCAAAAAATTGGACAAAGAAAATGAATGTCCCCGAACAACAATGTAGTATCATTACAGGTTAATTATAATTAATTTAATCAATTGAAAATAAATATGTTGTTGGTGTTCTTTCTTCGTTGATGTTCTTGATCATGTTTCAATGTGATTCGTTGTTGCATCACAGAAGCCAAGTGTAGAATTCCTCTAGCGGTGATCCACACATGTACCTCTTATCATGGGACGTCGCCAAAGGGGTCTCCGGGTGATATCATGGAGAAAACTTTTCATGAATTGTCCCCATTAGATCGTTATGATCCCATGGAAGAGGATCTCTCTCAGTCTCAAGAGTGTTCATAGAGGAAGAGGTTCTTTCGGCCTTGAAATAATTCTCCAGAATTGTTGTTCACAACGATTCTCTTGTGTAGGAAAGGAGTTGGGGTTGTGAGGATATTTATAAAAGAGTTTGAGGTTGTTGATTTATGAAAATAAATAATTGTGTTATGTGTTTCATTTATTTCATTAACACTTATTGAAAACCCCCATGTCATATAATTAATTCCTTGACATGCGCTCACGCTAATTATAATAAATATCATTTAATAAAACAATATTATATCTCTAAAATCCAGATGGAAAAAACTTCACGGCGTGTAATAATAAATACATGGCATGTACTTGTTTTTCATTGAAAACTACATGGACTGTACATTAAATGTACATGGATTTTATATCTTGTTTTTCATTTATTCATTTCCTTTCCAAAATGAAAACTACACGACATGTAATAATTAATACACGATGTGTACTTGTTTTCATTTTATTCTTCCCCAACATTAAAACAATTTAATCTTCCTTGAATAATTATTAAACCACATAGTGGATTAATCTTTATTCTACTTGAGATACTTGAATACATTTAGTGTGTGACCCTCTAGGCCCCTTTCTAGTTGGAATTAGGCGGTTCTTCCTAATGTCCAAGATTATTTCCTAGCAACAGCTCAAGGCACCCAAGAGAAAGAAGTTGACGCCGCATTGACTTATCACCTCATACGAACGCTTAATGTGTAATTTAATCCCTTTATCTCGATATCTAATCAAGAAGGTTTCATTCCAGTGTCATAAACCTATATTATTTATCCGTCGTTCTTTTCCTACCTGAAATAAACTCATCGTTTACACCATGGCCATGGAATTTAATGCGATAGTTCTATTTCAATCAAAGGTTTGAGATATCAACGTTCATAAATGGAAGGTACAAATCCTTCTTCGACTTATCCATTAACAACATGTCACTCTTGATGCACCCAACATGTAACTTCCCAAGCTTCTACGGTGCGTTTCTCTTTGAATAATGCAATAGCGTGTGTTGTACGCAACATCGAGTTCTAACACACATCACAACCGATCAAACTAGTCGTTATGAATAGTAATACCTACTTTTTGAAATTTTATCTCTCAAAATGGTCTTCATTTTTGGATTCGGAGTATCGAATTTAGCATATGGTGAAATTTTGGTACTTTTCGGATAACTTTAATATTTTGATGAATAGTGAAAATTACTAAATTTTAATTAACAACAACTTTTTTAAGCATAATAATTAATAGTGATAAATTATGAATTTGAGTGGTTTTAAATTATATTTAGAATATATTTTTACCATTTAATACAATGTTTGTCATTGGACATAATTTCACAATTAAAACGAACATAAACAAGTATCAATCTTTTGATAGTTATTATATCTTAAAAACACGCTTTTTGTTTTGACAGCGGGAATTAATTTTAATTTAATTTCTGCCACTTCTGTGTTTTGAATTTGGAAAAATGGATTCCATATATAAAATTAGTATGTTCAAATTTTGTAAATAGGTATCTTTTATTTTTAGACATTTTGGATAATTATTTCGGTAAATATTTTATTTACCATGGTTAAATGGTAAATCCGGTAAATAATGGTAAACAAAATAATATTATAATAATAAAAAATTACCCTAAAACGTGTCCTAACCTTATTGGTGGATACATGTTAGACCATGGGCATCTTTGGGTCGATTTTGGGACACCATGGTGCCACTTGTATGTGATAGAGACACTTTATTTTAATAAAGTTAAAATGAATACAAAAATGACAAAATCATATATCTTTTTGAAAAACAATTTTTACATAGGGTTATATATGTTGGATTTTTGACTATAAATATTAATTAGAAAGATAAAAGTATTTTATACATAATTATATTTTATTTATAATTTTTAGACATTAAATAAGATAATTTATTTATGACACAATGATGATACAATAATTACCATAATAGTGAAAAATTAAAATAATTGATATTATAAATACAAAAATAAATATAATTTGACACTATTAATGAATTAAACTATTTTTATAGGTTAATATGATATGTTAGGAGTGACCTAAGTAACTTTTTGTGAAGTAATAATTCTGTTATGAGGTTCACAAAAATCAATTATTGAATAGTGTCAAAATTGACATAAAAGAATTTTTAAAACAAAAATTATATTATTATTTGATATTAAATTTAAAAAAATCTAATGTTCATCAAAGAGAATTATATAATGATATGTATATAATTAATGGACCACTTTGGGGTCTCTTGTATGTATATATTATTTTTATTAACAATATAATATAAAAATACAAAGAGACATTGTAAAAGTGAAACTAATTAACTAATAGTTAATACTTAATGATATGGTTATTATAATGACCCAAACCTCTCTAAATTATATTGGTTGAGTTTTTTTCTACCTATACCCACCTTAAAATTTAAATATTCCACTTTTGAGCCATTAGAAACTGAATATGAATTTATTATAAAATAATATTTCTAGCTTTTCCAAAGGTACCCCTCACCCCTCTTATAAAAGGGCAATCTCTCTTCTCATTAACTAACACCTTCAAATCTTTTTGGTTCGCCCATGCTCTGCCCAATTACTCTCTAAACATCCCTCACTTCATCCTAGAGACATTACTTTAGTCAGAAATCCAACTTAAAGTGCCCTTTTGATCAAATCAAAAGGAAGAACCCAAAGAAGAGGTAATGATTTCACCACCTTTTTTCATGTTCCTTTCTTCTTCCACTTCTTCTCTCTTTGTTATTACCATTATAAAATAACAAATACAGTATCTTATATATATAATGTGATGTTATTGTAAATATGGTACAATCATATTCAGTATTCTATCAATCCTTTGAATAACATGTCACCATACATGCGTACGTACTACTTACCGTCTCCACGTCGTGGTGTAATTTTTATTCAATAAATTATTATTTGGATTGGTATAATAATGATGTGTAATTCATGTAAATAATAAAGGGAACATGATAATTATTCTCTATATATGATATACCATCCAATTATATATTATTTTAATATCAAAAGAATGATATTGTCGCTCGTGCTTATGTACGGACTACCGTCTCCACGAACGTGATGATATTCATTCTCCATCGTATCCATTCAAGTATAATTATAATTTGATGATTTAAAAATAAAGTTTAATTACTTGATATCATTCTGGATATGATTAAGATACAACCTATCCATGAAAAACATGGCTTACGTAACAAAACATATAAAAGAAAATGAGTAAGTTAACACCCAAAACAACGATAATACTAAGATATAATTATCAAATAAATGTTAAAAGATCATATATGATATCATATTAATATATATGATTCCTATATAATTTAATAACAATTATTACACAATTATATAGGAGGTTAACTTACCCCCAACCAAGGAAAAGTACAAGGTAAGGGTTATTTCACAATCTCTTCATTTTCTGAGGTTGTTTATACGTAACAATCTACTGGGATCTCTTTATCATCCACATCCATGTTTCATAAAAATGTATTTCAAAACATTTTTACTATTTAAAATAATATGGGTTAAAGTTATTTATACCCTTGTTTGACTTTTTATAAGAGTTTTATAAGGGAAACTTTCCGTCCTTTTCCAAACAAGGTGTTTTTTAACCTTTTCGGCAGAATTAAGGTAAGAATGTTTTTTTAACATATATGGCGGGTGTGGCTATTTTCCGCTGTTATAAAATCGTCGAAGCTTCCCTTACAAGCTTATAAGAAAATTTTCAAAGAAAATGTTTTATTTTATAAATATATGAATCTTAAATGATTTCAAAATAGAAAGAGATATTTATCTAAAAAGAGTTTTGATTTCATCTATGTCAACGTCCTTTGATGGAGTTTAAGATTATTTGAAGTTGATTTATTATGTTAAAAAACTTCTATATTGTATTGAAGGTTTTGTGATAAGTTTGACAGTGGATGTGTTATTTTTTTTACCTTTCATGGTTTATGGTGAAAGTATTGACATTTCGTATGCTAGTTTTAATAAGAATGTTTATGTTATGTTTAAACCTTTTCATATGGGAATGCATTGGACATAATATGTGATGGGTGGATCTTTCTATAGCTCCTCGATGCATCGGTAGGTCTCATGAGACAAACTAGTGTCTTGGCACAAGGCCTTGACAAAATCATATTTGTATTCTTGGAACGAGGCCTTGGATATGTGGTTATGATAGTCTGGCATTATGCATTCCATCATTATGAAAGTGGTTATTGATATTGCATGTGATTACTCGATTAGTTGAATATCCATGTGAATAACTAAATGGAATTATTTCATTTTATTTTTTCCATACCATGTTGAAGTTCAAGTTTAAAAGGCTTTTGTTTTAGTTATACACTACCTTAAATGTTTAATTCTTATTTATAAAAGATTCCACTATATTGTTATCCTTACTGGGAATTTGAGCTCACCCCTTTTTCTATGTTTTATTTTTCCCAGGATGTGAAGAAGTAAATTATGAATGACTTGCAGGGATATTATGAGGGGATAATAGTGTGGACTATGGAGACAATATGTTTTTGTATTATTTTTTCACATTATGATGTAATGTAAAACTTTATGAATATATCTAGTGTTTCCAAGGCTACTAAACCAATCAGTCTTTTGAGATTTGATCTTTCTTGTGATCATTCCAACGTTATGTAATAATGCACCGACTCTGGGTAACTGGGGTCGGGGCATTATAGTTGGTATCAGAGGATGTTTAGTACAATCTTTGGAATCTAGATTTAGATAAACTCTGATTAGATCACATACACCTAAGATGAACATTGAGGATTAGTATAGAAGAACTTCCTAGAATTTTGGTATTGTAGAGATTTTTTGAGTTTTCCGAGCAATACATCCCTGTCTGGATACGAGCAGGTAGAGGTGGCTCTGGCACAGATGTACCTAGGGTTAAAACTTGAAAACACCGCTTTGAGCTAGACTCAAACGGGAACTGGTGCACGACAACGGGCCTTGCTGCATTCTTGATTACGACACTCCCGGGGGATATGCTTAGGATAACTCTCATTTTCTTTACAAATAATTATTATGGGTTTATGAGTATATACTTCCTCAAAGAAAACATTTTTTATGATTATGGATTATATCCATAAATAGTTCAATTTATGTTAAGTGTTTTATAAGTATGGGATTATGTATTTTGATTCATAAACCAATCTAGTTTATGCCATTGTTTGGAAATGGTGCCTAGTGGAAGAAATGGAAACCATATCAATGCACGCACTCCATATAGGTATTTCCCTCGTGCTCAAGATAATTATAGTAGAGCTGGTGATGCAACAGGTGCCGATCAGCTAATCACCATACTGGGACAACTCACTCAGTTTATGAATAATAATCTTACCCATATGGAGCACCCTGATCTGCAGCATGGAGGATCAATGTTAGATCGATTCAAGAGGAAACAACCACCAATGTTCAATGGGAGTACAAATCTCTTAGTAGCTGAGAAGTGGATAAATTACCTAGAGAAAATATTTCAGGCTTTGGGGAGTAGTGAAAGAGAAAAAGTTATCATGGCAGTTTACCGCCTCACTGGAGATGCTGATCAATGGTGGTCATTGATTCAAAACATGAAGGAAGATGATGATGTATCAAATATGGAATGGAGGGAGTTCAAAGATCTGTTTTTAGAAAAATACTTTCCTCGTGACCATCGAGCAGATATGGAAAGGCAATTTCTTAGTCTGAGACAAAAGGAGGATGAGAATGTCGCAAAGTATGAGGCTAACATTACAAGGCTATCAAGTTATGCTAGAGATTATATATGTAACCCAAGAAGTAATATTGATCGTTTCGTTGATGGGTTAAAACCATTTCTCCGTCGAGCATTAGCCTAAAAATCCTTCTCGTCGTACGAAGACATTGTCTCATGTGCTATCAAGACAGAGAAAGAATTCTCAATGTCTTATGACTTTAAAGCAAAGAAAGAGAAGAAGATATCTGTTGATCAATCTGTGAATGGAAATAAGGGTAATAAGGGAATGGTTGAATATCCATCCTGTGGTAAATGTGGGAAGAAACACCTCGGTACTTTCTTGAAGGGAATGGGTGTCTGTTACAAGTGTGGTGAAAAAGGACCCCAAGCTCGAGATTGCAAAGGGAAGAAGGAAGCTACCAATGTTCAGTGCTACAATTGCAGGGATATGGGACATTATGCAAATGAATGTCCTAATCGATAGGGGAACTTATCTCAGAAAAGGCCAAGGGATCAAGGCCAAGATTTTTCTATCACTACTGCTGCGGTAGAAGCTCCAAAAGACATGGTGGCAGGTAATTTAATGGTTTCCTCAAGTTTATCAAATGAATTATTTGATTCTGGATCATCGCATTGTTTCATATCTTCCAAGTTTACTAAGAAAATTAGATATTTCAAATTTCATTTAACAAGGGAGTTGTTAGTAAAAACTCCTAAGGGAAGTATCATTGCAACAATGTTTTGTGAATCAGTCCCCATTAGAGTACATAAATGTTCTTTATCCTCTGATCTCATCGTCATACCTATGATTGAGTTTGATATAATCCTCAGTATCGACTGGCATTCAGACTATGATGTGAAGATTTATAGTAAGAATAAAGAGGTTACGATTCTTCATGATGATGATGAGGAACACCTTATCATTAGAGCAGAATCATCAGCACCTAATTCTTATCTAGATCCACCCCCAGTAGCTCAACCAAATTCAATTATTAGGGAGGAAGAGAAAGAGTTGACTGTGGGTGAGGAAAGGAATGTTCAAATAGAGGATGTACCTGTTTTGAAAGAATATGTAGATGAGTTTCCGGAAGATTTACCTGGACATCCTCCAGAATGAGAAGTTGAGTTTTCCATTGATTTAATTCCTGGATCAAGGCCTATATCGAAAACCCCTTATCGAATGACCACTGTAGAATTAGTTGAACTAAGGAAACAACTAGAGGAATTGAGTAATAAGGGATTTATTCACCCTAATGTTTCTCAATGGGGATCCCCTGTTCTTTTTTTAAAAAGAAAGATGGATCTATGAGGTTATGTATCGACTATAGGGAGATCAATGCCATAATAATAAAGAACAAGTATCCCCTACCTCGCATTGATGGTTTATTTGACCAACTGCATGGAGCTCAATACATTTCAAATATTGACCTTCGATCTGGATAACATCAGTTGTGTGTGAAGAAGGAAGACATTCTGAAGACAACATTTCGAACCAGGTATGGGCATTACGAGTTTACTGTAATGCCTTTTGGATTGACTAATGCACCCTCTATATTCATGGATCTGATGAATAGAGTTTTCAAGGAGTATCTTCATGAATTTTTGGTGGTATTTATTGATGATATCTTGGTATACTCTAAAAGCTACGAAGATCATGAAAGTCACTTGTACATTATCTTGAAGACTCTGAGAAGACATGAATTATATAAGAAGTTTAGAAAGTGTGAATTCTGGCATCATGAGATTTCTTTTCTTGTACGTATTGTCTCTAATAATGGAATCTCTATTGATCCTTCTAAGACCAAGGAAATCCAAGAATGGCCAGCACCTATGACTATAACTGAGGTACGTAGTTTTATTGGTTTAGCGGGTTATTATCGACATTTCATCCAGAATTTTGCCCGATTGGCAAACGTATTAACGAAGCTCACACGTAAAGGGGTTAAATGTGTTTGCACAAAAGAGTGTGAATAATGTTTCGAAGAACTGAAGAGAATATTAGTCAATGCTTCTATATTTACTCTACCATCAGGGAATGATGGTTTCGTTATTTATAGTGATGCATCGAAGAAATGACTTGGTTGTGTCCTTATGCAGAATGATAGGGTTATTGCCTATGAATCACGACAGTTGAAAATTCATGAGCAAAACTATCATACTCATGATCTTGAGTTAGCTGCTGTGATCGTTGCTTTGAAGATATGGAGGCACTACCTCTATGGTGAAAATTTTGAGATTTATACTGATCACAAGAGTTTGAAGTATATTTTCTCACAAAAAGAACTCAACATGAGGCAAAGGAGATGGCTTGAATTACTCAAGGATTATGATTGTATGATACACTACCACCCGGGGAAAGCAAAGAAGGTGGAAGATGCTTTGAGAAGAAAAGACCATGGAGTTTTGAACGTGATGAGATTGAAAGGGAGCCAATTTTGATGGATCTAGTGAAGATGGACGTGGGAATAACCAGGGAAGGTGAAACATCAATGCTTTTTGAAATGGTTTCCAAACCATCTTTACAAGAAATTATTAAGGGTTCTCAGACTAATGATGATGACTTTCAAAAGAAAATTAATGCTGTAAATGATGGGAGATTGAGAGACATTGTGTATGAAGATGGAATTTTTAAATTCGGGAAGAGACTTTGTGTTCCTGATATACCTGATCTAAAAAGGGAATTGCTGGATGATGCTCAGAGTTCCAATTTCTCTATACACCCTGGGAGCACCAAAATGTACACATATTTGAAGGAACATTTTTGGCGGGACAACATGAAGAGGGAGATTCCTGATTTTGTGTCAAGATGTATGGTTTGTCAACAAGTGAAAGTTGGAGGGAAACAGCCTGGAGGAGTCATGAAACCTCTTCCCATACTAGAGTGGAAATGGGACAATATTACGATGTACTTTGTCATGGGGCTACCAAAGACTCCTAGAAGGAACGAGGCAATATGGGTTATTGTTGATCGTCTTACCAAGTCAGCACATTTTCTTGCTATAAGAGAAGATCTACCACTGGAACGTCTAGGAATACTATATATTGATTAAGTTGTGAGACATCATGGAGTACCCCTATCGATTTTTTCTGATCGTGATCCCCGTTTTACTTCAAGATTCTGGAAAATCTTCAGAAATCCCGGGATACTGAACTTCATTTGAGCACTGCCTACCACCCTCAAATAGATGGAAAATCAGAACGAACTATTCAAACCTTAGAAGACATGTTGAGATCCTGCTGAATTGACTTTCAGGGTATGTGGGATCAATATTTACCTTTGGTAGAATTTTCCTATAACAATAGCTTCCATTTGAGTATTCAGATGGCACCATATGAAGTGTTATACGGGAAGAGATGTCGCACACCAACCTGTTGGGATGACGTGGGAGAAAGAAAACTTGTAGGTCCAGAACTGGTGGAGGAAACGATGGAAAAGGTGTAGGTAATCCAAAATCACATCAAAGCAGCTCAAAGTAGGTAGAAGAGTTATGCCGATAATCGAAGGAAGTAATTTGAATTTAAAGTCGGTGATCATGTTTTCCTAAAGGTATCTCCATGGAAGGGAGGCATACATTTTGGTAATAAAGGTAAATTGAGTCCCATGTACGTCGGACCTTTCAAAATTCTAGAACTAATTGGGCTTATAGCTTACCGATTGGCAATGCCGCCAAGTCTCTCCAAATTCACGATGTGTTCCACGTATCTCTATTGAGGAAATAAATGCCTGACCCAACGCATGTAATCACTTACGAGGAATTAGAACTAGAATTAAATATGTCTTATTGCAAAGAGCCCGTCAGGATTCTTAATACGAGAGAACAAGTACTGAGAAACTAGATGACACGTCTGGTAAAATTTTAGTGGAGAAACCATAAGATGGAAGAGGCAACATGGGAACCTGAGGAACTTATGATGAAGAACCACTCGAGTCTTTTCATGCGATAGTATTCTACAAATTTCGAGGATGAAATTATTTTAAGGAAGGGAGAATGTAACACCCCAAACATCTACGGTACGTTTCTCTTTGAATAATGCAATAGTGTGTGTTGTACGCAACATCGAGTTCTAACACACACCACAACCGATCAAACTAGCCATTATGTATAGTAATACCTACTTTTTGAAATTTTATCTCTCAAAATGGACTTCATTTTTTGGATTCGGAGTATCGAGTTCTTCCTAAAGTGAAATTTTGGTAATTTTCAGATAACTTTAATATTTTGACGAATAGTGAAAATTACTAAATTTTAATTAAAAACAACTTTTTTAATCAAAATAATTAATAGTGATAAATTATGAATTTGAGTGGTTTTAAAGTATATTTAGAATATATTTTTACCATTTAATACAATGTTGATCAATGGACATAATTACACAATTAAACCGAACATAAACAAGTAACAATATTTTGATAGTTATTATATCTTAAAAACAAGCTTTTTGTTTTGACAGCGGGAATTAATTTTAAATTAATTTATGCCACTTCAGTGTTTTGAATTTGGAAAAATGGAATCCATATTTGAAATCATGATTTTTGAAATTTTTTAAATAGGTAACTTTTAATTTTAGACATTTTGAATAATTATTTGGGTAAATATTTTATTTACCACGATTAAAGAGTAAATCTGGTAAATAAGGGTTAAAAAATAATATTATAATAATAACAAATTACCATAAAACATGTCCTAACCTTATTGGTGGATACATGTTAGACCATTTGAATATTTGGGTCGATTTTGGGACCCCATGGTGCCACTTGTAAGTGATAGAGACACTTTATTTTAATTAAGTTAAAATGAATACAAAAATGACAAAAGCAT
The DNA here is from genome assembly GCA_963277665.1 of Viscum album. Lineage (NCBI taxonomy): Eukaryota > Viridiplantae > Streptophyta > Magnoliopsida > Santalales > Viscaceae > Viscum > Viscum album. Next base: position 1,613,108,704 of record OY728156.1, on the reverse strand, counting down.
ATATCTTTTAGAAAAACAATTTTTACATAGGGTTATATATGTTGGATTTTAGACTATAAATATTCATTAGAAATCTAAAAATATTTCCTACATAATTATATTTATTTTTAATTTTTATACATTAAATAATTTAATTTATTTATGACACAATGATGATGCAATGATTACCATAATAGTAAAAAAGTAAAATAATCGATATTATAAATACCAAAATAAATATAATTTGAGACTTTTAATGAATTAAACTAATTTTATAGGTTAATATGATATGTTATGAGTGACTTAAGTAACTTTTTTAGAAGTAATAATTCTATTATGAGGTTCACAAAAATCAATTATTGAATAGTGTCAAAACTGACATAAAAGAATTTTTAAAAATAATATTATATTATTAATTGATATTAAATTCATAAAAATCTAAGGTTCGTCCAAGAGACTTATATAATGATGGTTATATCATTAATGGACCACATGGGGGTCTCTTGGATGTATATATAAAGATTATTAACCATATAATATAAAAATACAAAGAGACATTGTAAAAGTGAAACTAATTAACTATCAGTTAATACTTAAAGATAAGGTTAGTATAATGCCCCAAACCTGTCTAAATTCTATTGGTTGAGTTTTTTAGACCTCTCCGAACTTTAAAATTTAAATAATCCACTTTGGATCCATTAGAAACAGAATATGAATTTATTATAAAATAATATTTCTAGCTTTTCCAAAGGTGCCCATCACCCCTCTTATAAAAGGGCACTCTCTTTTCTCATTAACTCACACCTTCAAAGCCTTTTGGTTCAGAAAAACTATGCCCCAATACTCTCTCAACTTCCCTCACTTTATCCTAGAGACCATCCTTTAGTCATAAATCCAACTTAAGGAGCCCTTTTGATCAAATCAAAAGGATGAACCCAAAGAAGAGGCAATGATTTCACCACCCTTTTTCAAGTTACTTTCTTCTTCCACTTATTCTTTCTTTGTTATTACCATTTTAAAATAATAACTCCAGTATCTTATATATATAATGTGATGTTATTATAAATATGGTACAATCATATTCAGTATTCTATCCATCCTTTGAATAACATGTCACCATACATGTGTACGTACGGCTTACCGTCTCCACGTCGTGGTGTAATTGTTATTCAATAAATTATATTTTGGATGGGTATAATAATGATGTGTAATTCATGTAAATAAATAAGGTAACAAGATAATGATTCTGTATATATGATATACCATCCAATTATATATTATTTTAATATCAAAATAATGATATTGTCGCTCGTGCGTGTGTACGGACTACCGTCTCCACGAACGTGATGAGATTCATTCTCCATCGTATCCATTCAAGTATAATTATCATTTGATGATTTAAAAATAATTTTTAAGGACTTGATATCATTCTGGATATGATTAAGATACAAACTATCTCTGAAAAACACGCACGAGCAAAAACAACGAAGGAAAAGTACAATGTAAGGGTAGTCCGTACACACGCACGAGCGACAAAACATATAAAATAAAATGACTATGTTAACACCCAAAACAACGATAATACTAAGATATTATTAACAAATCAATGTTAAAAGATCATATATGATATCATATTAATATATATGATTCTTTTATAATTTAATAACAATTATTTCACCATTATACAGGAGTTCAACTTACCCCAAACCAAGGAAAAGTACAATGTAAGGGTTATTTCACAATCTCTTCATTATCCGAGGTTGTTTATACATAATAATCTACTGGGATCTCTTTATCATCCACATCCATGTTTCCAAAAAATGTATTTCAAAAAAAATTTACTATTTAAAAGAATATGGGTTAAAGTCATTTATACCCTTGTTTTATTTTTATAAGTGTTTTATAAAGGAATCTTTCCGTCGTTTTCCAAACAAGGTGCTTTTTAACATTTTCGGGATAATTAAGGTAAGAATGTTTTTTTAACTTATACGGCGGGTGCAGCTATTTTCCGCCGTTATAAAATCGTCGAAGCTTCCCTTACAATATTATAAGAATATTTTCAAAGAAAATGTTTTATTTTATAAATATATGACTCTTAAATGATTTCGAAATAGAAATATATATTTCTCTAAAAAGTGTTTTGATTTCATGAATGTCAACATCCTTTGATGGATTTTACGCTTATTTGAAGTTGATTTATTATGATACAAAAACTTCTATATTGTATTGAAGGTTTGGTGATATGATTGACAGTGGATATTCTATTTTTATACCTTTCATGGTTTATGGTGAAAGTATTGACATTTTTATGCTAGTTTTTATACAAATGTTTATGTTATGTTAAAACCTTTTCATATGGGAATGAATTGGACATAATATGTGACGGGTGGAGCCCACTATAGCTCCTCGATGCATCGTTAGGGATCATGAGAAAAACTAGTGTCTTGGTACAAGGCCTTGACAAAGTGGTTATTGATATTTCATGTGATTATTCGATTAGTAGAATATCTAGGTGAATAAGTAAATGGCATTATTTCATTTTATTTTTCCATACTATGTTGATGTTCAAGTTTAAAATGCTTTTGTTTTAGTTATACACTGCCTTAAATGATTAATTCTTATTTATGAAAGTTTCCGCTATATTGTTATCCTTATTGGGCATTTGAGCTCACCCCTTTTTATATGTTTTATTTTTCCCAGGATGTGAAGATGTAAATTTTTAATGACCTGTATTGATATTATGAGGGGATAATAGTGTGGACTATGAAGACAATATGTTGTTGTAGTATTTTTTCACTTTATGATATGATGTAAAACTTTATGAATATATATAGTGCTTCTAAGACTACTAAACCAATCGGTCTTTCGAGATTTGATCTTTCTTGTGATCATGCCAATGATATGTAATAATGCACCGACTCTGGGTAACTGGGGTCGGGGTGTTACACAACATACCCTACTTCCCGCCAACTATCTGCGTGACGGTTTTTGTCAGTAAATCAAAGTGTGTGAGTCATGATATGAGTTAATGATAATGATACAGTGCTAGGACCATTATACACACTCGCAGATAGTAATGTCCAATGACACCAAGTCATGCAGAATTACTAATGGTGGGTCTGTTCCCATAATCTCCCATCTTGGAGATTACCAAGTGCAGACTCCATGAGAGAGAGTCTCTTCCTCTTATGAGTACTTGCACATGATGGTCTTTATACTATATGTCATATCATAGTATGTCATCCAACCACAGATCTTTATTTAAGAATACTATTATAAGATTTCAAGGTTCTCATCATAGCGGGGATCTTCCATGACCTTATTAATGCAACAAATATTCCAGGACATTATTATATTATATTCATGCAGAATATTGAACAATATATAATAGTGAACATTCATGTAATCAAAGTACAAAATAGTTATTTCTCAGGACACCAACCCTTAAAAACTCCCACTGGGACTAGAACCAACTGCCTATGGCTTTTAGTCCGCTAGAACTCACATGATGATCGTGTTTCTGCTGAGTCAAGGCTTTAGTCAAGGGGTCTGCCACGTTCTCTTCCATGGAAATACTGCTCACTGCAACTTCACCTCTCTAAGAAAAATCCCTCAAGAGATGATACTTCTGAAGTATGTGCTTTGTCCGCTGATGTGACCTTGGCTCTATTGCAAGTTCCACCACTGCATTATTATCACAATAGAGTGTGATTCTATATTTACCGCTCGAAACTACATCCAACTCTTGGATAAAGCTTCGCATCCATACTACTTCATTAGCTACCTCAGAAGCTGCGATATACTCAAACTTTGCTGTAGAATCTTCCACCACACTTTTATTTGAGCTCTTCCTTCTCAATGCACCTCCATTCAAAATGATGATGTATCCAGTATGCAACTTCATGTCATCTTGATTAGTCTGTAAACTAGCATCTACATGTCCTCTGATGACTAGTTCCTCATCTCCTCCATAAAAGAGGAACATATCCTTAGTACACCTCAGATACTTAAGGATAGTCTTGACTGCCATCCAATGGTAGTCTCCTGGATCAATTTGATATCATCTTACCTCACTTAATGTTTATGCAACATCTAGCCTTGTACATTAGCATAACATACACAACTAACCCAATTGTGGATGCATAAGGGTTCCTTGCCATTTTATTTCTTTCCTCATGTTTCTGAGGACACATTTTCATGGAAAGATGAAGGCCATGTGAAATTGGGAAAAATCCCATCATAGACTGTTCCATACTGAATATCTTCAGTATCATGTCAATTTATGTACTTTGACTCATGACCAATATTTAATTGGATCAATCACGATGGATATTGATCCCAAGAATATATGCTGCCTCACCCATGTCTTTCATACAGAAGCATTTATACAACAACGCCTTAACTGACTGTAAGAGAGGTACTTCATTTCCAATTAGTAATATGTAATCAACATATACAATTAGGAAAATGACTGCACTTCCACTAATCATTTTGTAGACACAAGGCCCACATTCATTCTAAACAAATTGAAATTCCATTACATCTTCATCAAAAAGAATGTTTCATGACCTTGATGCTTTCTCTAATCAATAAATGCATTTCTGGAACTTGCATACCTTGTTGTCATCCTTTGGAGTCACAAACCCTTCAGGTTGTGTCATGTAGATATCTTCCTGGAGGTTACCATTACGGAATGCTATTTTGACATCCATTTTCCAAATTTAATAGTCATGGTAAGCGAAAATGGCCAATAGGATTCTGATGGATTTCAGCATCGCAACCAGTGATAAGATTTCACCATAGTAAATTCTTTGATGCTATCTAAAACCTTTTACAACCAGTCATTCCTTAGAGGTACTATCTTTCCCCTCTATTTCCATTTTCTTCATTAAAACCCATTTATTACAAATAGGCTTTACATCAACTGGAGGATCAACCAAAATCCATACTTGGTTTTGGAACATGGAATCCATTTCAAGATTCATGGCTTCATGCCACTTGGAAATTTCTATGCCTTCAACTGCTTCCTTGTAGGTAAGAGGATTATCATTGTCAACCAATAATGATTCACCATCTTCGGTGACAAGAAAACCATATCGTTCGGTTTATCTCACCTCTCTCATGTTCCTATACAATTCTAGTGTCTCTGGAAGAGATTTTTCTTCCACAGGGCTTTGTGGATTCTGTTCTTGTACCACCTTCTGTGTATCTTGAGCCTCGACTTCATCGAAGTCTATCTCGCTCCCACTATATATTTTGGAGATGTGCGACCTCTCAAGGAATATGGTATGTGTTAACACTGTAACCTTTTTTTAGGGGTTATATTGGTAATATCCCCTTGTTTCCTTGGGATATCCTATAATGATACACTTTGTGCCTCGGGGTGAAAGGTTTTTACCTGAAGAGGCCTTAACAAATGCTTCACTACCCCACACATGTAAATTCAATAACATGGGTTTTTTTAGTATGTGTACTTTTGTTTGTAATTTATATCCCCAAAAGGATAATGGAAGACTCACATGACTCATCATTGATCTCACCTTGTCCAACATGGTGCGGTTCCTCCTTTCACTTACACCATTTCACTGGGGCGTGTATGGAGGAGTGAGTTGAGATAGAATCCCAAACTACCGTATGAAATCAATAAAGTCCTGATTATGATATTCTCCTCCTCTATCTGAGTAGAGTTTCTTAATATTATTACCAAGACTGTTCTCAACTTTATTATTGTATTCATTGAACCGATCAAAAAAATCTGACTTATACCTCATTAAGTAGATATATCCATATTTACTAAAATCATCAGTTAAATTTATGAAGTACGAGAACCCACCCCTTGCTTCTAATGGAAATGGTCCACACACATCTGTGTGAAATAATTATATAAGCTATTTATCCCATTAACCTTTCCCACTAAATGGAGATTTGGTCATTTTTCATTGTAGACATGCATGACATACACCAAGTGGTTTTAGTTTGAAAGAATCTAAATAGCCATCTTGATGTAATTTTGTCAAATGTTTCTCATTGACATGACCCAGCCGGTGATGCCAAAGTTTGGTGTTGTATGATTCATGTGAATTGACATTGTTATCGATTTCCATTACATGGTTTTTGTAGTCTCACACATAAAAGCCGTTATATAAATGTTCCCTAACATAACAAATTCTATCATGATAAAAGTAGCAAAATTCATTTCCAAACTTGAGCATAAATCCATTAGTATCTAATCTGGATAATGAAATAATGTTTTCAGTAACAGAAGGCACATAATAACAACCCTTTAACAGCATGATCATTATAGTTGGAAATTTGAAGTGGTAGTCCCCGACAGCTACAGAAGTAAGTATGGATCCATTGGCTGCTCTTAGATCTTCCTCACCTCGATTAATCTTCTTGAATCTACTTGCTTCCTGCATTTGGATACAAATGTGAGCACCACAAGCAGTATCTAATACCCAATTAGTAGAAACAGATAGATTGCATTCTATAACAAATGCACTTGATGCTTCTCCTTGCTTTCTTGGCTGAGTGCAGTTTTTATTCTAGTGGCCCTTCATGCCACATGAGAAACAAACAACATCCCATTCCCTTGCCTCCCCTTTGATCTTCCTTTTCATGGAAGGTCTTGAAAAAATTTTGGGCTTAAATCACTTCTCCTTCCCGTTCCTTTTATTCACCATGATTACATATGGCTTTTAATTCTTCAGATTATTGTCCACATGGTAAATGAGGATAAGAATATCAGAAAGAGACTTCTCAATGTTGTTCATGTTGAAGTTCACAACAATTTTTGAGATGCTCTGTGGGATTGAGGCAAGAATGAGATCGGTACCTAGTTCTTCGGGGAGTTTAAACCATAGAACCTCCAAGCCCTCAATATAGCCAATGAGCATGACTACATGAGCCCCAGCTGAGGAACCTTCTCCATGCTTGCTCTGAAATAGAGCCTTGGGGATCTCAAACCTTTCATATCTTTCTCTCTCCTGGTATAGACCACTGAGTTGCTCGAGCATGCTGTTGGTATCCATTTTTTCATGAGACTTTATGAGATCACTAGATATAGATGACAAAATAAAACCATGAACGTCGAGTGCATGACTCAAATTTTGATCATAGATGAGGAAATCTTCATCACTCTCCCCTTGGGCAGGCGGATCAGGAAGTGAGGACTCCAACACGTAAAACATTTGTTCATGGCGTAGGATAACCCAAAGGCGCCAAAACCATTCTGGAAAGTTATTGCTGGTGAGGATATTGTCGTCATCAAGTATTGATCGCAGAGAAAATGTGGTTGATGAGTTTTTCATTTCGTTTCTTAAAATTAAAATATCATATTTATCAGTACCTTTTGATTACATTTCGTGAAAAATAATAAATGAATTTATTAATTCTCCTACTATTTTATCATGTCTGAATGGCCCTCACCATCGAACTCAGAATGTCCAATTGATTTGACATTCTAGTGGAAAGGATCCATATTCCCCTTCGCATAACCCCAACAAGGGTTGGTAAAGCTATTTGAAGTGTTAGGACCAACAAGGGCCTATATACCATGAGAGGGGGGTGAATCAGGGTATGGATATTCTTTTTCAAAGTTCTTTCTGCCCCACTGGATCTTGACCTCTTTGTTACAAGGGTCACTTTGTTTGCATTTGTGTGGTTACTGTGATCACTTGTCTCCTTTACCTGATGATGATGCTTTGAATGCAATGCAGGGAAGTAAGTAGGCAGACACAGAGATTTTTACTTGGTTCACCGCTAAGGGCTACGTCCAAGGAGCATACGCCGACAAGTTGTCGGTTCGTACCAAATTCCACTAGACTTCACTAGCTGTGGATTACAATGTTCGGGCTAGATCACTTCTATGCCCAGGCTCACTGCCTTTACAATGTTTAGGGTCAGCTCACTACTTTCCCAAGGGTCACTCCCTGCTTCTCTCTCTCTGGATCACTGCAGGTGGAGAGGATCACCTTCTTCCTCTTCCTAAGCTCACTGCTCTTGGAAGGAATCCAATCACAGTTTATAGAACTGTAGGTCTCTTCATTTTCATGAATGAATGCATCTTCCTCTGTGTGTAGATGCTCTGTTGAAGTAAAACATTCATCTGTAGATGAATATCTCTTTGCACCGAAGGTATCGGGCAAACTTCCAGCTTCCACGCAGCCCGAAAACACTGCTGGAACAAACCTTACTTGGCGTGCAAGTCAACCTCAACGCGCAAGTATCGGTGCACAAGTCACAACGGGCGTGCAAGTCCTCCTCTGACACTTGTGCGACACAAGCTTCCTCAACTCCAAACTTGCGCGACTCTCTTCCATTTACGCCCAAACCACTATTGGCGCGCAACTGCAAACCGGCGCGCAACTTCTAACACCGGCGCACAACTTCAACCACTGGCGCGCAAGTCCCACCTACGCGACCACACACACCACATGCGCGACCACCACACCTGCGCGACGGGAGCTCTGAGTTGAACTCCGGTAAAAAATGAGGAGGGGTGGTCCAGTATTTATAGGCAAATTGACCACCCTGCGCGACGGCGTGCAAGTCACCTGCGCGACCCAGTCTCGGCGCGCAAGTCTTCTCTCCTTTTAGACACTTGCGCGACCAACTCCCAAACTTGAGCGAACCTATTTACTTAGCCATATTTTGATCTTATGATCTTGAAAAACATATGGCGCGCAAGTTTCCTGTACACCAAGTTCACAGCGCGCAAGTCCCTTTGCCAAAAACACTTTTCTTCATTTGCCGATTTTCAAGCCCAAAAATTTGGCAAACACTGGAAAACGGAACCACCTTGTATCTGATCTTTTGTACCGCCTCCAGATCATCCATTCCTTTTATCGACATTCTTGTAGCAAACATGGATCGTTGACCTCATCTCTTGAACTCGACATTCCACCATGAAATCCTCTTTGTCATCAAATTTGTATGTCATTGTTTTGCTTTCTCAACAATCACAACTCAGATGTCCACTTTGTCAATAAACACAATCACCTCAAAAATTCTTCAAAGATACCTTGAGTGATTTTTTCCCAACATGATGATATTTAGGTTGGCAGGTCTTTGCCAACATGGGCTTACAGTTCCTTAATCTGTTGAGTGGAATCCCCAATCCTAAAATCCTGAATTTGATTTCCTCAAATCTTGCCTCCAATATTACATCAAGTCAATCCAGGTATACTCCTTTTAATGTAATATGGTTAAGTCAACCCTAAACCTTTCATAAGGGCTTCCTTTATAAAAGTAATTGTCCCAACAAGGGTGGGTAAAACACATAGTTTTATTGAGTCTTTCCCTTAATCAAGTAACATAAGGCTTGGTCTATCTTAATATGGTATTTGAGGTATTTTAATCTTTATGTGTAGTTTGGAATTATCACATGCTTGTTAATATTAATTGATGCTTGATTAAGTGATTAACCATGTTCTGATAATTTTTACACATAGTCCGGTTTTATTTTATTCCATCTTTGCATGCATCTTCATTTTATTAATTAAGTGACCACGAAAACACATACATAATAAATAAACCATGCAATCAGATAGAAATACAATAAGATGGAATGATCATGATATTCTGAAGGTTAGCATATCTAGCGGTTTTGATAAGCTAACCCCGATATAGGGAAAACACCTTGAACATAATGGTTTGAGTTTTGCAGATCCCACATGTCCACCTTTGTATATTCTTGGGTTGGTTTTGCCCCAGCTTTGGATTTCGAACTATCTCTTCTGGGTTGGGAGATCCTCCATTACATGGGGTTTACAATAAAGAAACCATGGGCACGCATGCCCTAAATTTTATTGGAAGAAGGATCGTAGGCCAACAAATTTAAATTTAAAAAATTTAAATGATACCATACACACATACAAAGGGTATTTGGTCTAGATCATGATAATCCATTACATGCAATGACATTTACGGTTATTTATAATTCACATTAATTTAATCGTTTTATTATTCAAGATAAGTCACGCTTGAATTCAATTAATTATGATATTATAATTAATTAATTCTTTATCTTAAATTCCGTTCTGAATTTCCTTGGGATTTTTCTCATCAATTTCCCTTGTCCAGGTCTTTGTACTTTTAGAGGAATCCTGGTGAAATTTATGGAAAGTACACGACAAGTAGTTTATATTTACATGGCGTGTATTTCTCTTCACCCTTTATCCAAAGTACATGCCGGGGAGTTTCACGTGTTTTCTGTACTTTGAAAATTTTGGAGTATAAGGAATGTAGAAAAATCATACATAGAGTGTACTTCCTTATTATGTGGTATCCAACCTGGAGATCCCATGTATATGGTACATGACTTCTCATTTGTACACGGTTTCACTTGGGCCGGATCGGACTACATGGTGTGTTGCTCCAACATACATGCCGTGTATTCCTGTTTTCCCCATGCCGTTCATTTCTGGTCAACATGGGGAAATAAATACATAGGCATTCTCAATTCACATGGCATGGTTTGGTGGACTAGTGTCGGTTCATTGAACCTAAGTACACAACATGTAGTTTTCAGTACACGTCGTGTATTCATGTGTTGTACAGTCAGAAAGAGCGGATCCTCCGGATGAGTTCCTCGTTTTTATTTTAATCAAAAGAATTAAAATTAAAAGGTTGTTTCTGTGATATGAATCTAGAAACGGAGGAGGAAGAACAGATCACATTTATTCAGATTAGGGAACGATTTATTTTGAATTAATCAAATTTAAATGTGTAAATTATCAATGAAAATTAAATAACTATAATCAACGTTGTAACCTTTATATGATACCATTTGAAGGCTCCAGACGTAGAAGAAGTGCGTGGGTGGATGTGAACACTTGGACTTTTGTCATTAACAATGATCAATCCATGATCAATAAGACAATAAACGCCAGTCTCCATAGATCGAGTCACAGAAATGGACAAAGAAAAGGAATGTCCCAGAACCAGTAAGTAAGATCATTACAAGTTGATTATAATTAATTTAATCAATTGAAAAGAAATTAATTTTGGGTTTTCTTTCATTATAGATGTTATTTATCACGTTCCGATGTGATTCATCATTGCGTCGTAGAAGCCAAGTGTAGACTTCCTCTAGCGGTCATTCACACATGTACCTCGTATCTCGAGACGTCGCCAAAGGAGACTCTGGGTGCTAGCGTGGTGAAACTTTTTCCTGTGTTGTCTGCCTTATATCGTCTTGATCTTATGGTAGAGGATATATCTCAGTATTGAGAGAGTTCCTGGAGGAATAGGTTCTTTCGGCCTTGAATGAATTCTCCAGAATTGTTGTTCAAACCGATTCTTTGGTGTAGGAAAAGAGTTGTGGTTTTGAGGATATTTATAATCGATTTTGAGGTTGTAGAGTTATGATAATAAATAAACGCATTACGTGTTTCATTTATTTCATTAACTCTTATTGAAAACCCCCATATCGAATAATTAATTCCTTAACATGATCTCATGCTGATTATAATAAATATTATTTAATAAAACAATTTTATATCATCAAAATCCTGAATGAAAAAACTACATGGTGTGTAATAATAAATACACGGCGTGTACTTGTTTTTCATTGAAAACTACACAGCGTGTACATTAAATGTACACAGCCTGTATATATTGTTTTTCATTTATTCATTTACTTTCCAAAATGAAAACTACACAGCATGTAATAATTAATACACGGCATGTACTTGTTTTCATATTATTCTTCCTCCAACATTAAAACGATTTAGGCTTCCTTGAATAATTATTAAACCCCATATGGGAAAAAACATTATTCTACTTGAGATACTTGAATACACATAGTGTGTGACCCTCTAAGAATCTTTCTCATTGGAATTAGGGGGGCTTGCCTAAAGTCCACGATTACTGTCTAGTAATGGGTCAAGGAACCCAAGAGAAAGAAGATGATTACGCATTGATGTATCACCTAATACGAATGCTTACTGTGTAATTTAATCCCATTTTCTCAGTATCTCATCAAGAAAGTTTCATTCCAGTGACATAAAACTATATGCTTCATCCATCATTCATTGATAACCTGAAATAAACTTGTCGTCTACAGCATGGCCATGGAATTTAATGCGACAGTTCTATTTCAATCAAAGGACTGGGATATCAACTTCCATAAATGGAAGGGATAAATCCTTCCTTGACTTATCCATTAACAACATGTCACTCGTGACACATCCAATGTACCCTACTTCCCGCCAACTATCTGCGTGATAGTTTTCGTCAGTAAATCTAAGTGCACGAGTCATGATATGAGTTAATGATAAAATTCTAGTCTAAGGACCATTAAACCCACTCGTAGATAGAAATGTCCAATGACACCAAGACATGAAGAATTACTACTGGAGGGTTTGTTCTCATAATCTCCCATCTTGGAGATTACCAAGTGCAAACTCCATGAGAGAGAGTCTCGTCTTCTTACGAGTACTCACACATGACGGTTTGTATACTATGTGTCCTATCATAGCATGTCATCCAACTGTAGAACATTATATAAGAATATTTTTATAGCATTTCAAGGTTCTCATCATAGCGGGGATCTGCCATGACCTTATTAATGAAACAAATATTATAGGACATTATTATATTATAGTCATGAAGAATAATGAACAATATATAACTTGTGAACATTCATGTAATCAAAGTACAAATAGTTGGTTCTTAGGACACCAACCCTTACAAAGGCTGTCTGGAGTGATGATTCTCATGTTGTTGTGGACTTTGTCAAAACACAGATGTTTTACAGGTTTGGAGTATCGAAGTCCATCATCAGTGAACAGGGAACACACTTTTGAAATTGAAATCTTTCTTCCCTTATTGGGAATTATGGGATAACACAGATAACATCAACACCATACCACCCCCAAAAAAATGGCTAGGCTGAGGTTTCAAATCATGAGTTGAAACAAATTTTAGAGAAAACTGTGCAGCCAAATAGGAAAGATTGGATGAAGTGTTTAGATGATGAGATTTGGGTTTATTGGAAAGCATACAAGACACCCATTTATATGTTCCCATTTCGTATTGTTTTTGGTAGATCATTTCATCTCCCTGTGGAAGTTGTGCACCGAGCTTATTAAGAAATAAAAAAAAGCAACATTGATTGGGCCCAAGATAGAATCCAAACGAAGCTGCAAATTCGAGAGCTTGAGGAGATTCAATTTTCATCAAATGATATGTCAATGATTTACATGGAAATATTAAAAGCATCTCAAGGAAATATGGTCCAACAGAGGGAGATTCAATTTGTATAGAAACACCTTCTCTACAGTTCACGACTAAAGCTGATGCCTGGAAAAATCCATTCCAAATATTTAGGTCTTTATGTTGTGACTAATGTTCTTCCTTATGGTTTAGTGGAGATCACACAAGTGGACACCAGAAAGGGATTTATAGTAAAGGGGAACAATTTGAAGAGATACATTGAGGTATGTTCTACTGATGTAGCGGATTTCATCACACTACATGACCCCATCATCACTTGAGCATATCTGGCAATTCCTAACCCTTTCACTTTTATATTATTTATCGTATTTAAAATTCTTCATTTCACGTGAATAAATCATCTCATTGGTTAATATTGAGGACACTACATTATTTTAAGTGTGGGGGATGGAATATTTTAGTTTAATAATTCCAATTGTTTTCCTACTTTTCACTGATTTAAAAAAATAAAAAAAATTTGTGTTTTTCAAATTATGTGTGTTTATTTTTAAATTTTTTTGGTGTTTTTTGAAACTTTTGAGGTGAATGATTCTTATCACTATTTTTAAATTCATAGCAATAAGTGAAACAATTTATCCCATGAAATTGAGATTTAATGAATGATGAAAATAACATTGTTTCAAGTTGAAATCTTTAGAAATTTCATGAAGAGTACTCTGAATTTTGAATCCCATTCCACATCTCAATATCATTATATTTTAAATCACTTTCTTGTGAGGATTTTGAACTATTATTTTCATATTCTTTATATTTACCTCATTTCATGAGAGAACCAAATAATGGTTGATTTAATCAGAATTTGATTTATTCCTATCAAAACATGAGGTTTTGAGGAACCTATGATTAAATTATTGAGGCATTTGTTTGGTATTAAAACCTCTATTTCATAGAATCATTTTTTCTAATGTCATAACTTGAACATTTAATCCTTTTAGCTCCTAAAAGACATGAACATCCAGTTAGGTTTTCCACATTACCAGCCTATTTTCCCTTTCCAACCAACTCTTGAAGTGAAATTGCATAATCAAGTTGAACATAAGTGCAGGGGAAGCTATCTAGTGTTGTGTTACAACATTTTGTGATACATTGAGTGAAAAATTAAATTCCAAAGAGACATGCTTTCTACTGAATAAAAATCATTTTATTTAAATTAGTTGTGCCTTTATGGAGCTTTAATGATCAAAGAAGTTGTTCCTTTCAGGAGATTTTGATGAAGAAAGAAAGTTGTGCCTATTTGAAGCTTTCAAGACAATCATGTTTGAGAAGATTTAAATTTTTGTTGCTGAAATGTTGAATGGTGTGAACATTACATTATTTTTTATGATGATGAAGATTAATTGATGTTATGGGGATTGCGTAGGAGACCATATTTATGTGGAAACTGGATTAATGGAATTTTTCTTCCATAAGAGTCAATCCCTCCTCATTCAACCTCAGAATTTTTCACATCAAAACACTACAAACCGAAAGCCACAGAACTACCCATAAAATTCCCCAAGATAAAAATATTTCTTTGACACACATCAGGTGGAGATGTAGGAATTTATCAAGCCTATGGTGACCTTTTTATGAGTTTGGTTGAGAAAGACATTGCTAAATAATTGACATTCATGTGATAACATAAAATTCAAGTGAGGTAAGTGTTTGGTGCATGGGAGGATAAATTAAGTGGATATATATTGAATGATATAAATTGAGAACATAAAATAATGGTTTTTATGAGGCATGATAACTTTTTTTTCTTGGTGTGGAATTGTTGGATCTCAAGGATATGTGTTTTAAAATTTTTTTTGATTTGATATTGATGTATACTTGATATAAGGTTTTTCCTAGGAGTGAAAAAGGGTAAGGGTTGGGGATTTGATAAAACAATATTTTGTTGAATATTTTATTGGTAAAAAATGACATAATTTCCTCATATTGTGCTAAATATGTTCATTTATGAACTATTTGAGATTATATGATTCATTTGAAAATTTGATTAAAATTCCAGTTTTACACTTTTAAAAATCATTGTAGTATTTCGCACATATGAATTTTAATATGAGTTATTTGAACTTAAAATTTTGTAATATTTTTAATAACATAAGTTTCTACTACTTTTGATCAGGACATTGGAGGTAAATATTTTATTTGGTTTGACTAAATGGACCATGAAGGCAATGGTGGGATGGACCATCCAGACTGGACATTGGTTCGGTATGTGGATCATAACCCATTCATCTGAGCTTTTAATGGGACCATATTTTGAGACGAGTTCAGCAACATAGTTAATCACAAACACATTTCCAGGTAAAACTTTTGGTTCACACGTTTGGAGGTCAAATTGGCAGTTCATGTTGACATAAAATATTTGGCTGAGATTCCCCATTCACACTAGAAACCCGTTTAAAAATAGAGTCCCCTACACTCTATAAATGAGTGTTTTTTTAACTTGCAGGGGTTTGGATGTGCATTTAGAAGTTTAGGGAAGAAGATAAGTGGATACACTCCAATTATACAAACATTTCAATAAGGGTAGCTATTGAAGGAAGTATCTATTCGACAGAGCCTTCTTCTTCCTCTTCTTCATGTTGTAATACCTTTTTTTTGTTTAATAGACTTCTTTGTTCATCTTTAATTTCTTATCATCTATTATGTTTTTTTACATTTCTTATTCTTTTATCTTCCTTTTTGGGATGGAATTTTTGAGTAGAAATGAAATTGTTTTCTACCCTTTCTAATCCTTTTCACCTGAAAACCTTTTCGTCGATGACTACACTGCCCATGGAAGAGTAGTTTTCTTAGTAATCAATCTACCTATTACCTTCTTAATTAATTTATCTTGAATCAATGTGATACTGTAAATAACATAATATGATCTATTAATTGAGTTTTCTATTTAAATGAAACTAATAAAGCAATTTAACAACAACCACAAATCACATGAGGTCGAGATTTATGTGTAAATTGTGTGAGGGTGAACTTAATCGGTAATACAAGACCACACAGGATAATTTTGTAGAGTTAAAATATAATTTATAAACTCAATTAATCCTCATTTCCATTGTAGATATGTTCTATAATTAACCACTTACCGAAATATAACCTTAGAGAATCAATCAATGCAGGGTGGGCGATTGTGTGTTCCAAAGCTAGCCTAGATTTTAAGTAATTTATTATATTTGGTTAAGTTAACTCTCGTAGGGTTCGTGGGATAAAAAATTATGGTATCATAATTAAGTGGATATTAATTTAAATTATATTGATTAATAGTTAAATTAATAGGTAGATTTTTATCCATTACACTTCCTAAAAATATTTTCTAAAAAAACATCTTCTGTTTGTTCTTTATTAATCATCTTTTATTTCAGAATTTTAAAAATGCAATATTTTTCCAACAAACTTCTTCTATATTTATAAACAATAAAAAACCCAATAATTTAAAATAGTATTATTATTTCCTTTTATTCTATTTTCATAACACCTTTAATATTTTTTTAAATTTACTTCCTCCTTTGAGAGACGACATTGGTCAGCCACTCTATTGCACCTAAGTAACCCAAAACTGAAGATCATTTGAATGTTACCACGATAGAACCTTTCAAGTATCAATGATGAGGAAGACATAAAGAACAATATTCACCATCTTAGGCCTTAAAATTTCCATAGGTAGAGGTCTTCCCTCTTTCAATTCAGCCTCAATCAATAAGTGATTTCTATCACAAGGCATTGATTATATTCATACTGTTAGGATATCAACATTTACCCCACAATTTAGCTGATCTAAGCTTATATTAGGGGTCATTTACCATGCCTCCTGCATTCATATATGAGGCTTTATATGAGGTATGGATCTCCCAGTAAATGATGATAGGTCCTTCTACTCATGTAGTTGGAGACAGATTAGGTCTACATAACAACATCCAATAGAGACATCCTCCAGATGAGTCAAATCTAGAGCATCAGACATTTGAGGTTTTAATATTTTCAGAATATCCTTATCTATATCATCATACTCTACCACATCATAGAGGTCGAATATCTCGATATGGGTGTCCCATTTACACCCTATCACGTGGTACAATACCACATCTTAGATAGTGATTGTAATTATTTAGTAATGAGATTGTTGTTGACTTAAAGTATTTTGAGAAATAAAGTTCTATATCCTCTATATGATTCAATATCTATTAAAATGATTATGTTATTTACACTATTGACCATATTAATATTTTTATCAATGTTTTCAATTTTCATTTATATTTTAGTTACATTTTATGTATTATAAGCATTCAATGTTGACTACATGATACATAGTAAAAATTATAAAATTTCAATTATATAACTTTAGAAATTTATAAAATATAAACTATGAAAACAATCTAAATGAAAAATAAAACATTGCCTAAAAATATAATTATTTTTATAATGTAATAATATATTCATAAATATAATAAATAAATGGAAATTATGGGAATATAAAAAAATTATAAATAAAAATATAAAATTTTATGACTACAATATATTGTGCCACTAAAGTATCATTCCATTAATTATTTTATGAAATTTTTGTTATTTTGAAATATTTTTTATATGTTTACTAAGTGTGTAAAGTTTAATTTTTATTATAATAATACTTTATTATTTATAGACATTCAATGACACCATCTTCATACATTATTAAGTTTCTTTTACGTGACAATGAAATTATATAACTTATAAAATATAAATTCCATAAAAATAATGTTTAACAAAATGACTCAATATATAAAGATGAATTGAAAATATAAATTATCATAAATATAATATGTAACATCTAATTGACTCATCAAAAAAATTATATATTGAATACACAGAATTGTAACTTTCCAATATTAATGGGTGTAACTATAGAAAAAATAAAATGATATATATATATATATTCATATTAATGAAACATATATATTATTAATTAAAAAATTAATAATTAAAATATGTTTTTTAATGATAGTAGGCTTCAATGTTTCCCCATTTTCACCATCATAATCAAAATATTTTACACCAAGTCTTATTTTAATTGTTATTTAGAAATAACTTATATTAAAAAATATTCTGAAAAATGTAATATAAGCTACTACGGTGGCTCCAGAGTAGTCTTAATCCATTAATAACACTGAATTCCTAAGTTAAGGCTACTAGAACCTAATGTGATTGTTTTTTGTGAAGTCTAATAAAGAAGATGAAGCCCATTCATTGAATGAATATTGAATAATCTTCTATTTATCCATATAAGAGGACATATTCTGTCATGTAATGGTCTTGGGTATGATTTACCATGTGGAATAATATTTTCTTGACATTTAATTGAGCGGGTGGGGTTGTAATGGGTTTAAAAATACTAACACAATATAGATTCCAAAACCATGGTCAATTGGAAAATTAATCACTCAAAACACATAGTAAAACAACCCGAATATCATGTCTCATTCCATTGAAGAGTTTATAAAACACATGAAGGAATTAAGAAAAAAATGGCAAACTACATCATTGAATACAGACTCATGTTTTTGAGTAGCATTTGAACATTATGATGGAGGTTTATATGGGCATGAAAGAGTTCTTATTGATGAGCATGAAATCCGTAGTGAGAATATATATTGAAGAAAATAAAGTAAGAGTTCAATATGGATCGGTCCATGGTTTTCTAAAAAAATATTAGTGTCATGACTTTAAAAAACAAAATGTTTTATCCATATTTCTCAAATTATGGTAATTAACAGTTAATAAATAAATATATATGTTCCATCCGTCTACCCTTTCCCATTAACATTATTTTAATTTGTTAAAAGAGATATATGCTGAGGATTCTTATGTCTATTTAGTACATGATGGTGCTGATTAAAATATGATATTATTTTACTTTTTAACAAGAGATATAATATTTTTTCGAAGATTATATAATAGTATTACTATAAAGTGATTGTTTTATAAATAAATGATTCAATAAACACAATAAGAAAATATTTGGAGGATGCGATTGGTTGGTTCTGTGAGTCAGAGCTACTACATATAATTATTTATGTTTTTTTCATTATTTATCATCACCCGCTAATGGAAATCATGAGAGGGTGACTTCATTTTTTCCAATATATGTAGTTAAGGGGGATTGAATTAGTGTTTGTGTGAATTTTGAATGAATTATTATTTAGTTTTAATATTTTATTTTTAATTCATATAATGAATTTTCTTCTCTTATGAATGAATGGATATTGTGTTTGTATTTGTGAGGTAGAGTTTATTTAAATATTATTACTATAATAATACATTCTCCAAGATCATTGGGTATAATAGTTTCTAAATTTAAACATGGTTTCCTGTTACCCATCTCTTTGTGATTGAATGTATTATTACTATTGGAAAAAATGTGAACCTATAATTAGAGAGAAATTAACATGACTACTTTTATTTATTATACCTGATTCAAATGGTAACATGAGTGAAATCAAGAGTCTCTATAAATTCTAATTCATAAACTTGTATAACCAAAGAATGGTACATTGTTTTTACTTATATTCTGTCATTTTCTAAAATCATTAAATTTTTTATTTTATTTTTATGTATTTTATTTTAATCATTCTTCATAGTAGTTATTGTTATTTAATATTCATTAAATTTATTCTCAAGAATTTCCTCGTGGGATAAACCCTAGTTTACTATTATAATATGTTTTTGTAGTTATCATAGTTCAGGTTTTTATTAATTTCATAATTAATTTAGAATAAGGATTTAGTGGAGTCATTAAATGTATTTAATAATAATACCTACTATCCTTGAGCCTCAATGTAATTTTATCCATAATTATAATTCGTCATGATTATTTATATCCTTTATCTTTACAATGTAAAGATTGTAGGTCCTTTACAAGCCTATAAGTGAGGCATGTGCTCTTGGAATGACCATAACACTAATTGTAGATGTTAATTTGAGTGATGATAGAAAACAATAATTGTGAACCATATCATGATTGGAATTTCAAAAAATAGTATATTAATATATTTAAAATGATGAAATGATAATACCCATCAATTCTCAATTGGATAAAGTATAATATATGTGTATATTTATTTCATTAAAAATTGATGGGTTTATTTGATATTATTTTATAAATATTTTCCATTATGATCTCCATAGATCATTATTTGGTTTTATTAATTATAAAGTTGAATATTTTTAAGCATGATGTTCTCTATAATTCAATGTTTAGATCTAATTTCTTGGGGAGTACCATTATTTTATGTGTGGGGTTATTTGATAACATTACTTTGTATCTAATTATTTTCTTAAAAAATAATGTTAATGTAAATTAAATGATTTACATAAAAAATTATTTTATTGGTCATGTCATTTATATTTTTAATTCTAAACATTAACATATGAAATTGAAATATATTATTTTTGGAAGAATTAAAAATAATAAATGTAAATTAATATTATGAATTATTTTTGAAATATTTCTCATATTTATTTTAATAAGGGAGAATTCATCATGAATATATTATTACACAACGTAAATAATGAAATTTAACGGGTTAGTTGGAGTATAGGATATGTTGAAAGTTCGTTGGAATATAGGGAAAATATGTGCAGTCATAGGGGGAAACCATCCATGGTGGGGGGGGGGACTAGTGGAAATATGTGTCCTTAAACCACCATCCAATATCAATGATAAATTAAGAATGTATTTGTATATATAAAGGAACATGTCCCTATGATCAAAACATATACGGGAAAATGAATCACAAATGACTTATTTATCTACCTAAAAACCATTTTATTAACTCCTGAGTTTCATTCCTCCTCTCTAATATATCGAGCCACCTTTCTCCAAAGTTGAGCTTGCTGAATAGCCATAAATAAATATTGAAAACCCCATGAATTATTTTGAGGTTTCTTGAGAACCATCTAATGACCCACTATGTGGTTGGACAATTCCATGGTAGTCCACTGGATCTTCAGAGAATCTCTCAAAGGCCAGTATAATGAATAGGAACCCCTTTTTAGAATAAGGTTAAAAGAGTCGTGTAATAGTAAAGGATACTTTATTCGTGTTTCAAAAGAGACTCCTAATTTGAAGGTGGATACCAAAATAGTATTCAGGCTATGCGGGGAGAGGAATATTCAAACATATCTAGAAATTCAAACCCCAAATTTAAAGAACTACATCATTTGAAGACATAATTTGAGATTATATATCTAAAATAGAATAATACCAAAAAAGTTATTTAATAAAAAAGAACAAAGTAATTTACAAGATTTGATTCCATGGGGTCCTACATTCATAGAAAGAACACCACCTGGTAAGCATGGGTTTTATTAACAATAAAAATAATTTAATTCTACAAGTTTTGAAAGTAGAATAAAATATAAGAATAAGAAGAAACAATAAGATTTAAATGAATATAAAAAAAAATTAAAACATATGTTTCTAGAGTGAGTAGATTACCAGCTATCTTATTATCTTCACATGGGTAACAAATTATGAACCACATCAGGGTCTAAATTCCTCCTTGTTTATTTTCTCATAAAACGATCTATATAAAGGGCCCAAATGTTTTTCACAATATAAGGAGGTTGTCTCCATTGTAAAAAGAAATTGAGATGAACCTTGAGAGAGATAAATAACTATGATGGACTGTACAATAAGGAGTTATAGGAATTTATGGTAGGGTTTTCCCTGAAGAACCAAGATCTACCGTATAATAGAATAGAATGATGTATTCTTGAAGAGACTTCAAGCAAGGGGTGATATATTCCCCATGAAAACGACATTCCAGTCAAATATAATGACTTACCAGGTCCTGAAATGAGGCCATATGAAAAATAAAACTATTTTGGAAAACATATAATCCACATTAGGTGGTCGACTGATATGAAATGGGAGGTAAAGTAATGAATGACCATGAATCAATCCCAAATGATAGACAAAGTCTCATAATGGGTTAGGAAAATATGACAATCGATGGTCACGAGCCATAGAAAAGAAGTCCCACATAGAAATGCAGAGACACAAGAAGTATCATAGTAGCATAATAATAATTGATCATTTAAAAAATGTAACAAAATAAAAACATTTTTTCATGCTTGAATATTATCCGCTTAAGAGGGAATATTTTAAATTGTCACAATTGAAAAATGAACCTAGTAAATGAATACCATGTCTCAAAAATCACCACTATTTTCATATGATATTTATTAATTTTCTTTCACCTATGGTAATAAAACATGAACAAAGTTCACCATTTGTAAACAAAACAAGAACATACAAAATAAAATGGCTTTAGTCACACTATCATCCAATTTTATATTAGTGTGTATCCTATTAAAACACCCAATTACATATTCTACAATATCTATTATTAAATGTAGTATAATATTAGTATGTTTGTATTTACCATGTCATACTATGTTTTATTCAAACAAATCGCATATTGGCTATCAAAATAAACTAAAATTTCCTAACTAAATAGATTTTGTTAAAAGACTAGAATTTAATCCATAATGATTCATTAACTACCTCATTCAGGGAAAAGTTTTCAGATTTTATTGATAAAAGAGAATCCATAGATTTCATGTTTCATTTCAAGGACATAGGACCACCACAAGTAGTAATCACATAACTTGATAAGGGATTATTAAAGTCAAAATTTCTAGCATAGTCATAATTAATATAGTTATAAATAATTACATTGGTATAAAAATTTATACTATAACATAATGAAATATTTTAAATTCAATGAATATATCCTAAAAACCACTTATGGATAAAATAATGTGGCTTCCCAGATGATGCCATAAATCTAGTAAGAGTGTTGATTTCATTTTCAATGTGATGGCTAGTGCAAGTCATAGAGTACACAATGCTACAAACAATATTTGCATAAGGAATTTTAGATAGAAACTGTATATCTTTAGATGTTTTGGGTTTTTGTGTTTGAGATAGGTTTAAATAGTTTCCAAGAGGTATATTTATAGGTTTTATGGATTCAAACATATATTTTTTGATAATCCTTAAGACATAAGCATGATGGGATAAGTGTGATAGTGCTCTTGTTCTATCTCTAATAATTTTAATACCAAATATTTTCTTTCTTTTCACCTATAAATTTGGTATCAAACTTACATTTTAATTTATAATGTATAGAAACAATTAAACTTATATATTTACAACTCATAATCATGGAACCAATATAATTTAACATGTAATAAATCCACTTTTTAATTTATTTAAAAAACACATGTTTCAAAATAGACACTTAAAAAATTTTGTGTCAAACATGAATGAATATAATTTCATATGCTAATTCATTGTGGTTTGTTTCAATACATAAAATTATTATTTTATCAGTAGGAGTTCATTTAGTTTTAATTGATTAGAATAACCATATGTTGGTTTTATAAGAAGTTTATCTTTTAAATCACCATGTTAGATGGAAGTTTTAATATCTATTTGTTTAATGTATATATCATTATAAACATCAAAAGAAAGAAATATCCAAATAGAATAATTATAAAAATTATCAGAAATGATATCATAATAATGAATACATTTTATTTGAATGAATCCATTAGAAACTAACTTTTCAATGTATTTTTTTTACTACCCTCAGTTTTTTGATCTTTTCTCTTAAAATCCACTTACAACCAATATTTTTTTCGACGGGTGGATTACTAATAATATTTTAGATGTGTTTATTTCATAATTATTTAAGTTGAACATATATGGAAAATTCCAACCAATCTCTGCAATTTTCAAATAAGACATACTTAAAGGTTTGAGGACCATCATTGACAAGATCATGGTCCACATTGAATGTATAAGAATAAATGACATATTGGATGAACCAATTAGGAGGTCAAGGGACTCTTTTTTCTCATTATCTATAAGCGGGTAAACTCTATTGATGGGAGAAGGTTTATATTTATAATCTTCACTAGAATTGAAGCCAGAATCAACCTTTACTGTAACATCCAAGGTAAATAATGAGTAAGACATTTTCATATTTTTTTTTTAATATTTGTGAATTAAATATTAATTTTACATTATAGGAGATTCTATGATTTGATGGCATACCCAATACTCAACAATGGGATTCTTTAAAATCTTACATTTCACACAATGCTGAGTCAGACTGAAAAATAATAATGTAATATTATTATTTTAAATAGTAGTTAACTCATAACCGTTGTAATGGAGGAAACAAGAAAAAATAACTACCTTATGATTATACATGTTTGTTGAATTTTTTGACACTTATTTAATAAATGTTAGAGTCTTAAAATGTGAATGAATCTAATATTAAGCATAATTTACTTTAAAATGTTGATTTACCGCCTTTTGATAGAAAAACCCTGTGAAATATAGTTTTGGTCACTTTTATAAGTTCTTTTTTATAAAATAAAATTATTATTTATAGCCCCGTAATCAAAATTCACTTTTTTTAAAATTTTGGTATATTACGGATAAAATTCAATTTTCTGATGGATAGTGAAAATACAGTATTTTAATTCAAAACTACCTTTTAATCTAATTTATTTATATGGTTAGATTATCTTTTTAATTGATTATAATTCGTAATTAGATTATTTTTTTACCATTTAATCAAATGGTGGTCATTGGAAATAATTTCACTTTGAAATTGGACATAAATAAGTGTCAATCTTTTGATATTTATTGTTTCTTAAAAACATGCTATTTGTTTTGACAATGGGAATTAATTTTAAATTAATTAATGCAACATATATGTTTTTAATTTGGTAAAATATATATCATTTTTTAATTTTTAATATCAAATATATAATAGGTTGAAATTTTGGTATTTATCTGAAAAGCTTCAATTTTGGATGAAACCACTTAGTAGTAGTTAAAAACACTGTTGTTTTTATTTAACTGAAATTTTACCACTTTTATGAATTGAATTTCAAAATTACAACATAAATGGTTGTTATTAGTATTTAAATTTGGTTCAATATGATGAAAATAATTTTTTATGAATAGTAACTTTTGACTTTTATTTACCACGGTTAAAGTTAAATAGGGTAATTCAATGTAAAATAATGTGATAATAATACCAAATTACCATAACACTTATACTAAGCTTATTGGAAGAGTAATGGCCAAACATGGGCATCTTTGCGTTGATTTTGGGACCCCATGGAGCCACTTCTTAATGATAATGACAATTTATTTTAATTAACTTAAAGTAAAGGAAAAATTGAAAAACACAAATATCTTTTAGTAAATAAAATTTTACATGGGGTTATATAAGTCATATTTTTTACTATAATTATTCGTTGGAATGATAAAAATATTTACCATATCATGGTATTTTTATTATAATTTTAAGACATCATATAAATTAAATTATATATGACACAATAATTATGGAGTATTTACCTCATTAATAAATTATTTAAATAAATAACATTATAAATATTTAAAAAAATATCAAAAACTGATCCAATTATTATTAGAAGATTTTATTTAGACCCTGAGTTATCTTATCTTCAAAAATAATTAGTCTTGGACCTTTATAAACTAAATATCATTATATAATAAAATAATATTTTAACACTTTCCTAAAGAGCCCCTCCTCCCACTAATAAAAGGACACCACTTCTAACCCATTCCTCGCACTTCTCAAGCCCCTTGGCTCATCCAAACCCTACCCAAATAATCTCTCAAGATATCCATATTTCTCCTCGAAGACATAACATAGGAATAAGGTACTTCAAAAAGTCCTTTTGGTTCAAACCAAAGGATGTTACCCAAATTAAAGGGATAACAAGGAACATACAAGACAAGTCGGACTTGAGGTAAGGGATTTTTTATCTCACTATTAATTTCGTGAGATTTCCATTATTCAAAACTTATATATTGAATGTGGTGTAATATATAATGAAATTGATATATATTATCATGATTCTATTTATATTCCTGGTATTGTGTGATTCATTTGGTGGTTATTATCTTTTGGTCATACGACTTGATTGATTACAACGAGGTAAGGGGGTTTTGTATCACTTATTTATTCCTGTGAGACTAATGCTATATTTTTCACTATTTCATTTGAGTGTTATATGTAATGCCTGTGATTCTACAATTTGTGTAATATACTTTCATTTATGGGTATTTACATCTACATTTTATGGTCCTTCTTTCATGTGGCGTGTGTTTTGTAAGTTACCAAATCAGTAGGGGAACCTTTCACCCTCCTCTTTTTAAAAGACTTCTTTTTTATGTCAATTAATTTAAATCTTATTATGTTGTGATATGTTATTATATATTCTTAGTTTTTTAAATTTTATTTCCAAGTGATGATATAACTTTTTATCTCATCAACTCATTTTTTGAATTTTTAAGTGACGTCGTTAGGCTTTTGAATTTTTGCAAGGGATCTTCTTAACCCAATTTCAATTATTTGGGTTAAACATTTACTTCTAGAATATGTCATCCTATGAATATATGGGATTGAACTCTAATTTTTTTACACATAATACCACTTATATTGGGTGTATTTGTATTTTTCACACATAATTATGTGATTGATTTATCCTTTATTTAAGGATACCGTCTTTATAAGGGATTTCATCTCAATTTCCATTCCCATTGAGACTTCATTGTTGTTATGCACCAATTCACTCTTATATTATGGATATAATATGATTTTCCATATTATATCATGAATCCTTTTATTCTCATGTTATTATAAAGTTAAGATTAAATTTTATTTCTCAATTATTTGTATTTAAGAGTCTCTCATTTTGTTAAAAACTCTTTTCACTAAACTATCATTTTAAATATTTTAGTGGTTTATTATTCTAAACCAATATCTTTAATGTCAATGTTTTAAATGTGGTTTTGATTATTTATTTATATGGACATTAATGTTTTAAAATTATAATTCCATTAAAATATTCAAAGTGGTATAGGACACTTTGATTAAAAAATCATTTTTTAAATGGTTTCTGAAAATGGAATGATTATTTAAATAACATGAAATTACTTCTTGTGATTTCAAATGAAATGTTATTAGTGAAGTGTTTATATTTTCAATATTTTATGTGTTATGATGGTCTTTGGACATTTGACGTGCAGTTACATGATAAACTACATGATGGGTGGTGCTGTGGTAAACCAGGATGGGTGGTTACATTATAACCTCCAATGCATTGGTTATGGGAGTCAGCCGTATGGCTATTCCATTTAGTGATATTTGTGGAAGTCGACCGTATGGTTATACCACTTATGAATATTTATGTCCCAAGTTACTTTTATATGTTATGTGTTCTTTATGTGGGTTTTATGGTAATCTTTTTGTTACAAAAGGGTAAGAAATGATCTATTATTCACTAAAGAACATATAATACTTCATAAAGGGTAAAAGTATTACTTATGATAAAGTATTCATGGATTACGTTTTGTTTTGAAAATCTAACAGTTTTCCTTCTTTGTGTATCCCTTACGGATCTTTTTATGGTCATTCTATGTTTTTTGAAATTTTTTTCACAGGACATAAAGTGGAATAGGGTCAAGGATGGGATTATGGAAAATTCATGTTTTCTAAAACATTGATCTAGACATGTCTCATTTATTCTAAGGTTTTTATTTTGTGAAAAAAATGGAAACAGAGTAGAAGTGTCTACTTTGTAATATTTGAGATGTAATGTAATTGTTATGCATAATTCTATAAAACTATAGAACCCAAAAATATCCTCAATGTTAACTATTCATTTAATTCAATATTATGTAATGTTTAAGGTTGGGTCCTTATAGTTGGTATCACTGGTCTGTTTAGATAACTGTAGAGGTTAGGGTGTTATATAAGCATAAGTGACATAACCATAATGGTTAGCATATTATAAAGACTCGTAGTTATTTTTAATGAGTTTAAGATAACATGAATAAGTATTTACCCTCCATTTAAGATATTATATGAATTTATTACTGATATACTCACACTGACCTTTTTGGTTTTAGTAAATGGCTGGATCTAGCCGGCACCAAAATAATAGTGGATGTGAAGAAAACCATGACGGTTTTTTGAATGAGAAACTGAATTAAATGAGAGCTATAATAGGAACCCTTGTGGTAATTCTCAACCAACTATCTGGAGTCATGATTGAAAACCAAAAACATTTTTTATTTTTATAAGGAATTGTATATATGAGAAACAAATACAAACATAATTTCAGGTAATAATCATATAGGTAAGTATGTTACAAAACCTATGTGTCATGGATTTGGAAAAAACACCTAGGAAAATTCTTCAAAGGGACATGAAGATGATATAGATGTGTGAATTATTTTTATAATGTAATAACCTACCATGGAAAAAGGAAGCATCCAGTTGACTCTAGGAAAGGTAATGGAGTTCTTTATGAGGGATCAATTGAATGTTTTTAATGTGGTGTCATGGTCATTATACAAACAGATGTCCTACGAAGATGTATCGGTAATGGTATCACTGGTATCATTCAAATATATGTTTACCAATACCTAATACCATTCCAATTTAGGATGAAGAAACATACAATGTCCAATGAAAGGTTTAGATTATTTCTTAACATATGTTTTGACATTATTGAATCATAGGATATGATTCATGATTTTGTTTGTAGGAAAGAATTATTTCAGAAAAAGTTGGTAAATAATGGTTAATAGATCATGAAGAATGTTTAATGAGTAAGAAGTTAACATATAAGGGATTTGAGAGTTATGGTAGATTTTAGGATGTTGAAATTCTTAAAAGTATTAAGGAACTTTTGATGATGGGATTACATTAGAAGACTTATACTGGTATGTGTAACCCTGATGATTGATATATGAAAATTTTATTGAAGAAATAACTATCTTTTCTTTTGAGGATATATTTATAAAGAACTATTTGGTTTTATATGATCCATGAATTTGTGGAAATTATGGGTTAATACATTTTGGGGGGGAAATGAAAGTTATTAGATAACCATTGTGGTTAAAATATGTTATGGTTATTTTTGATTAATTTATATCTTTTTGGGAATGTTATAAAATGATATATTTTTTAGAAAAGGTCAACACGCAGACTGTGTGACAACCCGTCATGTCAGACAAAGTTGTGGGAATCAAACCCACAACAAAAGTGCAACTTGGATTTATCACCTACCACAGGACTACGTGAAGTGCCTGGTTAGTATGAGTAAATATTTTTAGTTATACGATCTTATGAATAAGTTTATTTTGGGTTATTCATGGAAATTATTAACCTATCATCGAGAATATGTGATAAGGTTAATTTCACTTCAGAATAAGACTTCAAAAGTAGTCGATGTTATTTGGAGATAAATGTTAAGCATTACTGTGGAAGTCTAGGGGATAAAATTTTTCTGATTTTTGGTTTTCAATGTTAGTTTGAATTATATTGAATAATGTTAAGGAATTTTGTTTATTGCATGGTCTTTGTTGAACTTAGGGTATTGTTTGTTGAATTTTGGAGATTAGGAATAGTATTTCTTTTTATAAAAAATTATTCTTTTTGGGGATTATTTAATCTTGTAGTAACCTTTTTGTTTTTTGTTAAGGTCTAAATACATGGGAAATATATAGTTAATATTTTTTGTATTATATTATTATAAAAATGATTATTATTGCGTATTTATGTGAAAATTCATCGTGAATACTCATCGTTTGGGGAGAATAAGAGTTCGTGTTAGAAATCTATTAAAGGATGAAAGTCTACATGACAGGTACGTATATTTCCTTATGTTCATAGTTAAGCTCATAAATAACTTCCTCAACTTTATGAAATGTAATTTAAAACAAAAACATTAACCATTAAATTTTCTTACTTGGGAATCAAAGAC
The DNA here is from genome assembly GCA_963277665.1 of Viscum album. Lineage (NCBI taxonomy): Eukaryota > Viridiplantae > Streptophyta > Magnoliopsida > Santalales > Viscaceae > Viscum > Viscum album. The sequence continues at coordinate 1,613,078,626 of OY728156.1, read as the reverse complement.
TATTTATCCCATCACATGTTTGTGATTTTCTGGTGGTTAACATTCTCCTAAAAAAGTTTTCTATCACACTCCATCCGAACTTGATTGTTTTTTTTCACTTACCTATCCACATTTTCCTACATGGAATCCTAGTACGGGATTATCTGGAGTAACCTTTGTACTTCACTTTCATTCTTTTAAAGTGATATATTTATTTACTCTTTTTCCTATGTGGGACTTTCAATTATGTTTCCAAGCCTAGTTTTAAAATTATGAGAACACAATTTTGAAAAGGGGGGAAGGATTTAACATCCTAGGTAAATAATGAGTAAGAAATTTTTATATTTATAAATATTTTTGAATTAAATATTAATTTTACTTTAAAGGTGACACTTTGATTCGATGGAATACCCAATACACACCAATGGGTTTCTTTAAAATCATATGATGCACACAATGCTGAGTCACACTAAAAAATAATAATATAATATTATTATTTTAAATAATAGTTAATGCCAAGTTGTTGTAATGGCGGGAAAGAACAAAACCAAGTATAATATGATTATCCAATTTTGTTAAATGTTTTTATATTTATCTAAAAAAAATTAGAGGCTTAAAATGTGAATGAATGTAAATTTAAGCACAATTTACTTTAAAATGAAGATTTACCTCCTTTTGATGGAGAACCCTATTTAAATCTAGTTTTGGTCACTTTTTTATTTTATTTTTATAAAATAAAATTATTATTTACAACTGGTACATCAAAATTCACTTTGGGTAAAATTGTGGTATTTTACTGATAAAATTCAGTTTTTTAATGAATAGTGAAAATACTGTATTTTAATTCAAACCCACCTTTTAATATAATTTTTTATATGGTTATATTATCTTTTTAATTAGTTTTAAAGTGTAATTAGATTATACTTTTACCATTTAATCCAATGGTGTTCATTGGAATTAATTTTACTTTGAAATGGGACATAATCAAGTGTCCATATTATTATAGTTATTGTTTCGTAAAAACACGCTATTTGTTTTGACAACGAGAAATTAATTTAAAATTAATTAATGAAAATTATATGTTTTGAATTTTTTAAAATATAAATAATTTCTGAATTCAAGATATGAAATATATATTACGTTGAAGGATTTGTATTTTTCTGAAAAGATTCAATTTTTGATGAATAGTGAAACCACTTAGTAGTAGTTAAAAAATTGACCTTTTCATTGAAATGAAATATTACTACTTCTGTGAATTGAATTTCAAAAATCAAAAATACATGTTTATTATTAGTAAGTAAAATTTGGTTCAAGAAAATGAAAATAATTTTTTTGAATAGTAACTTTTGACATTTATTTACCGTGGTTAAAGATAAATAGGTTAATTCAATGTAAAAAGAATATGATAATAATACCAGATTACCTTAACGCATGTTTTAAACTTATTGTATGAAAAATTTCCCACCATGGGCATCCATGGGTTGATTTAGGGACCCCATGGATCCACTTATGAATGATAATGACAATTTATTTTAATTAACATAAAGTAAAGGCAAAATTGACATAAAAACTATCTTTTAGTAAATAAATTTTTACATGGTGTTATATAAGTCATATTTTAGACTATAAATATTATTCTGATAGATAAAAGGATTTCATACATCATGGTATATTTATTATGATTTTTAGACATCAAATAAATTAAATTATATATGACACAATAATGATGAAGTATTTACCTCACTAATAAATGAATAAAATAAATAAGATTATAAATATTAAAACAATACCAAAAACCTATCCAATTCTTATTGGATGATTTTATTTTGACCACTAGTTATATTATCTTCAAATTTAATTATATTTGGACTTTTAGAAACCAAATATCATTATATAATAAACTAATATTTCACACTTTCTAAAGAGCCCCTCCTACCCCATATAAAAGGACACCAATTCTAACCCATTCCTCACACCTCTCAAGCCCCTTGGCTCGTCCAACCCCAGAACAAATAATCATTCATGATCCACCTATTCCATCTAAAAGCCTTACCTTAGGAATAAGGCACTTCAACAGGTTTTTTTGGTTCAAACCAAAGAAAGTTACCCAAATTAAAGGACGAATGAGGAACATACAATACATGTCGGACTTGAGGTAAGGGATTTCTTACCTCACTTTTAATTATGTGAGATTTCTATTGTTCGGCACTTATTTACTTCATGTGTTGTAATCTATACTACCATTGATATATATTATCATGATTCTTTTTATATTCATGGTATTGTGTGATTCATTTGGTCATTATTATCTTTTGGTCATATGACTCGATGGATTACAATGAGGTAAGGATTTTTTATCTCACTTTTTTATTCCCATGAGATTAATTCTATATTTTTCACTATTTATTTTGATTGGAGTATGTAATTACCATGATTCTACTATTTTTGTAATATAAATTCATTTAAGGTTATTTACATCTACATTGAATGGTCCTTCTTTCATGTGGCGTATGTTTTATAAGTTACCAAATTGGTAAGGTAACCTTTCACCATCCTCTTTTTAAAAGACTTATTTTCGTTATGTATTTTAATTTACATATTATAATGATGGGATATGTTCTTATATATCCTTATTGATGTATATTTTATTCCCAAGTGATGATATACCCTTTTTATCTCATTAACTCATTTTCTGAATATTTAAGTGACACCATTAGAATTTTGAATATTTCCAATGGAACTTCTTAACCCAATATAAAATCATTGGGATAAACTTGTACTTATTGAATATGTTTTCCTATGAATGTGTTTGAATGACCTATAATTGTTCTATACATAATATCCACTTATATTGGGTGTATTTATATTTGTCACACATAATTATGTGATTGATTTATCAATAATTTAAGGGTACTATTATTTATAAGGGATTTCATCTCCATTTACATTTCCATTGAGACTTCATTTATGTTATGCACAGATTGACTCTTAAATGGTGTATATACTTACCTTTTTCATATTATACCATGAATCCCTTTATTCTCATGTCATTATAAAGTTCAGATTAAATGTTATTCCTCAATTATTTTTATTCAAGAGTATCTCATCATGTTAAAAACTCTTTAACTAAAATATCATTTTAAATGTTTTAAAGATTTATTATTCTAAATTAATATCATTAATTTCCATGTTTGAAAAATGGTTTTGAGTATTTATCTATATGGACATTAATGTTTTAAAATTATAATTCCATTAAAAGCATTAAAATGGAATGAGACTATTTGATTCAAAAATCTCTTTTTAAATGGTTTATGAAAATGGAATGATTATTTCAATATCTTGAAATTACATCTTGTGATTTAAAATGAATTTTTTTTAGTGAAATTTATATATTTGAAATATTTTATATGTTATGATGGTACTGGACATTTGACAATTAGTTATGTGATAAACCATATAACGGGTGGTTCCATGATAATCAAGGATGGGTGGTTACGTTATAACCTCCAATGCATTGGGTATGGTAGTTTCCCGTATGTTTATTAAATTTAGTGATATTTTTGGAAGTCGGCCATATGGTTATTCTACTAAAGAATGTTTATGCACCAAGTTACATTTATATTTTATGGGTTCTTTAATTGGGTTTTATGGTAATATTTTGGTTACACAAGGGTAAGTGATTATATTTTATTCACTAAAGAGTATTTAATACTTAATAAAAGGGGAACGTTAATACATTTGATAAAGTATTCATGGCTTACTTGTTGTTTTGATAATCTAACCGTTTTCCTTCTTTTTGTATCCTTTACTGAGCTTTTTATGCTCATCCTTAGTTTTTGAAATGTTTTTTGCCGGACATAACGTGGAATAGGGTTAAGGATGGGATCAAGGAAAATTAATGCTATCTAAAACATGTGACTAGACATGTCTCATTTATTCAAGTGTTTTTATTTTATTAAAAAAATAATAACTTGGTAGAAGTGTCTATTATGTAATTTTTGAGATGTAATGTAATTGTTATGCCTAATTCTCTAATACTCTGAACCTGAATAGATCCTCAATTTGAATAATTCATTTAATTAAAGATTATGTAATGTTTAGGGTTGTGTGATTATATGTATAGTGGGATTTTCATCCAGTGGAGTGGGATAGACATGAGGCTAAAATTAGTTTGTAGGTTTATTTTCATCATCTTGTTCAAGGGTTAGATCACTACTATAACAATCTTGCTCATTATTACACACATAATCATTATTTATTACATAAAATAGAATTAATGAGATCAATGAGGTTTGAGTGGTCTAGTGTCTTATGATATTATGAACATTTCATAACAACTTAAAACGTAAAATACAATATATTTTTTTGAATTTGTTTTGACACGACCAACTCATTTCTTCATACTTAAAAATGTATGGGATATCCTGAGGATATACATAAGAAATGGGTGATCTATAAAGACTAATAAAGGAGTAAAAAATTCATAAAATGAAGAATATATTATATTATAGGAAATATGTATATCAATGGAGAAGAAAAGAAACATGAACAAAAAGGCATGATATATCAGGATTATCATAACATGGAAATGTGGGAACAAGATTCCACATGAAATTAACATAAGATAAGTATCATTGAACATGAATTATAATGATTAAACCCTCAGTTAAAGGAATTTATAGTGAGTAAATACTCACTGAACATGACATATCATGATACTTAACATTACCCAATGAATTGAAGTGCTATCAGGGCACACCCTTCATAAACATTACATTCCATGCATAAGTGTGCCACATAGATCATATAACATTGAATAAATCAATGTAATAATTTATTCAAGGATAATTGAATGTGGAATACATATATGTATGTGCCATTCATAAAATATATTTGTGTAATGGTGAATACCCTTTATTGAGGAATGGGATCACTATTCACTACACAATGATTTTGTCTTGGAAAACTGCAGCGCAATTTCCATAGTATAAAGATGCCATAAGGAAATTTTAAAGTATGGTTGATGAGATAGGAATGGGTATATAATGATTTATACATGAAATATGGTGTAAAAGGATCCTGAAACGTAATTCACCAACATATTAAATGGAATTTAGATGCAAATTATGGAATAAATGTTGGCCAAGAAATAATAAGAGAGAAATCCCTTACAAAATTTTGCATGGTAACTGGTGTAAAATGAAGGAATTAATGAGAGATAAATATGTATATAATCATTATAAAAAGTATGTAAGTATGGGAGAGGTTCTAAATAATAACCCATCATTTTTAACTTCAAATTAAATTTTTTAACAATATAAATTAATTTGGATAAAAATAAGAAAGGAAGGAATGTGAGGATCCCTTACTTAGATGTTTGACTTTAAAAGCATTAATAGAGAATTATTGAGATATTGGGGCACCTTGGGAGGATTCTAGAGAGTAATTGACTTATTAGGGGCACGCACCAATTATTTTTAGTGAAGATAATTGGGATCTAGTGTGGGTTTATATACGAAATGAGAGGGGAATTCTCTAATATTTTACAAACCTGGGTTTTGGAATCAATATACATAAATAATCAAAACCAAAGACCATACCATGGTTTTTCCAATTTATTTTAACAAATATGATGGGAAAAAATTATTTTATAATACCAATGGTCTAACATTTTAAAATATTATCCTTTCATATGTGGAGGTGAGTCACACCCACAGGGAAATGAATTTAAAATTGTAAATCTATTGTACATTTTGTAAGAATCACTAGGGCATTATAAAATAATTATAAATAGTAAAAAAATAAAATTAATTTAATGTGAAAACATTAATTGGACCTATAATACCAATTATACTATTTTTTTTCATCTTTATTGGGTCATTATGATTACAAAAAACACATATTTTATTTATACGGTATTTAATTTATACCGAAAAATCTGAATGTCTCAAAAAGATATGAAAAAATCACCATTGGATAACTTCAACATCCTGATTCCATAAATAATATTAATTTTATCTAGGTAATTTGCTAAATTTGTGAAATTTCACTTTTAAAATGAACACTGACATTTAATTAAAATTTATGTGTTTTGACAAAAATAGTTTTCAAGCATTAAGAAAAATTTAATTTGACTTCATAAAAATTATATGCTCATTTATTATTCATAAAATTAAATAGATAAAAATATTAATATTTTAAAAAATTCATTAAATCCTTAATATAAATTCATTAAAAAAACACTTTCTGTTATATCATATAAAAATGTAACTCCTAACAAAATGATTACCTAATCATTTAGTAATTATGAATTGATATAATCAGTATTTAAAAGTATTTTTTTTAATAATATTATTACCAAAAAATAGTTTAATATAATAATTTATATATTTCTCAAAAGTATCAATTTTACCTAAATAATCGAATTATCAAATTCATCATTTTGTTAAGAAATACTTTTGTGAAAAAATAATTGATTGAAAAAGATATTTATTTACAGGAAGGGATTACACAATAAGTACCAAATTCCTTGTTACATAACAACTTATAACACCCTCATTAGATGTAAGGGTAAGTTGTGTAATGGTGATAAACTCTTGGGGTGGATTGGATAACATCGCTCAGGTGCTAATATCTGTTAACTTGAAAATATCCCATAGTTGATTCTATTCCATCATATCATGTTGATGTTCAGGATGGTCTTGGTAAAGATCAATGAAATGTGACACTACCTCATTTCTGAGCACTGACAAATGAGCTTTGTATGGAACAAGTCTACTGGATGAGGACATCCTCTCCTTTTTCTGTGTCGAAAGGATTTTTTTTTAAAAACGTTATATTGATATCTGTTGTGTTATCACTATTCAATGACTATATTATCAGAGGTAAAAAAAGTAACAGTAATTTAATCCCAAAAAAATAATTAATGTTTTTTATATATCCATAATACATTAAAAAAAGATAATTTTTTTGTAAATGTTCAGGTTTTTGCAACATTCCCCCTTAAGAAATTTATTCCTTCTAATTTCATATTTGCATAGTAAAAAAAGTGAGGGAAACTCATCCTCATCACTTCCTTAGGTTCCCACATTTCTTCTTCATACATGTGCTTCCACCACAACACCTTGATAATGGAAATCATCTTATTTGCTATAAATATTTCTATACAATCTAAGATCTTCATTGGAAACTCCTCATAAGATAGTTCACTCTCTAATTGTACCACCTTTTTATTGAGTACATGCGATGTGTTTGGTATTTACGTCTTCATGAGTTATACATGGAATACCTCAAGTACTTGAGACAGGTTGAGTGGGAGTTCTAGTCGAAAGGTTACTTCTATAATGTGATCAAGGATTTAAAAAGGGCCGATATACCTTGGACTATGTTGTCCCTTCGTCCCAAATCTCCTAACTCTCTTCATTGGTGATATTTGGATTCTTTAGTGGAAACTATTATTTTAAGAGAAATGAACCAAATGAAGATGTTATTACCATCATTATTTTATGTTTATGAGGAATCCCTCAACATGTCCTATAGTGTTTGGATAGTCCTATCAGATTGGTCATCTGTTTGAGGATGATAAGACTTATTAATTCTTAGATCAGTATAAAGAGAATGTTGGAGACTAAACCCAAACCTAGAGGTGAATCAGGGATCTTGATCAGATATAGTAAATAGTAGTACACTCTACAGACTTACCACCTCTCTGATGTATATCCTTGCCAGTTGATCCAATAAGAAATCATCTCTAATTGCAGTGAAGTTTGAAGTATTTATAAGATGATCCATAACAAAATAAATATCATTTCTTACTTTTGATGTCATTATAATTTTGGTGATAAAGTCTATGGTTATGTTATCCCATTTCCATGTTGGTATGGGTAATGTTTTCATCATCCCCTTAGTCTTCTTCCACTCATCCTTCCCTTGCTTAAATTCTGAGCACTTTGATGTATATATGGTGATATCCTTTTTCATGTAATCCTACCAATAATCCTCTCAAATATCTTGATTCATCTTTGTGTTTCCTTGTTGAATGGAGAAATTAGAACTATGTTTATCGTCCAAATGTTTTTTAATTAACTCATGATTTGATGGAACACATAGTATTGGCCCAAATCTCACAATCCCTTCTTCATTGTCATTGATATCTGAGGATTTTACTTTTCTGATAATTTTCATGTTCTTTTGAATTCCCACATCATCGTTTTCAGCATCCCAAAACCTTTCAAAATGATATAGTTGAAAAATAATTTTTGAAAGGATTGAGGATATTCCCTTCTTTATGATTTCCATGTCAATCTTCCTCAAATATAAGAAGAGGGGATCCATCACAATTATCATCAATGAAAGATTTTTTTGGATCCTTTATAATTAGAGATTCTTCCACATTATTCGCAATTATTGGATGGTAGTTAATTGAGTAGTCATAATCATTGATTAACTATAACCATATTTGTTATCACATATTAGAATCATTTTGTGAGTATATTTACATAAGGTTTTTCTAGTATGTATATATTTTACACATTTCCCCAAAAATGTAATGCCACCATCTTTCCAAAGGTAATATCACGATAGGAAACTTCATATCATGTTTTGGATAGTTAGGCCCATGAAATTTTAATTACGTTGAAGCATATGAAATGAATTTTCTAATTTCCGTCTACAAAAATACAATGTCCTTCCTTAAAGCATCAATAAATACCAAGAAAATTTCTCCACTTGTGGGTAGTGTGAGCATGAGCACGGTGATAAGCCTACTTTACTACTCTATGAAGCTCTCTTTGCATTCATCATTCCAAGAAAAATTTACTCCCTTCAAAGTTATATTTCTAAGAGGGTTTGAGAATAATGAGAAATTTCTCAAAAAATAGACTATAATATCCAGCTAACGAAATGAAGCTATGGATAACCATCATAAATGTTGGCCTCGACCATACCTCAATTTAATTATTCTTAGAGGTAACTACTAATATCCCATTTCTTGTGATTATATTCCCCAAGAATGAGGTAGTTTTTAACCAGAACTCACACTTGATGTACTTTTTGTAGACATTCTTTTTTCGCAAGGTCTTTAGTACAGTGCTTAGATACTTCTAATAATCTTCATAGGATTCAGAGTATATTATAATATCATCTATAAATACTACATAATTTTTTTTAGGTAATATCTATAACCAATATTAATTAAGTCCATAAATATTTCTGGAGTGTTAGTGATCCCAAAAGGAATTATTATGAATTCATAGTACCCATACATTGTAGGAAAAGTAGTCTTGGGGATACCATCCTTCTTCACACTTACATAGTAATATCCTAACAATATATCCACCATGGACAAGTATTATGCTCCATGTATCTGATCAAACAAGTCATAAATTTGTGGAAAAGGATGCTTCTTCATTATTGTGATTTTTTTGATCTTGTGATAATTAATGCAAAGGCACATTGACCCACCCTTCTTCTTGATGAAGATAACTGGTGAACCCCATCGTAAAGCACTTGGTCATATAAAGCCTTTAACCAAATTATTTTGTATTTGTTTATTTATATCATGAATATCCAAAATATCTATTATATAAAGATTCTTAGTTATTAGATATGCCATAGGTATGAGATCGATATAGAATTCAACATCTCTTCGTGGTGGAAGACCAATCAATTCCTCAAGAAACACATCGGCAAATTCCCTCACAATGGGATTGTATATGAAGATGTATCCTTCCTTAGAAACAATCATTTGGGCCAGATATGCGTTCTCATAGGGAAGTGTTATCCATGAATGAGATCAGGGTTCTTAATAATCATCATCCACCTCCATGAACTTGTATAGAATCGGGGGTCAATTCTGTATTTAGAGAGTGATTTCTATCTCACGGAAATATAAGTTGTCTCTATAGAGGGAATGCACTTCCTTGAAGAGAATTTCATCAAATTAAACAATAGGGAGTATGAAAAGGATCACTATGAAGTTAAATCCATAAATTATGATAGGGGAGGAGTTATATTCATGGGATACAATAATTTCCCCATTTCCCATTCACACTAAAATATCTTCTTTAATGATTTCTGGTGGTGTTTGGATTGTTCTAATAAACGTTTTGAATATAAAATAATTTGTTTTTCCAGAATAAAAATGTAAATTAGATATTCATTAATGTATAACTTGCATAATTTTTATCAGTTATTTGTCATAATTGACTTCGGTGGTATTAATTAAAATATCCCGCCCTTGCTACCTTGGATGTCATTTGTTGCCTCTGAATACCCTTGGATTAGAGTATTGGTTAACAAAGTTCCATGGTTCTTTTCAGTTATAGTATTGAAAAATTGAATTGAGGGTAAAACAGATCATTTCTCTCCTTTTTCATAGCAGCGAGATTTTCTTGTCCGCAATTATTTTCTAGGTTCCCTTCTCTTCCACACCTAAATCATTTCCCCACCCCTTCAGGAAATTTCTAGGGCGCTTCTTTCTCACCATTAGAAAGTGGGGTGATGGAATTTCTCATCACCATTTGATTTTTTGACCAGACCACCAAAATTAAATATCAAATTACACTTATTATCCCAATGATACCCCTGCGATTCTCTGATCTCTATCTCGAACATTAGGGAAAATTTGAAAATCTCCTCCAATCTGTCAAAATCAGGGATTTCTAGGGAATTTTGTAGGCTTGTTTTTATTCCCTCAAAGAAGTGGTCAACCATTTATTTAGGTATAATGACAAAGCCACTGGTGTATCATGAAGTCTTTTTGAATTTTTCCTTGTACTCTCTGATGGCTTCATCATATTTTTTATTTAGGGAAATTAATTCACTTTCCATATTATGTTGGACGGTACAAGGAAAATATTTATGACAAAAAAATTTCTGAAAATATTTTCATTCCGATGCTTCGATCTCTTCCCCAGGATTTTTATTTTTGATCAATTTCTATAATTGATTAGATTAACCATCTATATGATATATAGGAGAAATAAATATCTATTATTAGTAATATTTGAATATGGATAAGATATTATCAATGGAGTTGATCCATTGTTTGGAGATTAACAAATCAGATGATCCAGTTAAATTAAGAGGCCTTTGTCTCATGAATCTATCATTTGTGACATGTTCTTGGGGGGGGGAAGGAGGGAATTTCCTCCTGATCCATGATTATATTAACAACTTGAGTTAACTGAGAGATTATTGTGAATTTTTTTTTGATTCCAGCTACCATCGGAATGGGAATTTCATTAGAAAATAAATCACATTGATCTTCATATTAGTTATTAGCATGAGTACTCCTATTAATATACATTGGCTAGAATAAAAGAAAATTAAGTGTATGTATTTTAAAAAATTCATAACATAAAGGGTAATCCAATGAGAAATGGGAATCCTTATAAATTACATCGATTTCCTTAACCTATGAGTTAATATGCATCAATCTAAGATATCCATTATCTATTTACTAGAATATATCCTTTGGGGATTTTTTATTCCCTTATTTATGGTTCATACAATGATTCTGAATTTATTGAAGCATATACCCTAGGTGGGTCAAACCAACAGTTCAGTAATGGTCATTGTCATGCACCCGTTCCCATTCAAATCGTTCTGAAAGTGATGTTATCAAGTTTGACCCCTTGATACGTCTATGCTAGTGCCACCTCTACTTGTTAATATCTACATAGGGATGTATTTTATTTCTAAAACACATAATATATACTTGCTAAAGTTTATGGATTATTTTCTTACACTCAGTCTTATCCTTAAGGATTTAACTAGAGTTTTATACCCTTAGTCCCAAAAATAACTAAACCTCACTTTAATAAAAACTATAACAACGCCGCGCTTTGTTACACACATAAGAATGATTTATTACATAAAATTGAACTTAAGTTAACTCCATGGATCGAGATGTTTAGTGTCTTTGGAAATTAGGAACATTAAAAAAACATAACATGAAATACAACATCTTTATTTTAAACATATTTTTCATGACCAACTACTTCATACATAACACTGAATGGGATAACCTGAGGACATACATAAGAAATGGGTGATCTATAAATCCAAGTAAGGCAGTAAATGTGGAAAACCAAGAGGCATATAATACATGATGGGAAATTGAAATATCAATGGATCACAAGAGAAACATGAACATAAAGGCATTATATAACATGATTATAATAACATGGTAATGTGGCAATAACATACAATGTGATATTAGCGTGAGATAAGTGTCATTACACATGGATTGTAATGATTAAACCTTAATTGCACATGAATTATCATGAATAAACCCTCATTACATATAGCGTGTCATGATAATAAACATTACCCAATGCATTGAAGTATGATTAGGGCACACCCTTCATAAACATTTCATTTCATGCTTAAGTGTGCCACATAGATCATATAACATAGAATCAATTAACATAACAAGTTTTAAAAGATAATTTAATGTAGAAAACATAAATTTAAGTACTATTTAACAATTATATGTGAATTAAGGTGAATATCCTTTATAGAAAAATGGTTATGGTTTTTACTACAAGATGATTTTTCCTTGGAAAACCGTAGTGACATTTCGGCAGCATAACGACATCATGTTGAAATTCATAAGTTGGGTCGATGGGATAAAAAGCATATCGAATTTTTTTTACATAAAAGATATAGTAAAAGAATTATTTAACATTATTTTCCAACATAGTAAATTGAATTTAGGTTCATAATATAGAAGAAATTTATGAATGGAAATAAGAAGATAGAAATCCCTTACTTAATTTCAAAATGGAAACGAGTGTATGAAAAAGGAATTAATGAAAGATAAGTTGTATATCATCATTAAAAAATAATTATGGAATCATAAGGGATGTGAGAAATCGTACTGAAACATTTTTATTTGAAAATAAAAGGTTATAACAACCTAAATAATCATGGATAAAAATGAGAATGGAAGGAAGGTGAGGACCCCTTACATGGATGTGTGACTTAAAAAGATTGAAGAGGGAATTTTGAGGTCTTGGGGTGACTTGGGAGGATTATAGGTAGGGGAGGAAAGAGTAGGGATGAGATCCAAGTTTTTTGACAAAAGTGATGTGAGATATTCAGTGGGTATATATAGGAAATGAGAGAAGAATTCTTTAATATTTCAAAAACAAATGTTTTGGAATCTGTATAATTAAATAATCAAAACCACAAACATTACCACTGATTTTTCCCATGTATTTTCTAAAATATGATTGTAAAAAATTATTTTATATGTCCAATGGCTGAACATATTAAAATACTATCCTTTTTTATGTGGCGGTGGTCACACTCTCAAGGAAATGAATATAAATCATAAAATATATTCAACATTTTGGAGGATACACTATATCTTTATAAAATAAGTAAAATAAATATAAAATCATATAGTTTTAAAGGGAAATTTTTTTGGGACTATAATAGATTTTATAATATTTATTACATAATTTTTGGGTTATTAAGATGTGATAAAACATATATTTTATTTATACAGTATTTAATTTTTACCTAAAAATTCGACTGTCTAATTTTTTTTTGAAAAATTCACCATTGGATAATTTCTACATCCTGATTTCAAAAATAATGTTCATTTAATGTATGTAATTGTTTAAATATGTGAATTTTTACATTTAAAATGAAAACTGATATTTATTGAGAATTCACAGGCTTTGGCAAAAACGGGTTTCAAAACGTAATAAAAATTACATTTTACTTCATAAAAATTATATACTCATTTATTATTCATAAAATTAATTTGAAAATAATATTTATGAAAATATTAATTATTTCAAAAGTTCATTAATTACTTAAAATAAATTCTTTAGAAATACACTATCGGTTTTATCATATAAAATATGTTATTATAATCAAACTAATTACCTAATCATTCAAAGATAATGAACTGATATAATCAACATTTATAATAATTTTTCTATTATATTTATAATAAAAACCATATTTTATTACAATAATGTATATATTTCTCGAAACTACCATTTATACTCGAAGACTCAATTTATCAGATTCATCATATTTTTAAGAAATACTATTATCGTAATGGAATTGGTGTACAATTTTTATTAATAGGAAGGGATTACAAAATTAGTATATATTTCCTTCTAACATAACTTCTTATAACACATTCATAATACAAAAGGGTAAGGTGTGCAGTGGTGATAGAATCTTGGGGTGGTTCCGCTGACATCACATGAGTGGTAGTCTCCATTAACATGAACTTCTCCCATATGTGATTCTATTGAAGCGTAACATGATGAAGCATGGATTGGGAATGGTCAAGACTGAAGCCTAAAGATACTAACTCATTTCCATGCTCCAATAAATGAGCTTCGTATGGTTTGAGTCTATAAGATGTGGCCATCCTCTCGTTTTTACGTGTAGAAAGGTTTTTTTAAATGATATATTTATATTAATTGGGTGATCACTATTAAATGGATATATTATCAATGGTAAGGATACAGTATGGTAATTTAAAACATAAAAATATGTTTTTTCGATATCCATAATACATTAAAATAAAGGAAATTTTATTCATAAATGTTTTGGTTATTACAATTACTTCCAGAAGTTGTAGCATTGAATTCAGGGGAATAAAACTAATAGAAAACAAAATTCTTACATATAATTAAATTTTGGTAACCAAGTTTTTCTACATAGATTCTACCCTTTAACACCCTCATGAAATCTAATAAATACTAATTTTTGATATCTTGGTTCTATTTTATTAGTTTTAGCATGTGAATAAGTTGTATAACTAAAAACATTTTAGTAGGTATCAGAAGGATCTATACCATTACTGATTTCATTAGCTATTTTAAAAAGAATATCAGAAGAGGGAAACCATTTAATTAGGATTATATTAGTGATAAACAAAATCATCCAAGATGTATTTGGGGAGACCCGAGTAAGAAATAATTCTTCTATCTCTTCTAGGGATGGTCCAATTATTTCATTACACTAATCCATTTTTTGTGGAGTTTACATAACATTTTAATGATTATATATACCATTTGATTAAAAATATTTAATGAACATAGTGGACAGGTTTTCAATCCAATTACCTATTATCATGGTTTTAATTTTTTATTGATTTTATTTTCAACAAATGATTTCTTGGGTAATTTTGTTTAGAGAACATTAGAATCGTTTTAGAATGTAAATCCATACCTCTCTGAATAATTTATCTATGAAGTTGTGAAAATTTGATCATCCACCAATGGATGTAGTTATATATAGCCCACATATGTCCACATGAATTCATTTAATGTGTTGAAATCATTAAAGGATGACCTATTAAATGTTACCATCATGGACTTTCCCAAAACAAAATAATTAGAGAATATAAGATTGATTGGGTTGATTTAACTCAAAAGACTTTGCTTGTTGAGTTCTTATAGAACATTAGAGCTTACATAACGAATTCTCTCATGCCATGTAATAGTGTTATCATTTTGGGTGGAATAGGCCCATCACAAATACCTAAAATATGTATTTATAATTAAGACATACAAAAAATTGATTCAAAAGTCATTTCATGTTAAGTTATTTGGGATTTGGGTGCTTAATATTCTTCTTTTATTATTAGTAAAATGTATCCTCTAATTTCTAGATTGTTTTATTCCCTAAGAGAAATTTTTTTTTCCTTCAACATTTGATTATTGGATAATAGTATAGCTCATTAGAAAAATGGATGAATTAACATCTTTAAGATTCAATGAGTCACAGCCATAAATCATTGTCTTAAATAAATTGACAAAAATATTATCTAAAGAATTCAAGTGTATCATTTCATAATCTTCGTCCTTAACTGTGACATCAATGTGAACTAAAACGTACATATCCATGTCAAATTCATCAAGAGTGGATTTAATAGATCTAATAGTATTAATTTTAAATATAAACATGTGTTGTTTTTTTATAATGCCTAACATTCGATGATGAATTCATATATAAATTCTATATATTAATCCAAATACATGTAGCAATACAATCATCAGACTGTTATCATTTAAAATTATAACATAATGAATTTTTTATAGATCTATGTGCTATAAATAACACATTAGGGGGAAATATATATATTTAGTAGTGGTCCTTCTAGTTTCACTTATAATAATAAGAGGTTTCATAGGACCATAATCAATTATGACTTCTATCTGAAGAATTGCTATTATATTAACTCTCCATAATTTATAGTCACTATGACAATAAATTTTCTACATATAATTTGTCATTTTTTACATGTTTAACTAGGTATTAGATACCTAGTTCTTGTGGAAAAAACTATATGTGCACAACCAAAAACCCAAAAAATTATTGTGTAATGAATTTTAATCCAAAGGGATAAAATATTTGGATGTATTACAGATAGAAAATAGAATATAATCAAACAAAGCATCAAATTAATAGAGATTTAATTTGTTAGGAAAGTATAAAATGTAAATAGAAACAAGAAATGTAATGAAATAAATAAGAATAACACATTTATAGTAAAATAAATCCAATATAGTCTATGATTCCACCTTGTGAGGTGAGATTTATATCTTAACACAACTATAAATCCATACCCCAAAAAGGACTGAATTTTAATGTTGTAATATAGATGTAAAGAATACCGAACCAAACAATAAGAATACAGGAATGTAAAGGAATGAATTAAAGTGATGTTATTTATGTGGTTCAATTCAATTGGTACATATGTGCACGATAAGAACACAACCCAATATTAATGAATTTTATTAACTCATAAATGGAATAAATACTAAAAATAAAGAAACATGTAGAAAACTTAAGAACAAGAAAAAAATAACAATATTTATAGAAATAGAAAAAAAACCACAGAACAATAATTTACAATACTGGAGTGGGTAACACTCCAGTGGTCCTGTTCTCTTTACACTAGAAGATGAGTAAAAATCATGTTTGGATCCAAATTCATTATTACCTATGATCTCATGGAATGTTCTATAAAAAATATCCACAAATATTTTACCAATTATGGAGGTTTTCTCCAATATAAATATGGCCTGATATGATCTTAGAGAGAGAGAAAAGGCCGTAATAGACTATCCGATTAACCAATACTGGAAGTTGAGATTGGGATTCTCCTAGAAGAACTTATAAAAAAATTTGAAGAGTGTAGAATGATATATTCCCTATGAGATGCCATGCAGGGGCTGATCAATTCCTCGAGACACAATCCTACCGCTCAAAAAGAATGAAAAACCAAATCATTCTGTAAGGGTATATATAAACTAAAGAATAAATGGAAAACATATAAGTCATGATAGTTGGATAAATAATATTAAAGGGTGTTAAATTACTCAATATCATGAATTATTCCGGGAGGATATCCATGATGTCATAGTGGAATGAAGGAAACAAGACAACTAAAGGTCATGTCCTACATGAAGAGATCCCCACATGGAAATGAGTAGGCACATATGAGAGCCCAATTTCATAATTATAATTGTGAATTAAAAAATATTACAAAAATAAAAAAAACATTTCAAGTGTTCAAATTATTGACTTAAATGTTTACAATTTAACATATAACAATTTGAAAATGATAATTATTAAATTAATATCATATTTTACATTGAACATGTTGTATATCATGTCAAATAAAAAATATATTTGATATTTGTGATATACCATAGAGATCATGGGCATGATCATTAGGGAAATATAGAAATAGAAATTGTAATTAAACAATCGAAAAAGTCATGGATATCATCATGGTTAACAGAGCTTTCATGCAAGAAGGGAGATAGTGTTGATGAAATGGATCTAGATACATCATCATAGATGATCCCATGTTTTATAGGGGATGTGAAAAAAGTAATACCCATTAAAATTTGTTATATTTGGGCATGGTGGGAATACTCAGTGGAATAAAATGGAAAATCCCAGAAAAATATGATTAAATGTGAGACTATTCCCCATAGATCATATATAAATTAGAGAGAAGCTCACAGATCCCCCCTTCTATTCACGTAATAGTTAGATATTCATTGATGGTGAAGTTCAAATTATATTTCATTTAAACACACATTGATAAGATTTTGGATTATGATGACACTCATTATAAGGAATAAGGGTGTCAAATAATATTGAAGGAAATTATATAAATATTGTTGATCTACTCTATGATAAAATATAGATATATATAATGAGAAAGAATTGTTCTTCATATTAGATTACATACAAATTTTGATATGAATTCACATAATGATTAAAATTAAAATATAAAGGTATTATAAAGTGGTCTTCAAGGGGATGAAATTTAGAATCAATGATTATAAATATCGAGGCTCCATGGATCAAGAAAGAGGCATTAAACACTGAGAACTGAATATGTTCTTCAATTGAATGATTATCTCTATGAAAATTATGATAAGGTTTTATTTTCATGCCATATCAAGGCTATAATGATTAGGGAGTTTTTATTTTTCTTTTTTTTCTATGAAATAATAACTAATTAAATGAGACTTTTTATATGGTTTGTTTTCATGATGGGTTATAATTATTATTTTCTTTTAACATTATCCATTATTTTTTTTCTAATGCATGAAAATTATTTTAGGAGTTAGGTAGTGTGATACAAATCTCTTTTTTCCCTTGAGCATTAAAATTTATATTATAGCCTTCAGTCATATTTTTTGGGGGGATTTCTAGAGTGTGAGGTTCTCACTATAAACATTTATTAAATTCTATTCTATGTTAAAATCATGATTCAAGATACCCACCCCTAGTAATCCAACGTACAATGGAAATTAAAAATTGATTGTTAGGGTAGTGTAATGTTTCCACCTTTTCCATTGAGAATACTAGGAAATTATTTTAAAAACATTCCATCTAACATGGTTTGATTCTATTAGTTGTTTTGATCCAATAAAAAATATTACTGTTGTAGTATCACAGCCCAACCCCACATTTTATGTGATTTCATATTTTTAGTTGTCTTTTATTATTAGTATGATAAAAGGAAATCCAAAAAGATTAATGCAATACATTGTATTATTCCTTTGGATTGACCTCACAATGATGAAAACTATATTTTGTTAGTATTTGTTGGTTCTGTGGTTTCATATTCTTATTAATAATTAACTAACATTGCCCATTGGGTTGTGACAACACACATTATGGATATAATGTTTTGGATCATTTACCTTGGACTCAACCCAAGTCACTTCTGTGATATGTGTGACTCTATACTACCAAAATACACAAAACTAATTAAATTTATTAACAAAAAAATTATTTAAAAAAGTATTTCTATTTATTTTTTAAATATAAATAATTCTAAATAAAAAACTATTAAGTAATATATTAATAAATTAAAGTTCTAAATTCATTAATTTTTTAGAAATTTATTATTTAAAATCAAAATGTATTCATGTATAAAATAAATCTATCAAATACTTCCACTCTAAAACGAATTATTATTCAAAAGAATAATATCTCACCAATTAATTAATATAATAAAATATGCTTACCAATATTCATATTTAAAATTGATAAATCTAAATTTTTATTAATTGGGAGAATAAAATCCATTATTAATAAAGGAACATTGAATCATTTATTCAATTTTCAAAGTTAAGGTCAACATATATATATTTTACTTTATCACATTGTTAATTGATTGAAATTCTCATTTATTCTATTAAAACATTGTAATTTGTTATTATCAATCATGTCAATCAAGATCAACCACTCCATTAATTTTTTTTCTATCATCACTATAGGTTATAGGTTCAAGTAGATTAATTCTCTTACCAGTAGTATAATTTCCTCTTATATCATTAAAATGGTACAAAATTCTCCACTTTGTATTGTCAAAGGAAGAAATTAATCATTATGAGTTACAATTAATGGTTAATAAAATTAGTGCCTTAAGGATGGTAGGTATTGATGTTAAAAAAAGTAATCAAATCAATTTAGATAAATACAATGTATATTTCATGATAAAAAAAGTAAATTTTAAACAAAATAACCTCTTTATGAAGATAATATCCTCTTCCAAAACATAGTGTAATCATCATGGACACTGAAAAAAGAGAATGATGGACACTCTCCTGAAAATATTTGATGACTTTTTCCATTTTTTTCAATGTTAAACATGATTTTCAATAATTAAAATGTTGAGTAAGGGAATTTATGACATAAAAAAACCTTACCCACCTGTTTAAAATCATTGGTCATGGAAATAGTGAATTTTTAGCTTCTAAAAGTCAAAATAAAATAAATTTGTTTTACAAAATCATCTACTTCGTATTATTTTAGTTTTTTTTAATAAAGTGTAACAATAGAATTACTGTGAATGATAACATGATCCATTTTATCAGAATCTCGAGAAATCAAACCGATAATTTTTCATTACAATAGATAACAACCCTTAAGATATATAAAAAATTTCAACACACTTATAATTTGGATAATCATGAAAAATTCATTTATATGGGTAGGACTGAAGAAAACTATCTTTTAAACCATATAATTCATATCAATGTGCATTCATGGGTTCTATAATATTAAATTAAGGATTAATTCTAATGTGTAGCAATGATAATTAATTAAAACAAATGAATTAATCATATTAAATTTGACATTGTACAATCATATATTTGTCAAGATCAAATGAAAGATAAAGTCTAGAAAAATTCCCATGATCACTCAATTAATATGCTAAATAGAAGATTATAAATATTGGATTAGATGTACTCTTGAAAAGGTGTAACATATGAATTCGTAACATCAATCTTAGTATGTGTAATAATAAAAAATCAATCAACTTTAACATTATAAATTCAAATCAACAAAAGTGGTACGGAAATTTCATCTACATGAATCAATTATTTCCCCTAAATTTTAACAAATTAATTGAATTCTCATATTATTTTTTATATTTATTCAATTACCCATTATAGTAATTCGATTAATATTAACATTAAAAGTTAAAAAATTTAATCCGGGGATTTACAAGAAATCCTTTTTTATCCTATATATGAAATGAAAAGAATAGAATTAAAATGTGCGGCATGGATTTTTTTCATTAATGCACAAAACAAAATTTTAAAAAAATGTGTGCCGAAAAATATAGTAACTTAAATGTACACCCTTTTCAATATACATCAATTTTTATTACTAATTTCATATATTTCATTTTTCCATTAACTTCTTGAATCTAGAAAATAAAACTCCCAATTGAAATCAAAATAACCATGACATTAAATCTAAAAAAGATAAAGAAATTTAGAACTACTTCCTAATATATTGATAAACTAAATCTTAAGAAGGAAATAAAAATGTGTTTACTCTCATAAAGGGATTTTTTTATTTCCCTTAATATTGATCATATATTTTTAAATCATGTAATATGAGTGTTACATAGTTCTTATAATATTATAATGATCTAATTGTGACTTTGTATCACATTCGAGGGAGCATTTTTCCTCATCCATAAAAAAATTTAAATATTTTATGTTGGGGGTAAATAGTTGTCAGTTGGTCCTGAAATTATAAAAATATATTTTTTTCAACTACATATAATAATCACTCTTATATCAATAATTTAAATTTTTTCTACATGATTTAAAATTATTCAAGGATTTCTTAAAGTACAATCACAATATTCTCTTCCTCTTTTTAATCATTAATATGAGGTACCTTAAATCCATAGAATTGTTAAAATATAAGAAAAAAAATATGTCTAATCCTGAGACATATCTATTCCATAATTATGTTTCAATAGTTATATCATTGGATTTTCTCCTTTATCAAATGGTTCAATAGGCTATAGAATCCCCCCATAGCCATGTGTCAACATGTGATCCCAATATTTAGTAGTCGTTATCCATTCCATTTCTTTTTTCTTGTCATTAGTTGATGGTTAATTTTATTCCTCATCTTTATCCCCTTATTTCATTCTAATAAGATTATGGAATTTATGTATGATATCATAATCATGTGATCCTCCACCTTATTCTCTGTGTTCCTCTGTTGAACCTATTTTATTGAGGGTATATTCATTAAAAGTTTACTTTTCTTTGGGTGTGTAATTAAACATAGCTTCCATAACCATGATTTCATGCTCTTAACATGCATCTCCAATTTCTACTTTATTTCCATAGAGTTTACCCTCATCCTTTCTCGGCTATTGTTATGAGCCACTTCCTTCATACATTGGACCTTCTCATTATGTTCTTAGAGTTAATGGGACAAATCCTTGATTTAGATGGTGAACATGTCCTTATCAACAAATTCACATTGTAATCCTTCAATCAAAAAAAATTCCTTTCAGAGTAAAGTAATGAAAAATAATAAAAGGGAAATTATATACAAAACATATAAAAATAAGGGATCCAAAATTCTTTTCCCAAACCACTAAATCAATTTACCCTCCATACATTGTGCGCAAAACTGAAATAAAAATTGATACACGAAGAAATCCATGTTAATTCCCATTGGGATCGTTCCGTTTAGAATTCAAAAGAACAAAAAACCTAAATTAGAAGTAGCACTCATTTAAAAGGTTATATTTCAAATGAAACCAATATTTTATATCATATAAAACACATAAAATTTAGTTTATACATACCGTGATATACTATTAAAATATTATCAATTAAATATATTTTCTATAACCTAGATTTTAAATTGTTGTGTATGAATAGGATTCACTATATTATAAGATATATATGACTTCCTTAATCAATATAAATGTATTGATAAATTTTTAGTAAATAATAACTCAATTGTATTGGTCTTTTCATTATTTTGATATATGTTTTCATAAAAAATTGTTTTGTAGAATTTTCTGTGAAAATATAATAATTAATTTATGAAACATTGATAAAATTTATTTGTAAAACACATTACATTTTTTAAATTATCATATAATAATTATCTTAAGGGGAATATTTCTATTTGTTTTCAAAACATTTTTTTTCATCTAATAATAAAATATATAGATATTTTTGAATCAATTATTTTTTTATTACATTATATTATTGAAACAAAATTATGTGATTATTATTATTTCAATGTAAAATAAGAATTATCTTTCAGATATAATATAGTTAATTACATTTTAATCATAATTATACCACATTTTTGGTTAATTACATTTTAGGCTAAAAAATGAATTTTACTAAAAACCTATCTATCATCACATTTTTTAGGTATGATTTTAAATTAAATTCTACCACATATGTAAATTTAATAATGAATAATACATTCTATATTTGTAATTATGATATCAAAATTTCATATATAGATCATATTTTATTTTTGGAAAATAATAATTGAAACCATAGTAAAATTTCTTACATGATAAAGGTAGAATGTGTTGATGAGGGTAACAATAATCTGTTATGACAATAAAATAACTATAACACATGGATATTTTTTTGATGGGTAAATTTTTTAAATAATCTTCTAGAATATAATTCTATTTCCCCTTTTTATGTGTATTTTATTTGGACCATAATAATAGTTTATGTAATTAAAATTAAAAAATATCACACTCTTGTTTTCAATAACTATCTGTTAAGGGATAAATAAATGATTTTTTTCTTGATAAGTATACTTTTTAAATATGAAATTGTTAATTTTAATCATTGTAATTTATTTATTATTTTTAGTTACTAATGTATCGCCCTAATAACTTACAAAACACTGATGTTGTTATTCTTATATTAAATTAAAAATGAGATAAATAATATTAATAATATTAAAGTAACAAAATTTAAGAGGATTAATATTATACCTTAATTTTAAACATAAATATAACATGTCTTGGGGTATTAAAATATGTTATTTTTATTTCATTTTCAATCTTGATTTTATTGATGTAAAATATAATGAATAACTTTTTAATATTCATTAATAAAATTTTACAAAACAAAATTTTCTATATGTTTAAAAATTAATAAACTTTTTGTCATAATATATGTGATTATTTTAGAGTTTTGAATTTCATACATGGTCCATTTATAGTTTCTGTCCATATATAGTAATATTCTTGATCACTAATGAGAGAAAACATAATAGTATGTTATTTTTCAAATTTTATAACAAGTTATTAAAACATAAAGATAATGAAGACAACAAAACTAAAGAGCATACAAATTTTATTGTGTCATAGTATTTTGACTCTTAATTTTATTATGTTCAATTTATTGAAATTTATTATGTTGATATGAAATATAATTTATATTAATTTAATACATAAATAAAATTCAACAATACCTCTACACTCTCTTATAAAAGGACACCACTTCTATCAAATTATCACACCACATTAATCCATCTAGATCTAAAAAGCCCTTATAATTTCACATATCAACATCCATATCAAATTCATAGAGGTTATAAATATTTCATAATACCAATCGTAAGTCTCTTAAGGAAATATCTAATGGATGAAATCAAATAAATAGATAATCGTCATTGTCGAGTCTATAATTTTATTTCTTCTTCTTCTAAATTTTAATGTGTTATATCTGTAATAAAATAAAAACATGAATAAGAACAATAAAATCAATAATCTAATATATTATTATTATTATTATTATGGTATAACCATTTCTATCTCTTTTCCATCTTTTGAAAAATGAAAACATCACTAACATGTACTCACATTTCACTGTCTCTACGTAGCGATGTAAATAATTTATCATCACCATTTACCCGGATGGTTATACATATTTATCTAATATTTATGTATTTTATTTATGAAATAATTATAATTATGGAATTATAATATCATATATACCATCTTAAATTCTTATTTTTTGGAAAACGATAACGTCTCTTGTGATTACATTTGGACCGCCCCCTCCATGAAGAAATGAGATATATTTTACATTTATTATTTACATGTAAGGGAAAGTGATATATTTAATAAATATATATGATTAATATTACATAATAATTATTATAAATATTATAATTATTATTTACCTACTTTCATTCCATCCATCAAAAGGTGAATTAGTGTTGATGTGTATGTATTCCCTACTGACTCCATGACTAGATTAATTCATTTTCCTATATCATTATTTTATATATGATTATAAATATATATATTTTGAATCTATATTATATTTATATATTATACAAAATTCTTGGGATTATGGGACAATGATCAACTATCAAGGGTCAAGACTACCGAATCAAAGTGTATGTGAAAAATAATGTACTTATGACACAAAATAATCATAATAAATCATTATTAAAAAACGAAATAAAATTTCATAAATGAAACATATATGATATGATACATATGTATATTTTTATGATATGTTAATATAATAAATTTAAATTTAAAATACATGGAAAAAATAAATCATGTTGAATGTCAAATGTGAAGTAAGGTAATTCATCTGAATTTTCCCTACAATGAAACCTATTTACTATTATAGGCTTGTTTCATTTTATGTGGCACATATAGTACCCCTTGGAGCAATTTAAATTGAATATAAGTTTATTTATTATGATTAAATATTCAATTGTTTTTTAATATTTTCTGTTGTTTCATTATTTCTTTCTATCTCTTCCTATTTTTGGATCATGATTCAAGTAATGAAATGGTTAAAAGAAAAACCAAACTTATTTCCAATTTGATTTAAAATATTTAATTTCTTGTACATTTTTTTTTAAATATTTTCAAGAATAAATAAATAGTTCTACAATGATTTATACAAATAAATTTTCACCCATGTTATATATTTTAGAAAATGGTTTGATAGGTATATTCTGGTCATTTTTATAAATAACGTACTTTTCCTAAAAAAAATGATAACAATTTGGTTTTTATCACATTCAACATCAATGTAATTTCCTACCGTCATTAATATGAAATTTTTTAATGCCTCTTTTATTATAGTTACATATAATTTTCAAAAAAAACTTTTAACAAAATATTATTCAAAATATCTGTTTTTAAAAGTGAATTCCATAATTAAAATAAAAATCTCACAAAAAATATTTTTATTGACATTTTATGAAAATTATACTCATAAACTAAAATAACATTTATTTTACTTATTAATCATTGGAGATATGTTGTAAAAATACCACCCATGAAAAAATTAACTCTCTTATCATCACATGATATAACAATTCTATTAAATAATTATTTTCATTATAATATGGATATTAATATTGAATAAATTGTGTACCTATTTTACATATATTTTTATACATTGAAAGTATTTCATTTATAATGTAATTTTTTATAAATCCATATTATTCACCTTTAACTAATTTGTTTTATATGGAATGTTGTCTATAT
This sequence comes from Viscum album, assembly GCA_963277665.1. Taxonomy (NCBI): domain Eukaryota; kingdom Viridiplantae; phylum Streptophyta; class Magnoliopsida; order Santalales; family Viscaceae; genus Viscum; species Viscum album. The sequence goes on along the minus strand of OY728156.1, from coordinate 1,613,052,306 downwards.
ATTTAAAATTCCATTAGATATATGAGTAATTATTTGGACATGCAATGATAGGTGGGACTTAAAATTATATAGCACATCATTTCATTGAAAGGTCTCATGGCACAAATATGTAAGAAAGTAATAATTTGGTTTTTTGGTGTGACTACCAATAGTGTAAACTATTATTTCAAAAGGATTTTATGATAGATATACCATGATGTTTGAGATAATCATATCGAATATAAATCCATTCATTTATTGATAATTCTCCAATTATTATCCATTAGATTACTATACTGATATTATCCATGGATTAAATTTGTGCTCATGTTATTCATTAAATGGAATGTGTTTATAGATACTTACCTTTCCAAACTTGTTATCATTTATTTAATCATGGTAGATTTTTTTTATGTAAACCCTACTAAGAATCACATATTTTCTTTTTATTTTATTCTTTTCTGATAGATACGAAAAGGGATATTATGAATAATATTAAGGAAGAAATAATATTTTTATTCTATGTATTGTTGGTACATGAATTTTAGCACATGTAGTTTGAATTTTTTTATAACAAATTGGGTACTATAAAAGAAGTGATTGGGGTCGAACAGTAGAGACTATGGGATCTTGCTCAATAAAACTATTTCATTCAATAATGTTCATGCAATCAAGAAATTGTTGGAATTCCTATTTTTTAATATTTTAATAAAACTAAAAATTGATAAAGTTAATAAAAAAATTTAAAATGTCATCAAAAATTTATAATAAACTCTGAATCAGTAAAAGTGTGTTCAGGATGATGATGTTGTAATCAACTATGAATCCATATAAAATATTATTTTATGTGACTAAATAATTATTCTACCAAATTATCACAAGTTCCAAAAGCATAATCATTTTTTAGATGATCATTTTCTATCGCCTGTTTTTTTTAAATTTTGTATCTCTTGGTGCTATATAATATTATTAGATTGGTTTTTAGTACAAAACCAAATGGGAAAATGACAATTCTTATTTCTTATAAAGTCGCGCAAACTGTTGTCACTATAGTCGGTCCAAAAAATTATATTTTCTCAGTATTAATGAATCTACAAATAAAAAAATGTATAGATTCAATTTCAAAAATTAATTCCAATAAAAAATAATTGAAGTAGATAAAAATTAACATCAAAATGAATTCCAGTGACAAATTGAACACAAGATAAACATATCAACATTGAATGAACTATGGATTAATTATTCAGTCAAAAATCATGCTACAATAAAATTACATTGACATCACGACCACAACAATTCATATGGTAGTAAGATCATAAATCATTAAAATCATACCCACATTATCTGAGAAAATGACCATATCAGTATGGACTCTCCCCATGAAACCCTCTCTAATATCTTTGTGTAAGGGAAACCTATGCATTTGTGGATGTCATGTGCTAACAAGAGGACACCAAAAATGGAACACCCACCTGGAGTAAAAGGGAATAGGAGGATACGAGGCAATGGAGAAAATTGAAGGGTGGTGGCTCACTGCACGTCTGCTGGTGTGCAGTGGATGAGAGGGGGTTCTATCCACCTGGTGTACCCATCTTGGTGTCGTATGTTGCATTGAAAGAGGATGATATTCAGGGTTCAATGTGATTCTTTAGGGGGGGATAAGTGATTGTAATGAAAGATGTTACTACTAGATAGTAGAGAGGATGGCTATAAATCGATGAACATGAGATATGGGTCACATGAGAGGAGTGTGGGGGAGACAGAGAGGTGGGGTGAGGAATGGGGTGGCGATGGAGAGGATTGGGGTGGCACTGTGGAGGAGGTGCAGGGGCACCATGTAGGTGTGCATGCAGAGAGGTGAGGAAATGTAAGGAGTATTCCTACACATTGAGTTGTTTAGTAGAGTATAGATCGTTCACAAATGAGGAGGATTCCTGCATTTAAGTATGAAATTAAATAAAGATAAACGTTATGTAAATTAAATAGGGTTAAAAAAGTAATAATAATAATATATATTAGATTAAAATAATAGTAATAATAATAAAAAAATATTTATATAAATAAGTACTCAACTAAAATAAATTAAACTAGAAAAATATCTTAAGGTTCATAAAATTATAAATACTAATATATAAAATACAATAACATAAGTTGTTAGATAAATTTCAAATTTATATACATAAAAATAAATATAATATTAAATATTAATATAAATTAATAAAAATAATAAACTAAAAAACCAATATTAATTTTATTATTAATAGAAATATTTAAAAATAATTTTTTTACAATGATAATGAATTAATATAACTACTTATAAATATTAATATAATACTAAAAATATAAATATATATTAACCTACAAAAAATAAAAACTGTTACTCAATAAATATTTATTATATATAAAATAAATATAAAAAAATAAAATAATAACAAAACGATAATAAAGATAAAGAAATTGAATTACATATAAATAAATAATTATATATGCATATAATTAAATAAATAATGGTTATATGTTACATTAAATTAATAAACATACACATAATATAAAATATTAAAAATATTATTAAAACAAACATATAAAATTGTAAATAAAAAATAATTTTATAGAAATTAACACAAAATTTCAAATATTTGAAATTTTATAAAACTACAGTAACATCGTAAAAAATGTGGTTAGAAAAATTATTAAAACTAAATTACAATATTATAGAAAATTCATACAGAATCCATGTGTATAAATTCCACAAAACATAGACCATTTCTCTCCAAACAAAATCTATAAAAAAGAATAAACAACTATACCCGAATTAAAATCAAAACATCAAAATTAACACTTAAAAAATTTGAATATCTATTACCTAAAAAATATCACCCTTCATATAAAAGCCGAATTTTCTAAATAGTTCCCCTTTCACTTGAATTCTTTCCCACAAAATTACCTACACCCACACTTCATGTGACCTACATCTCCATCACTCTCAGTGCTCTAATCATTTTGATCAATTCCATTCCCAATTATAATACACATGCATACTTACCATATAATTTCCATGAATTTTACTTATCCAATAGAGGAAATAAATATAATACAGTGATTTTTGGGATTTTACATGAGGTTCCAATATCTCTAATGCTTCAGAAAGATATTCCAAAAAGTATTGATTTTTTTGGGAAAAATGTGGGCAATATTTTGGTATTAACACATGAGAAGTTTCAATACAAATGTCACCCTAAAATATCACTCCCCCACAAGTTAATGTTTCGTATTCCCATTAATATTATAATCAATGCCTCATATAATTATTTTATTTTGTATGTATTGTTTTGTGGATAAACATTTCTTAGACAAAATGGCTAGAGAAATGTGTGAGTATAATCTCTATAACCCTATGAAATAAAAATTCGAAAAAATCCCATATAAAAGAAGAAAAATAAAGATTTTTCTACCAAATAAAAGTAAATGGTGGTCAAATTGAAAACTATCTAGATCCTAAAGTAATGATTCATCACTTTTATATGTATCCCAAAGTGTTTCATTTACCACTTTAAGACTACAGATGTACTAATTATTGGAAGAAAAAAATCTATATTCTGAAAAAAAATACATGTAAAAAATCATGATATTGGGAAATATAAAATAGATTTTCATAATGATAAAATTAAAATCATGTTCATTAGATTCCCCACTAGTAGTAAACCGATCAACTCCATGAATAAATCTCTCCCCCACACATAGATTGAAAATTATCATGAAAATACTGAAGAAATGGGTAGGGATGAGTATCAGTTAGGGGATTATACTAAAAGTTTATCTTCATGTATTATATGGGAAAAATGATTGAAAAAATGAAAAGGTGGGTCTGTGGGTCAATGTATCTAAATATCTCAATCAAATTGTTCAACTATTTTAGTGAAAATTTCAAATTTCCTTGCACATTGATGGATAAAATTTCTTGTTGTAGAAGCCATGACAAGGAAAATAATACATCCAGAAGAAATAGAAACAATATATGATTTACTAAATGTCCTATAATACTCACTGGTTTGGAAATATAATTTTAGACAACAAAGATGAGCATGATTCAAAAATGTAATCAGAAAGGTAAACAATTTTTAGAAAAAAAAATTTCAAATAATTTAATGATTTGAATAACTATTTTAATAAGGGTATAAAGAATAAAATAAAGTCAAACATTATTATTCCACTTGAACATCTCAAGAATCCATGTTCTATAACCCCGACTGTGTTCGGATAAAAAAAGCATTCTTGTATTCAATACATAAAAAGAATTTTTTTTTCATTTTTCAAATTATTTATTTATTTATTTCATTACCATTATTTTTTTTTTGTTTTAAATTTTTTTTAAGCATAAAAAAGGAATGAAAATAAAAACACATCCCTACGTAAGTAAAGGTAGAAAAAGAAAGGATTCGTTTATTCAATGAAGCTCTAGAAATGATCTACTTATAAAACTTACACATGGATAGATAATACACATATCAATTCATAAATATATCATAAAAGACCATATAAATTAATTCAAAAATTAATTAGATTAATAAGTGAAAATTGCTTTTTGGAGAAGCTGAAAATGATCCGAAGATTCCAGTCATATTTCATAACACAATCAAGAAAAAATAAATGAAAAATATAGAAAATCATGAGTTTCCTAATAGAAAGTATTATGTTTTACAGCATCAACCAGATGGATAAAAAATGTTGACTCCACTTATACCATAAACATATAATTCCATTGACTTTTATTTTTGCAAGAGATAATGTCTCCTAACTCTAGAAATATTTTCAACAGATGAAACCTCTCATTATATAATGCACAAGATTTTTTCATGTAGAAAACAATTTCCCTTCCATCTCTTGTGGATTTTTATAACATATAGTGTTGTGTATTTCCCCAAATATATACCATTTAGAACATATCATGAGGAATATTCCATTGAATTTTAATAAAGGGTTCAGCACTCATTTCCATGTCATTTAAGAAGAGTAATCACTTTGTGAATCAATTTTCATGCCAGATTCATTTGATCTTGCATTTTTTTGGATGGGACCCAAAAAAAGAGAGAGTCTATTTGTAATTAATTGGATATCAAGTAATGTAAATAAATTAACGTTTCAACCTGATTAGCATTAAAAATAACATCATTATTTAGATGATCACCCTATTATTTTAATTGAAATTATTAGATGATTCATACCAGATATTATATTTGATATAGTTTGAGGAATTTACAATTATCCTTAAATATAAGAATCTTCATATCATATATTTCAACTAAAAAAGGGGATAAAAAATTATAATAGTGTTTGGACCCAAAAACATTGATTTGAGCTTTCCAACTGTGATCACAAGTCCTGAGTTGGAGACAATAACATTATGTTCGGGTATAAAATTTTCCTTCTGGCTCCTTTAATCATTTTTGGATTGAGGTTTCACCATATATATAAACAATTTCCATATTATTCAATCATATAATCATCTATTTCATTCATATGTATAATATTATACTATTGTTTCATTTTGGAAAAAATATGGCATCTTCATAGCACAATAAGATTTCTGTTCAAGTTCACTAAAATGGTGGATAGTTTTTCTGAAGACTGAGAAATTCTATGAAATTCTATTTTGGGGTTTCTATCACATCGTATAATCCCAATGTTTATCATCAAGTATGGTAATCCAATACTTCAACGATGTACTCATATGTCTATCCAAAATACCTTTAATCTCTCTATTTGAAACCTTATCTTTTCTATTGGTCTGTGGATGGTATGGGATGCTCTTATAGTGTTCAAATCCTTAGAAAGTAATTATCTTATAAAACATAGCATTATTGATGTTGGTACCATGCTCGCTGATGATGTGCCTTGGAATTCTAATCCTTGTAAAATTGTGTCGCTTTAAAATTTTGATAACAACTCAAAGAGTATTTTCTACTAACACATCAACTTCCACACACATTAATACTTAGTCAACAATGACAATTATTCATGATTTTCTAAATTAATTGTTAAAAGGAACCAAGAACTCAATTCCCAATATGTCAAATAATTCAATTCTCATGATCGAATGTTATAGAATCTCACATATCTGGATTATACCCACATTTCATTGTTATTTATCAAAATTCATAAAAAAACGTCAATTTCATGAGACATATTAGTCTAGTACAAATAACATTGTAAATTTTTTTGATTTTTTAGAGAGCATTATGTTGTTCTCTAGCTTCCCCAGTGTAGTAAACTTTCAAAACACTATCACATATTCTTCTAGGATACATCTTATAATAATTAAATCTATAAAGTCTTTCAATTAAACGAATCATCCGATTATTAATGGCATTATTTTTTGAAAAACAAATCTATAAACTTTTGATAAATCTAGGTGTAACTTGTTTAGAGCTAATTAAATGATTAAATTTGAATAACAAGGCATGATTTTTATAGTGGTATTTAGCTGTTCATCATGAAATGTTTCTTTGATTAATTCAATAATTATTACACTTGTTTCATGGTCTTGGCATGAGAAATGACCATCAACAACTTTATCAATGCCCTTTTTTTCATTGAATTAAATTTCAAATTCATGAAGTAACAATATCAATCAAATGAGTCCAGACTTTTCAACATTCATGGTCATCAGATATATCATGGTAGAGTGATCTATATAGAATGTGACTTTAGAGAACAACAATTGATAATGAAATTTATCAAAAATGAAGAAAACAATTAGCATCACTTATTTTATTTTTTTAATTATTTTGATCATTTTTCAATGTGTGACTAGCATTATTTTTTTTATATAGATCTATTTATTCTTTTTTCTCAAGTCATCACCAACATTCCAGTCATCGATATCAAAAAATAAATCAAATGGCTGATCCCAATCTAATGAAATTATTATAAGGGATTCGTCCACATGTTTTCTTAATAATTTTAATATTTCATGACATTCATTCCCTATGTATAATGTGACATCATTTCCTAATAGTGTGAAAGGGGATGAAATATTATAAAAACCTTGAAGACAGGTTCTTAGAAAAAACATGTATAAAAGAACATGAAATTGAATGAAATGAAGTCGGAATGGGTAGCATAGAGGTTTTACTATTCATTGATGTATCAACATAAATTCCATTATTTGAAATGTGATGATTTATGACTACCCCACTTTTGTACCCTAATGGGCTATTTTTCCCTATTTACGAGCAGATTATTTTATTCATATATTGCCAAAACCATATCCAATTATTCCAGAAAGTCATCAAACGAATACCAATATATAGAAAATTCATCCATGAATAATTCCAATAACATGTCAATCATATCATGGAATATTTACATCATGCATCACCAAAACATTGATTGAGATTTCACATTTAAAAATTCATTCACCAATAATAGAATGTACAATATAGAAAAGTGAACATGATTTTATCATGATCATATGGTGTCACCAAATTCTAATTGTAGCCTGAGTATCCTACCAAAAAACAATAGTTATATCTTCTTGTTAGTAATACAATAATTTGATTCATAATGGTTAAGTTTATGTTACCCCTTCTAGTGTAATAATTAAATTGTCAAAAATCAATGAAACCCCTCTATGTAGTGACTTTTTATATTGGTTTCATTTATCTTTTATCATTATCAAACACTATGGTCCCAACCTCTTCGGTGCCAATTGTAGTGGGATGACCCACTGAATATCAGAGATAGACAATATTAAAATATCATCAATAAGTATAATGTTTTATTTTTTAAAAATATTTCATTTAAAGTGTTAATTATATTTTTGTCTTACAATGTTTTGAACTATCTTCCATATTTATTCTGCACATTTCTATGGAAATATTTATACCTTTTAAATTAGAATTCATCCAACCTATTGATTAATTCATTTGTGGAATGATGTTGGGGAATTTCAATTCTTTTTCACTTTAAATATTAAAATTTTTTGTGACTGGAATGGTGTTTACAGAACCTTTGTAACTATATCTTGGGTTATGTGGGATGTATTTAAGCTCATGTTTTAGATATTAATCAAGTTATGGATTAAATGTGGTGAACTCCTTCTTCTCCAGAGGTTAGATTATGTTTATATTGAATTCTAATTCTTCTATTTTATATTTTTAATCTTCATTTTATTTTTTTAAATCCTTGAGATTCAGTACATCCCTTTATAACTCATCTCATTCATCAATAATTTGTATTAAATGACATTATGATTTAGAGGACTTATCCATAGCATATAGGACCCCATATGTTATGTTTTCTACTCCAAATATGAATATTAATTTTTCCTATTAGACGTAATCTTGAGTTATGCATGTTGCTAATATGGGTCTGCAAATATGAGTGGGAGGTATTTATCTTATTCCATATCAAGGACGATGAAATGAGTAGGGATATATTTATTGTCAACCTTGATGATTATGTCCTCTAGAATTCTGTTGGGATGCATCATAGATCAGTCCCTCATTTATATGGTGAACCCTGTTAGATTTAATTTTGTGGGTCATAGGTCATCTGGACCAAAAAATCCCAAGAAGTTTACAATAGCTCTGAGGTCTAACAATGATCATCCGAATTGATATCCTAAAAATCATATAGAATTGTGAAACTACATTGGATCTCATGGTTTTTGAGATATTGAATTTCTTAAGACAATAACAAATTCCCCATGCATTACAACTATTCCATCATCATCTAGTTTTATACACCTAGAAATTATATCTTTGTGAGATTTACAAAAGTGTGGAATTTGTGTGAGGTATTTGGAAAAATAATATTTATGTGATGCTTCTTGAAAATCTCCGTTACATTCAAAAATTGAGTGTCCATATTCATTTTCATTAGTCATTAGAGAAATTTAAGAGGTGGTGTGTGATATTTAAATCTTCCATTGATGTACTTTTTATCCTTTTTACCTTGAAATATTAATTTTTCATGTTCCATTCAGGATTCCTCCTCTTTATCTTCATCATGATTACCTTTTTTTTGAATCATCATCCCAAGTGGATAGTATAGTTTATTCTTATATTTCTTAAGAATTAAAAATTTTGAACTATAGAAATTGTGTTCCACTGCATAATGTGATATATTTTTCCGGTACACTTTGATTTAATCTTGTTTTACCCTGAAGTGTTCCCTATTGTCGGTTTTCCCATTTTTTAGACTAAATAACAATCAAGAATTTATATGTTGTGGGAATTTTCTTGTATGTTTAGGTTTTCTAAATCATGAGAGTAAAACATCGATGGATTAGAAATCTTCAATTTATCTATAGTTTCATACTAATATTTTTCACATTACTTTGTAGTCGGGGAACATTCTGTTTTTTATTTTTCTCCTTATATTATTTTTGTTGATGAAATGTTTCTCTATTTTTTTGAGATACTTTATATGATGATGAAATAGCCATTCTAATGGAATATTGAGAAGGTAAACAATGAGGAACCATGTTTTGATTCATTAACTTATTATCCCCTTATTCCATACAAACACGATTTTAGTTATTAGTTTTCCAGATTTTGATGTAATTGTTCCATAATTCCCTATTTTGTATCTGACAAATTAAAATTTTGAAATATTGTTCTCAGATTTGTTGTATGGAAACATGTTATAATCAGTAGCACCAAAACAACATAGGATGTGTTAATATTGAACTAAATGGGTTGGAACTCTCTTAAAAGGAATCAATGATATTTTTTCAATCCTTTTGTAGAGAGCTTTAAATTGTGTGTCAAAAATGTATGAGTAGCAGCTTCCTGCACACCTACTTTTCTTCATGAAAAATATTATTGCAAAAAAAATATTTTCTTCCATATTATTAATTATTTTGTATAGGTATTCATGATCCATTTCCATTCACATATTTCTAGTAACTACGTTAATTGATGACTTACTATCAGGAGGAATTCTATAATAGAAAGCTTTTTAATTGTTTCCCAACGTTATCCCAGGATTAAGAAAATACATTAACATGGAATTGAATCTTTCCCAAGCTTCACCCAGTGATTAAAATTCATTTTAGTAGAAGGATTATAGGACTCTATTATTTTTCAATGACTCAGTAGTTTGATAATATCAATCAAGAAAATTCCTTCTCAGCACCTCCCAGAGAAGAATGTATCTAGATCAAGACAATCTAGCCAATCCCTAACTTTTACTTTCAATGAGAATTGATAAATTATCAATATCAATGTATATTAGGTAATTTTAATATATTTAAACGGTTCATATTCATTGATAAATCTATTCTTATGCATATAAGGGTCTTCAATACCCAAGCCATAAAATTATGCATGTTTTTAGTGTATGATTATAGTCGATGGGTTTTGTAAAAAATGCATCACTTGAATTATGTGTCATTGTATTCTTGGGATAACTATGACTATAATGGGTCTTAATTCCTATCAAAAAGTACTATTAGGCCATTAATTATCAACACAATTTCATAAGAGGATGAAATTTTCTACATGGAATCATTGGAATGTGAGTCTTATTTCTTTCTTTGTGTTGGTTCAGTTTGTTTTTGGTAGATCTTCCAATGTGAGATTTTCATTTTCTTTTGTGTTTTTTATAGATCAAGAGGTGGTCCGTTTTATGGTAGATCCAAACTACGAGTGATCACCATCATGGTGAATAATCTCTGAAGAAATTTCCACTTGTGATTTTCTTCATGATATATGTGTGCATGATCTCCAGAAATTGTGCTAGAAATATAGTATATATATCACAGTTTATCGAATTTGAAAATACTTATAACCAATTGGATACAATAAAAGTTTCATAAAGGGTCGAACAATATAGATCATGAGTTCATTCACAAAAATATTATCTCGTTGGATAATGTTCATGTATACATAAAGTTTATAGAATTCCTTTTTATTGATTTTAATCAAACTAAATATTGTGAAATTAAACATGAAAAAAATAAAACATATTAGAATAAATTATGTTGAAATCTAAATCATAAATTTTTTTTCTCAGATGCAGAAGTCTTAATAATACTAATATGTATCCTTACTAAATATTATTTTTGTGATTAAATGTTTATTCAAAAAAATGATTTCCCATTCCAAATGAATAATCTTTTTTAGATGCTCATTTCATATATCCAAATTTATTTAATGTATAAATATATGGTTTTATAAATTAAATAGGAAATGTGAATGAGTACCAAACCAAATGGCGAAATGTGATAACTTGTTTCTTACAACACTATGCTATCTATTTACACTATAATTAGTCAAAATAAATAATTTTATAGTATCAATGAATTTAAAAGTAAATAAAGTGGCTAATTTAATTATGATAAATTAATTCTAGTTTAAAATAATTAAGGTATATAAAATTTAAATTTAAAATTACTTAAATTGGTAAATTAACCACATGATAGATATATTGACATGGAATGTGCAACAAGATAACTATTCAATCTAACATCCTGACACATGAAAATTACCCTGACATGATTACTAAAAGAATATTCATAGTACTAATTTGATAAAAAATCAATGTAGTACATATGTTTCTTGAAAGAATGATCGTATTGATCTTAAAACATGTCATGAATCACTTAATGATCTCTATTTAAAAGATAAACCTCTTCATACACCGACTTCCTGCGATAATAATGGAAAACCAAAAATATCACACCCCTCATGAGCTACATCAAACATCTTTAAGTGAGGTAGTAGAGAGAATAAGAGGGGGTTGGATCACTATTGGTCAGCTGGTGGGCAGTAGATGAGAGGGGCTACAGGTTGTGTGGTGCATTCCTCTTGGTGATGTCTGGTGCACAGGTAGAGGAGGATAGAAGGGGATAAGTGTGGTTTGATAGGAGAGAGGGTGGTGCACAGGGGATTCTTCCACAAGTTGGTGATTCTGAGAGACTAAAGATAATGGGTTAGTGGGAGTGGAGGAGGTAGAGAGGAGGGGTGAGGGGTATAGGGCGCTGAAGTGTTTGGAGTGTTTGGAGAGGGGAGGAACAAGAGAAAAGGGGTAGGGGGGACATGCATTGTGTAGGTGTGCAATCAGGGAGGTGAGACATTGTGATAAGGAGGTATCTACATTGGTTTTTTTAGTGGTGCATAGATTGTTAAAATCATAGGAGGAGGAATCAATTTAAATTTTAAAATAAATAAAAAATTAGAAAATCAATTAAAGAGTGTTTCGAATGATAAATATTTAAAAATGTTATATTAAAATAACAGTTATAGATGTGAAATGTATTTGTGTAAATAATTACTCAATTAATATAAATTAAACTACATAAATATATACAGATACATAAAATTGTAAATAAAAATATATTAAATATAAAAAAATTTATTTTGATAATATTTTATTCTATATAAATAATAATAATTATAATATTAAAAATTGAATGAATTTAATGAAAATTTAAAACTAAAAAAATTGAAAGGACGTTTATTAATACTAAATATATTTTAAAAGAAAAAATATATACAAAAATGAAAAATTAATATAATTAAAATTAAATATTTATAAACTGGTAATAAGTCTAAAAGAAATTAAACTACAAAATTGTAAGACATTAAATTTCAATAATGTATAAAATGAATAGAAAATAGTTAGAAATTACAAAATTTAATAATGTTAAAGAGACATATATATATATATAAACTAGGGTTACATGTTTCATTAAATAAATAAATATACACGTAATAAAAAATAATAATATGTTATAAAATTAAAATAATATATTAAATTATAAAATTGCTAATATTAGTACAAAAATATACTACAAATTATCCAATTATATAAAATACAAGTGAAATACAAAATAACTAAAATGATTAAAGGAGATAAATAAATAACTAAAAGTATATTATAAAATTCTTAAAAATTCATGTGCAATCCATGTGAATGAATTGTTATGTTTCCAATATAAAATGGGAATCATATATGAATATGGTATTATATGAATACTAATCTGATTTTTCCTATATGGTGATATCCCTTATATATATTCCAATGTACAAAAGTAAACACCGACTCTTGGATTTCTAAATGAGTTCCCTTAAAACTCCAAATAACAGTACTAATGGTTCGTCTGAGGTTGATACCATGGGATAAAATAGAAAATTAATTGAAAAATATTAAAAGTCATATGATTTTCCTTACAAATGAAACTATAAAAAACATAAAAAATGATTTGATTAAGTGAGATAGAGTGGATAATTTTTATTGTTAGGGTATATAAATAATTAATAGATTTTAATCATAGTATACATAATTTATTCAGAGTCAATTCCTCAAAAACCCAATGGGAATGGTGGTCACACTTTACTCCAATAGCTATCATTTTTTTCATTATCATTATACATTATATTACTTAGTGCTCAGTAACCAAAAACATTGTATGAACATAAAATATGAATTTAACCTAATGGTAATGGTGTGAACCTCAAATTCTAGAAATGAATCTCAACAAATAGAAAAAAATCTCACTAATGAAATGGTCATGCTTAAAGGAAGAATGATATGTGGATCACACTCGCTCTATCATAACAAAATGATCATGAATTAATAAATTATGAAGGGATACAATTTAAAGGGAATAATTAAGAGAACCCATCATGGGAACAAATAATACAAACTATTTCATTAACTTAATTCCCCTTACATAGAAATATCGACATAAGAAATTCAAGCAACTCCTGATATCCATGAGAGGGTAGGAAGAAAATCCCCTTACCTAAGTAGCCTAGGTTGATTCCTTTGGCACTTTCAGTCATCTAGTTTTGTGTGACAAATTTATTTTTTAAATTAATCAAACACTATATTTATTGAATATTTCCCTTAACATGTATACTTATATCTATAATTCAAAGTAACCTTATCTATTATATTGATATTCTATATATATATCCTATTTGAACCATCCTTATCCTCATTAGGTATATGATTTATTATCCATGTTGAAATGTTACCTGACATCACAAATCATTGATGTTATTAAGATATCCTTCAAAACCATTCTTCTTTTTTCAGATAAATCCTAGATGTAATGACATCCAAATATTTCAAACAACAAAGGAACTACCATTTAAAGTCAAATACTTCTTGAATTCATTACACTACTCACAACATGAATTAACCATTTCCATTTCACATTTAATGTTTTAGTAGTTAGATCTTGAAATTTATAAATGATATCATAAAGTCATTCAGACTAATTAATTTATAAATTTATTAATAGAGAAACTATAATAACTACTAAAACATATATTATTTATAATATGGGTTGATCCCATGAGTAAAATTTAGTGAATAACATTAATTAATAGTAAATATATTTGATTACTAAATTTAATGATTAAAATAATCAATTTTAAGGAAAACTAAAAAAATATGTTACTACATGAGAAAGTTGTAGAATATAAGTCAAAACAATGTATGAAGCCTATCTTGAATGGACCAAGTAGGATCTATGTGATCAGTAAGCGGGGTATGAGTGAATCAACAATTTTTTACATTTATATTTTTTTCATTATGAAATAACCTTTAAATCCTATTAACAATTTATTACTTTTTTGAAAACCAACCAAAATAATAACAACAAGAATACCAAAATTTATAACTTTCAGTACTCAAAATGGGTAGAGAGCCCTTTGCAAGGTTTGGGAATAATCCAATATCACATAATACAATATAAAACATTCCTTTTATGTGGAAAAAAACAATAGAATATAATAAATCCTGAATTTCAATATGTTGAACAAAATAATGTATATGATTCCTAGAAAAAAATATGTAATAATTATTTCATTTCAATTTATAATCCTTCACCAAAAGAAGAAAAATGTTGTCAAAATTCATCTTATACAAACATCACATTCTATATTGTTTCAAAAACATATTGTTCAATTGATTACTAATAAATAGGTTATAAAATCATTATTATATAATTTAAATGAATTTTTGCATCCATAATTTATTATTGGGAATCAATATGTTTCATGTTTTATTGTTGGAAAATTTTTCTTCTCTACATTAAACTGAATGATTCACTTCCTATCTTATTTATTAATCGGTAATTTGTGTTCCAAAATAATCCTTTGACACCTACACAATTTTTTAAATCAATATACATCCCATAGTTTATCATATTTTCAAACTCTTATATATGTGAGCATGAAATGGAAGAGGTATTAATTACAATTTATTTTATCGCTCAATGTAAATTCAAATCTCGAAACTCCATCTCATAATTTCACTATTAATAAAAATTTATATAAAACTCTTTGAGAATGATTATTTTCATTTATGATATTTTTAATATGAAAATAACATATCAAAATCATCACTTATGATATCTTTACGAATCATATGTAATGAATGTCCCTTAAAAAGGCTTCATTCAAAAAATATTGGTTTAGAAGATTAATCTAAATTGATCATATGAAAAGTTCATCCAAAATTGTCATATGAAATTTCTACTATGCGTCCTATTAAATGTGCATCTGTAATATTCATTCAGAATTTTCACCTATGTCATATGAGAATGTTTTCCCTAAAACAATCAATTTTTTCATCTGAAAATTTTGATCTCAAATGTTCATTTGAAATATTCGTCAAATATTTTCACTCTTTTTCGTCTGAAATTATAAAAATGAAATGTTCATTCAAAATTTTCATTTTTCTCATCTAAAAATGTTCATCTGGAATTTTTACTTTTATCATAAAAAATTCACCTAAAATTTATTCTTCAATAACTTTCCTCTATCAGCAAGACCTCACAAGAATCAATCACAATCATTATATAACTACAACATCAACACATTATTAAATACATATTAATTGGAAAAAATATAAAAATATATATATTTTCCATTATACACCAAAAAATATCTCTTCCATTATGACAAATGCCCGAATCATGATATTTGTTGACTCATGATGTTGTAAATTTTCCGAATTAAAAAGCATCATCAAATCTGATTTTTACCACCATATATGTATGGTAACTTTATAATTATAATTTTATTAGGGGAAAATCATCCAATATTTTTCTGAAAATTATTGAGGAATATTCATTGAATATTTTCCCCAAAATTTCTAAAAAATGACCATCCAATAATTTTACACTAATTTTTTCAAGAAGGTTTATATTATCTTTTACACTTTTTAAGATGTTTTAATCTAATAATTTTATACTATTATCATAAGGAAATTTCGTGGAAGTTTTTTCTAAAATTTGAAAGTGAATTTTCATATGATCTTTCAACATTCATAAGAAAATATCATCAAATATTTTTAATTTTCTTACGGAATTTTTATCAAATATTTTCCTTCCAGTTCCATATATATATGACTGTGTTTTTTAGAAAACATTAAAATGTTATTTCACATTTATTAATATAATTAAAATTAACCATATCTAAAAAATGTTCTTTTAAAAAAACCAAACTTCTTTAAAGAAATCCTCTTGCAACCTAAAAAACTCCTTCAACCTATATGGCCATAACAATCTCCCCCTATAGATTTTTTTTTCAACCGAGAAACATAAATTAATGAAAATTTCTAACAAAGGCTATGGATTAATTTTCCATTAATTGATAGAGTATGTGAGGGAATTATATATTAGAATAAATAAAAATTTGATAGACAAACCATTATTTCTATATTTAGGGACTTAAGAAACTTTTATTTCACACTTCACTAAAATCATTTTCCATAATGGAAATATGATCACTACTTTTTAAATACTTCATTGAATAAATGTTTTTCCTATATTGACTTTAAAAAAAAGTTCAAATAGTTCACACATGCTGAAATGAAAACTTATCCCATTATAAAAACTACACCAAAATACACGCCCTACAAAAAACGTTTCGAAAACACCATTTGATAGACTTATGAAAAACTTTATCCACCATGGCAATACTATCCAATTATTATAGGAGATATAGAATCAAATTCACATACCTTATCATTGAAGTGGTAGAGGTTGTATTCTTTTGATAAATATAAGTTTATGAAATGGTTTCTTTTCTAATTTTTTAGGTATTATATCAACAACATGTTCCATTATAGGAAAAGACTCCAACTTTATCACATTATCCACCACAAATTTTTTGATTAGTTGATATTTCATATAAATGTGCCATAAATGAAACTATTGAATTGTATTTTTAGTCTAATTTATATAACTATGATTATAAGAACCCTAGAAAAAGAGTAACTTCAATTCACCTGAAAAGGAATCCAACTAAGACATAAAACACCTTAGTTATTTTTATGTATGAGAGATAGCCATATATTCATCTATAACTATGATTATATTTACAATATTTTGTATCATTGTATTCGAAGAATCATAAATTTCACCCCAAATGAATAGTCTACCTGATGTGGATCATCTATCACCCAAAATTAATTCCCCATCAGTATATGTATATGGTAAAAAATTAATCATTCATGAGCTATCATACTTTATAATGATTCTTTTGTGCATATGATATATATGAGAATTTATTTTTCATCCATGAGATGTGATTTTTTTGGGTCACTTTAAAATATTTCACATAAATTATCAACAGTTATAAAATATTTTCATGATGATATTAGATATAATTAATGTTCAAAAATCATTTTAATCTTCAAAAGATCATCATTCATACCATCTCAATCTTTTTAAAAAATAGTTCACATATCAATTGGTTTGAAAACTAGTAATTACTATACCATTATTTAATTCCTTAAGAGTTCCTTATAAAATATTTCATGATATAGAAAAATATATTTATTCTTTTTATGATTATTAATCAATGAAAATATGTAATTTCATTATGGATGGAGATATCCAGTAACCTTTTCTTTTACATAGAAAAATTTTCACATTATTCATCATCATTCACATAATATATAATATCACCAACATAGATAATCATAATGAGAGAAACCTATTGAGTTTATTTGATTTTTATTTTTCTAACAACCCTTATTCTCATGAAGTTAAATTTCATCAAACATGTATCCAATTTTAAGTACTGAGCTCTCAAATCATGTTTTATCCCCAAAAAATAATTTTTCAGTACACACTCATAAATTTCATTTTTTACAACCATGAATCTATAAAATTGTTAAATAAAATCTTTTTATCGATGAATCCATTATAAAAAGTTGATTTTAAATAAATCCTTAAATCATCATAACGTCATTGGAAAATGATATCAAGAACTATTTGGATAGATTTGACTCATTCAACTATAGAAAAGTCCCATAAAAATTAATTTAATTTTTGAATATCTTTTACAATCTAGAGATGATTTTTTTTCGTATGACTTCAGAAGCTTCATTCAACTTATTCTAGAACACATACTTGTTCTAATAAAAAGTTTATTATTAGGTTTGGGTACAAGATCCCAAATACAGTTCTTCTCAATTTGATCATTATATTCATTAAAAATAACAATCCAGCCACGATGTTCTATAGAATCATTAACATATTTTGTCTCAACGATTAAGTATGTGGAATGATGTGAAATAATCCATGATTTTAATTTTGTATGATCGTGTTTTTATTCATCGCCAATGATATTTTGGACATCCACCTATTTTAATAGTTCATGATGAGATATAAAAAATAAATCATCATCATCAGAAATAGATATGTTATATTATTAATTTTTTGTTACTTCATCATTGATATTATATTTTTTAATTTCTCCATGTTTTTACACTATAGTCACTTCATTTTCCCCATCTCTCATATCGTCATCTATTTTTGATTCATTATTATTAGATGTTTCATGGTCATTTAAATCTACTAAATCAACTATATTTATTTTTTATTTGTTAAAATATTTGTATCTTCTACCATCAGGATCAAAGATAATAAATATTACATCAATACCAATTTGATCAAATTTCCCAATATTTCTTCCCTTGATTTTTACAAAACATGGACTTACAAACACTAATTGGTGCTTTAAATAAGGTTTTAATTTTTCAAATTAATTATAAATCATTTCATATTACGGTATATTGAAAACCTTATTCCAAATTTACATTATTTTATTGATATCATATATCAAGAAATAATGGGAAATATCATGTTCAATTAGTATTATTCTTTAAATATCTACCAAAATTCTAGTTCTTATATCATAAACAATATATTACAATGGAGTGTAGGGTGTACTTAATTCATGAAAAATTACATGTTTCTTAGAAATAATATCAAAACCCTTCATTCTTATATTTTACCCCATTATTAATTCCAAATAATTTCACTGAATATCTATATTCGTTTTATAATATTATCTGGAAATGATTAATCATTTTCATAACCTATGATTTAAGTTTTAAAAACATAATAAATGTGATACATGTAATGTATTTAAGGAAAGTAATCATGTATTTTCCCCCTTATGTTGATTGTTTACTCATTTAGCCATAAATATGAGTGTGAATTATCTCTAAGTGAGACATTGAACGCATCACAATCTTGTTACAAATATATTTCATTATCTTCCTCATTTTTAAAATAGAAAAACATAAATATATTTTTCTAATCATATTAATTTTATCAAAAATACTATCTCACTTTTTAATCTTCATCATATTTAATTGGTAAATGTGCCCCAGCCTCATTATCCATAGATTATATTCTTCCATCATGCTAAGATAACATAAACATTATTCATATAAATATTGAATATGTTTACTTTGGAACATTATATCTTCATAAAAATTTCATCATAATCTATTCAGTTCACACGAAAAAATATTTTCAGAAAAAAAAAATTATATCATTCATCAAAATGTTTTGAAACACAAAGGATTTTGTGTTTCTTTCCATCATGAAACAAGGATCCATTGGATATAAACATTTCTTCCCCAAATATGGCAGCTCCAACAACTTTAATTCATAGTGAATCATCATTTCAAAAGTATCTATTCCTTGTTAAAACCAATATAAATTCTTCTAAATCTTGGAATCTCTTGTTATATGTGTAGATAAACCACTATCCAAATTCTATGTTCACTTTCAATTTGTAGATTTTAGTTTTTCAAAACCAACAAGAGATTTTTCCTTTACATTACTGTTAATTACAAACATGTTTTGATAGTTTTCATAATGACCTATTTTCTTACATATAAATATGACATCATTTTTCAAGATGTTAGAGTTGTTCACACAATTCAAAAATAGTTTCCATTATAGGAATATATTTTTATACATCACACAAACATTATTAGGGTGACAAATTTATGTGGTATGACTCCACATTAAACTGTTTTTCTAGTGTCTCTTTCAATTACAGTAATGTTTTTCATTTAACTAAAACATATTTTATGTATTCTAAAATCCCCCATAATAACTACAGTAAACATTGAACTAATATTTTCTTCCATTAACTCCTTACTATATAATGTTTTAATCTTTATTTTCATGAAATTTTTTAGTTTATATTTGAAACATTATTATGCCACAAAATGTTTCATATATTCAAGAAATTATTCAAAATAAAAATCATCTTTGTCTCAAATTAATCAATAGTATTAGATGATTTTAGTTTAGGGATTGAATAGTTAGAAACATCATATGTTTTAATATTATTTATTCTTGAAACATACATGGATTTCTGTAATATTTTTAATATTATGTAAATATTCACTCAACATTTCAAACATTGAGGATAAATGTTTTGGGATCTCTCAATGTTTTCATATTTTAGAACGTTAGAAAAAATATTCTAACTATGTTTTGAAATATAGATATTCGTTACTAATATTTAAAATGTGTTTGATGAGTATTTTTTATTCTAATTCCATTACCTTCAACATTTATTATAATAATTATTGATATCATTCTATTAATAATTTTATTTTTTAAAAAGTTTCATTTCCCTATGAAATATTGATTTTTCACATGAAAATGTCTTCATTTTATATGAGTTAATGTATTTCATTATCATCATATTCTCCCTTTTAAGTCATAAAATATTTTGAAGAAATTACTTCAACTCCCTTTTCAACATGTACAACATATGATTCTATTTTTATCCCTAAATTCTACTTTCATCACTGGTAAAAAATTTGTTTTGTACTTTTTGAGTTAATGAATTTTTATTAGAATTATTATCAATGCCTTACGCTTATTATTCACAATTTTCATATTTTTATCTTTAGAAAAAAATTCCTCCTTCAGATTTAGAGAAAATATAACCCATCCTTTAAAGCATGATTTGGATTTTTATGAATTCTTATTAAAGTTATTTCGTGATTTTTTTTCATAATTACTATCTTTATATTCCTTTATTTGAGAAACATTTGAAGCATGTTCTTGGTACCTCCACAATCAAAGTATTTTAGTGGTAACTTCCCATTTTCACTTTAATATTCATCTTTTAACATGTTTAAAAAATAAAGTCATTAGGAATTATACGAAACTCGTTATTATTGTTAGATTTACTTATATATTCGAATCCAAAAATTTATTGTATTTTTATTTTTAGAAGATTTTTTATAAATTTCTCAAAAATAATTTTCTTTATTCTTATAAAATTATATATTATCATTTCGTATGTGATGATTTTGATGTGTATAACATCTAATGATATAGATTTTGTGTCTCGATCTTCCAATGATGATACTTTAGCATCAATAATATCAGGAAGAATTAGTATAATCATTATCACTACAATTGAATATTTCAACTTCTCTCCAAGTAAAATTAAGGTGGTTACAATGTGAGTCACCCTTCTGAAGAAGTCACCAAAAGAATTATAATCACCCATTTTTAGATCATCAAACATCTGTTTCATGATGTGTACCATGAATTTCTTAACATACATATTTCCTTCATATATTTTCACCAAAAACTCCCAAATTCTGTTAGTATTACCTACTCCATTAACTTTGAAGAATAAAACATTCAGAAAATAATAATAGTATAATTTTGTTCCCATGCATAATTCCTAAATTTTTTATTTTCAGTATCTATTAATGGAAATCTCATAACATTGGGAGGGAAACCATAAATTGAATCATCAATAGCATCAAAACCAAATGATATGAGATATAGAAGCATTCTATCATTCCAGATACGATAGTTCATTCCATAAAAAATTGGAATTACAATAACATTAAAATAATTCATTTTATCCACAAAAAAACCACTTTTCATATAAGATTATTAATGATTCAATAAAGTGATCCATCAAATTGATAATAATTGAATTGATCAAGCAGGATATATATGATCAATGATAGGGGGTGGGGTCAAAATGTGTCCTATTTTTTAATTTATATTTTATTTCCTAGAAAACCAACATAGACTCTTGTTAAAGAGTTATAAAGTTTCAAAAAAACCCAAAAGAAAAACCATATGAAAAAAATAATTTATAATGTTCACTACTCATAAAAGCCTTGTAGTCCTTACAATTGTCTGAGAGTAATCAAAATTCCACACAATTCAATAGAAAAATAATTTTATTTGATTCCAAATTAAAAATATCCATAAATATTATTTCTACTAGGATCAGTACAACATTTTATGTGGTTCCTTGAAAAAATGATGTTACAATTATTTCATGACAATATTAGAATCTATCACCAATAGGCCCAAAACGTTGTTACTATAGTGCTTATATAAACATAATTTTTTTTATTCCTGTAAAAACATATTATTCCCTTTCATACATACAAGTATGTAGAAACACCCTTTTTCTTTCCCCATTCAAATTTTTTCTATCTGGAATATTTTTATTCATAATTATTTACATACGCAATTTTTACATCTGAAATATTTTGTCAAGAAGTTTTCCATCCAAAACTGTTTTCTTTTCAATTTTCCCTAAATAATTGGTTTATATTTTATCAGTTTTGTGGAAAATTATTATACTTTGTAAAAAATTGAATACTTAAATTATTTTCTTTATTCTTTTCCTAATATTTTTGTTCAAAAATAATTCATCAACAATTCCAACTTTTATTTTTCTATATCAGAGTAGTAACACTTTTTCTCAAACATACAAACCTTCATATATATGTGGTTAAAATGGAATAGATGTTAATTATAATTTATTAACCTACTCAAAATAAATTAAAATTTTAAAAATACCATTCAACCATTCATACATATTGAAATTTAATAAATCTCAGTGAGAATTACAATTTTCCACCATGATATTTGGAATAATAAAATATTATATCAATATAATCAATACTGAATATTTATTAATCATTCATAAAAAAATCACATAAAAACATCATATAAAAAAATGTTGTTCATAATTTTCATAAGTAATTTTCATTTAAAAATCTTTTATAAATTTTAGATATTGGTTCATTTAAAAAAGTTCATCTGAAATTTAAATTCAAAAATTTCACTTCATTTGTACAAAAATATTAGTTACAATATTGAAATTTTATCACATGTAAATTTAATCCAAAATTTTTATATGAAATTCATATCCAAAATGTTTAATTTTTTGCAACTAAAAATGTTTTTTCAAAATGCCACCTCAAATTTTCACTTTTTCCATCCAAAATATTTGTAGGAGAATTTTTAATATTATTCATCTATAATTATCATCCAAGAAATATTCATCAATTTCACTTCACTATTATCTATTATATAAAATAACCCACCGCAAAATTCCTACGACCATAACATTAAAACATCATAAAAACATGAAATTCACAAATAACATTCCTGAATAAAAAATAGTCTAATTTTACAAACCCAAACAAATTTATTACACTTTTATAAAAAGCCACAGTTAATGGGATTCTTTTACTCATTATGATGGAAATATTCAGAAAATAAAATATTCATTATATTTTATTTTCATCACCTTCTACATTTGGGAACTTCCTACATAGAATATTTTTACAGAAACCCATACAATATTTTTCCCTATAATCATTAAGGAATATTAATCATATATTTTCCAACACATTTATTAGAGAATTTTCATTCAATATTACACAAAAAAATTATTATTTAACATTGATCATATAATTTCAACTTTATTAAGAAAATTTCATTTGATTAATTTCCAAATATTTATTAAGTAAACATCATCCCACAGTTTCCCCCAAATTCCTAGGTAATGATCATCTAATGCTTTACAATTTATTAAGAGAATTTCATTTGGTATTTTTTCCCTTAAACTGATATTTTCTATCTGATTAGATCGCTATATGATTCAATTTTCAAAAAAACATTACACATTGATGTGATTTTTTATAAAAAAAATGGAAGCCATTTCCAATAATCCTTCATTTATATTAAATATCTGAATAAATATCTTAAAAAACATCAAGTAACCTAAAAAACACCTTCAAGAAATATGGACCAAATATGGCCCTAACATATGTTATCCATGTTCATGAATTTGAGTTCATATAGATTCTAAAATAAACACTTTTTCCATTGAAATTATGTATAATAAATTACAATGGTATTGGTAATTACTCTTCTCTTATAATATCGTGTTTTCTTAGTGGTCATGGTACTATAGATCATCAAGAGATGGGTAACTCGAAACCTTTATTAATAATAAAAACATTACTACCATATGGTCCTCATGAATGTTGTATTATATTAATAATATTTCTAACATATATACCTCACTAAAAAAACACAATGGTATTTCTAGAATAAGAGAAGTTGATAGTTTGAATGAATTAAAAACAGAATATGACAACCCAACTATAGTTAATTTAAAAGACACACTTACACTAATTAAATTTCCTAAAATACATATCTTAGAGAAAATATGGTAACCCTATCATGGTTTCTTTGAGGGGATGATGACTTATTATGAATATAAAAAAGAAAAATTATTAAAATTGATAGTCCGGATCCTCAGAATCCACTATGATACTCCTCCCAAGATTTTTTAAGGTGCACTTGTAATTCTCAATTTATAAAAAAACCTTATTGAGATAAAATAAATTCATATCAGGAATTACATTTTATATCTACTATTAAATAGGACAATGATATCTTATTTGAATCATCATTGACCTCCACTTAATCCATGTATAAATCCTCCACATATCCTCCTTTCAAAATATTTAAATCTTGTGCATTGTAGAGGGTAGTCAATCAAACCATATATATTTATTTTCAATATATGAACTATTGTTACCAGGATATAGATATATTCACTATATTATTACAAATCCATTTTACATAGTCACAATACTTGTCCTTTTTAATTCCAACAATAACCTGTTCCATATTGAACACTTCCTTATTATCATAAATATATCATGCATGTATTGTTCCCATGCTCATCAGTACATACCTTTTAATGGATGTATCTTGTACCATATTCATTTATTAAGGATCCTAATATTCATGGGTATGCATTCAATGATTCTTTCATCTTTGTCTTTTTCTTCATATTTCCTCATTGAATGGTGAAAACATATCTATGACATTCCATACAATACTAAATCAATTTTATTGGGTGTTACGAGCTTTAATATTTCCCATTGAACAAGGTTTCAACTTCTATGGAGTGTTGTAATTTTTAACCCATTTCTCCCACACCCATGACCATAGTATCAACTAATATAGAGTTTTTTAATTTTTGAACCCATTTCATAAAGTTCAATTCCCTAAAACATGGTTAGTATCCAACAAATCAGGTTTTTTCTTAAAGGGGACCTATATGTGACCCAATAAATTATATTCTATGACTTATTGGAATTAATTTCCATTTTCATTTAACATAGGGGCTTCATCTTCGAATTTTGAGTACATAAAGGGCATTAACCATGATTTAAGTGGAGTTTCATGGTTCCTCATACCTTATTAGTTTTGAAGAGATTTATCTCAATCAGCCCCAACAAAATCTATTAAATTTTCAATTTATAAGGGTTGTATGTATAATGAGTTAGAATAATGGATGTGCTTGAAAGAAAATAACAAAGAGGGAAGTACAAAACACATTCGTTGAGAGGTGTTTCTTGATTTATGTTCAATGTTATCGTAGTTATCTATATCCCATATCAATTAGAGGCTTTAAAGGTAACATAGATATCGATGACGTTTTTTTGTTCCCACCATATAATCATACTCCAAAGATGGTACCCTGATAACCCACTAACACCCCATGGACCTATACAAACTCACACGGGACCAACTGGATTTTTCCCACCCTTTATTGCTCTGTAATTGTTTTCACAATGTAGTATTCCTCTATTATTGGGATGTTTATGCATTATTATGCGCGACATAAAATTTTTTGGTTTCTTTTACTAATAGTGAAATCAATTTTTACATAAATAAATGAAAAATAGTTTTTCATAATTTTTTATGTATGAATTGGGAACTAATTTTTTTCCTTTTATATTCTATTTATAAAAAGTTATAAAAATTTGAATTATTCAAAAACATCACAATCAATTAATGTTTTGGAAAATAATATTAAAAAATAGATTTCAGTTTTTTTTATTTATAAAAATTTCATGTGAGAATAATTGGTTTAAAATATCCCACACTAAAACTCATGGTTATGTTAAAGAATAAAATTTGAACATTGAATTAAAGAGGATAACCATTCATACCATTATTCAACTATCATAGGTATTAAACCAACTGATTTTAAATGGGGATAAGAACATTCCTGATTCACAAGGTAATATTTATTCAACTCCTAATTTCTCCAAAAAATAAATCAACCCATATATTGTACTTTCTCCTTTTGAAATTAGATGTTTTTTGTCTTTTCTTCCATTCATGAATCTTAACTCATTATTATCAATCATGAAATGTTTTTATTTCACCATCATTATTTTTTCTCCCCTCATTCATGACTCTGTATATATGGTGTCATTATCATACATTAAAGTAATGTAAGATATATATAAACATCAAGTGGACCAATATTCTCAACCTTACAAAGAAAAACACCATAAATAATCACGGAGGCATGAAAATAACGATAAAAAAACTCCAGGGATTAAGGTAAAAAGGTATTAATGTTAAAAAATTTATTCTAAAATAGTATGTAATCTCTAAAGTATATTTTATGATAAAATAAATTGAAGTTAAATGAAATTTATTATTCAAAGTGATCGCACCCCCTTCCCAAACATAATGAAATGTTAATCAACATTTAAAACAATGAATGATGTACACCCTATTAAATTATTCTCACTATTTTTAACATTTTTTTGATTATAATATGTTATAATTTTTTATGGTTTGTTATAGAACAATATCACATCCACCACTCCATAATAAATAATAAAAATCATTGGTTAAGTGAATTTTTATTTTTGACCCTCTAAAACTCAACCCATTTTTCACTTTTTCCATATTTGATTAAGTGTGGTATCAATATAAGAATAATGAAATATATAATGATGTATTTTACCCACTTCACACGAAAACATTAAATATATCCCCATAATAAATAACTTTTTATTCAACTATAAAAAAACATTCACCCACACATCGACATTTTATTGTCTTGAAAAGAAGAAAGAATAGGGTTTGAAAAGATACAGTTGGATTGTAATGTTCTATATAGATTAATATGGTAATTCATGGAATATTAGATATTAAAATATGGATTAATGTGATGTTAGTTCCATGAATTAGGTTGAAACAAAAAAAAATTGGAATAATATTAAATGTAACAGTGTACCTTCATAGATTAGACAAAATCAAATGAATGTTCATGTAGGTCAAAAGTCCCAATATCAATCCAAGAATATGATCAGGAAATGTATGTTAGTATTAGGCCCATAAATCCTCTATGTAATTAGTAACATATTTATTTTCACATTCACTTAGGAAATGGTTAATAATAGAAAATCACTCAATATGGATTTACAAAATCCAAAGACTGTCAAATGGGTTGGGAATATAATATATAGGAATCCTCTAGCCTCCTCAAATAAAAGTTTATAAAATTTATACACTATACATTAATCTAATCCTTAAATCCCTTAAATTAATCATAAAATATCATTTATATTTATACAAAAAGCATTCCATCATGTGTATGAAAATTAAATCATGGAAATTTATTCTCTAATCATAGTGTTGGAATAAAATTTCATTTTAGTTAAAAAAAATATTTCAACAAAAAAGTGGAGTGGATAAATATTGATTTTAAATGAGAATTATACTTTTAATTAAGCTCATACTCATATTATTTTTTAAATAGTTCTCTTTATACCATTATGATGGTTATTTAAAAAACATCTCATGAAAATAAAATGAAATATATTTATTAATGGTTCAAAAATAAAAGGTGAATTTAAAAATAAATCCTAAAATAGAGTCCTAATATAAATGCAATACTAATTCCTAGGATAATAATGATAGCTAAATCATATAATGAAAATAAAAAAACAGGTTTCCTTGAGTAATAAACTCTATCTTAAGGATGTCTAGCTTGATCATACCTCTTATGTTTAGATGATTGTAGTGGGATATAGATCCAAATATATCAAATTTAAC
Source organism: Viscum album (assembly GCA_963277665.1). Taxonomy (NCBI): domain Eukaryota; kingdom Viridiplantae; phylum Streptophyta; class Magnoliopsida; order Santalales; family Viscaceae; genus Viscum; species Viscum album. The sequence goes on along the minus strand of OY728156.1, from coordinate 1,613,023,826 downwards.
CATTCATAATTCCTTTATTAATCAGTTGTGGATTTTACCATCCTACATATGATTATAATCATGATATTATGATGTGGATAAGAATGTGTAGTGTATATTACTTGAAAAATAAATAACTTTAATTTAATAACATATTAAAATTACTCTTTCTCTTAAACATTTGGCTTCCATTGTTCATATTCAGTTATATACTCTTCAAGTATAACAGATGAATTTTTATTTTGTTCTTCGTTATGAATTTCTAGAAGGATCTAAAATAGATGAATATATAAATATATAAGAATACCAATTTGACTATCCAAAAAATATTAATATCCTCTCATTATTATAGCACTATTTCAAGTGTTTGGTTCTCTTACACAACTTCACTGAAGGGATCCACTTATTTTTCGAGGATATTTTAAAATATTTCATGCATTACAAAAATAAATAACCTATTTTCCTTTTCATTTTCTTCCCGATACAATATTCATATTCTACCTTTTTTAAGAAAATAATGAGGCTTTCATCCCTGGAAACATCAAATTCATGTTCATACCTGGTGGTTTCCTCGGTATTGGATTCTTACATAGATTCTTAAATTCATTATGACATAATTTTTCTGCATCGACACAATTACAAGAATATGAAACTCAAATTATAGAGTATTTCATCATCTCTACTTAAGTATGGTTGTGGGATGGATCCACATTGATACTAGATCTCTACATAAATTTGATATAATTGATATTCTATATACTATATTTAATGTTAGAGGAAAGAATGTTCTTCCACCATGATTTTCAACCCTTCCACCATAATATAGAAGAGTACCCAAGTATTGTAAAAGAACATAAATGATGAAAATTAAACACCTAGACTAATATCATAAAACTATAATGTGATGTAGAGAATCATTTATAAACTACTAAATTAATGTTATAACTATTCCTTTTCCCTAGAAATGATTCCATGAATTTATAGGCTCAATAGGTATATTTACTTCCAAATAGGCTTAGTTTGTAAAGAATTTATGAGGACATAAACCCCCAAAACGAATAATCAGCCAAATTCAGTATGGTATTGGTTATTCGGAGGTAAAACACATAGGGAATGATAAAGAATTACATTATTAGAAATGTAATACCTATGATTAAATTATGATATAGGAATACTAAAACAAAAAAATGTGAAAACTAAGTCATCATTAAATGAGACTACACTAAGAAGTTTCACAAATCGATTAATTATAAAATTAATAGAAAATAATCATTGAAGGCATAATGTTTTTGGAATTAATTCATAGTAAACCCACTGTTCATTGTTGATATTATGTACTCCCTTGGATCTAATTTTTTCAATGGTTGGGGAACATCAGAATACTAAGAGATGAGTAACCGAAATTTTTTTTTAAAGATAACTGTGATAAAAAACCGATAGAAATGGTCATAATTTCTAAACCCCGAAATCTCAATCATCAAATATTAATCACTATAACATATAAAATGGTCATAATCAATGAATGAAAGATATATGGATCACACAACATAACTCATAACACAAAGGTTACACTTTAATAAAAATTTGGTATCAATTTGAAAGTGTAGAAGACTGATAAACCACCATGAAAACAAATAATAGAAACTATTTCATTAAATAAATTCACCTAAGATAGAATACCCTAAAAAAATCTAACATCTCATGGATTCTATAAAAGGATAGGATAACAAATCCCTAACCTTTCAATCATAGGTGGACACCTTTTGCAACATCACTCCATTGGTTCAAAGTGTCATTTATATCTTTATCAATATATTAAACCTATGACTTAATGGTCATTGAGGTTCTATGTCCCCCAATAAACACTCTAATAAAAACTCCTTTGACTTATATTTTTAATCTTTATCCATTTTCATCTATAATTTCTTATGTGATATGACATGTAGAATAATTGTTTCCCTTATATATATATATATATTATTTTTTATTTATAGAAGACCAAGCATATTTGTATAATTTAAATATCTATTATATTTTACCGCTTCATCATAATTTTGACTATTATTATACCCCATATACATATTAATGAACATATATGTGGTACATCATTTGAATTCACCCACCTTCAAGAAAAATATCATCATCGTACATGCATGGGTGGATGGTTCCTTGGACTTGTTTTACCTTTTGATTAGTGCACCACCCTATAGGGTCACTTCTCTACACACATTGGTTCGATATTGTAGAATGTTAAGGATCTGTGTTGATATTATTGCTTATTCATCTCACTAATTCATTTTATATGATGAAAACAAAAGAATACAGTATCTTTACTAGCTCGCGCTTCTTTTAATTCTTCTTCATTACTCAACTAATTTCCCTATACATAACCTGTATCTAATTATGCATATTTTCTTCCTCATGATCACTTGTTCAATTATATTATTCAATTCATCACCAAAAACATCATATTTTTTCTTATAAAGAGATAAAATATTTAGGAAAACGCACTTGATTTATTGAATGTCTGTTTCACATTAAATTTACATGTGATTTTTTATTTTTGGTTGGTTCTTTTCATTTCTCTCTATGTGAAAATACAATAACAAATAAATTAAAAAATGTGGATGACATAATGTTCATATAATCTCAACCATAATCTCAAATTTTCAACATGTTTTATCAACTTCTATCATTTCTCAACTCGATAGTGCAGAAAATAATTCTCACTTTCGTTTTCTTATTCATTAAAACCACATTATCTCAAAAGGACATGTCATGACCCCCCTTCTCTATGTTGAGTGAAGGGGAAGAAAATGTAATTCTCTTCCTTAATCAATATGAATAAGAGACAATGACCCTCGAGTCATGCCTTTAATATTTCATAGAGTAGATACATGCACTAATGTTTTTGAATTTCTCACAAAATGAAATGCATAACATTTTTAAATAAACATGATCAAGAGATAAGATAGTGAATCCAAATCAACTCCAAATAGTTAAAGTAAAAGTGAGTCCAAAATCCATTTACATATGGATGTTAACAATTAAGGATTATGTGGAGAAAAAAAAATATAAAGTACCAAAATAATAAAAAATAAGAAGCAATAGAAATATCATGGCTCTTGAGCTATTAAAGACTAGTGTAGTCTTCAAAGTTCACCTGGAAACCTGGAAAGAGTTTTAGATATGTAAGGTGAGTATACAAGTATACCCAGTAGGAAAAATAATCTAGTCATGAAAAAAGTGGGGGAAACATACTTATGACCCTAGGAGAAAACAATGGAACCTCATAGCACCTACCAAGGATTAATAAGCATCCCAGTGTCCTCATGTCCTGATCACAAAATAGAACAAGTCAGGTAAAGTAGTAGTATAAGTACATCGATATTTGGGTACCCTTCACCACATTCCCACTGGTTAACTATTCATTCCTAAAAGCTAACATCTTAACACTATAACTCTTCCAATATAATGTCACATTTTCATAATATTCCTGCACACACATGGGCCATCAGAACACACCAAAAACCCACTGGCAAACACATAGGACACAACAGCGCCACCTCTCACTTGAAGACACTTGGGCCTCACCCCAAAGACACTTGGGAAACGAAACAGGACCTGAAAAAACCTGATACCCTCATCTACAACAATCCTACCTAAATGATCATAGACTATAGTATGAATAAAGCTATTATAGACTTCCTAGAAATGCTTGAGCAATATAAACCAGATGAAGGTGCAAGGAAGAAAAATCAGTAATCATCCATCCATCCTCCCACTAGGATTTTGGGGAATACACCCTCCCCCGTGAAATGAGGGTGTTCATCACAAGGTGATAAATAAAGGTAGGATGTGTATATAAGTCACAAAGAACTATAATTTATACATATAATTTATCAAACACTCAGCCTAAACAACAGGTCCACAAAAGAACCAACCAGACCACCAGAACTACCTTTGCCGCAACCCATATATGCACAATCACACAAACAGACACTAAAAATGCATAACCCAAACCTTTCTACATTTAAATAAATTTTAATTATTAATTAAGGGGTACACATTATTTCATTCTATCACTAATTAGAGAAACAACCAAGAAATAAATGTACAACCATCTCAGAAGGTGAAGAGCCTGATTAACAAAAAAACACAACAACAAACCTGCAGTCCCTATAAAGACACATCATTATTTCTAGACACTAATTCAAGTACCTTTTACTATTATTCATCAATTTTAAATCACACAATCCTTCTATCACAACCCAATCCTATAGTCCCACTGCCAAAACATTTCATATATGTAGTCCCACTGCATCACTAGTTCATAACCGCACTATAGTTCTACTGCCCAACATCACTCCACAACCACAACACCGGAAAAGGAATTACCACTACCTAAAAGTACATACAATCAACAATCAATAATTATCTCAATTTTATTTACCAACACACCCCCTATACCACCCCATACACAGAGCTAACAATTTCCACATCTAAAACCGTAGCCCTACTGCACAGAAATACACAACCTACTCAGAGAACCAATTAAGAACAAACAAAGCCGCAGCATCATGCCAAGAATATTCATGTTTAGTAAGGGGGTTATTTAATTACAAATAAAAATAATGGGTTTGATCACACAATATGATGGATCCTTGTTAATACATTTCAATTAGATAAGTATACATGATTTGGAACATTACAAATTATAGTTATTTATCTATCATTGCGAAAAAACATCACTAGTGTGCAAGTAATGATCTCCGTGGAGCATGATTTTCATAGGTCATATAGCCACAACAACTATAAAGAAATCATGGATAACAAATAATACATGCGATCAAACATCAAACCACTATCATCTTGTTAATTGTTTTAACATGTGCTATATTTTGATCATATTCCATTATTATTTGTTTCTTGTTTTAAAAGATTTATTCACCTGTTCATCATAACGTATCATAATTACACCCACCCTATATAATACAAAATTAAAGGGAGGTAGAATAAATCCATACTTGGAACAATTGTTTATCAAAAAATCATCAATGCACTAAGAACTGGCGATCACACGAGTAATAGGAAATAACTCCAAAAAAATCACCAGAAGGGGGATGTAGCAAATTCACACTACACATCTTGATAAGAACAGTTAAGAGCACCAAGAGGTAACGAAAAAAAATTGGAGGGGGAAGATCCTATTTTAAAGGAAGAATCATTTCAGTTGACATAAATTAGCGGATTGTGGTAATGATTGTGTGGGTTGAGTATCTCTATTTCTCCAGTGTGTTAGGATATTAAAGATATACTCAATATCCATTAAAACACCCTTAAATGATTAAAAAGGAATTAAACCTGGATTACTTAAAACAATATATAAGATTGTAGAAATAAAAAAATTGGGAAGAATAGGAAAAACTCGAAATGAGTCATCTATGGGTGAGTCACTAGCGCTATGTCTCTGATGGCTGAGCAATTGACACTACCTACTAACTATGAGCCACCAACCCTGAGCTACCGACGTGACAACCTACCGATGCCTCGACCATCTGACCCCTCGACATACCGATTCCATAAAATACTATTTTCGTGACCCTATTGACAACTTAACCAAACAATTCATTGACGTATCGATGCAATGACCTACCGAAAGCTCGCCCTACTGAATGCTATGGCATACATGTTCCTTGAATCACTGATGTTGATGCCCCTAAATCAATGATGTAGATGAACCTAACTCATGGATTCTGATTCCCCTTACTCGCTAATGTCAACTCCCTAGAATCACATATGCTAATGATGTCAGTTCAATAAAATATTTTTGGCTAACTCTGGGAATGAGTCCCCAACAGTCCCTATATATCCACAAGAAATTGTTTTTCACAAATAAATGGACTAGGGAAAATAGGTTATTACCTTAGATAGCTCCCAAAAAATTCATGTCCCTATGTATTAAAAATAAATCCAGAAGGAAGATGGGTCTGAACAACCACCTCGTAAAATACCCCTCAAGGATAAACCACCTTGTGTTGTTCGAATACTAGAGTGAAACCCTGACACCGAAGGACAAATTCATGACATCTATCTCCTGAACAAATGTATGAAAACTAAGTTCCCTTGTCCCTAAAAACCATAAAAACACCAAGTTCATGCTATCGAAATACATGTCTTAGAAAGATCCTTACTGCATGTCAAGATACTATCTACTTTGGGTGGCAGTTAATCACCCACACGGGTTCAATCGCATTTTCATTAATGCATCTTGATTAGGGATTAGGTCCTACCCTCCCCATAGTTTGGTATTTTCACACACATATGGAGAAAAAGGATATAATACATTTGATAATTATCAAGGTTACACATTACATCACTAGAAAGACATAAATATTAAACACTAGAGAAAAACTCAGAACAAATCTGGGTGCTAGGAACACTTTTTTCCTCAAGCTCTTACGTACTCCCTTTACCCACCCTGCTCCAACAACAAAAGATCTGAAGGAATGGTGCATCCAGGATGATCATTATAATAATCATCATGGATATCCACTGTCCACTCCATGAATGTCGCATCATCCTCACTATCCATGTCTCCCCAGTCGCTGACATCGAAGTCATCATGTAGATACTGACGATGTTGAGATACATGGAACATGTTCTGGATCCTCTCCAACCATGGTGGAAACATGGAATTAAATTCCACCTCACGAAATCTTCCCAACACATTGAATGAATGAGCCCCCTCTTCCCATGTCGTGGGGAAACCTTTAAGAAAACATGGTACCCTACCATAAATAGTAAGGGACTCCTATGATTGAGATATGACTTCTGTCAGTCTCGAGCTTCCATCATTCTCTCCTAAACCAGATGAACCTCCTCTATCATTCTCAACACTATCTCTACTCAAAGAAGGACTTCCTCCCCATCCTTGTTTTAGCACATGTTTGAGAAACACAACCATCCATACAAGTATTTGAATAGTGACATACCAATGGTAGAGTGATAGCTATTATTGTATGAAAAGTATTCCAGAGGAAAGTGTCATACCCAGGATCCCTTGAAGTCCAGAACATAGGCCCACAACATGTCCTCATATGACTAGATGGTCTTCTATGTTTGTCCATTTGCTGGATGGTTGAAAGCGATGTTAAGGCATAGATGTGTTCCAAAATCATGTTGAAAAATCTTCCAGAATTGTGACAAAATTTTTGTTTCACAATCTGATAAAATGAATCTAGGAACTATAGGAATCTGAACTACCTCATCCACATACCTCTATGATAAGGAATCCACTACGCTCGAATCCATGATTTCCAATTAGTGGGGTGACTACATCAACTATTCCACTACTACCCAAAGAGTATTGAATCCTCCCATAGTCATGTGTAATACAATGATGAAATCCATCTATATTTCATCCCACTCACTCTTGGAAATATCTAAGGGTTGGAACAGACCTCCATGAACATTGTGCTCAACCTTCACCTGCTGACACACTAGGAAAATTTCAACAAAATCTTCCAAAACCCGCTGCACCCAGGGCCACCAAAAATATTTCATCATGCATTGATTAATATTAGAGACTTCTGGATGCACCACTAGGGGTAATATATAGATCTCAATGATTAATCCCTCTGAGAATCCTCCCCCTTCTATACCATGGAAGACTGTACTGTCATCAAAAATAGGTAGCCTCCACCACTATTCACACTCATATATAGACACAAAGCTAAAAACTCCTCAATCGACATCTATGAATCTTTTGATTCTAAATCTAACTCCTTCTGTGACATCTTTCATAAGTCATTGTCCACCAAATTCCATCTTCCTAAGGATTATGAGAACTTCAAGTTGTATTACTAGCGAAACTCCATCCACCATCACTCTCATAGGTTCAGGTATTACTAGTAGAAGATATACTTCATACTCTTCTAATCTGTGAAGACCATAATGTGCTCCCCGATGAGGTATTGTTTTCATAACTTTAGCACCAACATGACCATGAAAAGCTCTATATCATGGGTGGAATAGTTTGGTTCATTAGGAAGTAACTTCTAAGACCAATAAGAGATTAATATCCACTTCTCTTTCATCACACGGCCCAAGCCTAGGATGGTAGCATCACAGAAAGCCTCATACATCACCACTTCCTCTGATAAGTTGGGCATGAACCTCCATAAATAACCTTAAAAACATAAGAAGAAACAGACATCCACCACATTCTTGGGTGTATCCAAAGAAAAAATTGCTTCATCCTTTGATGGGTCCACAAATCTCACCTTCTAAGACACCACATGTATGTGGATGTGAACCTCTCGCATCTAGAACATGCTCCTGGAAAAATTCCCATAGATATGGTGGTGTCGAAGGACCTCCAAGGAAGTCCTTAGATTTTTGGAATGATCCTCCTCTATCTTTGACTATCTAAGGATGTCTTCATTGAAAAGGAAGACGAGTTGGTCTAAGATCTTGTGGATGATAGAGTTCATGAGCCCCATGAACAAGGCTAGGGAAATCATAACACATAAATGAATCACCATAAAATATAAGTTCCCATATTTTCATTTGAAAGTAGTCTTTGGGATGTCACCCACATTCACCCTCAACTGGAGATATATAGATTGCATATCGATCTAACAAACTAACATGGCCCCTTCAACTGGTCGAAAATATTTCCTATACTCATAATGTGGTAATGGTTCTTGACCATTAAATGATTCAATCTTCAGTAGTCTATGATCATTCATAGATTAATGTCTTCCTTCATCATAAACAGGACTGGAGCAACCCATATCAACACACTCAGCAAGATAAAACCCATCTTCATTAGGTTTTCTACCTAAATCTGCATCCCCCACAGCCCAAAGGGATCCATCTGATAGGGATCGTTCAAAATCAGACATGCACCTAGTTGCAAGTCTTTTTCAAACCCAACATCACTTTGAGAGAGTACAGTCACTACCTCCTCTATAGAGACAACTAGGAATCTATAAAAACCCTCTAAACATCCACCGTATTTGCGTTTTCAGAATTCACTAACAGTTCTACAGACAAGGAGAGAAGAATCCATGCACCGACTGGCCACCTGACAACTTCGCTCTCCAATGAACACTACATGATAGCTATCCATAACTAAGAACATGACTCTTCTTCAGAAGCAGTTGACAACAATGTGAAAATAAAAAAACCAATCAATTCGAAGGATTACATCCTACAACTTCATCAGTTTTAGAATGAGATCCCCACTATATGGATGCAGCCCCAACAACAGTTTATTTCACCAAAAAACATCAAGAAAATTGGTTTTACCTCAAAATGGCGTACTCAAATCCTGGGTAATGGAATGTATCTATACATCTGAACCCCTATCATGGCATAGACTGAGTGAAAAAAAGTTTGATAAGATCCCAGATCAAACAAATCAGATGAATGATTACTAAATAGATGGATCGTAAATCAGATAACCTTCGGCCCTACTAGAACTAATGCCTCGGTGGAATGAAACTACCCACAGCCAAAACATATACCCATCTACTGTTGACCACATACCCAACCATTTCGTAGTAGATGTCCTTTAGGAGCACCCTGAAGTCTACCTACCCCAACATCGGCTACCCTTGGTGGAGCAGGTGCTCACTACCCATGTCGTTAGAAATTCTTGACTGTATACTGTTGTTGCTGAGGTGGGTGATGAACTTTCTCAGCCCCACCATATTGTGATCAACCTGGGCAATAGTTCTTAATATTTCCATGAACACAATAGATAAAGCATATTGGTCCCTAGCATATGGGGTACGGGTGAGGTCCATACTATCAGAACTAGAACTACTGAGGAATACTACCGGATGGCCGAAACCTTAGGGTCCTAACACTGGAGACATGATTCTAACTAACTTCCTGTCATACTTGGTTGGATCCACTCTAGTGGTACACATAACTACAATTTCTTCCTTTCTACTACTTCAGCCTTCTTGAAGACTTCTATTTATGTGGGTAGGGTAAATGGAGTGACAAAATACTGAATAGAAGGTCATAGTTCCTCCTCTATGAATCTGTCATGGGAGTCCTCGTCTCGAAAGTGATCCGGAGCAATTCATTGGAGATCCTTGAATATGATCCCCAATTCCCTCACCAACATACTCCCCTACTAAAGGGAGAGTATCACTTACCTCTTCTTGGCCTTCATCATCGAGGAAAGGAACTCTACCTAAAACTCCTTCTTGATGTTAGCACATAAATTATTGGTCTCCTTCCATTCCCCAAGGTAGAGAGTCCACCACTAATAAGATGTTCACCTCATCTAGTCCACTACCAAGGGAACTCAGTACTCCCTTGGAGCCTGAATCAAGTTAAATGTGTTTTCTATCTCATTAATCCAACCCTCCATCTTTGAGTCTGAAACATAGCCTTTGAAATTTCCCAGATTATGTTGCTGGAAGGAACCAAGGTTCCTTTTCTACAAGTTATCTTCCTCCTCTCGATCATCCCACCGTTTACCAGCCAGGTCAGTCCGCTGGGCCTCAACTGCTCGTACCACACACAGGTGACGTCCAGGTTCCATAGCTGAAAAGTTGTAAACAAAGAATGCTTAATCCCAGTTAGAATGGATATATTCTTTTAAATTAATTTTAACTCTTAATTATTTTTAAATTTACAAAACTCCCTAGACACAAAAGAACACAATTCATTATGATCCATTCACCTTTACTAGTATCTCTATTGTACAATCAGTGTAACCACACTTGGTTGTTCAGTAAGTCCAGATCACTTGTATTAGATCATGGGGGCCCCAAAATCTCATGTCCTAGATGGTCTTCCTTGGCCTATTTCATGAACCAGTACATCAAAACACCATTTCCCTACCATCCCATGCAACCCTCATAGTGCTTAACTTCGAACTCCAGCCTATCCCTCATAACGTTATTCTAATACCATTTTGTCATGAACCTCCTTCTCCAAGATGAGGGAAGGGGATGCAAAGTCCCATTCCCTTCATTATTTACGATTAAGGAGAAATAATGACCACATGATTAGTACTTTCAAAAGGTCCCGGAGTGACAATTAGCACCAAGGGTATAATAACCTTGGAAAAAATTGATGACATTGCATTGTTTATGGAAGTAGATTTAGAGATAAGAATGGTAAGCCCATAAAACTCCAAATAAAAAAACTAAATTTAAAGAAACAATCCATTTCCACCAGAATGTTCACAATTAAGGATGACAAAAAGTACAAAACATTGCATAGTAAACTACCAAAAGAATAGAAACTAAGATGAAACAACAACTATCCTGAAATATGAGCTTGTAAAGTCCATCATTATCCCCAAAATCCCCCTATACATTAAAATGAGTTTTAGATTCGTAGGGTGAGTATACAAGTATAAGCTATAAGAAATACAATTCTACTCATGAAAAAGTGGGGGAAACATACTAATTCCCCTATGAGAGAACAATGGAACCTCAAAAAACCTACTAAGGATACAAACCCTCCCATCCTTACTATGGAATTCTCACCAAATAGTGCTAGTCAAGTAATTTAGATGTATAAGAAGATTGATATTTGGGTACACAACACCACTTTCCCACTAGTTAAATAAACATTACTGAACACTAATTTATTAATTATACAACTATTACTATATGTACTCCCACTACTATAACCTTCCCACACACATAACCCACCCGTAGACACTTGGTCCACAATAACCACACCTCTCAGTCAAAGACACTGGGCCTCATCCTGAAGTTAGTTGGGAAAAAAATTAGGCCCAAAAGACTTGATACACTCATCCACAACCAACCTTCCTGATGTATCTATTACAATGGTAAGCCTCAAAAAATTGTTGCCTGCTCGAATATGCTCGAGTGGTAAGAACTAAAAGATGATGCGATGAAGATAATTAGAAACCAACAATCCATCCTCCTACTGGGATGTGGGGAAAGAACCCCCCCCCCATGAAATGGGGGTGTTTGGAATATGGTGGTCCAAATAGGTAGGGTGCATATAGAAATCACAAGGAACAAAAATTTATACATATAAGTAATCAAACACTAAGCCTAACCTATTGGTCCCCAAAACAACCAACGAAACCACCAGAAAAACACTTGCAGCTACCCCTATATGCACAATCACACAAAAGCCACTGCCAAAGCATAACCGAAACCCTTTTTCATTTAACCAATTTCTATTATTAACTAAAGAGTTCACTTTTGTTCATTACACTGATTCCCAACGCAACAACCGAGCACAAAAATTGAAACTATCTCAGAATGAGAAGAGCGTGATAAACTAAACACATATCAACCAACCTGCACTCCCACTGCACACCCCCGTTCTTCCTAGACACCCATATAACTGTTTCCAATAATAATTCTTAAAATTTATACTACAAAATTCTTCTCTCACAGACTAGTCTGGCTGCCCTGAACCCCATACCTTTTTCCCAGATGTTGTACCACTGCATAAAAAGTTCATAACCCCAATGCATTCCCACCTCCGAACTTCATTCCACAACCAAAAAAAAGAAAATGTAGTCCCACATCCTGCAAGTCCATCCATTTTAGAATCAATCATTCAATCAAACTGGGATACCAACACGCCCCTTGTATCACCCCATACACAAAGCCTACAATAACCACCTCTTAAATCGTAGCCCTGCTGCACAAACATACCCAACCAACTCATAGAACAAATTAAACACACACAAAGCCACACCAGAAGACTTGAATATTTAGGTTTAGTAAGACATGTTCTTTAATGGCACTTTAAAAATAATGGTGGTTATCACACTAAAATCTTGATCCTGGGGAATTCATTTCAATTAGCCATGTATACGTGATTAAACATATTTCATATTACAGTAATTTATCAATAATCATAACAAATACTAGAAATCACCATTGTACACACAAATACCACCAATTACCATGATTTTCAAGAGGCAAAAAAACAAAAAATCCAAAATTAAATTATGTATAAAAAATAAAATAGGTGATCAAACATCAAACCACTCCAAGCCTGTTATTTTATTGACCTATGTTATATAATTTGATCATATTACATTCTTATTTATTTACCATTTAATTAAATTTATTCACCCGTTATTCAAAATTTATTCATTAGTAGACCCACCATGCATGATAAAAAATTAAATAAAGGAACAATACATCCCAACCTGGAACAACATGTGATCTAAAATCCTCATTGCACCAAGAACAGGGGATCACATGAGTAGTTGGAAAGAACTCAAGGAAAAATTAGTAGGATGGAGATCTAGTATAGGTGAATGAATCTTCTAGATAAGAATACATTAGTTTCACGAAATTGGAATGAAAAAAACACTTGTAAGGGAAGATCTCATCAATGAAGAACCAGATCCTATTTTAATGGAAGAACAATTTCAAAATCTACAAATCATGGGATGGTGGTAATGATTACATGGTTCGACTATCTCTAAGTCCAATAAGAATTAGGATATTAAAGATATACTAAATATCCTTTGGAACACCCTTAAAAACACCTAAATAAGGCTTTAAACTCATTTTTACGTCAAACAAGATATAAGAGGTGTGAAATGGGGAAACTGGGAAAAATTGGAAATGAGTCACCAATGGGTGAGTCACCGACACTATGCCACTGATGGGTGTGCTACCTACATGGCCTACTGATGTTGAGCCATAGATGCTAAGCTACTGACGCAATGATTTTTTGATGCCTCGACCCACCGACACCTCAAGCTATCGACACCATGACTGACCTACCGACACCTAACATACAAATGCTCTGGCCTACCAACACCTTGACTCATTGATGCCAATAACGCATAATAACATATGCTAATGCCCTAGATTCAACAATTTTTCCACCCCTAACTCTATAATGTAGACGCCCCCAAATCACTGATGCTGATGCAATCAATTCTATACTGGATTTTTTGCTAACTCTCAAAATGGGTCACCGACACTCCCTATAACACCAAAAACACTGTTTTATCTCAATGGAATTTCCCAAGAGAATCTAGGTTATTGTGGAACTATTCTATATGTATTTTACACAACATCCACATATTCATATTCTCACAAAATATGATCATAGAATAACTAAAATTAAATATTTACAGTTATGTGAATATCATACAACATGAACATGAGGAACATTGAATAACATCATATTCATTGGATTTAGTGCATACCTACAGAACATATATAGAATCTAGTTGAATGCCTACAAATAATTAGCTAATTTTATTTATTCTCAACTTCTAAATATAGAATAACAATATATTTTTGATAATTTAAAACATGAGGATCACAAAAAACATTAAAAAAATTTATTTTAATGTTTCATGACATATTGAATTATTCCACTTTTAGGATAATGATTATTCTTAACAAAACGTCTCAGTTAACATCATCTAATTTTGATCAACCATAGAGAACACCCAAACCATTCTTCCCAAAAAATGTATCCAAATTGATGATGGGATTTTTATACGACACTATAAAATTATTTCCCCATATAAATGCAGTAAAATGGTGACTATGGGGTTGTCTCACAAGGTGGTTTCATGAAATGATTTAGAACAGAATCCTTGTTAATTTTTTTTCTTAAAATTCATAAGTAAAACTGGGAATTTAAAATGAGTTGGACAAAATTTAATTATAGGAAAACATTGAAAATGTAAATCTATATCAGTGATAGGAAATCAAATGCATGCAGGAATAAAAAGAAACTGAAGAAGGTAGTGGTGGATGAAGTTTGATCCTCAGATACTCTATTAAAATTTGTAAAAACATTTATTCCAATTAAATTATCCAATGTATACCTCAAGACGTCAATGTAAACACCTTAATTTAATAGAGACCATATTGGGACCTCAAATATGAGTTTCATCTCTCTTATAAATGTGATCTAATTACTTGAAAATATCTGGGAAACCAAAACAGATTAAACCCATCATGCTCAATGTTGAGAACTCAACAATGAAATTTAATCAGTGAGAGAATCCAATTTAATTTCATAAAATTATAGGAAATATATAATAATTAAAAAGAAATGAAAAGATTTATTAAATATACCTCCTTCAATCATGAAATTAGTTTTTTAGATAATTCAAAATGAAAGAGTTCATAATGGAATGAACAAACACAAAAGGGGAAATGTCTTCGGATCATTGTTTCCCACCATCTCTTCGACATTATCCCTTTATGAGTTTATCACGTAATGAAATTATTCACTTATACATCATGTTTTCACCATCACATCACCCTCATCTAATCCACCCATCCCATGAAATGATGTTGATAATAGAATATAATGCTAAAATGTGGGTGGAAATTGTTACCTAGAATCTGTTTCCTAGAATTGTCACTCTATTTACGACCTCTTACTTTCTTAATATCCTTCTATATTCTTCTATAGAGATTTTAAAAATAATATTATATGTTGAAACTAAAAATTATAGAGTCTTTGTACACATTTTCAAAAACATATGAATTATTTACTGAAGAAAACATACTCTTTCCCAAATTACCTTTTATCGTACCCTAATTGGATACACTCTTATTATAATTTAATTATCGAATTTCCACATGAAAATCACAATTCATGAGATCCTGTGATTCTATTATAATATCCAATTAGAATCAATGAATTTGGACAAATGTATCTGGATTTATTTCCTTTGACAGAGGCGAGGTCCACTCTATTGAGAGAAAAACTCTCCATAAAGATCTATTTAAATGGTTCATTAGAAGGTCAAATAAAATATTTTCCCTATTGAAAAAAATGTTTCCCATGAGCATATAAATGTTAATAAAATCAATTTATTTTTGATAAATTTTGAAAATGATATTCCTAAAATATAGAAGTAATTATAAATAAGTAAAAATATAGAATTTTGAAATTTTAAATTTCAAGTTCTAAACATCCCTAAAATTGAAAATCAATGAAATTTAACTCAAAATGTGAAATTTTTAGGGTGTAAATAAATGAATTAGAAATGAAAAATAGTGTAAATATTAGCTCTATCATTATAATATGGCATGAAAAAGACATACATTTGAGATCATCAATAACATTTTCTTGAGTAAATCTCATGAGAACATATATAGTTTATAATTGAATATGTACAAATAATTCACTAATTTTGTTCTTTCCCATCCTCTTAATAATCGATCACAACATAATTTTGACAATTAAAACATGATGAATATTATGATCATTAACTTTTTTGTATTTTTAAATTTCATGAAATCAAGAATTATTCTCATTTCAGGATTTGAAATATTCATAACCTTTCATCTAAGTTTACATCATATTATTTTGATCAACTAAGGAGATAATTGAAATCATTCTATTATATTTATTCTCAATGAATTTAGATTTTTAAAAATTCAATATATTTGATAGTTATTTATATGAATTATTATAAAAAATTGAGTAAATTTAGTTTATTCTTCACAAGGTATATATAGGGGAGATCACTCAAATCTGTATTGAATCATGGATTTACAAAAGATTAATGATATTTGGAACTCGTGAGAATATCTAAAACATCTTAAAAATTAAATTCATATAAATTATCATATTTTGGAAACAGAATTCTTTCATATTTCATTGGTCATTATTCTCTGTTCATGAAGATCACAGTATCATTAATGTAATGTTTTAATCACACAACACTTGATGTTTTTGAGGTTCGGTACAATTTAGAACACCTCTTGCATCATCCCTAATCTATCATCTGATTAGATATTTTTTTCTTAAATATATTATTTCATCCCGTAGCACTATAGAATTTTAATTATTTTTTGATGGCTACATATTCACTAAAAGATGCTTATTGTGTGGACCTATGATACCAATTTAACCTTAAACATAATGGTTATGTATCTCCTAAAAACATTATACACAAAACATAAATGGTATCTAAATGTCCACAGATGATGTATACATTGAGATATTTTTCAAAAAAAAACATTCAGAAACTGATGAATAAATGAGGGTTATTATGAAATAAAATGACTGTTATGCAGAGACAGATCATGCTTACGATTACATCTTCGATGTCTATGCTAAATGAAATAATGGTTACACTTACACCACGGTAGAAATATATTTGATGATGGATCCTTTTGATGTATTGAATTATTATTATAGTGGTACATAAAACATGGTTACACAACCAGAGAGTCTTTAATACAATCATCCATTATTGTTGATATATTGAATACATAGATTTCTATACTTTAAAAAATTTCAACATCATACTCCAAAATTCTTAAATGAATCTCGTATTTTAACAAATCATCTCAATGCCTCTTCAATAAATTCATGTCTTTCATCCATGTGTTATAGAACACAATTATGATTTTTTTACCTCCTCGGGTGTTCAATATACCCAATCACACTGGATTTAAACACTATTAATAATATCTCAAAACGTTTACATAATAAGTCGCTCTTCATTGCTAGATGAACTCCTATACAAAACATGTTAAAAACTTGAGTAAATGTTTTTTATAGGGGGACCCAAATATAAAATCATATGTTGTCAAAATATATTTCCTAGATGTTATTTATTATAATAACCCTTTTGAAATTATCATTCATAAAAAATATTCTAATTATATCATTAAAATGATATATTTTCATTAATATTAACAGATTTTCATTATTATTGAAAATTTATGACTTCATTTATTGAAAAAAATATTAATTATTCATTAATTGAAAAAAATATCCCTAATTGAAAATATTATATCCTTATTAAACCAATAAATGGAAAACATTATATTAATAATTAAAAAATTTATCATTAATTGAAAAATATTAGTTTGTCCATAATTGAAAAATTATAATTCATCATTATTGTAAAATGTAATTTTATCACTAATTTAAAAATATTATATCATTAAATAAAAAAATATTTAGTAATTAATTGAATAAATATTATTATTAATTGGAAAATATTTGTTCAATATTATGTTGTTAATTAAGAAACATAATTTTACAATTATCTTATCTTTAATTGATAAACAATTTATCATTAATATTTTAAATATGTAAATATTCCCAGAGGAAAACTACTTGAATAATTTTTATCCCTCATTCAAACATATTGCATGAATATTGATGTTTTTTATATGTATCTTATCATTAATAGAATAACATTTTATTATAATTTTATTGAAAATATTATAAATATTAGTAGAGTTATACTAATTGAAAACTATTGTATCATTATTTTATGACTAGAATATTTCAAATATTTTTAAATATCTTTCCATTAAATTAATTTTAATGTTATATTTTACCATTAAATTAATTCTCAAGTAATATTAGTGGTATCAGATATGTGATCCAACTTTTGGAATGAATTCAATTTCTTTGATAAGAGGTAAGTTCAAAAGGTGTGGCTACGACAATAATATAATTGGTTATTTTAACTTCTAGAGTAAATTATCATTAATTTTATATATAATAAAATTTCTTCATTAATAGATTTCACATCATATTCAAATTTAATATATTTTTATAAAAATTAAGCTTTCAATTATTTAAATATTAACATAATTGGTAATTAAAAATAATTTACAATTAATATTTCAATATTATTTCAATATTATCCTAGAAAAATATTCATATTTTATTGTCAAAATATTATTTTTTAATTAATATTAATATATTATTTTATTAGTAATTGAGAAAATATTAATTTAATATGAATTCAAAAAAAGTTCTTTCACTAACTGAAAATATTAAATAATAATGTTAACATTAATTGAGAAATATTTTATTATTAATTGAAAAACAATTTATTATTAATGGAAATATTTTATTTTATAATTAGTTAAAAATATTATGTTACCAATAACTGAAAAAATACATTATCATTAATTGAAAATTAATATTTTATCATAAATTGAAAAAAATTATCATTAATTAATATATATTAATTATTTATTTTTTCCCCTAATTTAAAATCATTTTATTGTTATATTATCTTATATATTTTTAATATTACTAGAGTCATTATAACTGAAAATATTATATAATCATTAATTGAATGATATTATCTTATCTGTAAAGAAAGGGATTTATTTTATTAATAATAGACTATATTATATTATATTTTAATTTATTTTTTCATTAATTGAATAATTATATTAATATTAATCGAAAAATAGTTTATCATTAATTGAAAAAAATATTATCAACTGAAAATTCAATTTTATCATTAAATTTATTTTATCAGTACTTGAATAACATTGTTTTATCATTAAAATAATATCATCAACATAGAATTACTTTTTAAATATATTCAATGATAGTAAAATATTCTATTTTTATAACTAAAATATTGTTTTATCATTAAATATAAATATTATTTTATCATTAATTGAAAAATATTATTTTATCATTAATTGAAATATATAATTTTATCATTAATTATAAATATAAAAATTTGTTAAATTTATGTTATCATAAGTTGAGAAATATTTTATCATTAATTAAAGAAATACATTATCATTATTTTTTCATTGTTAAAATTATCATGTAATTATTTTATTGTTAATAGAAAATTATTTAGTCATTGATTGAAAAATATTATTTTATTTTAAATATATCTAGTTTAATAATATTTTAATCGCATATCGTTGTTTAGTGAAACTCGGTATTCCGTACAATGCAAGCTATCGAGGAAGGTCACGATTGCGTGTAAAGAAAGCCAAGCTAATGTTGTGTGTAGTGAAAGATTCCTTTGATGATTTATATAACATAAAAACAAAATATTTATCATAAATGTCTCGGGTGTTACATTCTACCCCCCCCCCTTAAAATGAATTTCACCCTCGAAATTCATCACTTTGTAACAAACAGATGAGGATACCTTTCCCTCATCATATCCTCAAGCTCCCATGTAGCTTCTTCTAATTTGTGGTCCCTCCATAAAAATTTCACCAATCAAGTGGTCTTGTTTAGTAGGACTTTTTCGCTACGATCTAGAATCTCTATCAGCTATTTTTCATAAGCAAGATCTTGCACCCGCGGTACAACTTCTGAGTTGAGTACATGTGAAAGATCAGCTGTGTAATTTCTCGGGAGAGATACATGGAACACATCGTGAAATTGAGAGAGATTTGGTGGAAGTGCCAATCGGTAATCTACCTTTCCAATACGATCCAGTATTTCAAAAGGACCGATATATCTAGGGATCAACTTCCCATTCTATCCAAATCTCATGACCCTCTTCCAGGGAGATATTCGTAAGAACACTTTATCACCCACTTCAAATTCTAGGTCTTCTCTTCGGTTGTCGGAATAACTTTTCTATCAACTCTGAGCTGCTCTTATGTGATGTTGAATTGATCTGACCTTTTCTGCCATCTCATTAACAAGATCAGGTCCTGGTAGCTTTTTTTCCCAACTTCATCCCAACAAGTTGGAGTCCTGCATTTCTTTCCATAGAGAGCTTCATAAGTAGCCATCTGAATACTGGAGTGAAAGATATTATTATAAGAAAATTACACCATAGGTAGGTGTTGATCCCAACCACCTTTGAAATCCATAGAGAAATTTCTCAACATATCTTCTATAGTTTTAATTTTTCTCTCAGACTGTTCGTCTGTCTGGGGATGATAAGCAGTGCTGAAACTCAACACTGTATCCAGAGTATGCTGAAGACTTCGCCAGAACTTTGAGGTAAACCTCGGATCCCGATTAGATATAATAGAAAGTGGTATTCCATGCAATTTTACCACTTCCTTTACATATATCCTGTCAAGCTGATCCAGAGAGAAATCCTCTCTAATATAAATGAAGTGTGCAAACTTTGTATGAAGATCAACTATGACCCAGATAGCATTATTTCCTTTGGATGTTTTAGTAAGTCCGGTGAAAAAGTCCATAGTGATGTTTTTCCATTTCCATTCAGGTATGGATAATGGTTGTATCATCCCCATAGAATTTTTTCTCTCATATTTAACTTGCTGTCAAACCAAGCATCGAGAGACATATTCAGCAACATCTCTTTTCATGCCATCCCACCAGAAGTACTCTTTTAGATCCCTATACATCTTCGTGCTTCTCAGATGAATAGATAATGAAGAACTATGAGCCTCATCCAGCATCTCCTTCTTTAATTCGGGGATGGGAGGAACACAAACCCGATTCCGAAACTTTATTATCCCATCAAAAACAAGGTTGAATTCAGGATCATTTCTCACCTTTTTTTGTAACACTACATCTTCTTTCTGTGCCTCTTTAATCCTTACATGAATATATGGTTGAACATTAATTTGAGAAAGATACGATTTCCCCCCTTCCATTATAATTCCAACATCCATCCTTTGTAAATCCATAAATATTGGATCTTTTGTGATCCTCATCATGGATGAACTGGCATGGTCTTGTCGAATTAATTCATCTTCCACCTTGTTTGCTTTCCCAGGGTGGTAATGAATTGAGCAGTCGTAATCCTTAATCAACTCCAACCATCTTCTTTCGTGTATATTCATCTCCTTTTGTGTGAAAATATACTTTAAACTTTTATGATCAGTATAAATGTCACACCTTTCTCCATAAAGATTATGCCTCCAAATCATTAATGCAAAGATTACTGCATCTAACTCCAAATCATGTGTTGGGTAATTTTTCTCATAGATTTTAAATTGTTGTGAGGCATAATCTATCACCATATCATTTTGCATAAGAAAACACTCCAGCCCCTTGTTGGATGCATCACTGTAAATCCCAAACCATTCTCCACAACAAGGCAGTGTGAGTACAGGTGCACTAGATAACCTTCTTTTCAAATCCTTGAAATTATCTTCACATTCCTCCGTCAAAAAAAAACTTAATTCCTTTCCAAGTCAACCTGGTTAGTGGATTATATAATCATGAAAAATCATTCACAAAATGTCGATAATATCCAGACAAACAAAGAAAACTTCGGATCTCGGTTACTGTTGTTGGTCTCGACCATCTTTCAATAACCTCTGTTTTTGCTGGATCCATAGATATCCTCTCTTTTGAGATTATGTGACGCAAAAATGAAACTTTTTGAAGCCAAAATTCACACTTGGTAAATTTGGCATAAAGCTTATTCTTTCTCAAGGTCTTCAATATAATTCTCAAGTGATCTTCATGTTCTTCCTTGATCTTTGAATAAACAAGAATATCATCTATAAATACTACCACAAACTAATCAATATAGTCTCTAAAGACTCTATTCATCAGATCCATGAAGATAGTAGGGGCATTAGTAATACCAAATGGAATCACTATAAATTCATAGTGTCCATACCTTGTACGGAAAGCCATCTTTGGTATATCCTCCCTTTTTACCCTTAATTGATGATACCCTGAATGAAGATCAATCTTGGAAAAGAATTGAGATCCTCATAGTTGGTCAAATAAGTCATCAATGTGTGGGAGAGGATATATGATCTTGATAGTTATCTTGTTAAGTTCTCGACAATAAATGCAGAGTCTCATTGATCCATATTTCTTCTTAACAAAAAGAACAGGTTCTCCCCAAGGTGACGCACTAGGGAATATGAACCCCTTATCAAGATTCTCTTGGAGTTTCTTATTCAATTCATGCAACTAAATTGGGGCCATTATATATGGAGTCTTTGAAATAGGCAAAGCACCTGTTACGAGTTCTATTGAAAACTCAACTTCACGATTTGGTGGAAGACCTGAAAATTACTCTGGAAAGACATTATCAAACTCTCGTACAACAGGCATATTCTTAATCTTGAGTTTCTCACCAACCATTTGAAATAAATAACCTTCATTTAGTGGAATCAAGGCCCATATGATGGAAGAAATTTACACTAGAAGGTTATGTTCATCCTTGCATTGATAGACAATCATAGATTGATCTGGAATATGAAATGTTACTTCCCTTATTTGGAAATTGATATGAGCTCCATATAGAGAATGCCAATCCATGCTATGAATCACATCATATTCCACTATAGGGATGATCACAAGATTTGCAGGCAGCACTTTCCCACAAACATCAATCGGTGAAGAATTATAAACATTTGATGTGACTGTTGTGCCATTAGGGGTTGTCACAGCTAACTCAACATCTAATTTTTGAGGTAATACGGTGATACCCTTAGAAAATTCTTCTGAAATAAAAGAGTGGGTGGATCCAGAATCAAATAAAACATTTCCTACATTAGAGTGGATGATAAGTGTACCTTTCACCACATCTATATCGTACTCCACATCGCTGATAGAAATTTCATGTGAAATTAATTTGTCTTTAGCCTTAAGAGTTTGTTGATGTCGATCATCATCATCAACCCTTGGATTTGGGCATTGATTTGCATAATTCCCCATCTCCTTGAAATTGAAACATTGAAGTGTAGTAGGTTCATTCTGTGTATCCCTTCCTTTGTTTTCATCCGTAGATATCTTCTTCCCATAATTGCAGCATTCAAATGCCCGATGACCTTCCTTTCCACATTTGAAACATTTACATGTCCCTTTATGACAACTCCCTCCATGTTTCTTTCCACACATTGAGCATAAGGGAAATCTCATCTTTTTTTTAGTGTGCTCTTTTGATTTTACTTTGAATTCCATTTTCCTCTTCTTATCAAACCCATATGACTGATGGGTTACTCCGATCTCCATTTCAACTTTGAGAGCACATCGAATGATTTCCTCGTAGCTATTGAAGTCCCTTATGGCTAAGGCCCTTGGAAGACTTGGTTTTAAGACACAAAAGAATCGATCGATCTTACTCTTAGGTTGGATAATAATACCAGAAGTGTACCTTGCAAGTCTTGTAAAATTTGATTCATAGGTACCAACAGATTCATCATCCTTTTGCTTCAGTTCAAGAAAATCTTTCTCCATCTTTGTTCTGAGAATACGAGGGAAGTACTTATTGAAAAATAAGTTCTTGAACAAGTCCCATTCCTTGGACTCAATTTCATCTATTTTCCTCATATTATTAATAAGATTCCACCATTGATCAACATCTCCTTACAAACGATACAATTCTAGGATGACTTTATCATGTTCAAAACATTGATGAACTGAAAATATTGTACTGATCCATTGTTCAGCAACTAAGGGATCAGTAGACCTGCTGAATGAAGGTGGACGCTGCCTCATGAAGGATTCAACAGAATGTTGCTCATTCCTTTGCTCGTTTGGAAGTCCAGCATGATTCATAGCTTGAGAATGTTGTGTGATCATGGCTACAAGATTTTTCATTCAAGCTCCCATAATGTTTGGTTGCTCTGGGGGACATCCATTACATTGGTCGTCGCATTCCTCATTAACACGGTTCCTTCAGGTTCCATCCATTGACTAAAACCAGGAAGAATAGTGTGAGCAACACTAATTATAATAGGAAAACCACATAATCAAGAATAAAATTTCACACTTAAGGCCTTATCCTAGGTTATTCATGGTCATTTCTAAAACACTAAGATTGTGTTCTATGTTTAGACTTATCCTTAGGGTTCTTACTAAGGCTTTCACATCCTAGTTTCTAATGGTTGACTATACATTTCCTCTGATACCAACTATAACTACCCATACTATACATACATTGTTATTAATTCTAAATTGAAGAATAAATATTACAACATATAACAAAACCATGAAAGGACCATATAGGTATAGTGTCTTTAGAAACTGGGAAACATAAACAACTGGTTCATAAAGAATCTACATTGCCTCCCATTTATTTCACCATATCTAGAGTCCCTTTTGGCATATCCTACATAATAACCTTCTTCCTAAACTGGGGGAAAGAAAACATACAAAAGGTTGAGCTCAAATGCTCAGTAAGGGTAATCAAAATAAAAATCAATCACATCATATTCATAAGAACATAACATTTTAGAAATCTTAACCTGCAAAAGAAATCATAATTTCATAACATGGGACAAATCATGGTAGTGAAATGTAATCACAATAATCATAACCTAAAACATGAAACTTTGTGACATACACACATAATCATAGAGAATCATTTCTTATTAGTCAAGACACATTTCCAAGATTATCTTAGTGGACAAAGTCCATTTCTAAACCGTGTTCACTCCTCGTTCCAGTCCAGTTTCACTGAACCGGTTTAACCTACCATTCCATCCATGTCTATATCATGAGATATAAAATCTTTACCCAATACATTGGAGGGTGATATAGTTCCCACACATCTCATAATGATACCATTCTTATGTGTTCCACAAAATCAGAAATCATACGTCATTGCAAAACCCAAGTAATAAAAATGGGAATCTTAAACAGCAGGCCATCATAACATAATCTATATAAGATAAAAGGGCATCATAAAAATAATTTCATCCTAACATAATCAAATAAATGTAAAAATAGGGATATAAATAGAACCCTTTATTATCTTAGATGGAAATTTTTTTTGATAAAACACTTGAACTCCATTCTTGAGGAAAATATCCTTTCTACCTCAAAATTTTGTTTCCTTTCTTAACATGTCATTCAATTTTAAACTAAAAGTATTTGATTAAAAATAAACTTGAAAACTTGTAAAGGAATATTCTTGGATATAATGTTTTAAAAATCAATTCATTCCGGATAAGTTAAAAAAACATTCTTCTCCTACTTTTGTTGGAAAAGTCAAAAAGTACCTCATACGAAAAACGACAAAAGATTCCATTCATATCCATTACTAAAAACTCACCAAAGGGTAAAATTGGATTTAAACAATTGTAGGTGTATGGAAGAAATATTAAATATTGAGGGAACATGGATGTGGATGATAAAATACACCCCAATAAATACCAATGTATAAACAATCTCGGATAAAAATGAGATTTTGATATTTTCCCTTACCTTAGGTCTGATTTGCTTCGTAAGTGTCTGAACCTCCTGTATAATGATTTAAATAATGTTATTTACTTATTAAAGAATAATAATTATTTTTATGATATCATATATGGTCATATTATTAGCTTCATATTAGTAATATTTCATTACTACTTGTTATTCAGGTGTTTATTACTTTTTGTTCCTATGCGTGTTTTGTCGAATAAATTCTTATTCTTATCATTAGGTTATAGATAAATCATTTCAAGAATGGTATTAGTGTAATATATATAATATTAATTCATTTAATTTATTTTTATAATCATTATGTAATTAAGATCATGTAGAACGAGTCGGATCACATCGTGGAGACGGTATTCCGTACGTACGCACGAGCGATGATATTGTTCCCATGATCGTGGAATTGAATTGGAGTGTATGCATACTATTTAAGAATCAATATCACTTTAGAATAATCATATTTAGTTATTATTTACACCATTATACCCATCCAAGTAAGGTGGTGGGGAAAAATAGATTACACCATGGCGTGGAGACGGTATTCCGTACGTACGCACGCGCGGTGATTTAATTTTTCATAGGATGGATAGTTGGTGAAATAGGGTTGTTTCATACTTATAATAACATATCAGTATATGAGTGATACTGATGTTATTACTTCATAATGAAACAACTAAATAAGAAGATGTGGAAGAAGAAATAAAGATGAAAGAATCGGTAACGGTCATTACCTCTTCTTTTAAGTTCTTCTTTGAGACTTCCTTTAGGGCACTAAAATTGGTCTTTGAAGAATACCAGAACCTCTAGGATGTCTCTAGGGAAGTGGATAGGAGACATTGGAAGGTTTTGGCCGAGATTGAAGGCTCAATGTGGTGTGAGGAAGAGAGGGAGGAGGTTCCCTTTTATAAGGGAGGACATGAGCACCTTTGGAATAACTAAAACTATTATTTTATTATAAAGCCAAATTCGGTTTTTAATAGCTCCAAATTGTTATATTTAGAATATAAGGTGGGTATGGGTCTAAATACTCTCATACAATATAATTTAGACAAGTTTTAGGTCATTATATTAACCTTATCGTTTAGATTTAACTCTTAGTTAATTAGATTGACATTTACCATGTCACTTTTTATTTTTATATTATATAGTTAATAAACATACCATATACATCCAAGAAACCCCCATGTGGTCCATTAATGATACACCTATCATTATATAAGTATCATGGCCGAACCTTAGTTTTTTAGGAATAAAATAACAATCAATAATATAATATTTGTTTTAAAAACTATTTTGTGTCAATTTTGACACTTTTTAGTAATTGATTTTTGGGAAAATCCTAACAGAATGATTAGTTTGAAAAAAGTTACTTAAATCAATAATAACATGTCATATTAACCTAGAAAATTAGTGTAATTAATATGACTTATCAAATTACATTTATTTGGGTATTTATAACATCAATTATGTCAATATTTCATTAATAAGATAATTACTGCATCATCTTTGTGTCATAAATAAATTAAATTATTTAATGTCTAAATATGACAAATAAAATACCATTATGTAGGAAATATATTTATCTTTCTAATTAATTTTTAGAGTCGAATTTATCTTATGTATTACCCTATATTGAAAATTATTTACTTATTAAATTTTGATTTTAACTATTTTAACCCTTCTTTAAATAAATTAATAATAAATGTCCTAATCTAATCCATGTGGGCCTAAATGGTCATATTTTATTCCTAAGGTTGTTTTCGGTCGAATTACACTTATCCAATAGAACTAGGACATGTGTTAGGGTAATAATAATATCATTCTTACCCTTAATTACCCAATTTACTTTTAACCGTGGTAAATAAAAGTAAAAAGTCACTATTCACCAAAAATTATTTTCATCTCATTGAACGACATTTTACATAATGAAATCAACCGTGTCTCTATGAATTTTGAAATTCCACTCACAGAAGCTGTAAAATTTAGTTTTATGAAAAATTTAGTTTTTTTAACTACCACTTAGTGGTTTCACTATTCAACAAAAAATGAAAGTTTCCGGAAAAATACCAAAAATTAGGCCTAAGCCATATTTTATATTATGAATTCAAAAATGATGTCTATTTTACCAAATTCAAAACACATAAGTTTCATTAATTTGTTTAAAAATTAATTCTCTTCATCAAAACATATAGCGTATTTTTATGAGATAATAACTATCCAAAGATTGACACTTGTTTATGTTTCGTTTAAATGTGAAATTACATTCAATGACCAAAATTGTATTAAATGGTAAAAATATATTCTAAATATACTTTAAAACCACTCAAATTAATAATTTATCACAATTAATTATTTCAATTAAAAATGTTGTTTTTAATTAAAATTTAGTAATTTTCACTATTCATCAGAATATGAAAGTTATCCGAAAAGTACCAAAATTTCACCTGAAGATAATTTAAATATTTTGAATCCAAAAATGAAGTCCATTTTGAAAAATAAATTGTACAAAATTTCAAAAAGTGGTTATTACTATTCATAACGACTAGTTTTAATAATATTTTAATAGTAGATCGTTGTTTAGTGAAACTCGGTATTGCGTACGACACAAGCTATCGAGGAAGGCCACGGTTGCGTGTAAAGCAAGACAAGATAATGTTGTGTGTAGTGAAAGATTCCTTTGATGATTTATATAACAAAAAAGAAAATATTTCTCATAAAAGTCTCGGGTGTTACATTCTACCCCCCCTTAAAATGAATTTCTCCCTCAAAATTCGTCACTTTGTAACAAAAAGATGAGGATACCTTTCCCTCATCATATCCTCAAGATCCCATATAGCTTATTCTAATTGGTGGTTCCTCCATAAAACTTTCACCAATCTAGTGGTCCTGTTTTGTAGGACTTTTTCTCTGCGATCTATAATCTATATCGGCTGTTCTTCATAAGAAAGATCTTTCTCCAGCGGTACAACATCTGAGCTGAGTACATGGGAAGGATCAAGTATGTACATTCTCAGGAGAGATACATGGAACACATCGTGAACTTGAGAGAGATTCGGTGGAAGAGCCAAACAGTAAGCTACCTTTCCAACACGATCTTGTATTTCAAAAGGACCGATATATCTAGGGATCAACTTCCCCTTCTTTCCAAATCTCGGGACCCTCTTCTAGGGAGATATTCGTAAAAAACACTTTATCACCCACTTCAAACTCTAGGTCTTTTCTTTGGTTGTCTTCATAACTTTTTTGTCGACTCTGAGCTTCTCTTATCTGTTGTTGAATAGATCTGACCTTTTCTGCCATCTCATCAACAAGATCAGGTCCTAATAGCTTTCTTTCCCCAGCATCATCCTAGCAAGTTGGAGTCCAACATTTCTTTTTATAGAGAGCTTCATAAGGATCTATCTGAATACTGGAGTGAAAGCTATTATTATAAGAAAATTCCACTAAAGGTAGGTGTTGTTCCCAACCACCTTTGAAATCCATAGATCAAGCTCTCAACATATCTTCTAGATTTTGAATTGTTCTCTCAGACTGACCGTCTGTTTGAGGATGATAAGCAGTGGTGAAACTCAACTCTGTATCCAGAGTATACTGAAGACTTCGCCAGAACTTTGAGGTAAACCTTGGATCCCGATCAGATATAATAGAAAGTGGTACTCCATGCAATTTTACCACTTTCTTTACATATATCCTTGCAAGCTGATCCAGAGAAAAATTCTCGCTAATAGAAATGAAGTGTGCAGAATTTGTAAGACGATCAACTATGAACCAGATAGCATTATTGCCTTTGGATGTTTTAGGATGTCTGGTGACAAAATCCATAGTGATGTTTTCCCATTTCCATTCAGATATGGGTAATTGTTATAACATCCCCTTAGACTTTTGTCTCTCATATTTAACTTGCAGACAAACCAAGCATCGAGAGACATATTCGGCAACATATCTTTTCATTCCATCACACCAGAAGTACTCTTTCAGATCCCTATACATCTTCCTGCTTCCCGGATGAATAGAGAATGAATAACTATGAGCCTCATCCAGCATCTCCTTCTTTAATTCGGGGATGGGAGGAACACAAACCCATTTTCCGAACTATATTATCGCATCACAATTAAGGATGAATTCAGGAACATTTCTCACCTTATTTTGTAACTTTACATCTTTTTTCTGTTCCTACATAATCTTCGCATGAATAGTTGGTTGAACATTCATTTGAGAAAGATACAATTCCCCCCCCCCTTCGATTATAATTCCAATATCCATCCTTTGTAAATCCATAAATATTGGATCTTTTGTGATCCTCATCATGGATAAACCGGCATGGCCTTGTCGACCTAATGCATCTTCCACCTTGTTTGCATTCCCAGGCTGGTAATGAATTGAGCAGTCGTAATCCTTAATCAGCTCCAACCATCTTCTATGGAGAATATTCAGCTCCTTTGGTGTGAAAATATAATTTGAACTTTTATGATTAGTATAAATGTCACACCTTTCTCCATAAAGATAATGTCTTCAAATCCTTATTGCAAAGATTACCGCAGCTAACACCAAATCATGAGTTGGTTAATTTTGCTCATGGATTTTCAATTTTCGTGAGCCATAAGCTATAACCATATCATTTTTCATAATAACACACCCCATCCCCTTATTGGATGCATCACTATAGATCACAAACCTTTCTCCACTACAAGTCAGTGTGAGCACAGGTGCACTGGATAACCTTCTTTTCAACTCCTTGAAATTATCTTCACATTCCTCCTTCCAAACAAACTTAACTCTTTTCTGAGTCAACCTGGTGAGTGGATTAGATATTCGTGAAAAAAAATTCACCAAACGTCGATAATATCCAGCCAAACCAAGAAAACTTCGGATCTCGGTTTCTGTTGTTGGTCTTGACCATATTTCGATAACCTCTGTTTTTGCTAGATCCACAGATATCCCCTCTTTTGAGATTATGTGTCCCAAAAATGAATCTTTTTGAAGCCAAAATTCACACTTGGTAAATTTGGCATAAAGCTTCTCCTTTCTCATGGTCTTCAATATAATTTTCAAGTGATCTTCATGTTCATCCTTTCTCTTTGAATAAACAAGAATATCATCTATAAAGACTACCAAAAACTGATCAATATAGTCTCTAAAGACTATATTCATCAGATCCATGAAGATAGCAGGGGCATTACTAAGACCAAATGGCATCACTATAAATTCATATTGTCCATACCTTGTATGGAAATCCATCTTTGGTATATCCTCCCTTTTGACCCTTAATTTATGATACCTTGAACGAAGATCAATCTTGGAAAAGTATTGAGCTCCTCGTAGTTGGTCAAATAAGTCATCAATTCATTGGAGAGGATATTTGTTCTTGATAGTGATATTGTTAAGTTCTCGATAATCAATGCAGAGTCTCATTGATCCATCTTTCTTCTTAACAAACAGAATAGGTGCTCCCCAAGGTGACGCACTAGGGCGTATGAACCCAGTATCAAGATTCTCTTGGAGTTTCTTCTTCAATTCCTTCAACTCAATTGGGGCCATTCTATAAGGTGTTTTTGAAATAGGCAAAGCACCCGGTATGAGTTCTATTAAAAACTCAACTTCATGATTTGGTGGAAGACCTGGAAATTCCTCTGTAAATACATCATCAAACTCCCGTACAATGGGAATATTCTTAATCGTGAGTTTCTCACCAACCATTTGAAATAAATAACCTTCATTTAATGGAATCAAGACCCATAAGATGGAAGAAATTTCCACCGGAAGGTTATGTTCATCCTTGCATCGATAGACGATCATAGATTGATTTGGAATATAAAATGTGACTTATCTTCTTTGGCAATTGATATGAGATACATATAGATAAATCCAATCTATGCCAAGAATCACATCAAATTCCACTATAGGGAGGATCACATGATTTTCAGGAAGCACTTTCCCACAAACTTCAATCGGAGAAGAATTATAAACTTTTGACGCGACTGTTGTGCCATTAGGGTATGTCACAGCTAACTCAACATCTAATTATTGAGGTAATATGGTGATACCCTTAGAAAATTCATCAGATATAAATGAGTGGGTGGATCCAGAATCAAATAAAACATTTTCTACTTTAGAGTAAATAGTAGTTGTACCTTTCACCACATTGTTATCGTACTCCACATCGCTGATAGAAATTGCATGTGACTTTACATTGTCTTTAGCCTTAAGAGTTTGTTGATGTAGATCATCATCATCAACCCTTGGATTTGGGAATTGATTGGCATAATGCCCCATCTCCTTGTACTTGAATCATTGAAGTGTAGTAGGTTCATTCTATATATCCCTTCCTTTGTTTGCATCCTTAGACATCTTATTCCCATCATTGCGGAATTCAAATGCCTGATGACCTTCCTTTCCACATTGGAAACATTTACTTGTCCCTTTAAGACAACTCCCTCCATGATTCTTTCCGCACTTTGAGCACAAGGGAAATCTCATCTTCTTTTCAGTGTGCTCTTTTTATTTTCCTTTGAATTCCATTTTCCTCTTCTTATCAAACCCATATGACTGATGGGTTACTCCAATATCCATTTCAACTTTGAGATCACATTGAATGATTTCCTAGTAGCTATTGAAGTCCCTTATGGCTAAGGCCTTTCGAAGACATGGTTTTATGCAACTAAAAAATCGATCGATCTTACTCTCAGGTTGGATAATAATACTAGAAGCATACCTTGAAAGTCTTGTAAAATTTTCTTCAAAGGTACCAATAGATTCATCATAATTTTGCTTCAGTTCAAGAAACTCTTTCCCCATATTTGATCAGAGAATACGAGGAAAGTACTTATTGAAAAATAAGTTCTTGAACTCGTCCCATTCCATGGACTCAATTTCATCTCTTTTCCTCGTATTCTTAATAAGATTCCACCATTGATCAGCATATCCTTCCAAATGATACACTTCTAGGATGAATTTATCATGTTCAGAACATTGAAGAACTGAAAATATCTTTTCAGTAGTACTGATCCATTGTTCAGAAAATAATGGATCAGTAGACCCGATGAATGAAGGTGGACGCTGCCTCATGAAGGATTGAATAGAATGTTGCTCCTTCATTTTTTCATTTTGAAGTCTATAATGATTCATAGATTGAGAAAGTTTTGTGAGCATGGCTACAATATTTTTCATTCCATCTCCCATAACGTTTGGTTTCTCAGGGGGACAATCATTGCATTGCCCTTTGCATTCCGCATTAACACAGTTCCTTCGGGTTCTAGCTATTGACTAAAACCAAGAAGAATATTCTGAGAAACACTAATTATAATAGGAAATCCCCATAATCAAGAATAAAATATCACACTTAAGGTCTTATCATAGGTTATTCATGGTCATTTATAAAACACTAAGATTGTGTTCTATGTTTAGACTTATCCTTAGGGTTCTTACTAAGGATTTCACATCCTAGTTTCCAATGGTTGACTACACCTTTCCTCTGATACCAACTATAACGACCCATAATTTACATATATTGTTGTTACTTCAAAAATGAATCATAATTATTAAAACATATAACAAAACCATGAAAGGACCGTATATGTATAGTGTCTTTAGAAACTGGGAAACACAAACAACTAGTTCATAAAGCCTCTATACTGTCACCCATTTATTTCATCATATCTAGAGTCCCTTTTGGCATATCATACTTAATAGCCTTTTCCTGACCTGGGGGAAAGAAAACATACAAAAGGGTGAGCTCAAATTCTCAGTAAGGGTAAACAAAATAAAAATCAATCACATCATATTCATAAAAAGATAACATTTTGTAAATCTTAACCTGCAAAAGAAATAATAACTTCATAACATGGGAAAAATAATGGCAGTGAAACGTAATCACAATAATCATAAAATAAAACATGAAACTTTGTGTCATACACACATAATCATAGAGAATCATTTCTTATTAGTCAAGACTCATTTTCAAGACTATCTTAGTAGACAAAGTCCATTTCTAAACCGAGTTCACTCCTCGTTTCAGACCTGTTTCACTGAACCGGTTTAACCTGCCTTTCCAGCCATGACTATCTAATGAGATATAAAATCATTACCCAATTAATTGGAGGGATATATAGGTCCCACCCATCTCATAATGATACCATTCTTATGTGTGCCACAAAATCAAAAATCAATCATCATTACATAACCCATTTAATAAAAATGGGAATCTTAAACATCATGCCATCATAACATAATCCATATAAGATAAAAGGACATCATAAAAATAATTCCATCATAACATAATCAAATCAATGTAAAAATAGGGATAGAAACTGAACCCTTTATTATCTTAGAAGGAAACTGATTTTGATAAAACACTGGAACTCCATTCTTGAGGAAAATATCCTTTCTACCACAAAAACATTTTTCATTTATTAACTTGTCATAAAATTTTAAACAAAAAGAAGCTGATTAAAAATAAACTTGAAAACTTGTAAAGTAAGATTATTGGAAATAATGTTTTAAAAATCCATTCATTTCGTATAAGTTAAAAAACATTCTTCTCGTAGTTTTGTCGGAAACGTCAAAAAACACCTCGTACGAAAACGAAAAAAGATTCCTTTCATATCCTTTACTAAAAACTAACTAAAGGGTAAAATTGGATTTAAAAAATTTTAGGTGGATGGAAACAATATTACTTATTGAGGGAACATGGAAGTGGATGATAAATACACCCCAGTAAACACCAAAGTATAAACAATCTCGGATAAAAATGAGATTTTGATATTTTACCTTACCTTAGGTCTGATTTTCTTCGTAACTATCTGAACCTCTTGTATAATGATTTAAATAATGTTATTGACTTATTCCAAAATCATAATTATTGTTATGTTATCATATATGGTCATATTATTAGCTTCTTATTAGTAATATTCCATTACTAATTGTTATTTAGGTGTTTATTACTTTTTGTTCTTATGAGTGTTTTGTTGAATAAATTCTTATTCATAACTTTCGGTTATAGATAACTCATTTCCATAATTATATTAGTGTAATATATATCATATTCATTCATTCAATTCATTTATATATTCATTATGCAATTATGATCATGTAGAACGAGTAACATCACATCGTGGAGACGGTATTTCGTATGTACGCACGAGCGATGATATCATTCCCATGATCGTGGAATTGTATTGGAGTGTATGTATACTATTTAAGAATCAATATAACTTTACAATAATCATATTTAGTTATTATTTATGCCATTTTACACATCCAAGTAAGGTGGTGGGGGAAAATAGATTACACCACGACATGGAGATGGTATCCAGTACGTACGCACGCGCTATGATTTCATTTTCCATAGGATGGATAAATTGTGAAATAGGGTTGTTTCATACTTATAATAACATATCAGTATATTAGTGATACTTATGTTATTATTTTATAATGAAACAACTAAAGAAGAAGAAGTGGAATAAGAAATAAAGTTGAAAGAATCGGTAACGGACATTACCTCTTCTTTGAAGCGCTTCTTTGAGACTTCCTTTTAGGGCTCTAAAATTGGACTTTGAAGAAGACCAGGACATCTAGGATGTCTCTAAGGAAGCGGAGAATTGAAAGTGGTAGGGGTTGGCCGAGCTTGAAGGCTCAAAGTGGTGTGAGGAAGAGAGGGAGGAGGCGCCCTTTTATAAGGGAGGAGAGGGGAACCTTTGGAATAACTAAAACTATTATTTTATTATAAAGTCGAATTCGGTTTATAATAGCTCCAAATTAATATATTTAGAAGATAGGGTGGGTATGGGTCGAAATTCTCTCATAAAATAGAATTTAGACATGTTTAGGTCGTTATATTAACCTTATCTTTTAGTTTTAACTCTTAGTTAATTAGATTGACATTTACAATGTCGCATTGTATTATTATATTATATAGTTAATAAACTTACCATATACATCCAAGCGACCCTCAAGTAGTACATTAATGATACATCTATCATTATATAAGTATCTTGGCCGAACCATATTTTTTAGGAATAAAATAACAATCAATAATATAATATTTGTTTAAAAAACTATTTTTTGTCAATTTTGAAACTATTTAGTAATTGATTTATGTGAAAATCATAACAGAATGATTAGTTCTAAAACAATTAATTAAATCAATAAAAACATTTCATATTAACGTATAAAATTAGTGTAATTCATAAAAATTATCAAATTACATTTATTTGGGTATTTATAACATCAATTAGGTCAATTTTTCATTAATAAGATAATTAATGCATCATCTTTGTGTCATAAATAAATTAAATTATTTAATGTCTAAAAATGACAAATAAAATACCATTATGTATGAAATCTTTTTTATCTTTATAATGAATATTTATAGTCGAATTTATCTTATGTATAACCCTATATTAAAAATTATTTACTTATTAAACTTTGATTTTAACTATTTTAACCCTTCTTTAAATAAATTAATAATAGATGTCCTAATCTAATCCAAGTGGGCCTAAATGGTCATATTTTATTCGTATGGTTGTTTTTGGTCGAATTACACATATCCAATAGAATTAGTACATGTGTTAGGGTAATAATAATATCATTTTTACCCTTAATTACCGTATTTATTTGTAACCATGTTAAATAAAAGTATAAAGTTTCTATTCACCAAAAATTATTTTCATCTCATTGAACCACATTTTACATACTGACATCAACCATGTCTCTCGGATTTTTGAAATTCCACTCACAGATGCGGTAAAATTATGTTTTATGAAAAATAATTTTTTTTTAACTACCACTTAGTGGTTTCACTATTCATCAAAAAATGAAGGTTTCCAGAAAAATACCAAAAATTAGGCCTAAGATATATTTGATATTATGAATTAAAAAATTATTTTATTTTACCAAATTCAAAACACATCAGTTGCATTAATTTATATAGAAATTAATTCTTATCGTCAAAACAAACAGCGTGTTTTTAAGAGATAATAACTATCAAAAGATTGACACTTATTTATGTTTGGTTTAAATGTGAAATTACATTCAATGACCAAAATTGTATTAAATGGTAAAAATATATTCAAAATATAATTAAAAACCACTCAAATTAATAATTTATCACTATTAATGATTTCGATTTAAAAAGTTGTTTTTAATTTAATTTTAGTAATCTTCACTATTCATCAGAATATGAAAGTTATCCGAAAAGTACCAAAATTTCACCCTAAGCTAATTTTGATATTCCGAATCCAAAATTGAAGTCCATTTTGAGAAATAAAATGTAAAAAATTTCAAAAAGTGGTTATTACTATTCATAATGGCTAGTTTTAATAATATTTTAATAGCATATCGTTGTTTAGTGAAACTCGGTATTGCGTACGATTCAAGCTATCGAGGAATGCCACAGTTGCGTGTAAAGAAAGTCAAGCTAATTTTGTGTGTAGTGAAAGATTCCTTTGATGATGTATATAACATAAAAACAAAATATTTCTTATAAAAGTCTCGGGTGTTACATTTTGTAATACTTATTTCTAAAAAACAAAACCAGGAATCACGTCATAAGATTAAATAATTTCAAAACATAAGCTAAAAATTAATTCATACCATTGATTGATCATTTTAATTTTTCTCTTCAACAAATGGAATGGAATTACATATTTATAAACATATATTTGCATAGTCCTGCTAATCTAATTCCCATACCCTCTTTGTAGGGATTATCATTCTATAATGACCACACTCTGCACATTTAAAACATTCCATTGAAAACATAGAAATAACTTCTTTCAATTTATTAGAGTCAACTTAATTGTTCCTTTTTTTCCATGGTTGGTTATTTCGTTATAACCATTATTACCACATATATAACATATTCCCATCCTTTTAATACATTTTCCATGGTTCTTCTTTCTATATACTTGACATAGATGTGGTTGAATATACTTATCATTATGATTATTACATAAACATCAACATGGATTTGTTTCTCTCATATATGATGCATCACGAAAAATCACTCAGATTCAAGTGGTCAATCATCACTCTGGATAGATAATTTAGAATAACCATAAGAATTTTCTTTGCAGATTCCGTTTAATATGGTTTCTTATTCAAAGAACCACCATATTTTCCTTCACATCAAATGTTACTTGGTTTCCTACTACATCTATAAATTTACAAAAAAAAATGATAGTGTCTTTATATCATCAGATATTATCTTATGAGGAGGGTAAAAGCTATGATACACTAATTCGTGTTATATTATTCTCATTCAACTTATCTAACAAACCATGACTCTTTCTAAAATGCTAACTATTGTGTTTATATATGACATGTCCCTTATTTTTAAATAACATCCTAAACTATAATGTTATCTAAACTAACATTTTCTACCATCTATAAGGCCCCAACCTTAAACATTACATAATCAACAGTTAGGTAGATAATATTACTTTAATTCACTTATAAGGCTCATTTTAGGTTAAGAGTTTTTGTGAACTAGGCCATAATTCATATATATCAACATGATTATTACAATGTAAACACTTCTACTCACTATCCAATTTTTCATAGAAATTTTTTAAAAAAGAATCATGGTGCATTCCATGTTTAAACAACATATCTTTTCCTAAATCCCATCATTGACACTATTCATAATTATGACCTATGAAAAACATTTCAAAACATGGGATTAGCATAAAAATGTCAGAAAGGGATATAAAAAGATGGAAAATATTTTTGTCTTCAGAAAAATTGTAAACCATGATTACTTAATAATAATTTAATACTTTACATCTTTATAATGTCGTATATTTACTTCACGGAAAATATTCTCATTGCTAACTTTTTTTGTTATGAAAAGATTACCATAAATACCATATAAAGAAACATATAACATGTAAATGTAAGGTGGGACATAAAAACACTTGGATTGAATACCTATACAGTTGAATTTCACACATATCACTAACTGGAATAACCATATAGGAGACTTCCATACCCAGTTCATTGGAGGTTATAATGTAACCACTCCTCCATGGTATATCATGGAATGACCCATATTTGGTTTCTCACATAAAAATCATTAATTGGATTATAACATAACCAACAATCAAACGTCTATGTATCATTATTCTATCATAACACATAAAATATTGAAAATATATACATTTCACAAGTAAAATTTTATTTTCAATGACAATAAATTATTTAAAGATGTTGAAATACTAAATCCATTTCCAAAACCATTTTCAATTCCAAAACACCCAAAAAGGTAATAATGTATTTAATTTCCATTAATACAGTAAATCATATAGAGGAAGACAAATATCAAATAATGGGGATGGCGGTGGAGTATTCCTTGTTTCTACATATGTTAAAAACATTCATTTTTTATTTATAAAAAGGGTTTTTAGAAAAAATAATTCATTTTGAATGAAATTAATATTCTGAGGTGTTTATTAGACACCGAGTAAAAGAAGGCAGTTCATTACATCAAAAAATATGTCCATGAAAGGAGATTGAGACGATGTCCCTTACCTCAAATCTGACTTATCTCACTCATTATTTATATTCCTGAATAATAATTTTAGGTTAATTTTTAATTTCTATAGAACCTTTTCCATGTTTTTTATTTCATTTATATCACTTATTGATATGTTATAAAAATAATATAATTGTTTATGTTAATATTTGTCATTTTGACAATATTCAGAACATAAGTCGATAAAGTACTTGTGTGATGTAAATTGTTCAGGTGGTAAAAAGTGTATCATATCCAGAATGTTATTCATGATTGAAATATCATATATATATATATATATATAGTATATATGTATTTATAATATTCCATAAAAATTGAAGATAATAAATGAAATGCAC
The DNA here is from genome assembly GCA_963277665.1 of Viscum album. Classification (NCBI taxonomy): domain Eukaryota; kingdom Viridiplantae; phylum Streptophyta; class Magnoliopsida; order Santalales; family Viscaceae; genus Viscum; species Viscum album. The sequence goes on along the minus strand of OY728156.1, from coordinate 1,612,984,124 downwards.
GGTTCATGGATACGGTAGACCGTACACACACAATACGTTCATTTCTTTTCCATATTAAAGGAATTAAAACTAATTGACACAAAGGTATATTATAATTAATTTATTATATCAATGTTAAATATGTTACATAATATCATTAAATCTATCCTTTATATGTTCCATGTACGAAATGAACAAGCCGTATTACTTTTAGGGGGCAGTAGTCCACACTTCCTCAAATGGAATTATCATATTTACACATTATGGAAAGCATAATATTATGTTGTAAATAAAAAATAAATAATCATATAATCAATATAAATATAATATGTATCATATTTATTCATTCAATTCACCTAAATAATCATGGTTTATTGATGATCATGTATACTGAATCACATCGCATCTTAGAGACAGTAGGTCGTACGTATACACAAGCGATGATATCATTTACTTAACAGTTGAAAGGTATTGAGTTTTATGGTATATTACATATAAAGAATAATTATCATTTTATAATAATTATTTACATACAATATACTCATTATTACTCCCATAAAAATTATGTATTTTTTAAAAAACAATTACACCACGACGTGGAGACTGTAAACTGCACGTATGCACGCATGGTTATATTTTTATTCATAGGATAGATAAAAAAGTTATTAGGGATTTAGGTAGATTATTTTAATAGAATTTGGATGAGCCAAAGGGTTTGAGAGGTGTGACTATGTGGGTAGAGTTGTTGTCTTTTTATAAGAGGGTGAAGTGGTACTTTAAGAATGTCTTCAAATATTATTTGATATTAAACTGATTTTCAAATTCTAAGTTTCCAAAGTTATATATTTGGAGGATAATATGCTAATGGATCTACATACTCTCAAAAAATGTGTTTTATACATGTTTAGGTCACACAATTAACCTTAGCTTTTAACATTAACCCTTAGTTAAAAATATTAACGCTTACCATGACTTCTTATATTTTCATAATATATAGTTTTTATTATTACAATAAATTAGAAAACAAACAACATGTGGATCATTAATGAAATTTATTACATTATTCAAGTGATTTTTTCAAATCATATATTTTTAGTACTATTGTCTCATTTAATAAAATAGTATTTATTTTAAAAACTCATTTAGGTCAATTTTGACACTATTTGGAAATTGAATTTTTTAAAAGTCATAAATACATTGTTCTATAAAACCAATGGAATTAAATCATCCCATACATGTAAATTTCATCAATAAAATTTGTTTATGTCATCAATTTTTTCAAATTATATTTTATAATTATTTATAATATCATTTATTTGAATATTTCTTTAATATTGTAATCACTCCATCATCATTGTGTAACAAGTAAATTTGTTTATATAAGGTCTAAGATTCATAAATAAATAACATGATGTAGAATATCTTTTTACCTTTATAATGAATATTTATATTAAAATATATATGGTATATAAAAATATATTAGTATAGTTATATTAAGAGATAAGTGGTTTTGTTATATTTCCATGTTCTTTAAATTAAATATTATAAAATGTCATTTTCACACCCAAGGGGCACCCAAAAGTAAACAGATCGTCCTAAGGATGCTCATGGTTAGAAAAATATCATATCATTGGATTATGACATGTTTTACCATAGTTTTATATTATTATAATATTATTTTTTACCCTTTTTACCTGATTTATCCATTAACCATGGTAAATAAAAATAATTACTTATGTTTCTATTCATAATTTCCAAAAATAAATGTTATCTATAAAAAATAAATTTACCTTATTATTAAAAATAGGGAATCAATTTTTCTAAATTCAAAAAATATAATTGGAATAAATTATTTTATAAATAATTCACGTTGTCTAATCCAAAAAATGGGTACTTAAGAAGTTAAAACTACCAAAAGATTAACATTTGTTTTCACCCCATTAAAAAGTAAAATTACATCCCATGAAAAAAATTAGATTAAATGATAAAAAATTAATCCAATTACATTTTAATACCAATTAAAAGAAAAATATAGCTATATAAATAAAAGAGATGAAATGGCAGTTTTCAATTAAAATCTAGTTTTTTCACTATTCATTATAAATGAATTTTATCCAAAAAATACCAAAATTAAACCAAAGTAATTTATGATTTCCTAAATCTATATACGATGTTTATTCATTCAAATAGAACATATAAAAGTGAAAAACTCAATAAAAATGGGGTTTTCATCAAAAGGTGGTAAAATAGTATTTTTTTTAAAAAAAAAAATTTATCCAAAAAAATGGATTAGTTGATATATCATATCTAGAATATTTATAAGAATAATTTTATACTTTAAAATTAAATAAATCTAGAAATATTTATCTGAATTTATAAACACAGTTAATATCTTTTAAATATGTTTTCATAAAAACACAACCTTTACATTCAATGGAAATTCATTTTCATTTATAATAAATTAAGTGAAAAAAATAATCGTTATTTAAACATGCATAAACCATATATTTCATAATTCAGTTGATATTATTTATTCTCTCTATTACAATAACTTTTTTATAATGGTAATAATTAAATAATAATATTTTGGTTTTTGTTTAAAATCAATGCGCTGTATCATGTACGCTATTGAACATAGTATTTCTTTCTTAAATCTTGGGATGTTACATTACGGTTAAATTCAATCTATGACAATTTATGCCTTTTTTTCATTGAAATAGTGTGAAGAAGCTAAATTTCCGTGGTTAGAGTCTAGAAACATTCAAATGAACATATAGATAAATAATTTAGTTTCATAATGACATATAACCTTGTATAGATTCATACTGTGTAATATAATACCCCTATTGGGATATATCTTATCAAGAAGGTTTCATTATATTTTGATCAATATAAATGCTCGTTGTTTCTTTCTTTTAATTGATATTAATAAACTTGCCTACAAAAAAAATGGACATGGATTTTTCAGGCTTTTTCAATTCTATCAATGGGAATGAGATATAGACTTCCATAAATGAATAGAGGGGTTAATACATTCTCCCTGAATTCATTAATTAAATATTGTGTGTAATTAACCATGTATATACTAATTCACCATGAACATATGTCATCATGTTTTTCAACAATAATCAAAATACATGACTCATAATGACCATATATAATAATATTATAGTCTAATGGAAAACAAACACATTCAAAGATAGTAACATCTAATGAAAAATATAAATATATATTTATTAATAGTCGGAATCATTCTAATAATAACATACAGCAGAATTTACCAAGTTTAAACACCATCGTAAGGTTCCTTAATAAGTCATGAGAATCCATCCATTGTATGAAATATCATTCGAGTCCCAAAAATTATATTATTTCTCTATATAAAATACATATTCAACAATTAAATTATATAAATTCTTGGTTCTCATCATAGTAGTGAACTTCTATGACCTTTTAGAATGATAACTACTTATATAAAATTATAACATGAAATATCAAAAATAAAAGAATATTGATATGATAACTTGTTTATTAGTATTAAAAACTACGAATAACAATAATCATAAAGTATACAATAGGTTTATATAGGGAAAAAATATATTAATTTTTTCATTATTTTATTCAATGAACCAATGTATGTGACCCATAATATCCATTAATTATAACAATTATGACTGATAATAATTACACTTGATTGAAGATATGAAAATTCAATTACACAAATAAATATGAAATTTCTACCTGTGACACTATTTTTCATAATCACCTACATAGGAATACTCTAAAGAAATAGAAATTGAGTAGGTGCCTCAAATAATGTTCAGTCTCCACCCCTCAAAGAATATAACATCTGGGTCCCTCAAATTAGTTCATATGTTCCTAGAAAATATACTTAATAACACTATTGTTGTACATATGATTTCCCATCATATCGGGGAACTACCATGTACTTTCAGTATGAATACTACTCTTAAGAAATTACAAAAAAAATGACATAAAATTTTTAATCATATAGTGATAATTTTATAATAAATATTAAAAAATATGAATATAGGTAATTATAATGTAATGTGATATTGGTTCTATGTTACCAAATCCAATATACTCCAACATTTAATAGATCAGTCAATTAACAATAATCGATATACTAGCTCTAACATGGTATTCATTCTTATTTTGAGATAATGACTTAATCAATGGTTTCACCGAGTTTTCCATCATGGGAACACTCCGTACTAAAACATCACCCCTATAAGAAAAAAATCGAATATTTGATAATTCTGGAGTATTTTATATGTTCATTAGTATGTCCATATCTCCTATTCAAGATTCATTCTATACTTTTAACACAATACAATGTTATAGGGTATTTATAGCTAGGTACTATATCATGATATTGAAATATTCATCTTATCAAAAGTAATTCTATGGAAAAATAAGAAGATTCTATATACAATACACCACTATATAATCAACAGAAACTAGCTCCATTAAAATCTTCCTATAATGAACATAACTCCTCATTCAAGGATATTGAATTACTTTTGCGAAAAACATAATACATTGCACAAGAAAGTGCCTAATTACATTATTAGTCAACTACCTTTGGAAACATTCAATCATAAACAACTGGTTCATAACACATCTACTCTTTGTCACTCCTATTTTTTAATAACTAGATGAATTTTTGAAATATCATACTTAAAACGTGTCTCTGTATCGTCGACTAAAGAAATATAAACAATGGTGAGCTCATATGCTCAGTATGAGTAAACAGGGGATACATATAGACATAATAATGAGAATAAGGGTATGTGAACATGATTATGAAAACTGAATATAATACTCTACCTATAAATTATAATTAATAGAATGCATGGAATAATTATTTTTAGTTCATAAGACTTGAATCACTGTGAAATAATGAATATTACCCATGAAATCATTACATATGAATATCTAATGAAATTTGTGGCAGACAAATTAGAATATAAATAATGATTTCAATAGTAGTCAACGAATTACTACAAATCCAATCTTAGAAGTCTGGGTTCACTCTCATACCATCCTGGTAGTCATTAATCACTCTCATAACTTTCTTGGTAGTCATGGTTCACTCTCATATCTAACGTGGTATCCAAGGTTCCATCCCATAACCCTCTTCCTGGAAAAGGACCTTTATATCTATCTCATGAGATATAAATCCTTAATCAATGCACTAGAAGTAGATATATGTCCCACACATCTCAAAATTAAATCATACATTTTCATTCCATAATATCAAAAATCATTCAAACCCCATGAAAATAAATTGTTCTCATAAAACACATCATCATATCATACCCCATGGAAAATAAAAAAGAAAGTATAGAGCAATCCTAAATGTAAACCATTCCATGAAAGAATAGGAATGGTATCATTGGTTTATATCCCCAGTAAAACATAAATAACAACAAATAACATGGTATTATGTGGAAAATAATTTTCATATAACTCTTGAATACAATTATTGAGGAAAATATCCTTTTTTCTTTGACACACAATTTTTTCAACAAACCCTATTTTTGATAAAATGTTCCTTTAAAAATATAATTGAAAACATAAAAAAGGAACATTTAAAAAACATTTACAATCATAAATAATTTCAATGGAAACATTTTCCTTAAAAAAGAGCACCTATGTTTTTAGAAAAAATAACATTTCTCCAAGAAACTAATTATAAAACATTACAATGTATCCAACACAAATTTAAAATATGTTAATCATAATCTTCATTAAATATTATCTTTAAAAAAACATTAAATATCTTGAAGGTAAGTATATTCCTGATATAACATGTCAAATGGAGGTATAAACACAACGTAAAACCACATCAGTGCATAAAAACGTGCATTTGAAATAAAGAAAATTGAGATCATAAAATTGATATGAACATGACCACAAAATAAATTATAAATTTCATATAATTCATTATTGGTCAGTATTTACACCACAAAAAATGTGTGTGGAATAAGGAATGTATCATTTGGAAATAAAATTGAGTTGAAATCCTCTTACCTCTCGTTCAACTTAATAAGTGTTCAACCCTACTGTTGAATGGTTTGAAAAGGTTATTTACTCATTAAATAACTATATAAAATTTAATATTACCTTATATAAGGATTTTTTGACATCTTATGACACTTTGAATAATAATATATCATTATCTTCATGGTCTCAGGTGTGTTTTTTTCATAGTTTCACAATCAATTTATTTGTGTAAATTTATTGATGTTATTGAAAAATTAGATTAAAACTCCATAAGTGAAGAAATATTATTAATTTAGTTATATAATTAGAAAATTTTCCATATAAAGTTTCTATTAATTACATGACGAGGATTCATTACATAAAACATTAATGATAACCGTTTATTTTATTTTGACAGTTTTTTTCAGAACACAAAGAAATATTTTCATTTTATTAACTATTATGAGAATATATTAGTTTCATAATATGAAATAGTTAATAATATAGATATTAAAAATTTTATTTTACTATAAAAATATGTTTACGACCATCCATGAAGGCTGTAATGAAAAAAACTGAAAACATTATTCACAGATGCAATTAACCAGCATAACAAGGACAATAATTATGTTTCATTGAATAAGAGGAGATGGGAAATGAAATGGATGTGAGATATTCCATTATAAAAATATAAAACCACTATATATGAGATGTTGTATTTATAATTCTTTTATTGATGAATGAGGTTAGTGGAAAGACAAAAAGATTAAATGATGTTAAGAGAGGTAGTTTGGGAAAATTACATCTTGAATATCAACTCATCAAGAGACCCTTGAGGACATTGAATTTAGTCATTTGGTGAGACCATATTAACATTGATGTGGGTAGAGGGATTATAAAACTTTTTAAAGATGTTTTATGTGGTAAAAGGATTTTTGGGATGAAAAGCGGTGTTGATGGGTGGTCATTATACTTGAGGAGTGGTTGGTTTATTTTATTAAATAATGCATATATTATATTTAAATCCAACCATTTTGATTTGGAATTAAATTAAAGGAATTTGGATGGAATTAAATATTTTTGAGACTTTCTAGGGTTGAACCGAACATCCAAAAATATTAAATAATGTTTTTAGGTTTTTTAAGACTTTACACTTTTTAACCTTAACATTATTAATCTCTACCTGTACCATGGTAAATAATTATTTTACCAATTGAATTTTATTAAAATAAAAATTAAATTTTCCGCACAGAAAAATTTATAAATTATGATTCCAAATATACAATTCATTTTACCAAATTCAATCAAAAAAGTTGGAATTATTAGATTTAAAATTAATCCTTTAGTTAAAACGAAAAATCATGTTTTTAAAGTGAAATGACAGAAATATTGACATATTTTTAAATATAATTTCAATGTGATATTGATTACCATCACATATATTGTAGTAATTGATAAAAATATCTATTTATAAATTAAAACAATTCAAATATATAATTAAACACATCAAATTATTTCGATGAAAATGTTGTTTTCAGTTAAAACATAGTATGTTTCATAATTCAACAAAACATGAGACTTACCATAAAAATTCAAAAAGATAAAAATAGTAAACTTTTATATCCATATTTGAATTATGACTTTTATTTTTTCATATAAAAATTCAAAATTTTTAGAAAATAGATTTAAAATGCTTTCTCCAGCTAAAGTTGATAAAATTACCCTTTTGAAAAATATAGATTTTTATGCATAAGATTGTGTTGGATCTTAACATATGACTATAAAATATAGTGTGTGTCTATAAGAATAATTTATTTAAAATATTAAATATATTTTTTATTAGCATCATTCAATAATTTTAATTAATTTGAATTATTAAATCAAAATTACATTAAGAGAATTAAAATAAAAATATTTCCTTGATAATTAATCAGTATATATTTTCATTTATAATTAATTGTTATCTAATGAAATTATATTAAAAAACATATATTTTTATATTTCACATAATAATACTTATAATCTCTAATTTAACTTCTAGGTTATATCTTACTATATATAATTAATAATTATATTTTATTAATATGTTATTGTTCTGTAAAACTAAATCTTACGTGTAATGAATGCTATCAAAGGAAATCAAAATTATGGGTAACATAAGACAAAAATAGTGTTAAATATAATGCAGGATAACCTATGGTTGCGTGTAGTTCATGATTGTATTAGTCTTTCAAAAAACTCATATAAAAAATAAAATTTTTTATACAACCAAAGCTATGTTAACTATTGTGTGAAATGTAATGTATTGAAAAGATTAAATTAATTTGAAAAATATATTTCACATAATCTCAGTGTATTACATTTGACCCCCATAAAATTAATTTCACCTTAAAAATACATATATGTTATTAGAGATTAATTCTTGTTAGTATCTTTTATAGAAATTGACATCATAAAAATGAGTACTAGAACATCGTTTTTAAAAATAACTCTTGAAAAATAATAGTTTCCCAATGTAAATAATTACTAGATTTATACGTAGGATAACATTAGTGAATATATCCTCATTGTGGAAAATAATAAAAAAACATATATATTTTCAAAGATCATTAATATATACAAATTGGGGGATCAGGAGAATGTAAACTATTACAAAACCATAAAATAAATATGTGTGAAAGACTTCACTGACATCATTAATAAAGATGATAACCTTATTATATTTTATTTGAAACCCCTTTTACTAAAGTAAAATGATTTTTACAAGATGCTATACTTACATGGATTACGGGAAACCTCACCATTTTTTATTCTTAGTTCAATTTCCACTTAATCTCTTATTCCATTAAGTTAAGTAGAATTCTCCATTCCTATAGTATTAGAAGAATGTGAGATCCCTAAATATAATTATAGTTCATTACATCTATATATATCACAACAAAAAGGATATTGCATATTATAAATTATGAATAAATCATAAAATCGACAGATAATACTTTAATCTGTAAAACCTCAGCCCATGTTTAACATAAACCATTCCATATAATAGGGTAGCTCTTTGCAGTCACATTCCAAAAATAGTAATACCATCATAATTTATTCTATTGAATCATTGTAGTAACTATTATTTTCACACATTCTTATTAAAAACATGTATGTTTCCTAAATCCACAAATTATTGGATATATGTCTTAATCCATAAAAGGTGTAATCTTCATCAATGATAGCATAACCCACTTGTAGACAAATCAATAATCAGTACAAAGGAAATCATTACCGTCCAATTTAAATATTTATATCCAAAATGGACTTATAAAAAAATAAATATCTTAACAAAAGGATCAAATTAGTGGTCATATTTCCCTTATTCAAAATTTCACATTTCCTTTAAATAAATTTTCAAGTCTACAAGAAACATTCCAAATAAACTCATAAATTTTAAGTGAATCACATCAAATGGAAAATTATTTTATATTTCTAAATTAATATAACACAATCCTTGATTCAAAATACATAATAACATAGATTATTACTATTCATCCATAACAAATAAGAACAATACCTCATTTTATTACTTAACACGTTTTTCCTATGACATTTCATCAAAAGTCTCATCATCATCATAATCAATATTACCATTACTCATACCACATTTTTTATTCTCTTCCAGATCTATCATATTTGGACATAATGTTTTATAATTAACATTCATTATACATCTAAATTATTTAACATTTCATGATGTATCAAGGAGGAAAATATTCCCATAAATTTCATTAGCTAAACCCTTCTTTTCCTCTACTGTTACTTTATGTCCATTTCCATAGTTAGATCATATTCTTGTTCCTTTTAGACATTTAATTAGGTGATTATTTACACATTTCTGAAAAAAATGAATCTAAAACATCCTTCATCCATGTTCTCCATAACCTATACTCTCAACAATCCAATTCTTTATCTTATTGGGTGTGTTTGAGTATGAAAACCCTTCTTTTATTACAATCATAAACATGATTTATTACATAAACTATTCACTTGATACAACATGGACGATTGAAGGGTCTAGTGTCTTTGGGTCTTAGGATAATTACATAACAACATAAAACATGAAATAAAACATCTTTATTGAACACTTCTTTTACATGACCACTACATTCCCTCATACTTAGCATTGCATGGGATAACCTGAGGACATGCATAAGAAAAGGGGTGAGCTATAAAGCCCAATAATGGAATAAACATGGAATATATGAGGATTACAATACATGTTAGACAATATTCATATCAATAGAGCCCAACAGAAACCTGAACATAATGTCATGATAAATCATGATAATCATAACATGGAAATGTGGCAACAACACTTATCATGGAATTAGCATGAGCCAAGGCTCATTACACATGGAGCATACATAAATTATCATTGCACATGAAGCACAAGTAAACCCTCGTTTCAATTGAATTATAATGAGTGAACACTCGTTTCACTTGACGTCTCGTGATATTGTACTTTACCCAATGCATTGGAGCGCTATAAGGGCACACCCTTCTTAAATATTTCATTTCATGCATAAGTGTGCCACATGGATCATAAAACATGGATTCATAAAACATAATTATTTATTACACAACAAAGTAATGTGGAAAGAAACTTTATAATCAATAATTAAATGTGCATGAATTTGAATACCCTTGATGGTGAAATGGGCATGGTATTCACTACACAATGGCATTGGATTAGAAAATCAGTGCAAGTTCGGTAGCATAATGGTGTGATATAAAAATTCATAAAAAAGGTTGATGAGAGAGAAAGGGGTGTCTCCTCATATCTACATGAAATGGATAGTAAGGGGGGTCATATAGATATATGTCCCAACAATTGTAATGGAATTTAGATTCATGATACAAAAGTATTGCTTGAATGTAAATGAGGAGAGAGAGGTTCCTTTCAGAATTTCGGCATAGTAACGGGTGTACATGGGAGGAATTTAATGAGAGGGAAAGGGGTCTCCCATCATTAAAAAAAATAAGAGGTAAGTATGGGGGATGTGGGAAACCATACCCCAACATTTATAATTGAAATTAAAAGGTCATAACAATATTATGATAATTATACAAAAAAGTGGAAGGAATAAAAACCCTAACTTGGATGTGTGCTTCCAAAGGCTTGAGAGATGCTTGAGAGATGATTATTGGGAGCTTGGGGAACCTTGGGAGGATTCTAGAGGGATTAGGTCATAGGTTGGACGAACACAAAAGGCTTTGAGTGAGGAGGATGTGAGAGCCTGGGTGGGTTTATTTAGGAAAGGTGAGGGTATTCTTTTTTTATTTAGGTTTGGGACCCCTTGTATTAATTAATCCAAACCACAAACCATACCATGGTTTTTGACCATGTTTTTTGGAAAAGGGAAGAGGAAAACAATATTTTTTATGGCCAAAGTCCGAAATTAATAAAATAATAGGGTTGCTTATGTGTAGTTGAGTCACGCTCCCATGGAAAACAATTTAAAAAGACAAAGTGTTTAATAAGTCTTGAAGGGTACATTAATGATTTGGAAAGTTAGCCAAACAAACCCAAAATTACATTATATTAATTTTAAAACACACATTGGGAAAAAATAAATCTTATAGTATTTTATTACATCACTATTGGGTCATTATGTTGTCATAAAACAGATTATATATTTAAACAATATTTAATTTTTACCCAAAAATTAACTATCTTTGAAAATTATGAAAAATTCACTGTTGGATAATTTCGATGCCCGGATTCCAGAAATAACATTTATTTTATCTACATATTATTCTAAATATGTTAATTTTTACTTTTAAAATAAAAACCGACATTTATAAAAAATTAACGGGTTTTGACAAAAATGGATTTTAAACCTTAATAAAAATTACAATTGAATTCATAAAATTATAAGATCATTTATATTTATTAAAAATTAATTTAATAATAATAATAATATATTATTAAAATATTATTTAATTCAAAAATCCATTAATTCATCAAAATAGATTTCTTATCTAAATATTAACTAAAAAAACTATTTGGGCTTTAAAAAATACTATTTACAAAGTGTCAATAATTCCAAGAAGATATATTCATTATTATATTAAAAAAAATATAATTGAACAAAGTAATAGAGATTTGTTACATAACCCCTTAAAATAGCCGCATAAGTCCTATGGGTAAGGTGTGCGATGGTGACAGACTCTTGCGGTGGCATGGAGAACATCGCTCGAGTGGTAATTTCTACCAACTCCACTTTTCCCGTAGATGGTCATGTTTGAGATTTACATGATGAAGCTCATCTTGGTCTTGGTTATAAGCGAAGCCCAAAGATGCCACCTCTTTTCTGAGCTCTGACAAATGGGATTTGTATGGAGTAATTCTACTGGATGAGGCCATCACTTCTTTTGTCTTAGTAAATTTGGTTTGTTAAAGCCCAATATTTATACTAATCATGTGATCACTAATTAATGGATATAAAAGCAAATTTCACAATTCATAACATAAAACCAAATAAGTTGACATTTTATATAAACATTTTACATAAAGAGACATTTAATTAGATCAAGAGGGATTTCCATTAATGAAATATTTGGTCGTTACAATATTACCCCTTATGAAATTTCACCCTCGAAATTTTCTTTTCCCACATTAAAAAAGATGTGGGTATCTTAGCTTCATCATTTCCTCCAATTCCAAAGTTTCTTCTTCAAACATGTGGTTTCGCCACAACACCATGACGAGGGGCATTGTCTTATTTCATAGAACATTTTCTATATGATCTAAGATATTCATTGGTTTCTCCTCATAAGAAAGATCATCCTACAATTGTACCACCTCATAAGAGAGTGGATATGAAGGGTCTGTTATGTACTTCCTAAATAGGGATACATGAAAGACATCATGTACTTTGGCCATTGTAGGTGGAAGTGCTAGTTGATAGGCCACAGCCCCGACACGATCAAGAATCTTTAAGGGGCCGATTTATCTTGGACTTAACTTCCCTTTCCTTCCAAACCTCATGACCTTCATCCATGGAGATATGCATAGAAAAACCATGTCTCCAACTTTAAACTCAAGGTCTCATCGATGATTATTTTCATAACTCTTCTATCGACTTTGGGCCTCCTTGATATGATACTGAATGGTTTTCACCTTCTCCACCATTTCCTCGACAATTTATATTCCAAGCATCTTACGTTCACCGACCTCATCCGTACATGCCGGTGTTCTACCCCTTTTCCCATACAGGGCTTCATAAGGTGCCATTTGGATGCTCGAGTGGAAACTATTATTATAAGAGAACTCAACCAGAGGAAGATGTTGATCCCATCCTCCTTTAAACTCCATTGAGAAAGCTCTCAACATGTCCTCAAGTGTTTGGATAGTCCGCTTGTATTGGCCATCAGTTTGAGGATGATAGGCCATACTGAAGTTCAGTTCAGTATTCAGATCCTTTTGAAAACTCTTCCAAAACATAGAGGTGAATCTTGGATCTCGTTCAGATACAATAGATAGTGGTACTCCTTACAGCCTTACCACTTCCCTGATATATATCTGGCCCAGTTGATCCAATGAGAAATCCACACAAATAACAATGAAGTGTGAAGTCATTGTAAGGCGATCCACAACAACCCATATTTCATTGTTGCCTTTGGATGTCCCTGTAAGTCTGGTGACAAAGTCCATGGTGATGTTCTCCTATTTCCATTTTGGTAATGGAAATGGTTGCATCATCCCTTTAGACTTCTGCCTCTCTGCCTTAAATTGCTGGAACTCTAGGCACTTTGATGTATATTCAGTGATCTCCTTCTTTATATTATCCCACCAAATGTTTTCTCAGAGATCTCGATACATCATTGTTCTCCCTGGGTGAATAGAGAAATTTGAACTATGTGCATCAGCCAAAAGTTCCTTCATCAGCTCCAGATGCGATGGAACACATAACCTTTTCCTAAATCGCACAATTCCTTCTTCATTAACATTAAACTCCGAGGATTTACCTTTTTTGATAGCTTCCACTTTTTCCTGAATCCCCACATCATCCTTTTGAGAATCCTTTAACCTTTCCAAAAGAGATTGTTGAGCAATAATTTGTGAAATGATTGTTTATTTTTCCATCTTTATGATTCCCATGTCCATCTTCATCAAGTCTAAGAAGATTAGATCCTTCTCAATTCTCATCATTAATAGAATCACTGGGTCCTTTCTACTTAGGGAATATGCCACCTTGTTTGCTTTTCTAGGGTGGTAATGTATTGAACAGTCATAATCCTTGATGAGCTCTATCCGTATTCTCTGGTGCATATTAAGATATTTCTGTGTGAATATATATTTAAGACTCTTGTGTTTAGTATATATCACACATTTCTCCCCATAGTGGTAATTTCTCCAAATTTTCAAGGCAAAGATCACAGAAACCAACTCCAGATCATGCGTTGGATAGTTTCTCTCATAGATTATCAACATCCTTGAGGCATAGGATACCATTTTATCATTCTTCATTAGCACAAATCCTAATACCTTCTTTGAAGAATCACTGAATACCACAAAAAGTTTCCCACTTGTGGGTAATGTGATCACGGGAAAAATGATAATCCTCCTTTTCAAATCCTTGAAGATTTCTTCGCATTCATCACTCCAAGAACATTTTACTCCCTATCGAGTTAGCTTGGTAATAGGGTTGGACAATCGTGAGAAATTTCTCACAAATCGTCGACAATATCTAGCTAACCCAAACACGATATGGATATCTGTTACCGATGATGGCCTTGACCATCCCTCAATTTCATCTGTTTTGGAGGGATCCACAGATATGCCATTAATTGTGATGATATGGCCCATGAATGAGACTTCCTTCAACCAGAACTCACACTTTCTGTACTTTTCATAGAGCTTCTCCTTGTACAAAGTCTCCAGTACAATTCTTAAATGCTCTTCATGATCCTCCTTGGTTTTGGAGTATATTAGAATATCATCTATAAAGACTACCACAAATGTGTCTAGGTAATCTCTAAAGACTCTATTCATCAAGTCTATGATGATTTCTGGAGCATTGGGGAGTCTGAAAGGCATTACTATGAATTCATAGTGCCCGTATCTTGTACGAAATGCAGTCTTGGGGACATCTTCCTTCTTCACCCTTACTTGATAATAACCCGACCAGAAATCTACCTTGGTGAAGTATTGTTCTCCACGTTGTTGATTGAACAAGTCATCGATCAGTAGCAGAGGGTACTTGTTCATTATTGTTATTTTTTTAAGTTCATGATAATCGTTGAAAATCCGCGTTGACCCATCCTTCTTCTGGATGAAGATTACTACTTCACCCCATGGTGAAGCACTTGGGCCTATAAACCCTTTATCGAGATTCTCATGTAGTTGTTTCTTCATATCTTTGTGTTCCTCGATAGGCATTATATATGGAGTATTGGATATTGGTATCACCCCTGGTATAAGTTTAATTGAGAATTAAACATCTCTTCTAGGAGGATGGCCAGGCAGTTCCTCGGGAAACACTTCAGCAAATTCCCTCACAATCAGCATTTCTTCAAGGATGGTTTCTTCCGTGGACTCAATCATCTGATCCAGATACTCATGCTCATAGGTCAGTAATATCTATGCTTGAGATGATGGAGTTAAAGGAGATTCATCTTCCTCCCTACACTTTTAAATAATTGGAGGTCGATTCTCCATATAGAGTGTGATTTTCCTCTCCCAAAAATTTATGTTGGCTCTATATAAGGAAAGAGAATCCATGCCAAGAATTGAATAAAATTCCACCAGAGGGAGTATTATAAGGTTCACCGGGAAATTCAATCCACATATTATAATACGGGAGGACTTATATTCATGGGATGAAATGATTTCCCAATTTTCTGTACTCACCGACATCTTCACATACATGATTTGTGGTGGTTCTAGGATTGTTCTACTAAACATTCTAGATATAAAAGAATGCATAGAACCTAAATCAAAATTTACATTCACTGTTATTGAATTAATAACTAGCGTACCTATCACCACTTCGTTATCAGGGTTCACTTCGGCAGAAGTGATGGCAAAATCTCTTCCTTGTTGCCTTGGAGGTTGTTGGTTGCCTCTAAAAACCGTTGGATTAGGGCACTGATTTTGATGATGCCCTGGTTCATTGAATTTGTAGCAATGAACAAAGCATGAGGTTCGAACGGAGCGTTCCTCTCCCCTGTCACAACCTCGGGTTTTTCTTGGCGATAGTTAACAACTAGGTACCCTTCTCTTTAACACCTAAAGCATTTCCTCGCCCCCTTGAGTCAATTTCTATGGTTCTTCTTTCCGTACTTTTGGAAAGTTGGGTGATGGGTCTTCTTAGCACCGTTGGATTTATCTATTGGACCACTAGAATTGAAGTCCACCTTACGTTTCTTGTCCCCATTATACCCATGTGATTCCCTGATATCCATTTCCTCCTTGAGGGCACATCAGAGAATTTCCTCATAGCTGTCGAAATCACGGATCACTAATGCGTTCTGCAGGCTAGGCTTCAACCCACTAAAGAAGCGGTCAAGATTGCATTCGGTGGTAATGAAAAATCCAGAAGAGTATCGTGCAATCCTTGTAAGGTTTTCCTCATACTCTCCAACAGATTCTTCGTCTTTTTTCATGAGGGAAAGGAAGTCACTTTCCATCTTAAACCGAAGGGTGCGCGAAAAATACTTATCAAAAAACATCTTCCGGAAATCCTTCCATTCCAATGCCTCAATCTCCTCCTCAGGCTCAATATTATTTATCAACATCCACCATTAATCAGCTTCACCCTCCATACGATAAGCCACTAGGAGAACCTTCTCTTGTTCAGAACATTGAAGGATGGAGAAGATCTTTTCAGCGGATTTGATCCATTTTTCAGCGATTGTGGGATCAGATGATCCACTAAAAGTAGGAGGCCTTTGTCTCATGAAGCTCTTGATAGCGAATTTTTCATTCTTAGGGGATTTGGATGATCCTATTGACCCGTGTTTATATTCAAAGATTGAGTTAGCAGAGAGACAAGTGTAAAAAATTTCACTATTCTCTCTCCCATTGGATTGAGAATCTCATTAGTACAGTCATCACACTGATCTTCACATCGGTTGTTAGCCCGAATCCTCATATTACCGACCATTAGCTGGAATAAAAGGAATGTTAGGGGTTAACAGATAAACGGTAATCCAAAGACAAAAGTTACTGACTTATAAATTAAATTTTATTTCATTAACTTATGAATCTATAGGTTTTAATCTAGGATTTTCGTGATCTACTTTCTAACATATATTCTTAGGGGCATTTTGTTAATTCCCTTAATAAGGGTTCATACTAAGCTTTTGAATTTATCAAAACATATCCCCCGGGAGTTTCGTAAATAAGAGTGCAGAAAGGGCTGTTTTCATGCACCAGTTCTCATTCGAGTCTAGCTCAAAGCGGAGTTTTCGGGTATTACCCCTAGGATACATATGTGCCAGAGCTGCCACTACCTTCTCGTATCCAGACATGGATGTATTTGTTTGATAAACCACTTATTCAGTACGTAACAAAAAATAGGGATGTTTTTATTATACTTAGTTTTGTCTCTAAGGCTTTACTATGGGTTTCTAATCCTAATCCCAAAAATAACTAAACCTATCCTTTGATACCAACTATGACAACCCTGCTTTTATTACAAACATAAACATGATTTATTACATAAACTATTCACTTGATACAACATGGAAGATCAAGAGGTGAAGTGTCTTTGGGTCTTATGATCATTACATGACAACTTAAAACATGAAATACAACATCTTTATTGATAACATCCTTTACATGACCACTACATTCCCTCGTACATAACATTGCATGAGATAACCTGAGGACATTCATAAGAAAAGGGGTGAGCTATAAAGCCCAGTAAGGGAATAAACATGGAATACATGATGAGTAAAATACATGTTAGAAAATAGACATATAAATAGGTCACAAGATAAACATCAACATAAAGTCATGATAAATTATGATAATCATAACATGGAAATGTGGAATCAACACTTGTCATGGAATTAGCCTGAGCCAAGGCTCAGTGCACATGGAGCATAAGTAAATTCTCATGGTACATGAAGCATGAGTAAAACCTCGTTTCAATTGAATTAGCATGAGTAAAACCTCATTGCACATGACGTATCATGATTCAATACTTTACCCAATGAATTATAGCGTAATAAGGGCACACCCTTCTTAAATATTTCATTTCATGCATAATTGTGCCACATGGATCATAAAACATGGATTAATACAACATAATCATTTATTACCCGATAATGGAATGCGGAATGAAACTTTATAATCAATAAGTAAATGTGCATGAAGGTGAATAACCTTGATGGATAAATGGGCATGGTATTCACTACACAATGGAATTGGCTTAGAAAATTGGTGCAATTTTGGCAGCGTAATGGCGTGATATAAGAATTCATAAAAAAGGTTGATGAGGGAGAAAGGGGTGTCTCCTCATATATACATGAAATGGATAGTAATGGGGTCATATATCTATATGTCCCAACAATTTTAATGGAATTTAGTTTCATGATACGAAAGAATTTCTTGAATGTAAATGTGTAGAGAGTGGTTCCTTTCGGAATTTCGGCATAGTAATGGGTGTACATGGGAGGCATTTAATGAGAGATAAAGGGGTCTCCCATCATTCGAACAATAAGAGGGAAGTATGGTTGTAGTGAGAAACCATACCCCATCATTTATAATTGGAATTAAAAGGGAATAACAATAATAAGAAAATTGGTCAAAAAAGTGAAAGGAAGAAAAACCCTTACTAGGAAGTGTACTTCCAAAGGCTTGAGAGAGGCCTGAGAGGGGATTCATGGGAGCCTGGGGTACCTTGGGATGATTCTGGAGAGATTAGGGCACAGTTTTGACGAACTCCAAATGCTTTGAGTGAGGAGGAAGTAGGAGCTTGGGCGGGTTTCTATATGAAAGGTGAGGGAATTCTTTATTATTTAGGTTTGGGACCCCTTATATAAAATTAATCCAAACCACAAACCATCCCATGGTTTTTGCCCATGGTTTTTGGAAAATTAATGAGAAAAAAAATATTTTATAAGGAAAATGTCTGAACATCTTAGAATAATTTGGTTTCTTATATGGAGGTGAGTCACACTCTCATGGATAACAATTTAAAAAGACAAGGTGTTTAATAAGTCTTGAAGGGTCCATTAATTCGTTGTAAAGTAAGTCAAACAAACCCAAAATCACAATATTTTCATTCTAAAACATATATTGGCCGAATATAAAGCTTATAGTATTATATTACATCACTATTGGGTCATTATGATGTCATAAAATACATTATATATTTAAACAGTATTTAATTTTTACCCAAAAATTAACAGTCTCAGAAAATTATTAAAAATTCATCTTTAGATAATTTCAAAGTCCTGATTCCATAAATAACATTTATTTTATCTACATAACATTCTAAATATTTTAATTTTCATTTTTTAAATAAAAACCGACATTTATCGAAAATTCACAGGTTTTGACAAAAATGGATTTCGAACCTTAATAAAAAATTTAATTGCATTCATAAAATTATAAGATCATTTATATTTAATAAAAATTAATTTAAAATAATTATAATATTTTATAAAAATATTATTTAATTCAAAAATCCATTAATTCCTCAAAATTGATTTCTTATCTGAATATTATGTAAAAAATATTTATGCCATAAAAAAACTATTTACAACGTGTTAATAATGTCAAGAATGTATATTCATTATTATATAGAAAAAATAATATACATGAACATAATACTAGAAATTTGTTACATAACCCCTTAAAGTAGACGCAGAAGACCTAAGGGTAAGGAGTGCGATGGTGACAGACTCTTGGGGTGGCTTGGATAACATCGCTCAAGTGGTAATTTCTATCAACTTCCACTTTTCCCATAGATGGTCATGTTTGAGCTTGACGTGATGAAGCTTAGCTTGGGATTGGTCAAGAGCGAAGCCCAATGATTCCACCACTTTTTCAAGCTCTGAAAAATGTGCATCGTATGGAGAAATTCTACTGGATGAGGCCATCGCTTCCTTTGTTTGAGTAAATTGGATTTGTTAATGCCCTATATTTATTCTAATCATGTGATCACTATTCAACGACTATAAAAGCAATGGTCACAATTCATAACATAAAACCAAATAAGTTGACATTTCATATGAACATTTTTCATAAAGATACATTTAATTAGATCAAGAGGGATTTACATTAATGAAAATTGGGTAGTTACATTGAGAGTTGGTTAAGGTACACATTATTCGTCATGTTCTATGAAAACTAACTAGCCATTATCCCAATATAACTCACTCCAGTGACAACCCCATTTTACATCACATCATAATTGTTTTTTCACTTTCAACATTAAAACAATTTTATCTAGTTCCTACCATTTAATAAAATAACAAATCATATAGTACGAAACAATTATCATACTGAGGTTCATAAAATCATGAAAAACCCACTTATAAAATGTCTAAATTATGAAAATTTCTTTAATGTATGACAATATAGGTTTATTGAAGGTTATTCATGTATAAAATATATTAAAATTATTAATTATAAGTCATTTAGTGTTTGTGAATCCCCAATGTACATCCCTTAGGAGTATCAAACTAGGATGGAATAAATGCTCGTTGTCATGTACCAGGTTACAATTGAGTCAGGACTAATTCAACCTATTAGAGTTGTTACACCTAGGAACTTCTTATCAAGATCAATATTCACTTGTAGTTTATAGATATTAATTTATTCCATGTAAACCATTCTCTCTATCCATTACCAAAATTCTAGGACATGTTCCTATAATTTTCATTATCCTTATACATATCCATAGACATGTCCTTAGTGTTATCACTATGGTTTTCCTATTAAATTATACAATGGTTGAAAAAAAAATTTCTATGATACCAACTATACAAACCATTATCTTAATACATTTATATTATATAACTTTTTACAAAAACATAATTCATTAAAAAAAACTCCCAAAGACCATATATGTCTACTTTCTTTGTAAAATTGGAATCATAGACATCTAGTTCATAAAAAATAAAATTCTTCTCCCACATATTTTTTTAAACTATTATCCTTTTTTATATATCAAAATTATTAAATTTAATTGTATCCTTGAAACAAAAAATAAAAGGGGTGATGTCATATTCTCGATATGGTTAAAAAATGAATTCATTCAATAATAATCATGATGATAAGGGTAGGAGAAAATAATTATGAAAATAGAAGATCATACTATGCATACCAATGATCATAAAGAGGATTCATGTAATAAATATTGGTAGTTCATAATACATTAATCTTAATGAAATAATGATCATAATCCATGAAATCATAACATATAAATATAGAATGAAATTTGTTACATAGAGATATTAATATAAAAAATAACTTCCATTGTAGTCATGGAATAACTTCCAAAGACAACATAATAATATGGGTTCACTACAATACCATATTTTTAGTCATTCTTCACTCATATAACCATCTTGTTCATCATTTTTCACTCCCATAACCATCATGGTAGTCATGGTTCACTCCATAACCATCCTTAAGGGAAATTTACATTATATTTATCTCATGAGATATAAATATTTACCCAATTCATTGGATGAAGATGTAGTTACCACATGTATCATAATGAAAGAATACATATGTGTTATATAGTAACATAAATCATTCATAACCAATGAAAAGAATGTAGTTTCATAAAACACTCTATCATAATATAACTCATGGAAAAGAAACAGTTTTTTTATGTTCTAATCTAGAATAAATGTAAACCATTAAATGATGGAACAAGAATGGTTTCACTGACTCATATCCCATGTAAATCATATTTAACATAAAATAAAAAGATCAAATATGGTTAATAACAGTAATAGTACTCTTGAAAAAAATTCTTGGAAAAAAATTCCCCTTTTTCTTTGACAATTGCTTTTCAAAACATAAATCATTTTGGAAAACATTTTCCATTTAAAATATATTTGAAGTTTTATAAAAAAATATAAAAATAATATGATTAAATATATTTATTTAGTATCCATTTCCTTGAAAATTATCTTAAGAGATATTTTGAAACATTTCATGTGGAAAATAATATTTTTTCATTTCAAAGTGTCCCAGACTACTTTGAAATAATTGTATAACATTTCCAATAAAATAAAATAAAAATACACGAATCATAAAATAACATCAGAATAAGGATATTCTTTATATAACATGTCAAAAGGAAGTTTATAAACCTTGAAAATGAACAAATGTGCATAAAGAAATATTTGTCTCAAAGAGGGAAAATTGACAAAAAATTACCTTATTAATTTGGTTTTATGATCTATAAAACACCATGAAATAGAGATCATCAAATTGATATGTAAATATTCAAAATTTAAATTATAAAGTTCATATAATAAATAAATTTGGAGTATCATCATCACAATAATGAAATAAGTGGTGAATAAGGCATGTATCTCACTAAAAAAAGGTGAGATGAAATTCTCTTACCTCACACTCGACATTCATTAAACATGTTTAATCATCCTATATAATGGTATAAAAAGGTTATTAACTCATTACAGAACAATATTAATATTTATAGTGACTTATATGATGATATAATTACATATTATGACCCATTAGTTCATAATAATTTGTTATTTTTATGGTCTTGGTTACGTATGTTTCATAGTTTCATGATCAAATCAATTTTATAAATTCATTGATGCCATAATAAAATGAGATAAAAATTATCGAATTGGATAGAAATACTATTTATGTACCTATAAAATTATAAATTGTACCATATATCATTCATAGTTCTTACATGAGGAATCTTCATTGGATTAAATGTTAATAATAATTGTTTAGTTTATTTTAGAGTTTTTTCGGAACACCACGAACTATTTTTTTTCAATTATTATTATATATGTGGTCCATAATATGAAATAGGTCAAAATATATCTATTTAAATATTATTTAACCATAAAAATTATAATAAGACATGATATGAAGAATGTAGCGAAAAAACAAAACATATATTCAACGAGGCAGTTAACCAACCTCAATTGGACGATAATCTCATTTCTTTGAATAAGAGTATATGAGAAGTATAATGGATATGAGATATTCCATTATAAATTTAAAACTCAATTATATTCATTATTCTAGAGTAACCATGCAATGACCCAATGTTTTAACAATGAAATTACATTATTATAATTTTGTCTTATAGTATGATCATAAAAAATTATATATATAATACAATAAAAACCCTTATAAATAAATATTCAGTGAAACAAAAGGTATCTCTAGATGTTAAGGATGGTATAATGATTAAATAGGTACTTGAACTTTAGAATAGTAATGGAATCCTTATGAATATTAAACCGCTGAATTCAATTATAACATCAATAATGAATATATAAAAAAATTATTGATCTTATAAGTGATAATATATTATTAATATATCATAGTTATAGAAAGTAAATATTTTTAAAAAATTATTAATTATGTGTAAGTATTTTTGTAATTCAAGTATATTAAAATTTTATGATTAATTTATTAATTTTAAATAAAAAATATTATTAAAAAATTTATTCATAAATATGTATTTTAATGATTTATTATTATAAGATAATTTTAGGAGACCTTAATTCAATTTTGAAAGTGTTATAAAAGTAGTATAAATTTTAAATTTTCTAATTTTCATGTAAATTATGATCAAAATTAAAAATTAAAATTTAAATATATAGAACATTATTTTCATAAAATGGAGTTGATTTTTTATATCTACACATCAATAATTTATTGGGGGTGAATGTTTGGAATTTTTATAAAACACATGAAATGTTTTTGAATAGTAAAATATGATAATTTAGGATAAATGCTAAGTAAATGAATTTCTGCATCATTCTTGAGACATGGATGATCTAAATTTCCATTTTTTAGAACTCACATGCTCTCTTCAGTATTGTTTGTCCAAAGAATCAATACTATTCATAGTCTAGAGAAAGAATATTAAACTAACGATTAAAATAATTGGAAACCCCTCCTCTCCTCCACTATGAATACCATCACTATTTACAACTTCTATTCACTCCTCTCAGGCCTTGTTCCTAGTAAAAATTATTAAATAATATTTCTTTAATCCCATATATCATGTCCATATGCCCTTGGTCTCTTCAAGAGACAAAATCCTCTCCCTTAAAGATGTTTTGAAGGAAGATTTTTTCAAGAGATAAATTCTTCTTTTCATTTATTTTTTTTTTGAAGTTGCTTTCTTTGATTTTCATTATTAAAATTTTTTCATAAAAAATTTATGATTACTATAGTACCATAAATTTAAGGTAATTTTATTTTGATAATTTAATAATTCATAATCAGCTCTCTTTTTCACTCCTTTTATAATAAAAATTAAAACACCATCTCAAATGTGTCAATTTGTCACATTCAAGGACGAAAAGTTTTCAATTTCTTTTACCATATTAAATTCTGGTCATGAATCCATTATTATCGTTGAAATGGACTATAATATGTGTATTATATATAATTTATGGTTTTTCATTCTTTTTTAGACATGATATTAATTAATCAATAAAAGTGTGTTTGATGTGATAAAAAACCCCCAATTAACCAAAATGGTTATCATAAAAGATTTATATATAGATTCATCTTCACTCAAAATATCCAAATTAATTTTAAAACCAAATAATCTTATGGATTATCCCTAAAAAAATTAAAACTCAATTCAATTAAATATTTTTAATTTTACATGATTATTATTACATGTATATAAGTAAACTAATCCTGAAAACCAAAGAAAACCCCCTCCCAAAAATTGAAATTGAATATATTAACCCATAAAAAAGACCATGAACCAACTTAATATAGTTATAATAAATCAATGAAATGAATAATAAGTTCTGTAAATATTAATTAAAGAATTTAATATTTTAATCCAGGTCATTATGATCATGTGAAAGACACCATTGGAGTTACAGTACGAGATTGTACACGAACCTCCATTATTCCTTCGGGTTTCTCTATCTTTCATTCTACCCGAATAAAGTTATCTATTATTTTTTTACATACATAATTTAAAGGATGTGTACATGCTCTAATCATAGGTATTAAAATCCATTCATCATTCTCTTTCAGAGATATAAATTGTTTTAAATGATTCCCTCCCCAATACTTCCTGATAAGAAATCTCTTTTTTAGGGAACTTCCCAAATTCTTAACCAATTTCATGTGAATTATATCATATATTTTATACCACCACTAGTTTTATAAAATTATCATTTATTATTATTAAAACATTCTTTATTCACTTTTTTATTTATATAATTGTTTTCCCTTTTTTATTGTAAATGCTCCTTAGTATTTTCCTTAAAACAAAGTAAAATGTTTTAATGCTAAAATATATTAATTATACTTCGTAAATAGAATCACTTATATTTGAAATAACATATCATGGTATATGCTTATTTTTTATTATTATTTTTTATGTAATATTTTGTTCCATTCATTCGTGTACACTGGTAGGATAAGCTCGTTTATTATTCCTTATAACATGATTATGATACCTATTTCATTCCATGGGTACCAATATGTTTGTGTATTATTATATAACTGACTATAATATTCATGAACAAGTTATTATTAGTTCTCCTACATAGTGATGTAATGCATTGGGTATCGTTGAGTCTCCCGAGACATTATGTGCAATGTTCTTGGTGGTTACCCATGACTCCTTATACCATGTTCAACGGTCTTGATGGTTGACCTTGACTTGTGCTCCTCTATCTGAAACATGCCTTGGACCATTCTGAATTAATGTTTTATATTTCTTCCACATTACTCAAAATCCATGTTTATATGATCCCAGATTTATATCTTATGATTACATATGTTCCATTCCTTTTTATATCATTATGTCAGGATTTCTAAGCCATGTCCCAAAGCATTACTCAAATGTTTAATCCCTTGTAGAGATTTTTATCTCATCCCTTAATTTATATTATCCCCAGGTTATCCTATAAATATGTATGAGCACAATTAAATTTAGGATAACTTTATGAATATTTAATAAGGAATTTTTTTTGTTTAGTCCATATTTTCCATTTTTATATACCTTGCCTTCCAAGATACTAAACTTTAAGAACCTTGCTTTGTAATATGAGGTTTTGTTATGCTTAAAATCATGTAACGATATGTGTATAAGTCTAGGGTAACTATTGTTGGTATCATGTGACTGGTTTCTTATTATCAAATATTAGAAATATAGTTATTTAGTAGGAACATTAGGGATGATACAATGTATAAGAAAACTTACCAAATTTTCATTAAGTATAGATTACGTGATTTTCATCAATATACATCTCTTTTTGTATACAAACAAGTGGATGTGTCTCTGGTACACATGCATCAAGGGATAAAACCCGAAAACAGTACTTTGATATAGACATAAATGAGAACAAGTGCATGACAATGGGACATGCTTCACAATTGGGTGGACACTCCTAGGAGATATGTTAGGTAAATTAAAAAGCTTAGTAGGAATGATTATTGAGGGAACCAAAAAAATAATCCCATAGGAATTTGTATTTGGTAACATATCATGGATAACCTATATTGAAACCTTGGGAATAACAAGTTAGAATGAACTATTCCTAAATTATTTTATCCTATTATGTTTAATGTTTACCTTTTTATTCATATTAGAAAACTATTCAAGCCCCCTTATTATACGTTCTTTTTCTAAGTTAACGCTGGGAAATAGATGAATTCCTACCAACAATAAATGTGATAAGAGATTTCATTGTTCCTGTAATTAAATTCATTGTATGATTGGAATATGTTCTCAGAATAGAATGTTGTACTAGCAGTCTATCTTTTTTACACGAAAGTTGATCGGTAGTGGACACAGATCAAGAATATGATGTCCCAAGAAGGAATTAATACCATATATTGGGAGTAATTACATAAAATGTTTTCAATAAATATTTTCCACATACCCCTTATCTCACTATAAAAAGAGAGTTCCTCAAACATAAATTAAAGGATGATGATTCCATTGAGGCGTATGAAACAAAATTCACATGTCTTGCAAGATACACCTTTGGATTTTTCATGAGCACCGAAATAAAGGTAGATCACTTCCTTATAGAATTAAATCCATTTATATTAAAAAAATTTGTGATTCGAGACATCAAAATTTATGAGTAGATTGTCCATTCTTCCCAAATGGTTGAAATGGTGATCCGAGACACTCAATGCTCTCATGAACCCAGTGAAAAAGTGGTTAATGGAGTCTAATATGGGTGTTTTGAATATTAAATCTATATATCGAAAGAATATAGGATATCCCAAGTGTCATAATTTTGGTAATAGTCATCATGGGAACTCTCAAAAAAGAATCAAGGCATGCTTAAAATGTGGAAGAATGGGACATCTTGCTAAAAACTGTTGAAGGGATTTGAAGAATCCCACTAACATGAACGGATAAAGGGATGTTCAGATCAACACTCATCCTGTATAGAATTTTTAAAATTTCAAGGAACATGAAAATAATTGGATAAATTTCCCTATACCAAGGGTTGTCAGAGGAAATCAACAACAACCTTAAAGGAAAAAATTAAGGTCTTATGCTTCCACTACTATAAAGGTGGAGATGGTCAATGATGTGATGAAAAGTACACTAGTTATTCATTCAATAATAAAAATGATACTATTTTATTATATTTATACACACTCTTCAATATCATTCAAGTTTAGTATAACTATTAAAACACCAACTAAAAATTTGGAGGACAATTTTTCTATGAGAATAGAGAATGTTAAAATTAGTGTGTCCAAGGTTTATAACTCCTCCCCGGAAAATGTCTGTGCACTGAACCTCCCAGTAAAACTTTTCATACTTCCATAAAAGGAGTCAGATTTATTTTTTGGCATGGATTGGATATCATTATACAAGGCCAACATTAACAATTTTGAAATATAGATCCATCTAGACGTCCTAGTCTAACCTCCATTCATGTACAAGGGTTATGAGGAAGATGAATCTTCTTTAGAATAATCACCTCTAGGTTAGATAATATTTCCTTTAGAGAAATTAAATCTTGCTCGAATTATTGGGAGAAATGAGATTATACTTATTCAAGATATTCCAATCGTGAAATATTTCACTAATTTATTCCCTGAATAATTTACTAGCCTTTCTTCTGAATGTTACATTGATTTCTAAAGAGAACACATTCTTGGATGATTACCTATATCAATGACACATTATAGAATGTATACCATAGATCTCAAAGAGCTGAAGAAGAAAGTATAATAGAATCTGAAGAAGGGGTTTATATGCCCATGTTCTTCACCTTGGGGTGCACCATACCTCTTCATTGAGAATAAGAATGGATCAATGTGTATCTTAATCAATTATTATAATCATAATAAAATCATGATTATGAACAAGTAGCCCCTTCCACAGATCGATAACTTGTTTGATCAGATTTGAGGGTCTAGTTATTTCTCTAAGGTGGACCTTTGGTTGGGATATCACAAATTAAAGGTGATGAAGGAATATATTCAAAAAACTACCATTTTAATGAGGTATAGACACTATGAGTTCATAGTGATGTCCTTTAGACTCACTAATGTTGTAGTAATATTCATGGATTTAATGAATAATGTCTTTAGATATTACCTCAAACAAAATTGGTTGTCTTTATTGACGATATTATGATATACTATATGAGTTAGGAGGAACATGATGAGTATTTGAATACTATGAAAATGACTTTGTGAAGGGAATGAAATTATGAAAGTATAATAAATGTTTCTTTCGGAAGGAGTAATTATCATTCTATGAGCATGTTATCACCAGAAAGTGGATATCTGTAGACCCTTCCAAGACAATGGTAGTTGAAGAGTGGCGCATGCCAACATTTATAATGGAGATCTGTAGATTCCCAGGTCTATTTGGGTATTACCAAGGATTTTGGAAGAACATTTAATTATTTTAAAAACAAACGACATTGCTTAAAAGGAAGTGAGTGAAGTTCATCTCGACTCAATAATATGAGGAAATATTTATAGAGCTCAAATAGAGTCTCATCCCTACGCCTGTACTCACACTATAGATAAGTGGAAGACTCTTTTTGGTCTATATTTATTCTTAAATGAAGTTCATAGGCTATATACTAATGAAAAATAATAATGTGATAGCTTATTCCTCAAGGAAACTTGAAATCAGAATGAAAAACTATCACGTGCTTGATATGGAGTTGACGATTGTGATCTTTGCATTAAAAATATGCAGAATTATCTCCATTGGGAGAATCATGAACAATATACTCATAAAAATTGCCTAAAATATATATTGACACATAAATATAAAAATATTCACCAGCAAATATGGTTAGATATCATCATGGATTTTGACAACTCAATCCACTGCCATCACGACAAGGAAAATAAGGTGGAAGATTATCTATTTAGAAAGGATCTCGCTTCATTATCAACCATGAAAATTGAGAATCATCCAACATACTTATATTTGTAGAGGATGTAAATGTGAATAATTAAGGGAGGACCATCATCGATCCTTTCAGAAACTATTTCTCATTCAACCCTCATAGAGAAAATAAATGATCCTCAATGAATTATGTGTAAATTATGAAAATGTTGGAAGCTACTATAAATGGTAAATCCAATCATTTCAATATTTATATGGAAGGGATTATAAGATTTCGGTCAATATTATGTGTACCATCCGATGTAGAGGTAAATAAGGATCTTTAGAATAATGAAAATAGCTCAACCTTCTATATTCGCCAAGGGAGTTAAAAGATGTATCAATATCTCTAGGAGAATTATTGATGATAAAATATGAAGAAGGATATTTTTTAGTTTACATAAAAGTGCATGGATTTTCCACAAGTGAATGATGAATTGAAAAGTCTAAGGAGATGATGTAACCACTACCCATACAAACCTGAAAGTGGAAGAACACCACCATGGACTTTGTTACTATAATTACAAGGAAATCTAGAGGAAACAATGATATATGGGTCATTGTGGATTGTATTATAAATATACATCACCTTATCACAATTCAATAGGACATATCACTTGATCAACTTGGAGATATATATATATCAAAGAGGTTTTTATGATTCATTTTGTTCCACTATATATTATATCCGATAAATATTTGAGATTCACCTTCATATTCTGGAAAAGTCCCCATCATGCTCTATGAACTGAATTAATCATCATTATGACCTATCAACCTCAAAATGATGAAAATTATGTGAAAACTATTAAGAAATTGGAATAAATGTTGAGAGCTTATTCTATGAAATTCTGTTACACCTAAGATTTTTATGAGTAATATTTTGTTTTTATATATCATCAAAGAAATCTTTCACTACATACTAGCTTGACTTACTTTACACGCAATCGCGACCTTCCTCGATAGCTTGCGTTGTACGCAATACCGAGTTTCACTAAACGACGATATGCTATTAAAATATTTTTTAAAATAACCGATATGAATAGTAATAACCACTTTTTGAATTTTTATCTTTCAAAATGGACTTCATTTTTTGATTCGGAATACCGAAATTAGCCTAGGGTGAAATTTTGGTATTTTTCTGAAAACATTAAATTTTTGATGAATAGTGAAACCACTAAGTGGTAGGTTAAAAACTGAATATTGCATAAAACATAATTTTACTGCTTCTGTGAATGGAATTTCGAAAATCCGATAGACACGGTTGATATCAGTAAGTAAAATGTGGTTCAATGAGATAAAAATAATTTTTTTGTGAATAGTAACTTTTTACTTTTTTTACCGCGGTTAATAGTAAATAGGGTAACTAAGGGTAAATATGATAATACTATTACCCTAACACATGTCTTAATTCTATTGGATAAGTGTAATTCGACCAAAAACAACCTTATGAATATAATATGACCATTTAGGTCCACTTGGATTAGATTATGACATTTAATATTATTTTATTTAATGAATAGTTAAAATAGTTAAATACAACGTTTAATAACTAAAACATTTTTAATATGGGTTTATACATCAGATAAATTCGATTACAAATATTCATTAGAAATCTAAAAATATTTCCTACATAATGATATTTTATTTATAATTTTTAGACTTTAAATAAATTAATTTTATTTATGACACAAATATGATGCAGTAATTACCCTTTTAAGGAAATGTTAACATAATTGATGTTATAAATGCCCAAATAAATGTAATTTGAGACTTTTTATTAATTCCACTAATTTTCTAGGTTACTATGATATATTAGTGTTTCTTTAATCAACTTGGTTCGAACATATAATTCTGTTATGACTTTCACAAAAATCATATATCAAATAGTGTAAAAATTGACACAAAATAGTTTTTAAATCAAATATTATATTATCAATTGTTATTTTATACCTAAAAATCTATGGTTGAGCCAAATGACTTAAATAAGGATATATATATTAATAATAAACAACTTGGGGTTCGTTTGGCATGTTATAGTAAGTGTATTAACCATATAGTGTAAGAAAACAAAAAGACACGGTAAAAGTTAAATTATTTAACTTAGAGTTAAATCTAATTGATAAGGTTAAAATAATAACCTAAACTTGTCTAAATCCTATTGGTTGATAGTCTTTCGACCCATCCCCACTTTACCTTATAAATAAGACCCTTTTGAACCATTATAAACCGATTTTGACTTTAATATAAAATAATATTTTGAGATATTCCTAAGGTGCCCCTCTCCTCCCTTATAAAAGGGCACCTCCTCCCCCTCCTCCTCACACCAATTTGAGCACCCAAGCTCGGAAACCCCTGCCAAAATCCCCTCTTCACTTCCTTAGAATAATCCTAGAGGTCCTGGTCTTCTTCAAAGACCAATCGTAGTTCCCTATGTGGAGGATTCAAAGAGGCGTTTAAAAGAAGTGGTAATATCAATTACCGATCTTTTCAATTTCTTTCTTCTTCAACTTCTTCTTATTTAGTTGTTTCATGATAAAGTAATAACATAAGTATTATTTACATACTTATATGTTATTATAAATATCAAACATCCATAATTCACCTTCTATCCATCCTACGGAAAAATGAAATCACAGCGCGTGCGTACGTACGGAATACCGTCTCCACGCCGTGGTGTAATCTATTTTACACCACCACCTTACTTGGATGGGTATAATGGTGTAAATAATGACTATATATGACTATTAAAAAGTGATATTGATTCTGAAATAGTATACATACACTCCAATACAATTCCACGATCATAGTAATAGTATCATCACTCGTGCGTACGTACGGAATACCGTCTCCACGATGTGATACGACTCGTTCTACATGATCATCATTACATAGTAATTATATAAATGAATTGAATGAATAAATATGATATATGTTACACTAATACCATTCTGGATATAAGGTATCTATAACCTTAAAAGAATAATAAGAATTTATTTGGCAAAACATGCATAAGAACAAAAGGCAATAAAGACCTGAGTAACAAGTAACAATGAAATATTACTAATAAGAAGCTAAGAATATGACCATATATGGTATCATATCAATATTTATGATTCTGTAATAAGTCAATAACATTATTTAAACCATTATACTGGTGCTTCGGACACGTACAAAGAAAATCGGACCTAAGGTAAGGGGAAATATCACAATCTCATTTTTATCCGAGATTGTTTATACTTTGGTATTTACTGGGGTGTATTTTATCATCCACATCCATGTTACCTAAATATGTAATATTGTTTCCATCCACTTACAATATTTTAAATCCAATTTTACCCTTCGGTGAGTTTTTAGTAAAGAATATGAAGGGAATCTTTTGTCGTTTTTTCGTACGAGGTACTTTTTGACTTTTCCAACAAAAGTACGAAGAATGTTTTTTTTAACTTATACGACATGAATGGATTTTTAAAAAATTATTTCCAAGAAGCTTCCTTTACAAGTTTTAAAGTTTATTTTTAATCAACTTCTTCTAGTTTATAATTGTATGACATTTTAAGAAAAGAAAAGTGTTTTTGAAGAAGAAAGGATATTTTCCTCAAGAATGGAGTTCAAGTGTTTTATCAAAATTATTTTCCATCTAAGATAATAAAGGGTTCTGTTTTTATCCCTATTATTACATTGATTTGATTATGTTCTGAGGGAATTATTTTTATGAAGTCATTTACCTTATATGATTTGTTTTATGACGTCATGATGTTTCAAGAATCCCATTTTTGTTACATGTGTTGTGCGATGATGTATGATTTATGATTATGTGGCACACATAAGAAAGGATTAATTATAAGATGGGTGGGACCTATATCTCCCTCCAATTCATTGGGTAATGATTTATATCTCATGAGATAGACATGGCTGGAACGGAAGGTTATTTCAGTTCAGTGATACAGGACTGAAACGAGGAGTGAACTCGGTTCAGAAATGGACTTTGTCCGCTAAGATAGTCTTGGAAACAAGTCATGACTAACAAGAAATGATTTTCCATTATTATGTGTGCATGCCACAATGTTTAAATTTTTATGTTATGATTATGGGGATCTCATTTTCACTTCTATGATTTATTCCATGTTAAGATATTATGATCTCTTTTGCAGGTTATGATTTTCAAAAAGATATGATATGATTTTTATTTCCTTTATTTGCCCTTGCTGAGCATTTGAGCTCACCCTTTTTTGTATGTTTTCTTTTCCCCGGGTCAGGAAGATGGATATTAAGTAGAATATGCTAAATGGGACCCTATATATGATGAAATAAATGGGAGACACTGTAGAAGATTTATGAACCAGATGTTTATGTTTCCCAGTTTCTAAAGACACTATACCTATACGGTCCTTTGTGGTTTTGGCATAAGTTTTAATAAGTGTGCTTCAATTTTAGAAGTATTAACAATGTATGTAAAGTATGGGTCGTTATAGTTGGTATCAGAGGAAAG
The DNA here is from genome assembly GCA_963277665.1 of Viscum album. Lineage (NCBI taxonomy): Eukaryota > Viridiplantae > Streptophyta > Magnoliopsida > Santalales > Viscaceae > Viscum > Viscum album. The sequence continues at coordinate 1,612,950,041 of OY728156.1, read as the reverse complement.
GTATAGTCAACCTTTGGAAACTAGGATGCGAAAGCCTTAGTAATAACCCTAAGGATATGTCTAAGAATACAACACAATCTTAGTGTTTTAGAAATGGACATGAATAACCTAGGATAAGACCTTAAGCGTGAAAATTTTATTCTTGAATTATGTGGTTTTCCTATTATAATTAGTGTTGCTCACACTATTTTTCTTGTTTTTAGTCAATGGCTGGAACCCGAAGAAACCGTGTTAATGCGGAATGCGATGGGCAATGCAATGATTGTCCCCCTGAGCAACCAAACGTTATGGGAGATGGAATGAAAAATATTGTAGCCATGCTCACACAACTTTCTCAAGCTATGAATCATGCAGGATTTCCAAACGAGCAAAGGAAGGAGCAACATTCTGTTGAATCCTTCATGAGACAGCGTCCACCATCATTCAGCGAGTCTACTGATCCATTAGTTGCTGAACAATGGATTAGTAATAATGAAAAGATATATTCAGTTCTTCAATGTTCTGATCATGATAAATTCATCTTACCAGTGTATCGTTTGGAAGGTGATGTTGATCAATGGTGGAATCTTATTAAGAATATGAGGCAAAGGGATGAAATTGAGTCCATGGAATGGGACAAGTTCAACAGCTTATTTTTCAATAAGTACTTTCCTCGTATTCTCCGAACAAAGATGGAGAAAGTGTTTCTCGAACTGAAGAAAAAGGATGATGAATCTGTTGGTACCTATGAAGCAAATTTTACAAGACTTGCAAGGTACGCTTCTGGTATTATTATCCAACCTGAGAGTAAGATCGATCGATTGTTTAGTGGCATAAAACCAAGTCTTCAAAGGGCCTTAGCCATAAGGGACTTCAATATCTACGAGGAAATCGTTCGATGTTCTCTCAAAGTTGAGATGGAGATTGGAGTAACCCATCAATCATATGGGTTTGATAAGAAGAGGAAAATGGAATTCAAAGGAAAATCTAAAGATCACACTGAAAAGAAGATGATCTTTCCCTTATGCTCAAAGTGTGGAATGAAACATGGAGGGAGTTGTCTTAAAGGTACAAGTAAATGTTTCAAATGTGGAATGGAAGGTCATAGGGCATTTGAATACCGTGATAATTGGAAGAAGATGTATAATGATGCAAACAAAGGAAGGGATACACAGAATGAACCTACTACACTTCAATGTTTCAAGTGCAAGGAGATGGTGCATTATGCCAATCAATGCCCAAATCCAAGGGTTGATGATGATGGTCGACATCAACAAACTCTTAAGGCCAAAGACAAAGGAAATTCACATGCAATTTCTATTAACGATGTGGAGTACGATAACGATGTGGTGAAAGGTACACTTACCATCCACTCTAAAGTAGAAAATGTTTTATTTGATTCTGGATCCACCCACACCTTTATTTCTGAAAAATTTTCTAAGGGTATCACCGTATTACCTCAACAATTAGATGTTGAGTTAGCTGTGACAACACCTAATGGCACAACAGTCACATCAAAAGTTTATAATTCTTCTCCGATTGAAGTTTGTGGGAAAGTGCTTCCTTTAAATCTTGTGATCCTTCCTATAGTGGAATTTGATGTGATTCTTGGCATGGATTGGCTTTCTCTACATGGAGCTCATATCAATTTCCAAAGAAGGGAAGTCACATTTCATATTCCAGATCAATCTACGATCGTCTATCGATGCAAGGATGAATATAACCGTCCAGTGGAAATTCCTTCCATCTTATGGGTCTTGATTCAACTAAATGAAGGTTATTTATCTCAAATGGTTGGTGAGAAACTCGCGATTAAAGATATTCCCATCGTACGGGAGTTTGATGATGTCTTTCCGGATGAATTACCGGGTCTTCCACCAAATCGTGAAGTTGAGTTTTCAATAGAACTCGTACCGGGTGATTTGCCTATTTCAAAGACACCTTATAGAAAGGCTCCAATTGAGTTGCAGGAATTGAAGAAGAAACTCCAAGAGAATCTTGATAAGGGATTCATACTCCCTAGTTTGTCACCTTGGGGACCACCTGTTCTATTTGTTAAGAAGAAAGATGGATCAATGAGACTCTGCCTTGATTATCGAGAACTTAACAAGATCACTATCAAGAACAAATATCCTCTCCCACGGATTGATGACTTATTTGACCAACTACGTGGAGCTCAATACTTTTCAAAGATTGATCTTCGTTCAAGGTATCATCAATTAAGGGTCAAAAGGGAGGATATAACAAAGACGGCTTTCCGTACAAGGTATGGACACTATGAATTTATAGTGATGCCATTTGGTCTTTCTAATGCCCCTGATATCTTCATGGATATAATGAATAGAGTCTTTAGAGACTATCTTGATAAATTTGTGGTAGTCTTTATAGATGATATTCTTGTCTATTCAAAGAGCAAGGAAGAGCATGAAGATCACTTGAGAATTATATTGAAGACCCTGAGAAAGGAAAAGCTTTATTCCAAATTTACCAAGTGTAAATTTTGGCTTCAAAAAGTTGCATTTTTGAGTCACATAATCTCAAAAGAGGGGATATCTGTGGATCCAGCAAAAACAGAGGTTATCGAAAGATGGTTGAGACCAACAACAGTAACTGAGATCCTAAGTTTTCTTGGTTTGGCTGGATATTATCGACGTTTTGTAAAAGATTTTTCACGATTATCTAATCCACTCACCAAGTTGACTCGGAAAGGAGTTAAGTTTGTTTGGACAGAGGAATGTGAAGATAATTTCAAGGAGTTGAAAAGAAGGTTATCCAGTGCACCTATGCTCACACTGCCTTGTAGTGGAGAAAGGTTTGTGATCTATAGTGATGCATCCAAGAAGGGATTGGGGTGTGTTCTTATGCAAAATGATATGGTGATAGCTTATGCCTCACGACAGTTGAAAATCCATGAGAAAAATTACCCAACACATGATTTAGAGTTACCTGCGGTAATCTTTGCATTAAAGATTTGGAGGCATTACCTTTATGGTGAATGGTGTGATATTTATACTGATCATAAAAGTTTAAAGTATATTTTCACACAAAAGGAGCTGAATATGCATCAAAGAAGATGGTTGGAGCTGATTAAGGATTATGACTGCTCAATCCATTACCACCCTGGGAAAGCAAACAAGGTGGCAGATGCATTATGTCAACAAGACCATGCTAGTTTATCCATGATGAGGATCACAAAAGATCCAATATTTATGGATTTACAAAGGATGGATCTTGGAATTATAATCGAAGGGGAAAAATCTTATCTTTCTCAAATGAATGTTCAACCATCTATACATGTGAATATTAAAGCGGCACAGAAAGAAGATGTAGAGTTACAAAAGAAGGTGAGAAATGTTCCTGAATTCAACCTTGATTGTGATGGGATAATAAAGTTCAGGAATCGAGTTTGTGTTCCTCCCATCCCCGAATTAAAGAAGGAGCTGCTGGATGAGGCTCATAGTTCTTTATTCTCTATTCATCCTGGAAGCACAAAGATGTATAGGGACCTGAAAGATTACTTATGGTGGGATGGCATGAAAAGAGATGTTGCTGAATATGTCTCTCGATGCTTGGTTTCTCAACAAGTTAATGCTGAGAGACCGAAGTCTAAGGGGATGTTACAACCATTACCCATACCCGAATGGAAATGGGAAAACATCACTATGGACTTTGTCACAGGACTTCCTAAAACATCCAAAGGCAATAATGCTATCTGGGTCATAGTTGATCATCTTACAAAGTCTGCACACTTCATTGCTATTAGAGAGGATTTCTCTTTAGATAAGATTGCCAGGATATATGTAAAGGAAGTGGTAACATTTCATGGAGTACCACTTTCTATTATATCTTATCGGGATCCGATATTTACCTCGAAGTTCTGGAGAAGTCTTCAGTATACTCTGGATACAGAGTTGAGTTTTAGTACTGCTTATCATCCTCAGAAAGACGGTCAGTCTGAGAGAACAATTCAAACCCTAGAAGATATGTTGAGAGCTTGCTCTATGGATTTCAAAGGAGGTTGGGATCAACACCTACCTTTGGTGGAATTTTCTTATAATAATAGCTTTCACTCCAGTATTCAGATGGCTCCTTATGAAGATCTCTATGGAAAGAAATGCAGAACTCCAACTTGCTGGGATGAAGTTGGGGAAAGAAAGCTATTAGAACATGATCTCGTTGATGAAATGGAAGAAAAGGTCAGATCTATTCAACAACACATAAGAGAAGCTCAGATTTGACAGAAAAGTTATGCCGACAACCGAAGAAAAGACCTAGAGTATGAAGTGGGTGATAAAGTGTTCTTCGTAATATCTCCCTGGAATATGGTTATGAGATTTGGAAAGAAGGGGAAGTTGAGCCCTAGATATATCGGTCCTTTCGAAATACTAGATCGTGTTGGAAAGGTAACTTACCGATTGGCGCTTCCACCGAATCTCTCTCAAGTTCACGATGTGTTCCATGTATCTCTCCTGAGAAAGTACATACCTGATCCTTCACATGTACTCAGCTCAGAAGTTGTACCGCTAAAGCAAGATCTTTCTTATGAAGAACAACCGATAGAGATTCTGGATCGTAGCGAAAAATTCCTCCGAAACAAGACCACTCGATCGGTGAAAGTTTTATGGAGGAACCACCAACTTGAAGAAGCTACATGGGAGCTTGAGGATATGATGAGCGAGAAGTATCCTCATCTATTTGTTATAAAGTGAGGAATTTCAAGGGTGAAATTATTTTTAAGGGGGGTAGAATGTAACACCCGAGATTTTTATGAGTAATATTTTGTTTTTATATATCATCAAATGAATCTTTCACTACATACTATCTTGGCTTACTTTACACGCAATCACGACCTTCCTCGATAGCTTGCGTTGTACGCAATACCGAGTTTCACTAAACGACGATATTCTATTAAAATATTATTTAAAATAGCCATTATGAATAGTAATTGTAGGACCCCGGGACACCCTGAGAGGGGAGGGGTGAATCAGGGTGGGAACTTTTTCTTCTTTTAGTTGTGGATCATGTTCCCACGTTGGTAGGAACTACTTAAACCTGTATGATGGATATGATCAGCAATTAAACGTTCACATGCAGAGAGATGACACAACTATTTTTACTTGGTTCACCACTAAGGGATACGTCCAAGGAGCATACGCCGACAGGTTGTCGGTCGTACCTAAATCCACTATGCTTCACTAGCTGTATATTACAATGGTTCGGGTACATTCACTCTGTCTCAGGCTCACTACCTTTACAATTGTTCAGGGATAGCTCACTGCGTCCCTCGGGTCACTCCCGTCGACTCCCCCTGGCTCACTGCCGTTGGTGAAGTCCCACTCAGTTTATAGACGTGAATGTCTCTTTAATAACTGTGCATTGATGTTCTTTGTCTCCTGTTCATCATGAGACTTTGCTTGCATCAGGGTTCAGAGTTGATGCTCTTTACAGTTCAACCTTTATTCTTTAGTGCAATGACTGAATGCACTAGATCCCCTTGTCTTCGTTTTCCTGAATCACAATCACTTATGTGATTGCTCAATAATTGATGTTCAGCTTACTTGGCATTCGTCAGAATCAATTCACCATGTATGCATGAGATCATGCATGTATCATTTAGATTTCTTCTTCAATCTCGCTTTGCACCGAAAGTATCAGGCAATCTTTAGCTCTTGTGCAGCTCCAGAAAGGCGGGCGTGCTTTAACAATATCTGGCTCTTCTTTTTAAGCCCAGCGCGCAAGTCTCCCCCATCGCACAAGTCTTAGGCATGCAAGTATAAACTGGCATGCAAGTGTCACAAAATCACCTGCCCGACTCTGCCTTCTTGAACTTCTAACCTGCGCGACTCACTTCCTTCCTTTCCCAAATCACCTGGGGCGCTCAACCATCAGTCGGCGTGCAACCTCAACTTGCGCGACCCAACTACCACTTGCGCGGTTCAACCACCTGCGTGACGAGAGCTCGAACAATCTCAAAGTCTTGAGATCCGTGAGAAATGAGGAGGGGTGGTCCAGTATTTATAGGCAAACTGGACCCCCTGCGCGGCGGCGCGCAAGTCATCCATCGGCGTGCAAGTCTCGGCCCCTGCTAGGCACTTGCGCGATCAACATCCAAACTTGCGCGAACATCTTGCATTTTCCAAATTTGGATCTTCTGATCTCGAAAAAACATAGGCGCGCAGGTTATAATTCATTCAAGGAGTCGGCGCGCAACTCTCTTCCCGGCACATAATTCACCTGCGCGACCTCACCAAAACTTGCGCGACCCTTATCCCTTTTTCATATTTTGATGCTCTGATCTTCAATAACATATGGTGTGCAAGTTTCCTATCCTCCAAGATTATGGCGCGCAAGTCCCTTTTCCAAAATCACTCTTCTTCATTTGTTGATTTTGAAGCCTTGAAATTTGGAAAACACTGGAAAACGACCCCACCTTGTATCTGCTCTTTTTGTACCGCCTCCAGATCATTCCTTCCTCTATCAAAGTTCTTGAATCAAACATAGATCGTTGACCACAACTCTTGAACTCGACATGTCACCATTGAATCTCCTTTATCAACAAATTTTTATGTCTTTTGTTTTCTTTGTAGACAAGCACAATCACCTCAACATCACTTCTTCTTGGTGATCTGTATCCTTTAGAAACTCTTTTGCTTTTATCACAAACTCCACTATTGTGATATGTATTCTTTGAAGGAACAACTTTAGTACCATAATCTTCTATGACAATGTGATGTGCATGACCATTTCATAAGTCAACTCATTGGCACATTGCCTCCTTCATCAACCATTATGATCAACTTCATGAAAACCATGTGATTCAATCCGTCAAGAATTCTCTAGCATGGTTCTCACGCAATCATGAGTAATTGCATGGTATTCATCCAAAAACACCATCCTGCTTTAATCATCCTTGGATGGATTACTCCTCACATTCTTCATTGTTGTAAAAAATGTATCATCTTTGACACATGTTCTTTGAACTTACGATCAGCACAACAATCGTCTGAATCACTACTCCTCTACTTCATCGGAGTACTTCATGATCTACTTCATTGTGATCTTCCATTCCTCCATTTTATTAGAGTACTTCTTCATCTCTTTCATTTTGATATTACATTGAAAACCATTGACAAAAAATAAAAACCTATACAGAAAGTGGTTCCAACAATCTCCCCTTTGTATTTTGTTGTCAATACCTTATACATCTTCTGAAATGAATCTGTCAATGTCAAAATGAGAATCTTCTCAGCAGATCGACGTTTCTTTTCATTTCACTTTCTCTCCCCCTTATTGACAAGAAATACAAAGCATATGGTAGGGAGGGTATAAATACTCACTTAGGAAATGTTTCATTAATCATTTCACTCTAAGTCTACTTGAGCAAAGCTCGATGTAGAAAATAAGAGGATTTGATTAAGTCAACAAGGCTGTCCGTAATCCACAAATCATGATACCAACATGAGATGATAACTCAGGTACCTTGTCTTCAACGGTTTACTACTTCAATTCCAGGTAGAAGAAGATCAACTATGATAGAGAAAAACCAACCTAAAACTCATGCACTCACATCAGCAAATAGATCAAAAACATTCAAGTGCAATCGGAAGGATAAGTGACCTTGGGGAACTTCCATTCTCTTTATGTCACTGATCAATTCAGTTACTCCACCTTTGTAAAAAAATCGTTGATCTGAGTAACCAAGGGATAGTGATTGAGAAATGACATACCTTCTCCATTGGCATGTTCTTCAAGAAATTCACAGAGTAACTGATTTTGAGTCCAGCTGGAGTTGATATTGATTGAAACAGTGATTATGGACACTTCTTCATTTTTTTCCCCTCAAGGGAAAAACTCCTCATCATCTTCATCAAGAGTGATCCTTCATCATCATAATCTTTGAATATCAATTGAAGAATCTACTAAGGATGGAAACTTCTTCAGCTTGGCTATCAAGAGTTGATAGCATTCACTACTTCTCAGGTTCTCCCCCTGAGAGCATGCTTCACCTTCAATTCCATGCATTATTAGCACAAATAATATACACAAATGATTACAGGAATAAGGTGGTTCCTTCTTTCTTCATCACGAAGACATGCTTGGTAGAGGTTCTTTTCTCAACCAATTTCCTCTGTTCACTCCAGTCTTCATGCCTGCACATTTGAATATATGTTCTGACATCTGTCGGTATGGCATGGCTCTGTTCACATTCTCTTCTGCTTTGTGTGGAGAATTGTTCTACTTAGAAGCCATCATGAATGATACATTCTTACTCCTCTTACGGACTGCCTCTTGCTCTGGTATTAAGGTTAGACAACCTTTTGCAATATGACCAGACTTCTTGAATCTCTCACTCAGAACTTCTTTGACACGAGTGCTTCTCTTTGTTTGCAATCTCTCAAGCATCGTGTCTTCATCATGTGAAAGTTTTCCTTTTCCTTTATCACCATCCCTGGCCTTTTCATCTTCAAGTTTCCTCATTCATTTCAAATCTTCTGGCCAGATGACCAATATGTCATTTGAAACCTTTGCAGCTGGTTTAGGTCTTCCACATGGGTTCATCTGAGATTCATCCCACTTAGTGTTTCTTTTGGATGAATGACCCTTCAGTTTCATGGATCTAAAATCCTGGGTCTTCTCAGCATCCCAACTTGAGATCTTCTTGGGGAAGTGTGTGTTCACAACATTCTTCTGATTTCTTTCCAAGATAGCTGATTAATTCTTTGACGGCATCAGAGGTCTTCTATTCTTTTCGACGGTGAAAGCATTTTGACGTGGACATGTGCCTGCATTGTGACCGCTGTCGTTGCATACATCACATATGTTATCAAGAATTCCAAATCTGTTTGCAGTAAACAGATGCATCTGGACCTACTGATGTTGCTTCTTTTTCTCTGGCTTCCTTCTCTTTGATATAGGCATTCTCTGTGCTTTTCCATGTAAGGGATTATAAAGACAATTCAGTGCACAGTGCCCAAATCTGTTGCAGCACCAACATTGACCCACAAATCTTTTCTTCTTTGTCTCTTCTGTATTAAGTTGTTGGGCCATCTGCTTAATCTTTTGTGCTCTATTTGAGGAACCCACTTCCTCCTTTTTCTTCCAATCCACCCTAGCCATGGTGGTAGGTTTCTTCTTATCACCTTTCCTCATCCATACTTGTTTAGAACTTTTCATCCCACTTGCACTGATTGTAGTAGTGTATTTAGAAATATGAGTACAAGATGGTTTGGATGGTACCTTCACTATCTCAGTTGCTTGTGATAGATCACAGAGTGAAGTCATGATCTTCTTATCACATGTTGGAGGCCTTTTGACAATAGAATCCTCCAGTGAGCATTGAGTACCAGAAGCAACTGATTCTTGATGTGGATAATCAAGAGTTGTCATAATATTCTTATCACATATTGGAGTCATTTCAGCTTTAGACTCCTCCAACGAACACTGAGTGCAAGCATCACTCATTTCATTCTTTTGTGAAGTCTCAATATGTGTGTTCTCAATCTTGGTGAACTGGGCTTCCAATTTTTGACCCTCAATATTGAGGATGATCTTCTGATCTTCAATCACGATCATCTTCTCTTCACAAGTATTCTTTAATCTTTCAACCTCATCATCATGCATCTCAACTTTGTTTTGTAACAAATAGTCCAGTTCCCTTATTTTAATGGAAGTTTCTCCCAAAAAAAAACTCTTGACTTCATTTCTCTTCTTCAGCTCAGCTTCAAGTGCATGGATCCTTTCTTTTAAAGTCTTATTGACATCCTCTTCTTCTTCAAAGACTTTCACCCGTTTGATGAGCTTCATACATTCCATAAATTTTCTTTCCAACCCCTTTTCCATATTGTCAGCTTCCCTTTCTAATCGATTGATCTCATCCTGCATAGATTGGAATAGGCTACAAATAATAGCAACCCTTTCTTCTGGAATATCATGCAGATATGTTCTGAGTTTTTCCTGAAAGCTTGAATTAGGGGTATCATCCTTTCCTCTGGATGAGTTCTGAGCCACCTGCTTGATACTTTCCAAGCCTAATGTTTCATCATTATTGGAATGGCATGGAGAACAAGTCACTGCATCTTCTTTGGATGTGGGGGACTTCTTCATCATCTTCTTCTCTTTCTTTTTCCTATTTGTCAAAGTCTTGGTGGATATATATTTCTGCTCAGAAATGACTGCGTCATTATCAAGACTGCTCTTCATTGTTGACTCTAGGAAAGAAACTCAAATCCTCTTCTCAATAGAATTACTGGAGAATATCCAACATATGTTAACCTCCCTCTGATACCACTTGTAGGACCCCGGGACACCCTGAGAGGGGAGGGCGGAATCAGGGTGGCAACTTTTTCTTCTTTTAGTTGTGGATCTTGTTCCCACGTTGGTAGGAACTACTTAAACGTGTATGATGGATATGATCAGCAATTAAACACTCACATGCAGAGAGATGACACAACTATTTTTACATGGTTCACCACTAAGGGCTACGTCCAAGGAGCATACGCCGACAGGTTGTCGGTCATACCTAAATCCACTATGCTTCACTAGCTGTAGATTACAATGGTTCGGGTACAGTCACTCTGTCCCAGGCTCACTGCCTTTACAATTGTTCAGGGATAGCTCACTGCGTCCCTCGGGTCACTCCCGTTGACTCCCGCAGGCTCACTGCCGTTGGTGAAGTCCCACTCAGTTTATAGTCGTGAAGGTCTCTTTAATAAATGTGCATTGATGTTCTTTGTCTCCTGTTCAGCATGAGACTTTGCTTGCATCAGGGTTCAGAGTTGATGCTCTTTATAGTTCAACCTTTCTTCTTTAGTGCAATGACTGGATGCACTAGATCCCCTTGTCTTCGTTTGCCTGAATCACAATCACTTATGTGATTGCTCAATAAATGGTGTTTAGCTTACTTGGAATTCGTCAGAATCAATTCACCATGTATGCATGAGATCATGCATGTATCATTTAGATTTCTTCTTCAATCTCGCTTTGCACCGAATGTATCAGGCAATATTTAGCTCTTGTGCAGCTCCAGAAAGGCGGGCGTGCTTTAACAATATCTGGCTCTTCTTTTTAAGCCCGGCGCGCAAGTCTCCCCCGGCGCGCAAGTCTTGGGCGCGCAAGTATAAACTGGCGTGCAAGTGTCACAAAAGCACCTGCCCGACTCTGCCTTCTTGAACATCTAACCTGCGCGACTCACTTCCTTCCTTTCCCAAATCACCTGGGGCGCTCAACCATCAGTCGGTGCGCAACCTCAACTTGCGCGACCCAACTACTACTTGCGCGGTTCAACCACCTGCGCGACGAGAACTCGAACAATCTAAAAGTCTTGAGCTCCGTGAGAAATGAGGAGGGGTGGTCCCGTATTTATAGGCAAACTGGACCCCCTGCGCGGCGGTGCGCAAGTCATCCATCGGCGTGCAAGTCTCGGCCCCTGCTAGGAACTTGCGTGATCAACATCCAAACGTGTGCAAACATATTTCCTTTTCCAAATTTGGATCTTCTGATCTCGAAAAACCATAGGCGCGCAAGTTATAATGCATTCAAGGAGTCGACGCGCAACTCTCTTCCCGGCACATAATTCACCTGCGCGACCTCACCAAAACTTGCGCGACCCTTATCCCTTTGTCATATTTTGATGCTCTGATCTTCAATAACATATGGCGCGCAAGTTTCTTATCCTCCAAGAGTATGGCGCGCAAGTACCTTTGCCAAAATCTCCCTTCTTCATTTGTTGATTTTGAGGCCCGGGAATTTGGAATACACTGGAAAACGGTGCCACCTTGTATCTGCTCTTTTTGTACCACCTCCAGATCATCCATTCCTCTGTCGAAGTTCTTGAATCAAACATAGTTCGTTGACCACAACTCTTGAACTCGACATGTCACCATTGAATCTCCTTTGTCAACAAATTTGTATGTCGTTTGTTTGCTTTGTCGACAAGCACGATCACCTCAACATCACTTCTTCTTGGTGATATGTATCCTTTAGCAACTCTTTTTCTTTTATCACAAACTCCACTATTGTGATATGTATTCTTTGAAGGAATAGCTTTAGTACCATCATCTTCTATGACAATGTGATGTGCATGACCATTTCATAAGTCAACTCATTGGCACATTGCCTCCTTCATCAACCGTCATGATCAACTTCATGCAAACCATGTGATTCAATCCATCAAGAAGTCTCTAGCATGGTTCTCACGCAATCATGAGTAATTGCATGGTCTTCATCCAAAAACACCATCCTGCTTTAATCATCCTTGGATGGATTACTCCTCACATTCTTCATTATTGTAAAAAATTTATCATCTTTGACACATGTTCTTTGAACTTACGATCAGCACAACAATCGTCTGAATCACTACTCCTCTACTTCATCGGAGTACTTCATGATCTATTTCATTGTGAGCTTCCATTCCTCCATTTTATTGGAGTACTTCTTGATCTCTTACATTTTGATATTCCATTGACAACTATTGACAACAAATACAAACCTATACACAAAGTGGTTCCAACAGAAATAACCACTTTTTGAAATTTTATCTTTCAAAATGGACTTCATTTTTGGATTCGGAATACCGAAATTATCCTAGGGTGAAATTTTGGTATTTTTCTGAAAACTTTCAATTTTTGATGAATAGTGAAACCACTAAGTGGTAGATTAAAAACTGAATTTTGCATAAAACTTAATTTTACCGCTTCTGTGAATGGAATTTCGAAAATCCGACAGACACGGTTGATATCAGTAAGTAAAATGTGGTTCAATGAGATAAAAATAATTTTTTGGTGAATAGTAACTTTTTACTTTTTTTACTGCGGTTAATAGTAAATAGGGTAACTAAGGGTAAATATGATATTACTATTACCCTAACACATGTCCTAATTCTATTGGATAAATATAATTCGACCAGAAACAAACTTATTAATATAATATGACCATTTAGGTCCACTTGGATTAGATTATGACATTTAATATTATTTTATTTAATGAATAGTTAAAATAGTTAAAATCAAGGTTTAATAACAAAAACATTTTTAATATGGGTTTATACATAAGATAAATTCGATTATGAATATTCATTAGAAATCTAAAAAGATTTCCTACATAATTATATTTTATTTATAGTTTTTAGACTTTAAATAAATTAATTTATTTATGACACAAAGATGATGCAGTAATTACCCTTTTATGGAAATGTTAACATAATTGACGTTATAAATGCCCAAATAAATGTAATTTGAGACTTTTTATGAATTAAACTAATTTTATAGGTTACTATGATATATTAGTGTTGATATAATCAACTTGGATCGAACATATAATTCTGTTATGACTTTCACAAAAATCACATATCAAATAGTGTCAAAATTGACACAAAATAGTTTTTAAATCAAATATTATATTATTAATTGTCATTTTAAAACTAAAAATCTAAGGTTCGGCCAAATGACATAGATAAGGATATATATATTAATAATAAACAACTTGGGGTTCGTTTGGCATGTTATAGTAATTGTATTAACCATATAGTGTAAGAAAACAAAAAGACATGGTAAAAGTTAAATTATTTAACTTAGAGATAAATCTAATTGATAAGGTTAAAATAATAACCTAAACTTGTATAAATCCTATTTGTTGACAGTATTTCGACCCATCCCCACTTTACCTTCGAAATAAGACCCTTTGGAACCATTATAAACCGATTTTGACTTTAATATAAAATAATATTTTGAGATATTCCTAAGGTGCCTCTCTCCTCCCTTATAAAAGGGAACCTCCTCCCCCTCCTCCTCACACCAATTTGAGCACCCAATCTCGGAAAACCCCTGCCGAAATCCCTTCTCCACTTCCCTAGAATAATCCCAGAGGTCCTGGTCTTCTTCCAAGACCAATCTTAGTTCCCTAAGTGGAGGATTCAAAGAGGTGTTTAAAAGAAGAGGTAATATCCATTACCGATCTTTTCAATTTCTTTCTTCTTCAACTTCTTCTTATTTAGTTGTTTTATGATAAAGTAATAACATCATTATTACTTACATACTGATATGTTATTATAAATATGAAACAACCCTAATTCACATTCTATCCATCCTACGGAAAAATGAAATCACAGCGCGTGCGTACGTACGGAATACCGTCTCCACACCGTGGTGTAATCTATTTTCCACCACCACCTTACTTGGATGGGTATAATGGTGTAAATAATGACTATATATGACTATTAAAAAGTGATATTGATTCTGAAATAGTATACATACACTCCAATACAATTCCACGATCATAGGAACGATATCACCACTCGTGCGTACGTACGGAATACCGTCTCCACGATGTGATGCGACTCGTTCTACATGATCATCATTACATAGTAATTATATAAATGAATTGAATGAATAAATATGATATATGTTACACTAATACCATTCTTTATATAAGGTATCTATAACCTTAAAAGAAGAATAAGAATTTATTTGGAAAAACATGCATAAGAACAAAAGGCAATAAAGACCCGAGTAACAAGTAACAATGAAATATTACTAATAAGAAGCTAATAATATGACCATATATGATATCATATCAATATTTATGATTCTGTAATAAGTAAATAACATTATTTAAACCATTATACAGAAGCTTCGGACAGGTACAAAGCAAATTGGACCTAAGGTAAGGGAAAATATCACAATCTCATTTTTATCCGAGATTGTTTATACTTTGGTATTTACTGGGGTGTATTTTATCATCCACATCCATGTTCCCTCAATATGTAATATTGTTTCCATCCACTTACAATAGTTTAAATCCAATTTTACCCTTCGGTGAGTTTTTAGAAAAGAATATGAAAGGAATCTTTTGTCATTTTTTCGTACGAGGTACTTTTTGACTTTTCCGACAAAAGTACGAAGAATGTTTTTTTTAACTTATACTGCATGAATGGATATTTAAAACATTATTTCCAAGAAGCTTCATTTACAAGTTTTCAAGTTTATTTTTAATCAACTTCTTTTAGTTTATAAATCTATGACATGTTAAGAAAAGAAAAGTGTTTTTGAAGAATAAATGATATTTTCCTCAAGAATGGAGTTCAAGTGTTTTATCAAAATTATTTTCCATCTAAGATAATAAAGGGTTCTGTTTTTATCCCTATTATTACATTGATTTGATTATGTTGTGAGGGAATTATTTTTTTGAAGTCATTTACCTTATATGATTTGTTTTATGACGTCATGATGTTTCAAGAATCCCATTTTTGTTACATGTGTTGTGTGATGATGTATGATTTATGATTATGTGGCACACATAAGAAATGATTCACTATAAGATGGGTGGGACCTATATCTCCCTCCAATTAATTGGGTAAAGATTTATATCTCATGAGATAGACATGGCTGGAACGAAAGGTTATTTCGGTTCAGTGATACAGGACTGAAACGAGGAGTGAACTCGGTTCAGAAATGGACTTTGTCCGCTAAGATAGTCTTGGTAATGAGTCATGACTAACAAGAAATGATTTTCCATGATTATGTGTGCATGCCACAAAGTTTCAAGTTTTATGTTATGATTATGGGGATCTCATTTTCACTTCTATAATTTATTCCATGTTATGATATTATGATCTCTTTTGTAGGTTATGATTTTCAAAAAGATATGATATGATTTTTATTTCCTTTATTTGCCCTTGCTGAGCATTTGAGCTCACCCTTTTTTGTATGTTTTCATTTCCCCAGGTCAGGAAGATGGATATTAAGTTGAATATGCTAAAAGGGACCCTAGATATGATGAAATAAATGGGATACACTGTAGAATATTTATGAACCTGTTGTTTATGTTTCCCAATTTCTAAAGACACTATACCTATATGGTCCTTTGTGGTTTTGGAATATGTTGTAATAAGTGTGCTTAAATTTTGAAGGATTAACAATGTATGTAAAGTATGGGTCATTATAAATTCAAAGGAAGATGTTACCAACATCATCCACTGGTCCAATTCTTCTACAACTACAGTTTCCATACTAGCATCTAATTGGTTCCATATGAATCCCTTTATCGGAAAATGTTCAGAACACCGACATGATGGGATGATGTCAGAGAGCGTAAGATGATAGGACATGAAATTATTGATGAAATGGAGGAGAAGGTGAATACCATTCAGTAGAAAAACAAGGCAGCCCAAATTCGAAAGATGAGTTATATATATAATCATTGATAAGACCATGAGTTTAATATTGAAGACATGGTATTCTTATGCATATCTCCATTGAAGAAGGAAATGAGGTTTGGGAAGAAATGAAAGCTATGTCCTAGGTACATCATCCCCTTTGAGATTCTTGATCATGTTGGAGCTTTGGCCTATTGTTTAGATCTTCCACCTACCATGTCTAATGTACACGATGTCTTCCACGTATCCCACTTAAGGATGTATATAGCAGAACGTTCATATTTACTCTCTGCAGAGGTGGTATATTTGGAGAATTATCTATAATATGAGTAGAATTAGGTGAAGAACATGGATCATAGAGATAATGTTCTATGAAACAAGCATACTCTCCTGGAAAATGTACTATGAAAAAGCCAGATGTTTGAAGAGGCTGCAGGTGAATTGGAGGAGGAAATTACAGAAAAGTACCAACACCTTTTTACAGCATAGAATGTAAAATGAAATTTTGAGGGAAATATTTATGTTGTATAGTATAATCACATTAAAATATATATATAGAACAGTTAAAAAATTATAAATGATGATTTAGTTAAAAAAAGGTATATGTAGATGTCAAGGAACATATACCAATGATATAGTAACATGAAGTTTGGAAAAGTAATGTGTCCCTTATAAATAGTAAACAAATAAATTGAATAGTAACCTCACTAATGAAAGTATAAATAAAATTTATATATCGTATAAGTAACAATATGGTATAAATATTTCATTTTATAAGTAGGTAAATATTAAAAAAAATTATTTATTAAGTGTGGGCGTTTTTTTTGTCATGTTTATTACAATTTTATCATTAATTTAAACTTTTAAAAGAAAATTTATTTTCATAAATTGTATTAATAATAAAGTATTTTGATGACTTATAATTAGAAGATAATTTTAGGAGACCTTAATTAATTGTTCCAATTGTTTGAAAAGAAGTTTTAATTTCATTTTTTTATTTTTCAGGAAGATTCTGATTTTAATTAAAAATTATATTTAACATATACAAAAAACTATTATATAAAATAAGGAGTTAATTTTTTATTTTTACCCACTAAATATGGTTGGGGTGAATGTTTGGTAATTTTCTAAATACCTGCAGTTTGGGTGAATAGTATAATATGATAATTTTTTATAAATAATAAATAAATGAACTTCAGAATCATGCTAGACTCATTGATTATGTATGTAGCTATTGGTTTGATTTCACATTCTCTCTTTAGTATTTTTTTCATAATAATCAAGGATAATAAGAGTATTTAGAAAAAATATTAACTAGTGATTAAAATATTGGGACACCCCTCCTCTCCCAATGATAAATACCACCCATCATTATCTCTTCTAATCAAACATCTAAATCCCTTTTCCTAGTCCATATTCTAAAAAAATATCTCCATAATCTCCTATCCCAAATCCAATATCTCTTTGTCTCTTCAAAAGAAAAAACTCTCTCCCCTAAAGAGGTTCACAAGGAAGAAATATTCAAAAGGTAAATTCTTCTTTTCATTTCATTATTTTTATTTCAACTTCCTTTATTTATTTTTCTTTCCTCACCTGATTTCATACAAATGATTTTAAAATCATCATATCTCCTTTCCCCTCCTTTTATACTAGAATTTAAAAAACTATCCTAGATGACATAATTTATCATATTCAAGGATGACTAATTTTGATTTTATTTTTACATCTTAAATTATGGTGATGAAATTATTTTTATGGTTCAAATAGACTATAATATATTTATTATTTATAATTTATGGTTATTTAGCCTTTTGTACACAAGATATTAATTTATAAAGAAAAATGTGTTTGATTTGATCATAAACCACTGATTAACTAAAATAGATTTCATTAATGTTTTATATAATGATTCATCTTCACTACAAATAACCAAATATATTTTATAACCATGTAATCATTTAAATTTTCACTAATAACATAGAACTTCAAATCTGGACAACCATTTTCATCTTACTTGTATATAAGTAAACAAAACATGAAAACCAAGGAAAGAGTCAATTTAAAACAATGAAATTGAACTTCTTAACCCATCAAAAGGCCATTAATGATCTTAATAAGGAAATAATAAATTAATTAAATAATGAAGAGGTTCTGTAAATATTATTTAATTTATGTAATTTGTTTATATAGGAATCTATGATCATGTGGAGGACACCATCAGACATAAGAGAAGAGATTATACCCGAACCTCCTTTGTACCTTCGGGTTGTCTATCATTATTTATACCCAAATGAAGTTATCTATTAATTTTTATATAAATTTTATAAATGATGTGTATATTTGCAAAAATAGGTATCAATATCCATTAAATATTCTCTTTTGTGGATATAAATATTTTTAAAATGATTCCCTCCCCAATACTTCCAGATTAGAAAACATGTTTTAAGGGAACTGACTGAATTCTAATGCAATTTCATGTGCACTCTATCATATATTTTATGCCACCAATGTTTTTATAGAATCTAGATATTAATTATGAAATCATTTTTGATTAACTTTTTGTTTTATATAAAGGATTATTCCCTTTAGTATTTTCCATAAAACCAAACAAAAATTATTTCATGAAAAAAACATATTAAATACTATTCTTTCATGGTATCACTTATTTTTGACATCAATTACTATAATATTTCACAATTTTTACTTATGAATGTTTATGTATGTTTTAATCCTATTCTTTCATGGATTGTTTTAGGATACATCCATTTATTATGAATTATGACAATATTATGATACCCATTTCATTCCATGGGTACCCTTATGTTTATATATGATTTATTATGTTTGATTATAAAATCAGAATGAATAATCATGAACATTTTAACATGGGTTCCCCCAAATATAACTCCAATTCATTATGTAATGTTGAGTCTCATGAGAAGTTATGTGCAAAAGTCTTGGCATTTAGCCTTGACTCGTTCTACGATGCGCAACAGTCTTAGTGGTTAACATTTACATCTGATCCTCTATGTGAAAGGATCTCTGAATCATGATAATGTTACGTTTTATTTTTCAACCTCATTACTATTAATCTGTTTTAATATTATACCATGTTCAAAAGTTATGATTCCAACATTTTCATACCTTTTTATATCAATATTCCATGCCTTCTAACCCATGTGCAAATGCTTTATTCTTATGTTTATCCCCTAACTGGGATTTTGAGATCATCCCATTGTTCATGTTATACCCATGATATCTATTAAATATTTATAAACATAATGGATGTTCAGATCAATTTATGGAGATTTGATACAGACTTGTTTTTTCTAGTCCCATGTTTTTATTTAAATGTACCCAGTCTCCCATGACACTAGAATTTATGAACCATGGCTTGAAATATGATGTACTTTTATACATAAAATCATGTAATGATATGTGTAAAAGGATGAGGTGCTATAAATCATGAATTTATTTATAATTAAGGTTAGGAGAACAAAAAATATATAATATATTAAAAAAGGCACATTCAGAAAATTACCTTTTGAATATCACCTCCCTGAGTGACCATAGAGGACCTTGGCTTCAATCATTTGTTCAGACCAAAATCGCATGGACATAGGAAGATAGTCTTGGATATTATTTAGTTTATATTTTTGGAGTTAAAAGGTCTTTTGGGTAGAAATGGTGTGGTGTGGTGAGGAAGGTATTTATGCTCGACGAGTGGTTGGTTTATGTTATGAAATAATAAATATTTTATATTCAAATCCAACCATTTTGATATTACATTAAATTCAATGACATTGGATGGAAATTAATATTGTAAATTTTTTTTATGGTAGTCCCACACATCTAACGGCCATTAAATGTAATACATATATCATGGTATAAAAATAGTATACCCTGGTAAATTGTTTATGTGTAAAAAATATATTGACTTTAGAACATAATTTGGAACAATTGATTCAAAATATTGATTCCTTTTTACTAAATTCAATTCACATAATTTGTAGAATTATATTTGAAAAGAATCTTTTATAAAAAATAAAGAAATATTTTTTTTAAAGTGAAACATTTAGAAGTTTTCAATTGTTTATATATTATTTCAAAGGTATATTGATTCCAATGTAGTAAATATTATTAATTTATAACAAATGATATAATTATAATTTTAATCCACTCAAATATATAATTAATCATAATAAATTATTTTGATGGAAATATGAATTTAATTAAAATTTTGAATTTTTCACTATTTAAAATATATGAAACATATCTGAAAAATACAAAAAAAATATTTAAATTTGTATATCTCGATTTCAAATAAATTAGTTTATTTTTTCATTTAAAATTTCTAAAATTGAAAAAAAATTATATTTAAAATGGGTTCTCTTTTAAAAGGGGATAAAAAACCCTTTTGAAAAATATTGGTTTTCATGCATTTGATTAGGTTAGATCTTATATTTTTCTAATATAATATATTGGATGAATATAAAAAATATTTGAATAAATATATAAAATATATATTTCATTAACATCATTGACTAATTGTAATAAATTTAATTTTTTTAAGAAAAAATTCCTTTGGGAGAATAAATATAAATTTTTTCCCATTATAATCAATTGGTATTTAATTACATTTATAATTATTTAGTAACCAATAAACTCACATTATAACCCTTATATTTTTATATAATAGTTAATACTATTAATAATAATATATCTAATAACTAGTTTATATGTTATTATATTTTAAATAATAATTTTTTTGTAATATACTATTGTTTGGTAAAACTCGATCTTTCATGTATTGAAAGCTTTTAATGGAACCCGAAATTGTGGGTAACACAAGTCAAAAAGTGTTTTTCATATACATCAAGTTAATATGGTGTTTCTTGTAGAACATTATTATCATTTTTCTTAATATAACAAAAGTAAAACATAGTTTTTTTTATAAAAAATATATATTCAGTATTGTGTGAAATGAAATATATCTAAAAGATTACTTTAATTTGATTTTTCATCAAAGAACCATGAGGAGTTACATGTCCTTCTCAAAGAACCTCCATTGATAATGAAGAAATATATTTACTATGGCTTTAGATCCTTATGATCTTTTTGATAAGCCATTTCAGTTTAACCCCTAATGACTATCTCATATTCTCTTCAACACATTAGGACCATATACATTTTTATTCATAGATTGTGAAGAATATCCTTAAAAATAGACAAATTTTGTTCACCTGAATCCTCTTGATATCTTCCTACCATTCTAAATTCATAGAAAAAATCATGTCTATAACATGATATGATAGAGATGATTGATCCTATCACAGAGGGGTATGGGATGTTACGAATTATTTTTTTCTGTTATTTTGTCTGGGGAATTAATTTAAAATAAATATGTATACCATTTTTCACTATAATAAATCACCTACAAAATTGTTACATACTAAATCAGGTTATTATTATTTTTAATTTATTTCCCTCAAAATAGTCCAAGAAGAGTCTTGGATCTATGAAAAATTAACATAATCCATAGAATGTAAGTTGTTTCACATAATTCCTTCATAGAGAAGAATTATTTTAACCAGCCTTTGATGGAAACTTTGATAGTTATTCCAACTAAAATAAAAATTTACTCATAAAAATATACTATTAGGATAGAAACCACATTCCCACTAAACATAATAATAACACATGTATAAAATTATTTCCTAATAAATAAAATATTTAATAGATTCATCGAATCAAAGGTTCTATGAAATGGAATATTAATTCAACCATATTTCTTTAACTTGTACAAATTTTGTGCATCACGGGGTTTCAGAAACAGTTTTGGTTGTTTAATATATACATATTACATAATTTTACCATTAACTAAATATTTTTTTATTTCCATCATCAAAATTTCAGTTTCATGGTAAGCGAATATAGAAAGTTGAATCATGATGGATTTAATCATGGAAACTACATAAATGGTTTCTTTATAGTCCTTTCCTTTATCATGTTTAAACACTTTAGTCTCTTGAATTTCATTATCAGTAATTAACCAACCATCAATTTCATATGTCTCTTGAATATGTATTTCCAACCAACATTAATTACATCAAAAATAGTATTAATTAGAACCGAAACATGGTTTTGATATATAGAATCCATTTTAGAATTCTTGTATTATTTCTGTCTTTCATCATCAGAGATCACTACTACCTATTTAATAAATATAGGTTCACTATTTTCAATAAATAATTATTCACCAACATCATTAAATGGGAAATAATTTTCATTAATTATCTTACTTCCTTGTTTCTCATACGTAGTACTTGTATTTTTTAAATAACTTCTTCCAAGGTGACATATAGAATCTGCTTCTACACCAAATAAGTTGTATCGAGTGTACTAATTTCATTGAATCAATATTTTTGTCACAGTCACTATTGACAAATTTCTCCATCTCATTAAAGGTGGATATTTCAAAGAATATACCTTTTTTATATGGGTGTCTATATTTAATTTCCTAATATTAACATCTCCCTCATAACCATATAAAAATATAAGTGAAGTAATATGTTTCTTTAATGTCCATAACTCCAAGAGAATATTATTTTCCACATTAGCTGGTACTCGGTTTAGTGTTTATGCTATGGTTTATAAATCACATCCACAAATGGATAATTGATTATCTACATGACTCATTTTTATTCATACCATTTATATAATGTTATGGTTCGTCCTTTCACTAACACCATTTCACTATGGTGTGTATGGTTGATTTAGTTGAGAAAGAATCTCAAACTATTATATGATATTGACAAACTCTTGGTAAACATATTAACCAACTTGATCATATCAACATTTTCTTATATTCATTCAATGATAATCCACTACTTGATTTATAAATTCATGTAGTTCTCAAAGGACTTGGACTTACACTATTTAATGTAGACATAGCCACATATACATAATTCTTCAATAAAAGTCATGTATTATGAATAGAAACAACCATATTATATTGTAAATGTTCCACACATATTAGTGTGTATCAATCCAATAACCTTAATGGCCCTATCACCATGTCCAACAAACGGTAGATTTTTAAATTTTCAATATAAACACCGATGTCATATTTAATGTCTTTTTTTAAAAAAAAGTCTAAATAATTATCTTTTTTAAATTTTTTAGAAACAACTCATTTACTTGATCAAGATAGTGACACCACAAATGGGTGATATAAGAGTAATGTGGACATGATTAAATATCGATTTCAAATACATGTTTTTCAAAATTAAATAAATAAATACCTTAATTTAAATGATCCATGCAATTAGATTTGTTGTATTTATAAAATAAATAACATTAATTTACAAACATGGAAGAAAAAATATATGTATTTTTGATGGATATAGATTTTTAATATTGGTAATAGTCAGTGTATAAGAACAATCCTTTAAAATAAAGACCATTACTATTTGGAAATGAATAGTTATATTCTATAATTTTTATTGTAGTACACCACACATAATAGGATACTGGGAAATCTACCTCTACTTTGGAAATCATTATCGGTCTTCTTATTTTTATTTTTATTTTCATACATATATGAGAACCAAAAGCTATATCTTGCATCAAATGTGTAGATATAGATGGATAAAACATGATAACGAACACACCATTATCTTACACGTGTATTTGGACGTAGTGACACATATAGTGTCCTTTCTTACCACATGAAAATCATATATTTTCTTTCCCCTATTGTTTCTTTTATAATATACTCTACTTATAAGCAAAGTTAATTGGAAGTATAGTTTTTTTAATGAGACTTGGTCACATTTTCCTTTCTATTCCTTATCTTATTCACCATTAGTATTATCTGTTTTCCATTCACCATATCCTTGTCAACATAGTGAATGATACATAGATGTTGTAAAAGTCTATTCTCATTATTTCTCATGTAATAATTAACTATAAATTGGATATAGAATTTTATAGTGATGAAATAATGTGATACATGTGAAACTCGTATGGAAATTTAATTATCATGATGTCTAGGAAATATATGTAGCTAATAACTTGACTAAAAGATGCACATATAGATATTTCCCTCCATTATTGAATGTAAACTTTGAAATAAAGATCATGAATATCTCTTTTTGTTCTTAATTTTAGGAGATATGATGAAGGATGGAAATCATGATATGCCCAAAAATTTTGTCATGATTATTTATAATATCATTTTCAATGGATGATAAAATAGAAATTGGTCGAATCATATAAACATTTCTCATATGGTGACAACTACACTTCACTTTCCTTTCATCCATACATTTCAAGAATTAGGTTTTCTAGAAAACTGAATTTCAATTCTTGGATTAGGATAACATGAAAGTGAAATTTTCATTCTCTGAAAATATTTATAGTGATAGGTTTATCCTTATAATTTATGTGTTTTAGTGATATGTTTAAAGTCATATATATTTTCTATTATACAATTAAGAAGAAAATAGTTTTAGAACATTATCTAAAAAATAGACAAATAAATATTATATATATTAATATCACATTATACTATCGAATCCCAATATCCCCTACCATTGGTTTTAGAACTTCTTAATTCTTGGACATTCTAAAGGAATGAACCCTTATTCACCTTATCAATACATATACATTATATTGAAATGTTTTTTGTATCATTTTTGGTAGTTATAAAATTTAAACCTACATTATATTATTGTCTTGTGATCTATTAATTGGAATCTGAAATCCTAAAATCCATAAATTGGATTTCATCAAACTTTTCCACTTATTTAAAATACTTTTTTATGAGGCATTCAATAATTGTTGTGAACTATTTTATATAGACCTAAAAATTCATGTCATAAATTCCTGATAATTGAACGATTCCTGACATGGGTCACATCAATCACTGTGAACTATTTTTCAATTTTATCATATGTAGTGAAATGATAGAGAGACATAATTTATATATATTTAAATATTTACATATAATATATAGATTTTTATCATTAATTTACAATTTTAATTTTTGAAATCATTACATTTTATATCATATTTTGAGGATTTACGTAAGTGATTAACCTTGATTGTTAACAAAATTATAAATAATCGAATTTATTTCAGTTTTATGTATTATGCTTTAACTAATTCATGTGATCACGAAACAACATATACAAATTAATTTTCCATGAAACTTGAATGAAATAAAATTAAAAAGTGATATGATAGTGATATTTAACTAATGCTTAGTTTATCTTGAGGATGATAAACTAATCCTCCACCTAGGGGGAAACGCCTTGAACCACGACCTGGTTCATGTTGCATCTTTCCACATCTCCACCCAAGTACCTATTTGATTAGTTTTACTTTCACACCACAACATGAACCACCTCCACTACATTTATATCTCCTTCCATTATATTATCTATTAGTCACATGTAGATGATGGGAAATGTTGTATTGGTTAAGTGGTTCACAGAAAAGAAAATTGTGTGCATACTGGCCTTTACAAAATGAGAAGAGGTATGATTCATTGTATGATCCTGTCCATTTACTTGAGATTTCTAAAATTAATTATTTCTAATCCTTTTTTATTAATTTTATTATATAATTTTTGGTTTATATCATGGATGAGTATGTGTGAAAATTGGATGATTTTAAAGAGGTTTTCTGTAATACCTGGTAGGCATACAGTTTTTCCAAACCATACACCATGCCCCAAAAAACCATGACAAGATAAATAGGGAGGGATTTCATTATTTCATCTGTGTTTTTTAAAAAAATTCCCTCCATGGAGTAAGTGTGACCCCCTCTCACCATGATAGAAGAATTGCATGATTTGGGTTCATGGTTTTGTAAACAGTGTGCACCTGCCTAGGAAACCATGTGTGAGGAATTAATTACCCTGAAAATTTGATTAAAAATTCCACAATAACCCAGACATCACCCTATATTACTCCAAATCAACCCAAACTAATTACTTTCTTTTTTGAGGCTCCCAGATGTATTTTATGGCCTATTGAACATTTTTCTTGTTGAATAAATGACTGGATCAAAAAAAATTACACCTCTTCCAGTAGAATATTCAATTACCATTGGATTTTCTCCCTCTATCCAATCTTTCTATAATATTTTGATGTGATGTTCTCCTCCATTGGTAAAGGGACTAGGTATAAGTTTTTATAAATATAATTTGTTTGATCATGGATCTTGTTTTTTGATCTACACATCCTTTTTCATCACGATCATTATCGTTTCATTTTTATTAGGGCTTTTTATTGGTGAGATTTCATTATCAATCCTAAGGTAGGTTTTCTAAGTAAAACTCTCATATCCATTACATCCAATTACGTGTTTGTGTTTTGAAATTTTAGTTTAGACATTTAATAATTATATAAATAATTGTATATATAAATTGATTAGTTAATTTTGGGAATCATGAAATATATTAATTTATTTTCCATGTGATAAATATTGGGTTTAACAACAAAAAATTTAGTTTTGGATGTAGTGATAATGAAATTGGGGGAATTGGAATAATTAATTGGTTAATTAATTAAGGTAATGTTGTGATTATGGAATTAGTGAGAAATTGGGTTGTGTTATTGGTCAATTAATGTGTATATAAGTTAATTATCAATGAGAATTATGATATGGATATTTTAGCTTTAATGGATTAATTGGTAATATGATTCAAATAAAGAAAAAAATTAATGGGGAATTTCTCATGTTATTCCATGTGATTAAAATGTTGATCCATGATTTTTTTTATAATTATTTTAGAATACATGTTTTATATGATAAAAATATGGTTAGTGTTAATTAACCTTGATTGATGTGATACATGTGATATATGTTAAATTGAATGATATATGTGTTAGAGCCCAAATATGATGCTCAAAATATCCATATTTTATTGGCTGATATATAAATGTGTGGCATGGACTGATGATAAAAATACCCATAGGTGATTTTCTGAAACAAAGGATGTTAGTCAAGGACTGATGCTTCAAATACTCACGGGGCCCTAAACAAGTCATTTTAAGTCCAAAATGTTGGAATTGGACAATATTTTGAAGTGTTCAAGCTATGAATTGAAAGTAAATGAATAATGAAATCCTTTGTATTATAATGATTTCAGAATTTAATTTGTGATATGGTTCAGACTCTTCCTTGGGTTGATTAAGGTATTCAAGGATCGGGTGGCATCATGAATCTAGGAAAATTATGTGGATCAATAAAAAATAATTCAATAATATAAACAAAATAATTTTTTTCTACTATTTTATTCAATATAAAACTACATTATTTTTCATGGGTAGAGATTATTTTAGATAATGTTGGAGATGGCCAACTGATTTGTACTCACACCCTGATTAGGATACCTGATTAGTACTCGAATCAACATCATGTTTGAAGGTCCATATAAGTTGAAGAAACCTATGTTAGATGCAGAAGTTGGGATGCATCATGGATTTGGGAGCCATACTATGTGTGAAGAACCTCTTGGGGGAGTATTCAGAGTCTTTATTTTTGGGTTTTCATTTATCACTGGACACATATTTTACATGACTTGTCAATAGCTTTATTTTAGGATTTTGTATTCTTTTTTTGGTCATCATGTGATACAAGTAATATTGTTATTATTTTTATATATTTATGATATTGTTTATTTATTTTCAATTTTTTATACTTTGTTATGGATGGTGTAGTCTCTCTATGATGATATATAGAACCCTTTCTATAGGCCGGTGTTCTCTTGTATATGGGGTGGTGTGCATGAGGTTATGTAACCTATTGACTTGGGAAACCCATGTGTTCCACCTGGGTTGATATTTCACAATGTGGTATCAAAGGAAGGATTTATTTTCATTACTTTTTTAATAATATTTTGGAATGTAATACATTAGACTAGGATGATTCAATATTCAATTAAGAGTGCGTACATGGGAGTTTCTGACCCATGTGTGATGGTAAAAGTCATGTACCCTGAGTGGTATAGTTCTTATTTATGTTCATTATTACTGTATAATTTTATTTCTCCCTCTGTGATGCATATTTTGTGTAATCTGATTATATTTTGAGATTTTATGAGATTTAAATCATGGCCCAGTATTGCGTGGGAGTTGAGTATGCATGCATCATTCTAGGAACTCATGATTTATTTAGACATAAATTATATTTAGGCATCGAAGGAATAATATGTTTATGGCATTATATTTAAAATGAAATGGTTTTCATTTCCTATGTAATTAAACTGAATTTTTCTACAAAAATAGATTTGAAAAATTCAATGTAATGATAAATGTATAAAATGGTTTTTTAATGAGAATATTCAGTTATTAATGTCTTTTAATCTTTTTCTACAATGGGATAGGCATTGGATGGTTATGGGTAGTGATAGAACATTGTTGTTGACCATGTGACATGTTAAGGGTGATGATTTCTATTAGATTTAGGAAAATACCTATAAAATGTGTTTTTGGTGTGTTATGTGTCCTAAATATGTTTTTGAAATTATAGATTTGTATATCCAGGACGAAGCTTATTGGTTGTATGTTATGAGGACTTATAAGGGCATTTTCCTCATGTTTTGGAACTAGAGTCATAGATAGTACTTGGTGAGGGAGACAGAGAGAATTCCAATGAGAACATTTCTCACTTGATGTATTTCATAGAGAGAGTCCTGAGGTAGGCTATGAAATTTATGTCTAATATGAAATGGGAGTTTCAATTTCAGAAATCTATGAATTTTACCAAATAAGTTGTAAATGAGACAACTATGATCTGGATCGAGTTTATGAAGATGATACATAGACACCTAGAGAATCCTGTTGAGAAAAGAGTTAAGTTTAATGTTTACAAGTTATGTGGTCAAGAAGAGAATTAGTGGGACATCCAAACTCGGGAAGGACTTCTGGACATTATGGAGTTGAAGGACTGTCAATAGATGTTCATATAGAACTTTTTCTAGAGAACCTGATATAGGAGAGTGAAGCTATGCTCATGAGACTAACTTATGGTAATTTTTCCATAACGGAATATACCATATGAATTGATAATTTTTAGATTTTTCTCTAGCATTGTAAGGAGATAATGAAAATTCCAAAAAAAATTCATAGTATGGGGTTAAATTTGAATTTTAGGCTCATGTTCGCATCTTAAGGAATTACATATTATCAGAAGAGGAAAATCAGAATCTCATATCACATGGGAACTTAAATGAGGATTCTAGTAGAGGTAAAGTGTCTGTTGGAAGATAATAATAAATGTATTTTGAGGGTATGAAAAAATCTCTAGGATAAAGATATTCAGAGTAGTGGAAAATGGGTTGGCAAGGGGGAAATTTCAGTTTTTGTAGGATCTTACTCGAGTGATCTATCACTACTCTGTTCATTTGGTTCACTTCTATAGAGAGTTCTGATGACCACTGGTATAGTGATAAGACTATAATAGTATGGGTCATCTATATATGTTCTGTAGGAACATTCAATAAATGTGTAATTATGGAGATGTTTGATATAACTATAGTACAGGAAGAGGATCTTCTAAATAGTACCATTCTGAAAGTTATAATTCTTCCAGACATGGCGTTTGAGGTAGTGGACATCGATATTTTGGGAATTAAAGGGCATATTTACCTAGTGGTGTATCCTAGGGGACATATACTATAGAACATGGAATAGCATAATGACAGTTGAATGTAGTTCAACCAACACTTGTGGATAGAGAGGATTGACCATAGAATGTTAGAGGTACTATTCTTATCACTTCAATTTTTATAGCTTCTATACTTTATGGTTCATTATTTGAAATTGGTCCCTCTCATTCTTTTATATCTAGACAACCAATTTATGGTTTGTGCCTGACGTTGGGGTTTCTGTTTGGGGTTCTGATGATGGATACACATTTGCGAGTACAGTTGTGAGACATACGTTAATGCAAGTGGTGTCCTTTTAGGGTTTCAGAGTATCATTATCTAATTCATCCTTATTTCCATGCCATTTAATGAATTGAACTCGTTTTGGGTATGGAATGGTTTATTGAATACATAGCCCACATAAATATTTTCCATAGGAGAGTGAATTTTTTCTCCTGAGGTTGATAATTTTATTGACCATGGAGAATGTTATATCCAGGTTGGACATGTAGGGTAGTTCATCAATAACTGGGGTAGCTCACCACCAATGTAGCTAGTCTTCTACAATATGATGGGGGTATAATGCATGGTGTCATTCTACCACCAATAGACAGTTTACATGATTTTTTTGAAAGTATTATTAAGGATTCCACTAGAGGGATATGTCGGGATAATTATTGAGCTTACGCATTAGGAAGATACAGTTTCTATTCCACCATATAAAATGACACCAAAAAATCATCAAAAGATGAAGACTCACTTGTAATAGTTTATGGATAAGAGTGTTATCCCTCTGAGTACAACACCTTCGTGTTCTCTAATTTTCATTCCAAAAAAAATATTAAGGGAACATTCACTTGTGTTTTGATTACTGGAATTTGAACCAGATGATTATGAAGAACCATTATCCTCTTCTGTGTATTAATGAACTATCTGAAAAGTTGAGAGAAGATTTTTCCTTCTAGAATATTATCTTGAGTGTAGGATTTCATCAGTTGATATTTCTACATTCTGATAAATCGATAGATAATTTATGAATAAGCTATACCCTATATGAATTCTTCATGATGCAATTTGGGTTAATGAATGATCTTGTAGTTTTGATGATCTTGATGAACTAAATATTCTATACATACATGGATCTGTTTGTGGCTGTGTTTGTGGATTTTATCTTGGTGTCCCCCTAAACTCAATATCATCATGCCCAACTTCCTAACATCATTATGAGTACACTGAGAGGGAATTTTCTATACACTATGCAATCAAATTGTCAATTTTGGATTGATAATGTACATTTTATTGGTCACATCATCATAGATTGATGTGAATTAGTGGACACATAGATGGTGTAAGAAGAGATTTTTTAGGTGAAAACCTTTAATATTCTAGATATCCACAGCATTCTGGAGTATGTTGGGTGTTATCAAAGGTTCATCCATGTCTTTTCCCATATGGATGAACCTTTTTTGAGATACACCATGAAGGGTGTAATGGTTGAATGGTCTCAATATTGTGAGAATTATTTCCATGAGTTGAATATTCACATGACATCAGTACTGATATTTATCCTACACGAGGCATCGGTGGAGTAAGAATAATTTAATTTTATCTTCATGGTATTATAATTTTAGTGGTGTAGTTCTTATGAGAACAATTAATGGTCTATGGGTCATGAATGTTAAGTCCAAATTAATGGAATTATCCTATGGATGACATGAAGTCAACTATAGTGGTTTATTCCATGAATTTTTGGAAATATTATTTTTTTGGAGAAAAGATTACTATTTATACAAATCAAAATAGCGTACTTTATATTTTCTCAAAGTGAGATTAAAATCTCCCCCAGTGGAGGTGGGTTGAGTATGTGCATTCATTTAATTTTTAGCTATAATATATTCTCAAGAAGAGAAACAACATTACTGGTGCACAAAGAACGAAAACGCAAAATCACGCAATTCACGAGTATAGTTGTGACAGGAATATGGTGACTTTACTAGCAAGGATATAATTCTTAGTTCAAAAAGGCAAGGAGCACATGAATCTTACTCATGTTTTTGTAGAGTCTATACATTTGAGCTAGATTCAAGAGAGTAATTATGAGTATTTGAATTTCTAACCATGAGGGAATGTCATAAAGGTGGGATGTCAACTTCCGATTGAACTATTGATGAGGATGAGATCATCTATTCCAGGAATTTATTTGTCAAGCCTACGAGTATGAATGAGGATATAATACATGAATTTCATTCCATGAAGTGGTTAGTACAATCAGGTTTTCCTAAAATGTACCACAACCTACATTGACTGTATTGATGTCCATACATGATAAAATAGATTACAGGGTTCATGAAATGGTGAAAAAACTACCCGTAGGTGATGTCTTAGAATCAAGGACATGGCGGTCCACTATAGTTGTTTCCATTCAAAAATGAAAGTTGGATTATATTAGAATTCATTTTTTTAGTGGGTATCACATGAGATCCTCATAAGAATGATGATATTTGGGTGATTGTAGACTTCTCGACAAAGGTATTGCATTTTATGCTGATATGGGATACACTCTCTGTGGATCGGTTGGTAGATATGTATGTTTGGTTGATAGTATATCTACATACAGTTCCAAGGAGTACTATTACAGACCATGACTCATTTTCTACTTCACACATTTGGAAGATATTTTAGAAGGCACTTAGTATATGTGTATTATTAAGTAATACATTCCACCCTAGAGACAGATGGTTAGTATGAACATATTATATAGGTGATTGTGGACATGATTTGGTCTTATTCCATAGACATTGGTGGGTATTGGTAGAATCACCTTGTATTAGTAGAGTATCCAATAACAGTAGTTATCCTGAAAATATTCAGATTAAACTATATAAGGATTTTTATAGTCGGCCATGTAAAACACCTCTTTATAGAATGAAGGCGGGTGAGTCAATGATCTTGGGACTGAGTTTCGTTTAGGGGACATACGAGTTGGTTCAGGTAATTATTAAATGTATGACTATGAATCAAATAAGGTATAAGTTGTATGTTGATAGATTTTAATGACCCCAAGAGTTTACATCGAGTGATTGTGTGTCCCTTAAGATGTATCCAGGATTGGGCCACTTTTGGATTCATAGGAAGCCAAATATGGCACCCAAGTTTGTGGGACCATTTCAGGTTTATGATAGAAGCATGTAGATTGCATAAAAGTTGTATCTTCTAAAAATTTATAGTGATATTCATGAAATTTTTCATGTTTCACCGCTTTAATTGTATCATCCAAACCATTCTCATGTGATTTAAGGGGATGATGAGTATGTTGAGACATTTTCATCCTTTCTAAAGCATCTGATATGTGTTATAGATCATAGTTATAATGTGTTTTTGGAAAGACCTTACCAATAGTTATTTTGTTCTGAAGAAATAGGGGGGAAACATAGGATATATATGTGTATATGTGGGATTAGTAGCTCTATATTTTATACATTTAATATTAGAGATACTTGTGAGAAAAACTAGAGAATGAGATGTTATATGCTTGGGAGTATTTAAAATCCTGGTCTTTAACTGGAGATTTCTCAATATAATTTTCATGTACATGTTTTCTAATTTTGGAGTACAACTTGTTTGGGTTTTATCAGGGGTTTTTTGTGTAAAAATTGGATGTTTTCGGGGTTTTAGGTAGTGCACGATTGGCTAACTTTTTTCCCAAATCATTCGGTGTCCCCCAAAAAACATTACAATCCCTGATAGAGAGGTATTTTATCATTGGTTCATTGTTTTTCCAATATTATATCTTATAAGTGTAAATTTGACCCCCCCCCCCAAGAGAGGTGAACTGTTAGGGATCATGGTTTTGAAAACAATGTTCCCCTTCCCATAAAATAGTGTGGGCAAAATTAATTTACAAAAAAATATTTTTAACATTATTAAACCTCCTAGACTTCATCCTATTCAGATCCCACACAATGAAAACTCATTTCGATCTTTTTTGAAGGCTCTTTGATGGATTCCTAGGATTTCTCGACACTGTTAGGATGAATCAAATTCCTAATCGATGAATACTCACCTCCACTAGTAAGATATTCTTATCTTGGTTGACTTACTCCCTCTCTCTAGTAATTATATATTCATTTAAATTAATGTTTTCTACTATTGTTAATCGATCTATATTCAAGATGTTATATATCTAATATATTTGATCATGGATCTAGATTTTGGATCTTGACCTCATATGTTGTCGTGATCTTGGTTGTTCTGCTTCCATTAAAGATTTCTATTGGGGAGCGTTCATCGACAACCATACAGTTTGTGGTGTATATTCAATCCCCATAGTATTGAATTCCAATTTTATGAATGTGTTTTGAAACATAAGACATCATATTTGAATATTAAATCATTAATTGAATAAAAATAATAATAATGTAATTTATGGAATTATAAATTTTATTAATATATTTTCCATGTGATAATGATGGGTTTGAATTTGAGAAAATTTCATTTTGGTAATTCTGATTATGAAATTGGTGGGATTGGATTAATTAATTGTAAATTAAATATTATATTTCATGATTGTTGAATTGATGAGAAATTATCATGGTGTGATTGGTCAATTAACGTGTTTTTGAATTCATTTCTAGTGGGTATTATGAGATGGTTAGGTTAGACATAATGGGTTATATGATTTAAATAATGAAAATTTATTTAATGGTTAATTTCTCATGTTATTTCATGTGATTAAAATGTTGATCCATTAATTTTATAATTGTGATGGTATAGAAGTTTTGAAGTGATAAAATGGGGTTAATGTTAATTAACCTTGTTTGATGTAAAATATTTCATATATCTGAGGTGGATTGATATAAAGGTGTGTGACACAAACTGATGATCCAAATACCTATATGGGACTGACGGATATATGAGTGTGGGAAAAACATTATTCTTTAAATACCCATAGGTGATAGAATTATAACCGGGATGTGCAACAGTGAATGATTATTAAAATACTCGTGTGGCCCTAGACATGGAATTTTATGCATAATGTGTTTGAACTAGATTATGGTACCATGTGGTCATGAAATTAATTTAAAAGAAATGGATAAGAAAATCCCATATGTTATAATTATATGATAATTGAATACGTGTTATTGTTCATACTCTAGCATGGTCTGAATGAGGTATTGATGGTTTGAGTGTCATAAGAACCTGGGTAATTTATGTGGTTAAATAAATAATAATTGTATTTATATAATCTATTTATATTATTTATTGTATTTTATTCTTTATAAAACTACATGGAATATTATTGATTGGATATTCTTTTAGATGTTGTTGGTGGTGGCCTACTGAGTGGTTCCCACACCCTACTCGGGAGGCCTAAGAATTATCTGAAGAGACTACATGTTTGCAAGATTGGATAATGGAAAGAACCATATATTAGATGGCTATGTTGGGATTTATCGTGGATGAGGGAACCAAACTTGGTGTTGGGCCCACTTAAGGGAGTTTTTAGTGTCATTATTTTTGGGTTTTAATTTTAAAATTGACATTTATTTACCATGACAGGACTAATTCATTAGTTTTAGATTTTGTATTCATGTTTTGACCATCACGTGACACTCGTACTATTCTATTTATGGTTATTTCTTTTGGATATTTTTTATTTATTTCAATGACTGTTATACTTTTTAAAATATGTTATAATTTCCCCATATTGATATATTTGACCCTCACTACTAGTCAATAACCTCTAGATTAATGAGATGTTCCCTTCAAGTCATGTATCATAATGTATCAAGGCCCCAATTTGTGGATCTCGGTTTAGGAGCC
The DNA here is from genome assembly GCA_963277665.1 of Viscum album. NCBI lineage: Eukaryota > Viridiplantae > Streptophyta > Magnoliopsida > Santalales > Viscaceae > Viscum > Viscum album. The sequence continues at coordinate 1,612,914,429 of OY728156.1, read as the reverse complement.
CCATTTTTTATACCTTTATTTTACTTTATATATATATTAAATGAAAATTCATCACAAAAATGTTATCTAATATTCTCATGATCATCCACATACATTCAATGAATTATATATATTTAATAAAATGTTTTCAATTCTAATCATTCTTATAAAATATTAATTAAATTTTAGTAAATTAATTATATAATATAATTGGTAAATTTAATTATCATAATTTCTATATGACCATTCATGACATTCTCAACCATCATAATTATAAGAAAATTAAATAAATTTATTTAAATTTAAATATGTTTAAAAATTTAAATTGGATGAAAGAAATTATGGACCCATTCTAACCACTCAACCTTTTCTATATTTATATATAGTTATCTCAGGTGTCATGTGGAATTCAGTAATTATCATGTAATTTCCTATTTTATACATTGTCAAATGAATAACACATAAAACAGATGTTATTTTCATAGTGTGTGATAATTCAATATTCATAGAGTAATGACCGTATTTCCACATATTATTGGAATACATTTAAAAATATTAAATAATGTTTCACATGAAATTTAGTATTTATATAACTCCTTATAAAGCTTAAAAATGTAAAATAAATTACACATTAAGTAAATGATTATAAAGATTATGAAATATCATAAATTAGTTTTGAATTACATGTAAAATGGTAATATAGAATGCATTTACAATCCATAAACACCCCATTTAATGTTTCCACTATCTATTTTAGGTACACATATAGGGAATAGATGTGTAATAATTCCATATAAATTAATAGAGTACATGAAAACTAAATTAGATAATTGTTTTCTGGTCAATAATTTACATGGTCACAATTCTTGTTTTTCATGTAATAAAATTCATGGACTACATTTTAATAATGGTCTAAATTTTGTTTAAAAATATTACATGTCATGTAGTCTTGGAAACCGTGAGACATGATATCACAATAAACATGTGGTGTTTTAAAATTCCCTGCATGTGAAATAAATAGACATATATGAAATTTATTAATAATTTTTTAAATAAATATGTTGCAGCATTAGAGAAGGGTACATAACATATACCATACAAGATACAAAATTTGTACTGTTGTGATATTTAGTTATAATCCTTGTCCCCATCAGATGCGTCATTCATATGTTTAGTATTTACAAAATTAATAAGTTTTGATTATATTTTTACAATATAACGAAGGAAGAGTTGATTCATTATTTGGATTAATGAACAATTAATTTGGGATAAATAAATAATAATAAATTCATAAATAAATCATTGATATTTAAATAATTATGAATAAATATGTCACTACCATGATAAAACATGATGTTTATGGATATATTGGTAGATCTAGATGTGGTGTTCCCCACTATACATTTTGTTTTAATAAATGATTAGTATAATATTTATAATTATTAAAAATTTTATGAATAGTGGAGTTGAATCAATGATTAATTATTGAGAGAAAAATAAAACCAAAATGCACGGTCAACATAAAATTATTTATAATTAGTTTATGAAAATAAAGAATTAACATGAGATGAATTCTATCTTTATTTATGAATCTCATAACATCAATATATCATATATATTTTTTGTTGGAATAATGTGTATATCCACCCCAAAGATGATCCAAATATGCTCCATGAACCTCTAAACATTTCCATAGGAATATCTGGGTGTTGTCATTGTAGATCTTAATGCTTTAGTCATTAGTCTTTAGAAACCTCATGAATAACATAAAGAAGTATTTTCATTGATCAATCTAAAATAAAGATAGTACGGGGAGGAGGATTTCCATCCATTCCTAATAGAATACTTTTAGGGGGCACCTTAGGGATTTGATAGATGTCCTTGGATATTTTTGTGAGATATTAAAAAGTGTAAACCAAATGACAGAAATTATATACCATGGTTTAAATAGTTTTAGTGATAGATAATAATAATTTCACACGTGCTCTTATTGTTTCAACTATCTCTATGAAACCCAATTTCTATAATATTATTAATAATTTTAATAATTTTTTACAAGAACAAAAATTAAAGAATATATTAAATATTATTTATTGAAATAAAATTTATTGTATTTTATTTCTCATTAATCCATTAAACATGTTCCATCAATTCTCCGCAATATTCATAAAGCCTTTAATATTGATTATTAATTTAATAAATACATATAAGTGAATTATTCTCTAATAAATATATAAATATTATATTCACTAAAATGATAATTAATATTTATTATATATTATTATCAAAAATGTTATATCTAACAACTAGTGAGATAATATACATGATCAAGCATAAGTGAATAATTGTTAAACTATATATAAGATGAATATTTATTCAAAATTTTAAATAATTAATAATATTATTTTAATGAGTTTTACATGCACTTATTTTGTGACCCTCTAGGCCTCTTTTTCAATGGAATTGGGAATAGTGGTACAAAGTCAAAGGTTGGTATCTTGGAACATACCATGTCTCTCATTGAGATAGAAGTTTATTTTCATTTCACATAAATCCTCATACATAATATTACTATGTATTACAATCCAATTATAGTTATATCTCTAATCAAGTAGGTTCATAAATTGTGCCATTAACCAATGGAATTCAAGCATCATTCATAGGTTTTTTAAAAAATTGAACTTTTCCTTAGGACACCATGGAAATGAGTTTATTAAGGTTGTATCACATCTATCCAAGGGTTTGGGATAACATCATTCATTAACTAATATAAGAAGAAAAGATTTCATTTAATTATCCATTAATGACACATTACTCAAGATGCACCCAATGTGTAAAACATCACTGTGAACATATGTAATCCAACTCTTCATTAATACATTATATTAGATGACTCATAATTTCAATTAATGAAAATATCAAATTCTAGGGTTCAATACATACATACAAAGTTAGTAAAATCCAATGACATGTAAAAATATGGATTTCCAACTAGAAGGTATCATTATCATAATCTCCCACACTAGAAATTACTAAGGGGGATACACCATGGGATTTTGAATCGATGTCCTATGAGTCTCCCCCACTGATAACATATATCAGTTTTGTCACATAGATGATTTCATCTGATAATAGAAAATATATTAAAGAACATTATTGTGGGACTTTTGGGTTATCATCGTATTGTGTAACTACTATAAACTTTTAGTGTGATAGCCACTAATAAGACATTGTCACATAATATGTCCCATATTAGAACAATCATTATGTAAAAAGTATTTCATTAATATTAAAAAATATGACTAAATGTAATCATAACTATCACAGAATCTAGTTCTAAGAACCAAGTCTAACAAATTTTTTTGGAAAAATTTTCATCATGTTCTTTTATATATAATGTGTAACCATTAATTAAATTACCATTATAAGATAATTCATGCACTCATGGTCTGATATATCTCCAAAAAAAATAATTCTAATGTAGAATTTGATTTCTCAGTTTACCCCTAAAAATATTTTCTTGAAACCATCCTATATACTATTGATCACGTGTAATTTATACCTATATTTACATCTATAATAGTTTCAAATGCATAAAATTACATTTTGGGATTCATAATATGTAAAAAAAATTAAACTAAAATGTGAAGCATAATGTTATCTCTACTATAACAGTATAATTATAATTTCTCAGACATATTTTTCAGAAATTCCTTCACCCATAAGTTCCCAACTATCATGAGGATTTTTAGAACAATTACTTCCAAATTAGATTGGTAGTCAGTAAAAAATTCAAATCCTTCTAAAAAAATATATCTTTTCCAAAAAAACATTTAATATAACTTTGATTGTTGAAATTCCATTTCTAAATCTTAATATATTATTCAATGATGTAGATCCTTCGATGATATGTAGGACTACAGAGATAGATCACTCTAACTAAGTGACTGATCAAGTAAAGCCTCATATGAAATAATGAATGAGGGGAAAACATATCCTTTTAACAGAACATGACAACAATTTAATTGTCTATAGTTTATAATTTATTTGGATCTATGAAATTTATGCATACCGCTTAAAAAAAGAGAAATATTTGATATCATATGACAAACAAAAAATAGATAAAATTTAATATAAGGTTATAATAATTATATCTTGAATGAGATCATGAAAGACAAGTGATTATAACACTTTCATCTTTAAGTGACTCGTTGAAATTATATATTTGTTATTTGATGAATACCATTATAGAAAGTTTCCATCCATTCAGATGTTATGATACATATATCTCTCTTACCTAGAATTTGTGTATATAGAAAGAGGAAGAAAATAACATCTTTCACCAATCACTGGTTCCAAATTTTTCCTTATCTTTATAAAAATCATGTCTAGCCTAGACCACATTCCATTTTTTATTATTCAACCTACATTATTAAATGATTCAATGAAACTATCACTTCATTTTTTTCAACATGCGTGAAATCAAGAAAATGACTTACATATAAACAATTGTAGTGTGGAAATTGAAAAAAATAGATCCCTTCTTCCAACTGATTTTTATTTGTTTTTCAATGTTGGTTTACCCAAAGAAGATGTAAAATACATTACTTTCTCAAATATTTGATAAACATTCTATGGATATAGTTTTGTACCATATTTTAAATTACCCTTAAAATATTTCATTCAATATTTGTATTTATCTCATTATGGTAGAGACCTATGATGTCCTAGAGACATACTATTTATTGAATATGTAAACAAAAATGGGTGTGTACCTTATTAAAAATATCTATTCCCATTAATTCCATTCATTTTACATCCAAAAAAATTGACCTATGAAATAATATTATTAATATTCTAGTAAAACATGTCTCTCTATAAAGAATATTCATTTTTGTAAGAATAATACACTATAACAAATGAAGACCAAATTAATTTAAAATATTTGATAAATGTGGAATAATTAAAATCAATACCTTTACCTAGTTTTTTTAGTGCTTATATAATTAGATGCAACATAATGTATTTTTAATTTAGGCATAATAATAAAGATAATTTATAACTTAAAACTGAATCAGCCATGTATTTAGAGTGCTATGTTATAACCTAAATGGATAGATTTCATCTTTAGATAGGTAAATACAATGGTTTCTCATCTTGTTTCCAAAATTTTTATTCCCATGATAAGTATTTTCCACTGATGAGATTCTCCTTGGTGATTAAGTCCAAAATCCTTTCTTCTTGTATCAATATACCACAAAAATTTCCTTATAGTATCATCACATCCATATAGGAACACAAACCATGTAATGATTATAATGTACCATAATAAATTTGAAAGTATATATTCACCTATATTCAATTATGATTAACAAAAATTTGGGTATTTTTTATGGGAATCATTGAATTTTCAAAATTGTATAACGTTATTAAGAAAATCATGTATTCTTTCATAGATCATTCCCATTGAGTGCACAATTCTTCTAATATCATATGTTCGGAAAGGATTATAATCATCACCTAGTAGATTTTCATTAAATAGAGAGAATATTTTGGTAAATCTATTATCTTTCCATTCATTTATATATTTTACATTATATATATTCATTATGGATGATAATGATGGATAATTATCACTAGTCATATACAATTGAATATTTTCTAAACTTCATGTTTTTTATAGTTTTTGACAATCACATAATTTATCATTAAATTTCAATGTAATTTTCTCAATATGATCTTAATCATCATTTGAAACTATAATAATAGCCATCCTAAATCCATCCTCATCGTCCAATCATGTAATCATATCAGATGTTCCACAAAAAAATTGTTATACCATTCAATAGAAATATTTAGTTATTCCCCATGTTTCATATATCATTTCTAACTTCAATTTATTTAATGATAGAACAACTCCTCTTTAAACTCCATTGGACTAATTGGTCTTGAATAAAAAAAGATGGACTAAGGTATTTAGAATGGTAATATTCATGATTCATTTCATAATAGATGAAATCATTAATCCCTTCCTGATACCATTTTTCTATACATTTGGAATCCATCAATTTTGGATTCATACACATCCCGTTTGATTATGTAATATTCATATTTCAAAACATTAATAAATACAATGAAAAAAACTTATAATAAGGTTTCACTATCAAATAATATACTAAAAATATTACATTATTTTTATAATGCTTCACAATTCTTGTAATAATGTAATCACATCAATCATTGTTCTAATTTTTCAAAATTATGAATGATTTCATAATTAAATTCTTCATTTTGAAATAATCAAAAAATGTATGTGTTTTAATTTTGATTTCCTTTATAATTAAAATAATATAAATATTTCATCCTTTGTAATTATTATAATTTCTTGATATTCATATTTTTTATTCAATATAATTCCATAATAATCCTATAATTAGTTTTAATTAGAATTTGTTACTACCATATCATTATGTCTACATCTTCAAGTAATTCCAATTGTTTAATGATAATTGAAATAAATAATAACAACTAAAATGTTTAAATATTCAAAAAATATATATATACATTAAAATATTATCTAATATTATTGGATTTATAAAAGTATATTAAAATTATATTTCAAAATCATGATTGATTCAATTTATCTATATTGGTGTTTTCTTCATTAAATAAATATCCCCATGAATCATCATGTTGATAATAGACATGCAATGAAAATATAAATTTTCTTATGAATATATATGCTTAAAATAATATTATTAAATTCACTATGTCATGTTTAACATACCTTTTATTTCAAATCATTATTCGAAAAATTAAAAAAATTTAAATAAAATGGACTAATAAATTATTCTATTTTATATTCATATAGATTAAACTTAATGAAATAGTTTATTTGTGATGTTACCATTTCTTATAGTGTATAATATCATTTCCACATCAACAACTGTTAACAAATGTGAATTATAATTTCTTATACCACAATTAAATTTTTGATGTGTTAAAATTATATTTTATAAATTTATATCAATATAGAGAATAAAAATACATTTCAGGATTTTTTAATTTATTCCCTATAAATATTCATTAAATTGTATACATCTAAAATGACCCTCTTATTCACCCGTAAATTCATTTAGAATAACATATCTATTTTTCTCAAACCCGAATTCAGTTTTTTATATTTTGGAAAAAAACACACATGAAAAAAATATACTTGAGCAGATTTTTATATTCTTAATGTAATTGTTGTTATTTTTTTAATTGAGCTCCATAATCAGTATCCCAAAAAATACTATTCTCTCTATTAAATTTAAATTGTGAAAATTAAATTAGATATAAAACATATTAAAAAATTTAATATTGGAAAAAAATAACAAAATAACCAAAATTAGTTATTTGTGGTACAATTTTTCATGCTATAAATATTTGAAAAAATGGTTTGAAAAATAGTTAGTGGATTCATGGGTTTTAAAAAAAATTTCATGAGGATGAAAAAAGGAATATAATTGGGTGATTCGATAAGAATATGAGAAACAACCGATATCCTTTTTATTATCAACGGATAATAAATAAACATGTTCTGGTGCTATATATAAATGTGTAGGTGAAGATAAAATCAAAAAAACATGCAAAAAAACTTTCAATATAGATTTCTATTCCATGAATAAATCTTCATATTTTTCCACCTTTAGTTTTGAAGTCAGATTCATATATAGCAATCTAATTTAGATGTTAAAGATATTCAGTTTCAAGGGTTCTTGAATGTGAGTTGAGGTATAAGATATGTTTTAGAATTATTTTTTTTAAGAGGAAAAGGGATTTTTTATAGTTCATAATAAGAAAACTGACAAAAGTGTGTTTTATCGGTGTTAAAAACATAAGAGGTGTGAAATATCACTGAAGTCAGCACATTCCTAAAATTGAATATAGTTGACTTCATCATTGATTATGTTTCATGAGGGATAATTAATTTTTTTTTTAACAATTAAACTAGAACTGAAAAAATGAAGAAAAATAAAAATACATAGAAAAAAATATTAAGTAGATAAATTATATAAATATTATAAGGAAAAATTATAAATAGATAAATTGAAAAAATATTAAAAAACCCCCCATGAAAAAAAATTATATATATTAATAACATTAAGAAAATATTGAATCTTAATAAATAAATATTTCTAGATATATATTTATAATTTGGATAATTTTAACAATTATAATAAATTAATAATAAAATTTTGAATGATTTAATATTAAAAATGAAAAAATAAATATGAATGTTTCATATATTGTTAACTTATTTCATGTACTTCTTGACCCTTATTAGGATGTCTTTTTCTGGCCCTATCTCAGGTTGTTTTTGGTAAAATTAATAGATCATTGGATGGCTATGGGATGTTAAAAGTTGGAGGATGGTTTCCCCCGACCATGTGGTCACCTAGTGAAAATCATGTACCCCAAACAGTAGGGATGAACTGTTAGAGAGAATTGTTATTTTAAGTGTGGAGACCTACCAAGAAAACCAAGTCCACAATAATTTAATTCTACAAAAATTTATTAAAAATATCAAGGTCATCATTCAAATTTGAAAAACCCTATTTGACAGTAATAACATTTTCTAGGATTTCAGAGGCTCTCTATAAGATTCTGTTGTCTCCTCAATCCTCTTCCCATGAGAATCAATAAACTGGTGGAAGATCTTGATCCCTCCCCAATATGAGGTTTTTGATTGACAAGGGTTTTTTCCCACTATTCATTATCTCACTTTTGAGAGTGATGAATCCAGATATTGTTGATATATTTTATCTCCATTGTGATAGATCCTAGTTTTGCAGACCATGGTTATAGGTTTCGTTCTTCAATCCACTTCTCTATTGTTTTTCCATGGAATTACTATTGCAGTGGTTGATTTTGATATAGTAAGTAATGGTACATTGTTACATAAGATTAATAATCACAATTGAATTTTTTTCCTTATTAATTTGATAGGAATTTTTGATTGATTTATAACCCCTATTTTTATCATTAAAAGTTAGATTTAAAGTTGAATTGAAATTTTGAGAATCCCCCAATTTCAATGTCAATAAAATTATTGACTCGATTTGCAGAATAATGGTTTGAATTGAGAAAATTATTTAATGATTTATATTTAGGAAATAGATTTAAATTAATATATATTTTTAAATGAAGGAATCTTTGAAAACCTTTGATTTTTTTGATTGAAAACAAACTATTTGAATATAAATTTATAATTTGAATAATTAATGGTGATTTGATTTGAAAAGAGATGATTTTCCCAAGATTGATTGATTAATTGAAAGAACACATGAGGCTTATTAGTTTGTGGGTGAGTAATAAAGAGACACATGTACTATGACCCCCTCCCACTATATTAAGGATGAAAAATCTACCAAACAAAGTTCATTATGATTTCCCTCTCATGTGGTGTCGATTGAATCTATCCTGATGGACAGATCCTAGGGACACATACTGATATATGTATTGGTTGAATTTTTTTATGGTGTTTTAATATATTTATTTTGGTATATAATTGGTTATTTAGGATAATTTTTGAATGTACTAACTCATTTTTTGTTTTATGGAATGATAAAACACATAAAATAAAATTGGGAGAAAACACACTTCTTACTGCTTCACTTCACTCATTGAGTGACATTGGATTTTTCTGGATGATCATAGAGAATTTATATGAAAAAAACATATAACAAAATGAGGATTGAAAAACCTAAAAATTTATTTTCATTCCATTTAATCATTACATGTCATGAACTAGTTCAAGTCATGAAATAGAGACACTTCTTGAAGTGAAGAAAAGTAAAAAATAAATTTACACATGGTGTAAATTTTTAAGATGCGATTTTAACATCCATACATTTTGTTTCATGGATTTTTACCAATTTTATCACCAGAAGAACACCCATAACAAATTTATAAGAATCAATAATCAACATAATTATTACTCAATCCTGATAGGTGTCTATAAATTTCAGGCTATCCTACTATTGTAAAGGGAACCCAAAAAACTATAGCATGAATTGAGAAGTTTCATTGTGTATGGTAGTCCTCAATTTCCTCTAATTTTCATTTTGATTTTATTTTATTTCATCTTTCCCTCATATCTATTAACCACTATGATGAAGGTGTGAACCCAAATTGTTTTAAGGTTATGTAAAAGAAGGCTGAAGGTGGTTTTGGATATATTTTTTTATTCTAGTCATGTATTTGGGTTTTTTAATTTAAACATCAACTTTCAATACTTTTTTTTTACTTTTTTATTTAGAATTGATAATTTAAAATTAATGGAATTTAAAAAATTTAGAAATGATTTCCTTAAAGGAGGTATAAATATTTTTAAATTTAGGGGAATCGAGTTAAAATGTGGTGTCGAGTGAAATTTGATGAAGAGAAACCAAAAATTAGTAGGCCAAGGGAAAATTAGATTCTCATGATAAGATTGGGATTCTTTGACTATTTGATCTTCCACATCTTGACATTGAAACCAATCATTAATTAAAAAACCTATTTTCTAAAATCTAAATTAACCCAAACACCAAAATTATAAAACCATGACATGCCTTTCAAATCTGATCATATACCAATCAATCCACTTTTATTTCTTGTTTTGTTTTCTAAGAATCCATCTAAACGAATATATTATTTTCTATTTCTTCAATTAGAATTAGTCAATTCATATGACGACATAATCAAAATAATTCACCATCTCTGTGTGTTCCACCTCAGCCTAAATCATTACTAAATATTAATTAATTATGTATCCTAGTATAGGTTTTTATAAATTTTGTATTTTGATTACACCCATATGGAAATAATGATGCCCTAAGAGAAAGTCAAAACTAGCACTATTGTCAGGAAAAGTAACAACTTATATTTTAGGTTTTTAATTTTAATTTTAATTTCGTTTTTTGATTCAATTTTATTTTTTATGATGGGTGTGCATGTGATGTGAATTTTTGATTTTTAAAATTTTTAAATACACATCCCCTATACACAAGAAAAGGTTAATGAATTTTTTGACATTAATTATGAACTCCAAAAAATTGAATGGAAGAAAATTGGAGATATAACCATAGTAGGGGTGGAAAAAACCATCCCATAGGAGTTGTATAAATATATATAGTTGGTAGTTGATTGCGGGCTACATGTGACCCTCTAACATAGGATTGAAATCCACCATCCTAGAACCTCCTATTGTTGTGAAAAAACATTAAGATAATGCTTATCATAATTTAAATGATATGAAATAGTTTGATGTTATCTTGAACTCCACATGATGGCTCAGAAAAGCATTCGGGATGATATTTCGAGATTTGTGACACATTATAATTCCATAATTTCTCTAGTGAAGTGGCATGCCTCTGCCTTTTCATATTTTCATTACACAAGCGAGCTCCTAATTCAATTCAAATATTTTCAGCATATTCCATCACAACATATGATGTGATGGCCAGAAAATTACTCACCTAGTTCATTACAGCATCAATGTCAATGGACATATGGTTAAAAATTCATCTATTGTTTATTTTTGAAGATGAATCACTATATTATGCTTATGAATGATATAAGGGTATGATTGAAAAATTCCCCCTTCGTGGATTAGATATATAGATGATAATATAAATTTATTATAAGGATTTGTGGAATCAGAACAGATCGAAAGTTGATGTTGTACTCAGAGGATCAATAATAATGAAGTTTCCTAAAGCGAAATATGACTTATTTGAAGAAATAGGGAGAAATAGTTTCAATGGAATGGAAAAGGGACAAAAAAAGTTATTCATTCAACAAAAAATTAAAATGATTTTACAGAGGAACATCTACAATCATTATCCATGAATATGGATATCATGATGGGATAAAAACAAAGCCCCAAGGTACACGTATACAAGACACAAATTATGATGATTACAATATCAATAACAAATTTCAGTGTTTGTGGCCCTACAAACAACTACAATAAGGATGATGGAATCATTAATGGACAAAAAGGTACTAATAATAAGAACACCAAGGGACCACATTGCTGATCTAGGTCCATACATAGGAAAACACTATCTACATTCATGACCACTTCTGGTGTTTTACATAAAGAAATAAAAGAGAATCAAAAATCCAAATGGTCGAATTGTAGAATCTGAAGCATCATGTTGAAAGAATTTTTGATAAGATTAGAGATGGTCCTTGAGGAGTGATGCCAGGATGCTCTGATGTATTTCTTCAGGATAATTGAAATTTTATACAGTGTTGATGTGGGAAGTAAACAAAAAAAGTGGAATGTAATTTTTAGAAAAAACTAGTGCATGCACAAGATATAGAAGTTGATAGTAGTAAGTAAAAAGTAGCATAAGTATATAATGAAGACCCACCTCAGTACAAGACAATAATTCCTTCCCAATAATGAATGGCGCATGTAAAAAACAACACATAGAATGGTAAGTTTCTTGAACACATTAAAAATATCATATTAGTATGCTTTTTAGAGGTTCTCAAGAATATTTTGGCACATACACTACGAGGAAAACAAAATTTTTTGATTTACTATTTGAAACATGAATAAATCACATCGCAAATAGTCCATCGACAGGGTTATTTGCGACAAGGTCATCGAACCGTCGCAAATAATTAGTTATTTGCGATGGGACAAGGGGGCCTGTCGCAAAATGTTTGGCAAGGTTTGTGCACTAAACAGCCAGAAGGGTATTTGCAATTGGGGAATTAGCCCATCCCAAATAATTTGTCCGCTGGAGAGTATTTGTGACGGGACCTGTCGCTAGTACACGAGGGAGGTTAATACTATTTTTGACGGAATGTTGTCCCGTTGAAAAAAGTGTGTCAGCGAGCAACTATTTGGGACGAGTCCCGTCGTAAATACCTTTTTAACCACCGATAGTAATTTATGCGGCCGAAGGTATTTTCTATGGGACCCGTTGAAAATTGTACACTTACTACTATTCTAACCTATAAATACCCCTCATCTATTTTCCATCCTTCCACTCAATTCATAGTCTCTCTCACTCTCTCTAAACTCTAATTTTAGAGTGAAATTTTTTCAAAGATAGTTTTTTTACATAGAAGTTTTGAATCTATCTACACCTATAAGAGATCAAGTACAATGGTATTTATCGTTTATTTAATTTAGTCTTTATTTCATTTTTTTATATTAATATTAATTATTTTTGATTAGTTGTAATTAAATTAGATTTAAATTTTTTTGTCAACAAAATTTATTTGTAATAAGAATTTAAAATTATTAGTACAAGTTCATGGAAATTTGTAGTAATTAAAAATTATTAACGATAATTAGTAATGTATATAAATAATTAGCACTAATTAGTAATTATAAGAAGTAATTAGAAGTAATTAATAGAAATTAACTCTAATTAGTAATAATTATATGTAGTTAGATATAATTAGCAATAAATAGTAATAATTAGTAGTAAATAGTAATAATTTGGAAAAACAATAATAATTTGGAAAAATTGTAATAATTAGGAAAAAACTATAATAAAAATTTTCAATTAGCAATAAATGTTTAATATTACTAATAAATACTAATAATAAGTAACAAATACTAATAATTAGTAATAAATAATACTAAATAGTAATAAATATTGATAAATAGTAATAATTAGTAATAATTACTAATAATTAGTAATAAATAGTAATAAATAGTCATAATTAGCAATAATTAGAAATACAAAGTAATAAATGGTAATAAATAGTAATTAATATTAATAATTAGTAATAATTAGCAATAAATAACAATAAATAGTAATAAATTGCAATAAATATTAATAAAGAGTAATAATTAGTAATAATAATTAATTAATAGTAATAATTAGTAATAATTAGTAATATTTAGTACTAATTAGAAATAAACAGTAATAAATATTAATATATCATATTAATAAATAGTATTAAATAGTATTAAATATTAAAAAATGGTAATAAATTGTAATAAATAATAATAAATAGTAATAATTAATACTAATTATTAATAATTAGTAAGAAGTAGTACTAAATAGTAATAAATTGTAATAAATATTTATAAATAGAAATAAATTTGAATAAATTGTATTAAATAGTAATAAATAGAAATAATTAGTATTAAATAGTATTAAATAGTAGTAAATAATAATAAATAGTAATAGATAGTAATAAATTGTAATAAATAGTAATAAATAGAAATAAATAGAAATAATTATTAATAATTTTTATTGATTCGTAAAAATTTGTAAAAATTAGTATTAATTAGTAATAAATAGTAATAAGTAGTAATAAGTAGTAATAATTAGTAATAAATAGTAATAAGTAGTAATAAATATTAATAAATATTAATAAATAGTAATAAATAGTCAAAATTACAAAAAATTAGAAAAAATTAGAAATAATTAGTAATAATTAGTAATAATTAGAGATAATTAGTAATAAATAGTAATAAAATGTAATAATTAGTAATAAATAGAAAAAAATAGTAATAATTGGTAATAATTTGTAATAATTAGTAATAATTAGTAATAATTTGTAGTAATTTGAAATAAATATGTAATAATTTGTAATAAGTACTAATAAAATGTATAATTAGGTATAATTAGTAATAAATAGTAATAAATTGGAATAAATTACATTAATTAGTAATGAATAGCAATTATTGGCATTGAATAGCAATAATCTGTAATAATTACCAATAATTAGCAATAAATAGTAATAAATTTGAATAAATACGAATTGGTAGGAATAAATATGAATAAATACCAATAAATATGAATAGATTTGATTAAATAGGAATAAATAGAAAAAAATAAGAATTAATAAGATTATATAGGAATAAATTAGAATACAATCAAATGTAATAAATTGTAAATAAGTGTAATAATGTGGAAAAATTTCTAGTGGATTGGTATCACTCCTTTTGCTCAATGGATCAACTCCTTTCAACTATGAAAGAATCAAAACATTATGAAAAATATGAGTCTATGTATGCATATTCAACCTCATATACAAGAGTTTGGATATTAATTTAAAGGAACACAGTTTTTCACAATGTTTTTAGGCAGTGAAATTGGAAAGGAGACGATTAATCGACGAAAAGGGGACTCTTTTCTCTAACTGCTCATTTGCTTGCATCTTTATCACCGGAAACCACAATGATGAATTTGATCGATGGTAATATTATACATTATCATTGCATGAGAATCGATATTCTTACCTCTGAGAAGATTCTTCAATGTGATTTCAGTGTAAGAATGTTGCATGGAAATGAGCCGTCAGACAAAAGAGTAGTCGTCAATCCACTAGAAATTGTTTCACCCATAATTAATGGTAATTATTTAAAAGTAATGGTAATTATTTATCTTTTATTTTGGATAGTGTTTTATTTATTTCATATTATTCCAAAATAGTAATTATTTTATATTTTTTTAGAAAAATATGGAACAATGATATCGACAACAATCATTTTTAGATGATTGTGCTTGGATAAAATAGAGTATAAATCCAAATGGTTCTGGTTTAAATGATATATATATTGATGGTGTTGAAGATTTCTAGTCATTTTCATCATCTAAACCAGAATTTGTTTCAGAGGTCAAAATTAAGTGTCCTTGTAAGAAATGTTTTCTCAGAACAATTTACACATTTGACAACGTTGGGGGATATCTCTTGTGTTTTTCTTTTCAAACATTTTTTTATATCAACACATTGAAAACAATTCAATATAATTTACTAATATTTTGATTCTGGATTCATCCCAGTTTCAAAATTTAGTAAATGATGTTAGAGTTCTGTCTGTTCAACAAACTAAAATATAAGATGATATTGATTTAACGCCTTAGTTGGAAAAATCCAAATTTTATGAGTAATTGAGGTCTACTAAGTATGTATTATATCCTGGTTGCATGATAAGAAAATTAGATGCAGTTGAAATATTTATGGCTATTAAATCAGATAATTAATTGTCAAACAAATGTAATATCAGAAATTTTCTTGGTTTCAAACACTGTTACCTAATGGAAATGTGTTTTGTGTAAATTACTATGAGAGAAAGAGGTTGGTTCATCATTTGGGCCTTAGTTATCAGAAGATTCATGCATGTGAAAATGATTTCATCTTATATTCTGGTGAAAATGAGTCGTTGGATAGTTATCCCGCATGTGGACAATCAAGGTATAAAGAAGCTCAAATGGGGAAGTCTAGATCGATTTCATTGAAACAATTGAGATATTTCCCCCTTACACCCAAGTTGTAGCATTTATTTATGTCTCCAAACACATCTCCAATGATTTCATGGCACAAAACCTAGATTTTAATAGGTAAAAACCCGAATCATCCATATGATGGTGATTCATGGAATAATATTGACCAATTGCATCCCTCATTCACTCTAGATGCCCTGAACGTGTGATTGTGTCTTTCTAATGACAGTTTCTGTCCATTTGATTCTTATAGTAGTCAGTATTCACGCTGGTCTATCATTCTACTAGCAGTTCCATTCCATTTAGATTTCATACACGTGATTATGGGGAATGAAACAAAAATAATGAAAAATGGAGTTTTTTTGAGAGGATCACATCATTGAGAAACTGAAGTTTACATTTACGACATACATGATGAAATTTTTGAACTGTTTTATCTAGGAATGAAATATAAAATCACTTTTAAATTACAGTTTTTTGATACGGAGAGAGGATTGCATGTTCTTCCGACTCATGGAATAATCGATATTAAATATAAAAGTCTTCTTACAATAAATGAACCATTTTTATTGGCTCAACAAGCAGATCCATTTTATTATGCAAATTACTGTACTAAATCAAGAGACCTTGGTGACTGGTGAAGCACAATAACAATGAAATCTTGGAAAAATCAATTTACTCAAACTGAATGTGGTTCCACAGAACTGAAAGGAACTTCAATTTTTCAAGAGAATACTCAAAATCCATATTTTTCACAAAGGGACATGAATATTGATGATAACACCCCACAATTTAGGTTTGATGGTGATGATGATGTTACAAATGAATTTAAAGTTGTAAGAGATGATGAAACTGAAAATCATACGGATATTGATGATGCCAAGGTGGAATATGAAGACATTAACAATGTCAGATATGAAGGCGATAATTGACAAAGTCAAATGATAGTTATAATTATAACTAACTATTACTTCTCCCATGCGATGAAAGACACTATAAAATAATTATAATTATTAACTATAGATTACTATTAATAAAATATAATAGTTTATTATCTGTCTTCTTAAGTGTACTATTTGTAATAGTTGCGAAGAAACAGTAATGTTTAATGTATTTTACTCACAAATAAGTGGTGAATAATTTTAAATTATAAGTGAATATATGAAGAATACAACTATATAAAATGTTAAAATAAGATACATCAATTGTAATGTGAAACACTTTGGAAAGGATGGAAACCTGACTTCATTATAAACTGAATTTAGGAAAACAATATTTCATACTATGAAACACAAAGTTGAAGAGAATATAAATAAAGAATAGTTTATCTAATAAAAAATATGAGTTGTTCCAAGGAATAATTATAATATAAAAACAAATTCGTCCAAAAATAGAGATGTTGTGATGTTTAGACATGGAGTAATTTTCCAGCAAGTAGAAGTTGTTCCCAATGCATTTCATTTTTTCCTCACAAATATAAGATAGGTTGGAATCTTCCTTGTCTAACACATCATAAGAGTACCTGAATATGAAGCATAAGAATACAACATAAGAATATATATAACATAACTATACAGCATAAGAATACATGAAAATGAAGAATAAGTATTAATGTCCCCGAGAAATGGACATGAATGAAATATCCAACTGAAAAAGAACATTCAAATGGACATGAATCACACTACATAATTATATACATAATAATATATAAATGGAAATGATTGAAAAGAACATTCAAAGTAGCACATAGGATGGGTGGGATCATATAAAGCAGGCCCATCCCCCTTCCCCTCCCCTCCCCTCCCATCCCCCCATGCCCAACCTCTACCCCCAGCACCCCTACCCCTGTCATCAGCCTCATCTCTCCTACACTCCCCTCCAACCTGCCGAGCCCCTCCCTTACCATCCGCTCCCCTCCCCTCCCCTGCAACTTGCCCAACCCCAGCCCCTCTCCTCCCCTCCCCCCATGCCCAGCCTTTTCCCCCAGCAGCCCCCTCCCCCTACAATCAACCTCCCCTCCCCTCACCTCCTACCAACCTTTACCCCCAGCAGCCCCTCCCCCTACCATCACCCTCCCCTCCCCTACCCTCCCCCCTGCCCAACCTCTTCCCCAAATCCCCCTTCCATTATCCTCCTCTCTCCTCCCCTCCCCTCCAACCTGCCCAAACCCTCCCCTGCAACCTACCCAGCCCCTGACCCTCCCCCTACACAATCTTTTCCCCCAGCAGCCCCCTCCTGCTGCCATCACCCTCCCCTCCCCTTCCCTCCCCTCTAACCTACCCAGCCCCAGCCCCTAACCTCCCCTCCCCTCCAACCTACCCAGTCCCTGCCTCTCCCCTCCAATATGGAAAATGTTTTAGAAATCAATATTGTTCAAGACTACAACAGTAGGTCACTCATTAAATAACTTTGAAGAAAGAGAACATAAAAAATTATAAATTAGCATCAATGAGATTTTTTTCTCTTACAATGATCTCTTCTACTATAAAAGATTCCTTAAAAATAATATAAATATGATAATAAAGAATATATTAATACTTTCTCTATAGAAAGGGAATCCGTGCAAACATTTCTTATGAGCTGGGGGTTAACCTTGATTTTATATACATTTATTAAAATCTTGTACTGAAATCAATTCTTCTTCTGAATCAAATAATTACTTTAAAAAAATTACTCTTACATGCTGAAGGGATTCCAAGTGAATTAAAACCAATAAATTATGTTTTTATTATTTATTAATCCCTAATGTTAAAAAGACATATTTTTCATGTTCTTCGGCAGACATTGAAAAAGGTTTTCATTCTTATGTTTTTAACAAAATAGATTTAATTGTCTTCATAATTCATGTTGAACCTTAAAACTAATACCTTCAATATTGTATCAAACACAACATTAGTCTCAACAAACTGGTTATTGAGATCCCCATACAAAGTAACATGAACACCAACAAGCTACATTACAAAACAAAATAGTGGATAGACTGTGGTACAAGAAAAAATATCAACGCATTAAAATATAATTATTTGATGGACTGAACACCTTGGTCAGGCATTTTGCTTCAACAAATGTCTCTGCAAGCTTAGAAGCACCTGTCCAGCCCCTCCTACCCCCTACCCAGCTCTACCCCTCCCCTCCCCCTATGTTTTTCTGCCACCCAATCCCATCACCTCTCCCTCCCACCTCAGCCTCCTCCCTACCCAGCCCCTTCCCCTACCACTCCCCCTACCCAAACTCTTCCCCCACCAGGCCCCTCCCCCCTGCCCTCATATTCCCCTCCTCCCCCCTCCTCCTCCCTCCCCTGCCCAGCCCCTCCTCTTCCCAATGCCACCCTGACCATCTTTTCATCCCCCACCCAATTTCCCAGCACCTCCTCCTACCCCCTACCCATCTCTACCCCTCCCCTCCCCCTATGGTTTTTTTCACCCAATCCCAGCACATGTCCCTCCCACCTCAGCCTCCCCCTACACAGCCCCTTCCACCACCACACCCCCTTCCCAACCTCTTCCCCCCAGGCCCCTCCCATCTTCCCTCATCTTCCCCTCCCCTTCCATCCCCTCCCCTCCCCTCTCCTCCAACCTACCCAGCTCCTCCCCTCCCCTCCCCTACCCACTATCATGATGAAACAATTCTTTTCTTAATTCATGAAAAAGATCGAAGAGAAGAAAACACGTTCCAAAGACCCACTACTCTAATACACATGATACAATGCTCTAAAATACATGATACTGTGCTCTAAAAAATTATCCAATGATCTCATAAATCGCAAGATCCTATACTCAAAAAATTTCAAGTTCTACTACCCAATAAATTAATGATCCACCGGTCAAATAAAAAACATATTCTACTACTCTAAAAAACAATGTGATACATGAAAAAATACAATACATGATCCACTACTGAATTAAAATACATGACCTACTACTGAATTAAAATACATGAGCCACTTCCATAAAATATGATACACTTCTCTAAAACATGTCATGTCAGATTTAGTAGAACTAACTAATAACTTTTTAAAGATAAATTATTAATGAAAAATATGAAAAACATTTCATGAAATAAAAGGTATTGTTTTAACTTTTTTTTAGTGATGAGGAGTAATAGTAGTGGAATAAGATCTAATAATCCTTGAACTGATCGCATACAAAATCATGCAATATGTTTACCTATAGTTAAATTAATCTTTAAAAGTTCTTGAAATGCATTGTATGTTTTAGTCATATAAAAAATGAAAATAGCATGAACAAAATGATGTTTTATTAGTTCAAATGATGTCATTAATGTAACACTCAATGAATTACATGATACACTACTCTAAAAGTCCTGATTTATTTCTCTTAAAATGATTCATTGATGTAATGAAGCACATGATCCACTACATGAAGAAATAACATGATTCAGTTCAGAAA
The DNA here is from genome assembly GCA_963277665.1 of Viscum album. Taxonomy (NCBI): domain Eukaryota; kingdom Viridiplantae; phylum Streptophyta; class Magnoliopsida; order Santalales; family Viscaceae; genus Viscum; species Viscum album. The sequence continues at coordinate 1,612,893,806 of OY728156.1, read as the reverse complement.
AACATACATGATTCACATACTCAAACTTGTTCTGCTACTATAAAAAATATTCCATTAATTAAATAAAATGTGTGATCCACTAATCAATGAAAATAGAAGACTCTATGTTGTGTAAAAATATTTACTACTTTAATACATGATAATTATGATTTATTAAGAGTAACTGTAACTATTATGATTTGGATGTTAAATGCTTGATGACCAATAACTAACCATTTATAGAAAAAATATGGTGTTGTACCAAGTTTTTTAGTTGTGAGAAGTTTTAGTGGTAAAAGAACATTTAATAAGTTAGGAGCTGAGGAAGTACACATTCATCCAATATATTTACCTTCACATACATTAATGTTTATGAAAAAATTCTATGTGTGACTAAAATGGAGAAATTTTAAATGAAATCCACAATTATGTATATCATATCTGTTAAAACACATTTTTCACAATAGGGATACAGTTCAATAAAAAATCCATAAATATCGATGTATAACTAATAAGTAAACACATACATATAAATAATCTCAAATCTTTTATGATTCCACCGGTAATAAATTCGTTGAAGTTTAGTCCAAGGTAACAAGGATGCATTTATCATGTAAACATGATTTGGTGGTTTTATGTAAGAAGGATTTGATTATGATAGAATGTTTTGTAGTGATTTGAATTACATACCTTGTCGCGATACCAAGTCTTTCTTCATGACCACGGTGGTGCAAGTAAGTCACTGAATCTAGCCACATAACAAAAATTTTCAACGAAAAAATGATCCACTGCTCTAAAATAAGGATATATCATAAATACACAAGAGTGGTTTGATGTTGGTTTTACCGATCACCTGAGTAGAGACCCATAATGGGTAATCGTAGGGGCTGTCAAATTTTAATAATGAATATAAGGAAAAAAAATTCACATTCACACTGAGGAAACAATAAGAAAATAGTGAAATAAAACATTTAATAGTTAATAATGAATGTAAGGAAAAACAAATTCAAGAAATGAGGATAGAAAACCTTTTTTATAGATATGGATTTCTATATTTTGAAACTAAGGCATTGACATTGATATATGTTTTGATGATCCAAACATATTCATAAGATGAGATGAAGTATTTTTTGTAGTCAAAGATGAAAGCATTATTATCATAGGTTTCATATGTTTTTAGTGTATAAAAAACAATATATAGTGGATTCAATAGTGAAAAAAATTACCTGACTTCATATGTTGGACAGAAGGGAGATTAACTCCATGATTTTAGGAAAAATTAGCTAAATTCATTTCCAAATCATGTTTATGTATTCACATGCACTACTAAGAAAAAAATTAGAAAACAATCAAATAAAACTTCTTATACTTATTTATTAATAACAATTTTTAGAAAACAAATACCACATTATTTTAATATTCAATACAGGTTGAGAAATTGTAGGCACATCATAAACTAAGAAACATTTATTAGAATCAATATGTGAAATTACCTGCCTTCATTTCCAATTCATGTTTCTGTATTTACATGGACTGAGGAAAAAATTAGAAAACAATAAAATAAAACATTGAATATTTATTCCTGTATATAAATAAAAAAAATTCACTAAATGAGGATAGAAAACCTTCTTCATAGATCATGATTTATATAAATTGAAACTAAGACATTCACATTGATGATTAAAAATCAAAACCTTGATTGTTGAAAAAGATAATAGAAATTGAACCTTAGTGCATAGAAAAAAACATCTAAAACAACTCAAACCTACCCCTTGAATCCAAATTCAAGTACCATCAAGTAACACTAATGAAGAATATGATTATTGAACAGATACCTTCCTATATAAATACATGTTTTTTGAAGCGAACCCAACACCAGAAATCAAAAGAATCCCCACATCAGAATCCATAAGAAGAAAAAAATTCCATTACATTTATATAAGTAAGTCTGAATTGAGACACTAATCCAATTAAAAATTGAAGATATGTTTCCAGTCATTTCCATTGGAACACCTACACTGATTCTACAGTTGGAAGAGTTTTTAGGTTAGTGCAGCTTCCTCGTCTTGAATCGATCTCTGCATATCACTAATAATTTTCATTAGACTCATAGATCCAAACTTTTAAACATGAAAAAATTTTCCATGAACGTAAAGTTACCATAAATATTCTCAATAATAAGATTCAAAAACAGTAGCTGCAACCAAAAAAATTGATCATAAAAAAACCAGCGAAATAACTTAAGGTAATAATATTTAAGCCATTACAGTGCAAGAAAATCATAATTAAGACCTGACTAAGATCCTACAAATTCTCCAACAAATGAAATACAGGCATGTTTATTGAACCACTTAATAAAAATAAGTGCAATCTAACGGTAAAAAATTAATTATAAAACACATTAGAAAATTAAAAAAATATTCAACTTGCAGTGTTACCATTCTATTTCAGTAGAAAACATATTTCACTTTTTCAGTCTTCTTGTTTATGTATCCATTCATTTGGGTGTGCAGTTCAATGGAAATGATTGTTTTGGCCACAATGTCTCAAGATAATAAGAGATTATATTGCACCCCATCCTCTCTATTTAAATCACAAGACCATTTTTTCTATGTATATAATATAGTTTTAATGTTAATTAGAAAATATTGGTGGAAAATAAAATCATAGAATCAGAAATTAATTTGAACCTGTATATTTCAATTCTAAAATAAATATGAAGATGTATAAAAAATAGGGCTTACCATAGTAAATAATTATAGGGTTACCATAGATAGAGGTAACCAAAATTACAAGACAGAGGTAGACTTTCAATGCGTCGAGGTTATAATAGTGTAAATAATGAACAACCGTAGACCCCAGTGATGAAAATCACGACCCCAAGGTTGAGGCGGAAACCTTTGGAGGTGAAGGTGGAGTAAAATATGAACCTTTTGATTTCAATAAATATGAACCTGCATATTTAAATTCTAAAGAAAATATGATCTTTCCTTTTTCAATTATGAATAATGATAAGTTACAAAAATAACATTCAAACATTAAAATGTATAAACCTTAAATTATTATGAACCTGTGTATTTCAATTCTGAAATAAAAATGAACCTGCATATTTCAATTCTAACCCTGCATATTTTAATTTTGAATTAAATATGAACCTGTATATTTTAATTTTGAATACATATAAGTTACAAAAATATTATTAAAATAATTATATGTATAAAACCAAAACATATAAGATAAAAAATAACATTAAAAAATACATATGAAACAAAAATAACCTTCATGTGGTGGTACACTTCACCCATTTTCGCTGTGTACATGTTTAATGAACCTATCATAGAAACAATTATAATGATGGTTAATATATAGCAAATAAATAGTGAAATAATAAGTGGATAGTAGTAATAAAAAGTTGAAGATGGGGAAATAATACTACTGGAAAATGATCATCAATTAGAAACTATGTATAATGTATCTCCTATAGAAACGAATGAAATATTGGTTACTACAAATCATTAAGAAAGAGTAAACTATCCTCCCTAATAATGCACACCTACAACAACCAATGAAATATACAAAATCATAATAATAGTATCGATAAATATCCATGGCTCTGATCAATGAAAGGATTACTTCATCATCTAGGGCTCTAATAGGTGAAGGATTTATCTCAATCAGGGCTTTGATAATTGCAGTTTGATTGAAATCATTTAGTAGTTCCATCAGTCTCCATCAACCACATTGATGATTTGAGATCAAGAAAACTCAAAATCAATTGTCATGTAATATTTTTTATTTGAAATCAAACCTGACAGAGTCATCATTCCATAAAATAAAAGTTAAAAAAAGATAAACTACGTGAAAAAAATTACAAAATGAACAACGAAATATGGGATTAAGGAAATATACCAAAGGGTGAACTCAAAATGAAGTAACATTACTCCACTGACAATGAAATCATACCTTTATATGAGGATTGAAATGGGAACAAGAAATCAGGAGGCATATTTCTGGAGGAGAAGAAAATAGTGAGAAGCATAAGAAAATTGTTAGGAATTTCCTAAAACTGAAAAACTTGTATTTGTGGAAGAAGGAGTAAATGCATTTTTATTTACCTGTTCAAAATTCATGAATGAATAGGTATATGTAATGGAGTTACAAACCGAAGCTATCACATTTTTATTATATTTTCTCATATCTATAATTTTCCGACCAGTATGTGGGAGTGTTTATACCTGAAATAGACAACCAATGTAGAAGAAGTAGTAGGTTTTTGGGGAAGGAATTGGTTTGATGGTTGCAGGAAATGGAGCTAGCAGCAACAAATATAAACTGTTTTTGTATCTATAGTCGAAATTACTCACAATCTCTAGTGTTTCTAAGTTACTATGGTGTAAATGTATGGTTACCTCAAATACAAGTGACCCAATTCATCAACTAAATCTATCTCCATAGAATGGATTGATTTTGTGTGAAATCATCGGTTGTTGAGGTGAACCGTTGGGAGTAGAAACTCATTGTTCGACGTTGGCCTTCTAATTCAAGAACCCCATAATGGTGTCATTCAACTAGAGAGGAACACCCGCTGAACTGGAGGATTGAAACAACAATGAAAATTCGGGAGGCACCTTTCCGGAGGAGAAGAAATTATTCGGAAGCGTCGGCAAGGATGATCGGTTAGTAGTTTGTGGGAAACGAAGTAGACAGTAGGATCCATATGTGAGGAAGAGCGGTTGACAAGATTGTGTGGGAGCTGCGATATGGATAAGAGAAAATAATAAACATGTTTATATGTGTAGTGGATCGAAAACCCTTCCGAAGGACGATTGATACCAGAAGGTTCATGGACTTCATGTGGTCACGCGGTGGAAACATGGAGATCATCGAGTGGTGGACGACAGCGGAGGGAGGAGACGAGAGACAGATGAGCTGAAGATAAAGGATCTAAGGGAAGAAGAGTCGAAGGAGAATGAGACTAAGGAGGATCACATGGATTCAAAGTCGATATCATGGAAATGATTTCGGATGATGTGCACGATTGAATGATGTTCTGTCGAAACCCTCAGCACAGACGGAAGAGCAGGTAAATAGAGCGACACAAATGAAATGCCTGGAGCTCGAAGAAATCGTGATGGCAGTAGAGCTCGATTGTTTGGGGGTAATTCTGGGAAGCTTTTGTTTTTCAGGTTACGTGGCTACTTGTGGAGGTGACAAGTCAGGCTGGAGGAACCCAACTTTAGTATATATAGTGGATATATATCTATATATAATAGTTTTATTAATCTATATACTAACAATAATCATTTTGGGTTTCAGATGGACCCAAATCTATTAAGTGAGTTGTAGGAGGTTGAGCAACCATAGGATTATAAGGATTTGGGATCATCATACCCTCAGCCTACTGGTGGTTTAGGGGGTTTGCAGAGGGGGCGCAGTCATGCACGACTGAAGATTCCTGGCCCTATTCTTGAGCGACATCCATGTCTTGGCTTCGATCTGTGCATGCAGAGGTATGGTAACCTATGTATTCTTTTTATCTTTCATTAAATAATTTATATAATAGTTGTTTTATTATTTATACTTTTTTCATAGTTTTTCATATGTAGCTAGAATATTAGGGAGTTCTACCTTGCACAATAATTTATCTCAGCCATGGATAACATGGGAACATATTCTAATTGATGTGTAGCTCAATATGTTCAATCATTGGCTCGTATGTAAATAAATAATATTTATTTATAAATTTATTTCATAAATATAATTATATTATAAGTTTTTTTAGGGTATATGGTATCCCATTGATGATAGAATGTGTGAAGTTATCCTCGTGGCATGAGATGTGTCTATCCGGGACCGTTTCTGTCAGTTTTTTGCACAATTTGGGAAGGACGACATTAAGAAAGAATGAGTGTCTATATTTGATGAGTCGTATAGAGCCCAATGACTAGAGTATATTTCATCTCACATTTGGGATGAATTATGTTCACACGTGATGGGTGATGGATTTTAGAGGAGATGTTCATTGGGTCGGTTGAACCAAGGAAGAGTGGAGGTGACACATCGAGATGGAATCCGTATATTCAGTATGCATAGATAGCATCTGGTAATTATATTTTTTAAATATTTTTTATTTCATTAAATATGAATAATTTATTTTGTATTCATATAGACATTCGAGCAGCCCGATATTACAGAGTTTGACGTTTATCAGAGGATATACAATGATCCATCCATTGGAGAGATTAGAGGTGATCGCCAGTGTCAGATTGTAGTCAGTGTTATTTTTATTTTGTTTGAAAATTATTTGCATATGCTAATTTAATAATTTTAATTTCAAATTCGAATTGAAGGAGTCATATGAGGTCATGAAATCTCAGACAGAGGCTGAGAGTCAGTCTAAGACGGCTGATTAGACTAGTGCCCACTATTTCAATGAGGCGGTATGGATGAAATCGACCTAGTATGCCTTCGAGAACAGGTGACCAGTTGGTATCGACTCTCATTTAATTCCGGGGACTATTTATTTTACTTCTATGATGTCATTATCTAGCTCAAGAGGAGCTCGTGGAGATGTATCATGTTTTACCTCACAGTATCAGGAGTAATTGCAAGCTTAGAGTGTGTTTTTATAGAGTTTGAAAAAGTAGAAGAAATAGATTCATCAACAACATCAACTACAATATGAGGAGGATATGCGACTATGGAAGAAACAACAGTAGCATCAAGAGGTGCAGATATGTCGATGGAAGAAGCACCAGCATGAGCAGATGGAGTACATGTGATGTCTGACTCGTATTTTAGTGATGGAGTTTACTCTACCATCTTATATAGCTCCTCCAACTCCTCCAAAAGACCATCCCATCCTGCTATTTTTTTGTTATGTTAATAACAATTGAATTCAAGGTTTGCAGTAATATAAACTATTTAGAATTTTTTTCTTTTACATTAGAGTGAATATTGCAGAGTTTATTTTTTATTTTTTAATATTTTAATATTTATTATTAGTATTATATTTTATAATGTTTTTTTATTTTACTAATAATAATAAAAATATTTTATGATATTTTATATTTTTTTCTTGAATATTCATAATATTGATAATTTTTATTTTATTTATATTAAAAATATTAATATTATTTTTTCATTAATCATATTTTTAGTAAATATTATTTTATTTTATTTTGTATTTTTGATGGGAAATATTGAGATGGGACCCCATTTCAAATAGTTGATATATATTTTTTAAATAAGTATTTATGATGGGTAAAAGGGCCTGTCGTGAAATCATTTTTGCGACCGGCTCATCGCAAAAGGTTTATGTGTATATACCATATATAGCCGGAAAACTATTTTCAATGGTATAATGGGTCTATTTAAAAAAATTATTTATGGCATTCCAATCAAAAAATGTATATATATATATATATATATATTATGTATATAATCAGAGATCAATTTTTAATGAGACATTTTTCCGTCACAAATAGAATTTTTTGCAAATGACACGTCGCTAAAAAACTATCCACGACGGCGTTTTTTACAACATCCTATTTGTGATAGGCCCCCTTCACAAAATCCCATTTGTGACAGGATCCCATCGCAAATATCCCATAGAAAATACCTCAAATTCTAGTTGTGATAAGAAATTATGAAAGAGCTTATAATGAACAGGAATAATATAGAAGATATTCTCACCATTTCGTGAATGTGTGAGTTCTCGGTAGTGGTATCTATTAACCAAAAAAAGATGAAAAATTATCCATGTATCATTTTTATTCCCATATTTCTCAGAGATAAGAAATATGTAAAATCATTGTGTGACTTAGTTGATATTGTAATATAATTTCATAAAAGATATTCTAGAGTTTAGGACTAGATTAACTAAATCCATAAAAGTAAAACATCAATTAAAAGAATCAATAATAAGATCCCCAAGATGACTGATCAAGGATATCTTAATTAGATTAAAAAAAATATAATTTCCTATCAAATTCATAATGATGGAAATGGAGGGGAATAAAAATCCACTCATTCAAGGGAAAAGATTTTTAGTGACTGGGAATGCGATGACCAATGTCGTATGAACTTTGTCAAAGATTTTGTAATGACAATGTAATCCTCAATTTCCAATGGGAAAGGAGGAAATCTGATTTTAGAGAGGATAATGAGTTTTGGGAGGACAATAAATCCAAAGTTGATGGAGTATTTTAAATTGAATAGGATTTAGTGTTTGTAGTTGTTGTGCAAGTGGATGGTCATTTAACGGAGAAAGGGAACCTGAAGAAGAATACTTCTGACACAAGGGGAGTGATTGAATCCAATCAATTTGATAATGGGAAATATGTATGGATGATATATTAACATTAATTTACTTTATTTTAATTTATTAATAAATGGGGGATTGGCCCAATGAGAATCAAGAAATTATTACCAACATGGATAATTATGATGTTCAGAGATGACGGAACGGGGCTGACATACATGGATAAGACACAGCCTAGAGCATTTATAGACCCTGAAAATGTAAAAATTTTCAATCATCCACTACATAATTCGAATCTAATGGAGGTTAGGTATCAAAATAATGGAAAAAAATCTCTTTCCATAGGAAAACCATGTTTTTTCTTTATTTATTCTCTATTTCGAAAGGTATTTATACTCTTGCTCTAAAAATTAATGCAGTCATTGATAATATAATTTTATGAAAGATTTTAATTTTCATTAATTAGGAACATGAAAACCAAACCTAGAAGCAAGTAGTGGGAATCAAAAGAAGATGTTGTATCAAAATTTCACATCCATAGAGAAGTACACATCCTGAATCTATAGTATGAAGAACCTTCCCAAACATGATTGAGGAAAACAATTTATGTAGACTAAGAGTTTCAAATTCATAATTTTGGACTAAATTCCATAAAATTAATATTCTTTTTTATCTACCGGTTTCATTACTGGTATTTAGATCATACTATAATCATTATAAATAGAAGACATGAAACTATATAGAAAAAATTATATTCCATGAATTCAATTTTCATTATTGATAAATATGAATTTGGAAAATGGGGAAAAGAATTTATTGATATATGAAAGGCTATTATGATTAAAAAAATGAATTAATGAACATATTGATAATTGTAAATGAAATTTTTATGAGATATAGAGAAGAATTGAATTTTTTATATTTTTATTAATTGATTAAATTATTTATATAAATTCCTATGGGAATTTGACCTAACATATTATCTAATTCTCGATACATCCTCTAATCCTAATATTTCCCATTTATTTTATAGTGTATTTCATGAGAATCTACAGAATTATTTCTTGTAGAACTTTATTTACATATTATTTATGATATGAACGAACAAAATTTCATTTAAAATGATTGAAACATTATTTTGTTATCACATATCTGAAGACCCACATTACAGTAATCCTTTTTGAGCCTATAAAATCAATAAATAACCTTGTTAGGAAATGGGAAATTTTATAATCTTATATTATACTTTCCTAACTTTATATATCAATTTTTCATGATTATCAATCATATTAGTAGTGAAAATTGTGACTCGATGAAAGGGTTCATTTTTTGTAAAAAATATGTTTGCGTGAAAATTTAATGTCATTTAGGGAAGTAATATTCATTGTATTTATTTCACTCCCACTTATAAAAAAATAAAAATAATAAAAAATGTATTGTGTCTAAGAATATTTGAAATTCACCATTGGTTGAGTGGTGATCTTATTATAACTATTACAAATATAATCATGAGGAGATCATTTTGGGATTCGTGGTGGATTTGATACTTGTCATCATCACAAACATTCAATAATGAAAATATATGAAAACGATAAAAAATATTGAGTCATTTTTTTTCATCTCTTCATAAGCCTGTTTGAGATACCATTGGAAAATGAGACTTTCAATGAGCTGTTTTTAATTATCTTGCAATGTAAATTAGAGGCAAAAATATTTTTTATCCTTATGTTTTTACGTTATTCACCTACATGAACTAAATCTCAATTTCATTTGATCCTAAATGGTGACTCTATCATGATTATTTGTGATTTTACTATTATTTATTATAGATGTAAGATGCCTATAAATCCAAAGGTAGATGGCGTATTTTTTATGTAATTAATAAATTCTATATAAATTTGTACCCAGATGATGAGTGTAAAAATAAATGTGAGGTAATTTAAATGGGTAATGCATACTAACAATTAAATTTAATCTTAAAATGGATGACTAAAAATGTATTGTAATTTCTAAAGAAGAAAAGTAAAATACTTGGTTGATTTTTATTCATTAAAAAACGAGATGTTGATAAATTTTCTACCTATAAATATTGAACATTTAATTCTCCATTTAATAATTTTTATTGTTTATATTAAATTTAAATCATGTTATAGTAGGAATATATTATAGTATGTTGAGATTACATCCATTAAGATATGTATGAATTCAATTATAATAAAGAAGTAGGTTGAGGTCAAACCCACAAATATTATTAATTATTTGGGTTAGTTTTTAAAAAGAATGGATTAATTATAATAGAATAAATAGATGAGATAAAATTTATTTGGATAAATTTTGGGAATTAAAAATAATAATTCATAATAGATTGATTATTTTGTGATAAAAATTTCCTAGTTTGTAATTTTTATTATAATTTAAGGGTTTGGGTGGAATTATATTTTTTTAATATATGCTAATTAATTGATGATTAGTGTCATAGAAAAGATGAAGAATATATAATGGCTAAGGTATCCCCTTCTTATCTCAAAAATACCATATTTCCCATGGTTTTATAATTTAGGGCCTAACCAAATCTATTTTGTGTTGATACCATGATTAAAACCAATTCCCTTAAAGTTTACAATGATCATTACTCTTTTAGTGTATTATTTTCCCAATTTTAAAGTTCAATTCATATTATATTATCAATATTGATAATGAAAGAAAATTAAAGGGATTGGAAGTTGAAATTTGATTTGAAGAAAACCAAATATATAAATAGAACAAAATGAAATCAATACAAAAACACATTCCTCCTTCCATTACATAACCCTAAAACATGGTTCGTTTTCCCCCTCATCATATTAATTAGATGATAAGATGGAAGGATAAAATAAAATTAAAACATAATAAATCATAGTGAAATTGGTGAGCACCATGCATAATTTATCCTCTTTATCCAACATTGGTCTTCAATGATCCATTTACAATAGTAGATTAATCGGTAATTTATTATCAACATTTGGCATTGGGTTATAATAATGGACAATAATTATTTTTATAAATGTTGTTTGGGGTGGGTCCAAGGTGAATAAATTTCACAAAAAAAATTATATTTCAAATCTATTTGTTAATATCCTCTCTTGACAATTTACACAACATGTAAATTATCACAGTATGTGTAAATTAATTTTATTACATTTCTCGACATCATCACTTATTTCACTTCAATGAAAGTCAATTTTTTATGATATATAATTATTACATGTTGTGTAATTTAATTTTTTTACTCATGAATTCTATTTTCCATCCTTTATTTTGTTATGTGTCTTCAAAATCTCCCATGATCATCCTCAAAAATCAATTAGTGCACTTGGAGAAAATTGAAGTAGAACAATGTGAAATTTTTCTTGTTTTTCATTTATATGTTTTATCATGACATATAACATAAAATTATTTAATCTCTTCAAAAATTGGACTAAATAATCATATAAATTTTGAAATAAATAAAATAAAGAAGCATTAAATAGATACATGAAATGTAGATGTCATATGAAAAGATTTTGAATTGTATTGATTGACTGAGATGTGTGACAGATCTTTATCCTGGAACAAACTAACCAAATTTATTATGAAACATGTTACTTATTTTTGACTCTATTATACATTCTAGTGACTATATAACATTTTAATTCATGCCCACTAATTTATAAAAATTTATTATATAAAATTACAATTTATCCTGGTTTGTTTATATCATCCACATATTAAATTTGAAGCGTGGTTTAATTTTATGAATGAAAATGTTATACCATTCCATGTATTAGATAAATTGAAATAATACATAAATTGTTAATTATGGAATTGATTATGGAATACTTGGTGATACCCTACTAGGATGTTTATCTGACAACCAACCTTTTCCATTGAGAATTTGTAGATTTTGTACTAATTGTTATAGGAAAAGGATAAGTGCCACTAGGAGATGGTAGGTGTGATTGAGAAATTGACTTGTGATTCAATGGTAAAAAGTGGGGATTTGGTCCCCTTATTCTATAAGGATATTGATTTTTTTTTTGTTTTATTTTACCATCTTTTGGATGATGTTTTATATAGGGATGTTCATCTTACTGTTTATGGTGCTTTTCTCATTGAGGATTATTAGAATTTATGACTATGTATTGTTTAACATATGACATTCCATCATTAATATAGTATAAATTGATCCATTTTACTTTAATTAGATGATATGAGGTTGTAACCAACCTGTGGGTATCAAGACCGCCATCTAGTCTTTTTTAGAGATGACATAGGTATCATTGTACGAGGTAATATTGGTTACTTCATTAAAAGGTTATATTTGGGGTGGTTATTCACATTCCAAGATGTTTTTATCTAGTTTGGGATATCCCAGTAGATAGAAGGTCAGCTTTCAAAGAATTAAATTGTTGGTATGAGTGTGTTCTTTATTAACTCTCATCATAACGATCCATAAGTCACAATAGGATTTTGGGAAAAGATTCCTTTCAATAATTAGTTGTTCTGATTCTAGTCATTTCCAAATTTTAAATCTAGATATATTGTATGTGAGTTTCATCACTATAATCTACCATCTTACCATGTCATAAAATATCCTCATTAGGATGAGTATTTATTGAAAAATTGAAATAATTTTTTGATATAATGGAAACACCAAACTCAGTTAAAGTGATGTGTGAAAACCTCAACCTAGTAGGGCCATGAAGAAATTCATGGAATTCAATGGTTACAGAGAAAAGGAATGAATATTTGGAGTTTAATAATTACAAATTCATTTTTATAGAAGGGTTACATTTATAGTCAATGTTTTTAGAAAATCCTATAGAGTTTCATAGTCTTCAATATGTTGATCAGACCATGCCCTTATATGAAAACCAATATACTGAACATGTATAGTTTTCTCTTAAGGTATTGAAAAATGGGAAATAGAAGCCACATGTATTAGATATGGGGATCCAACAGAATATATAGTCAAATTATTCCATGATGACTAACAAATCATATATAAATTTATTTATAGATAATTGATGATTGAGATGGACTGGGATAGTATATCTAGTTTGACATGAGTTTGTCTTCCTCTATGTGAAATATCATTTAGTTCCTTTAAATAAATGTGGAATAATGATGAGTATCATAGTGGATCAATCCATGAATAGTCATCTAAACCTACTGTATTTCCTAGAAGATGACTATTCACATGCTTTAGTATTGCAAGGTTGGGCATTAAAAAAATTCCTAGAGGGACCCAAGATTTGTTGTTCATGGGGATGCTCATGTAACCTATAGATGGTCAATCAAATCCTTTATACCATACATAGTGGTAAGAGGTAATCTAAACTAAAGGGAACTACATTAATATACAATTATTCAAGAACTATTGGGTTCTATCCATAGGAATCCAGAATTAAGCTTCAGTACGTGGTGGAAGAGTCTCTAGAGAAAGTTGATATGAGTCTAGTGACCATGAGATGTACTATCTCTATATAATCATATTTATTAAATTTATCTTATGATATGGGTTCATGTCACTCTTTTATATCAACTAATTTTTTGTTTTTATTAAACATTAATATGGATCATTTATCTAATATAATAGATATTTCATTGATCCTCATAACAAAGAGTGATTATGGACATCAATGCACCTCCTTCATTTCATCTCTATTTAAGATTGATATCACTTGACATTTTCTATTTATTATCATGAAACCAATGTATTTCATTCTTGAGATGGATTGGTTTATTGATCATATGTCCTAGATTGATTGTTATCTTTGGTACGCCCTCATTATTCTGCGCGATGAGGTGTGGCTTATTTTTTAGTGAGAATGGAACCAATGGATAAGTAGATCTTGACCTTAGTTACTATGAACGGGAAGGGTAATTTCAATATTTGAAAATGTAATAGAGAAAAAATCTTCGAGTAGTGATCTCCCTCTTATTTCTGTTGATTTTAACAATTTATTTCAATCAGTATTTTCTAGCATTATACTTTTATGAGGGGTGGATTTCAACTGATTTTTTACCTAATGGTCAGATAGTGTCTATTCCATCATACCGAATGGAACCAAGTGAATTTATTGAGCTAAAAAAATTTTTGTTAGATTTTATATAAAATTGTTTGACACACCTATGTGTGTCACCTAGGGTGGTACCTGTTATGTTTAAAAATAAATATAATGGGACACTTCACCTTTTCGTTGGTTACCAAAAAACAATCAAGTTATGTTGAAGAATATGAATTTTTTTTCATGGTTGGATGATTTTATTTAGTAGTTGAAAGTGGAGAAGTGGATCTCAATGACTGATCTTAGAATAGGGTATCACCAATTGTTTAACAATGATTTTTACATCATAGTGACTAACATTAGGAGTACATTCGATCATTATGAGAAAGTTTTTATGAAATTTGGTGTACCAATAGTCCTAAAATTTTAATGGAACTGATGAAAATAATATTCCAAGAGTACATTTATTTGTTCATGGTGGGTTTTCAGGAAGATAACTTGGATTACTATAAAAAAGTGGATGATCATGTGCACTATCTCAAATCGGTTCTAGATTTTTTTTGAAATCAGCAAATTTTTTCAAAAAAAATCAAAATTCAGTTTCATGATATGATGAGGGATGTTATTAGGACAAATGATCCTGATATTTGGAACTTACCTTAAACATGATAAGGTGAATGCATTTATGACAAGTTAATATCTTCATATCTTCTTCCTGATTCATAGATTCTTGGGTTTTGTATGGAATTTATAATGCTTCATAAAGGTGTTCCAAATGGTAGCTTATCTTATAACAACTCTCACATGGAAAAAAGTTTGCATTTATGGGACTCCAAGTTATATGATTTTATCATTGACTAGAAACATATTTTTACTTCTCTATTAGTGTTAAATATTCTCGAGAAAGGGTAGGGAATGGATGTGTTTTGTGACACATTGTTTTTCGTATTACGCTTTGTCTTTATTGAGGGATATTGTAGGATCGGATATGGTTCTAGTGCACATGACCTTCAGCCCAGGTGGTGAGGACTCATTAAGTGCATCTAGGTGACCCAAGATTAAATCTCAGCAGTGGTTAATTTTAGGTACTATAGTAGTATTGTAGCAGGTACTGTAGCAGGAACTATGTAGTACTATAGTAGGCATTGTACCGTGAACTGTAGTAGGCACTATTTGGAACTTTAGTAGCTGTGAATATTCCTCCGTTTGGGCCTTCAGACCAACAATTTGTTCCTCAAGTTCTTTAAGTCCTTTGGGCCACCCAGGCCTTCAGGTCTGTAAGCACTTCGGGCCACCTCAAGGCCTTTGGGCCACATTTAGTGCAAATGAAAACCATACCACCTACAGGGAACATGATTTAGAAGAAGGATGTGCTAGGAGAATACACTAGTGAAGAAGCTAAACGGATTTCAAGAATAAGAGAGTATGACACCTTCCATCAGGACAAGCCTGTGTATGCATGAGAAAGCCTATCTGAACAGCCATGAAAAGGTAGAGAGCTGATTTCATGATGAAGATGCTCGGGAGGAGCGGTTCTAAGTAGTTTGTCTGTTTTGTATGTAATGATTGAAGACTACGGGAAATGAATTCCACTAAGGCATATGGGCCATGTAATACATACGCCTACAGGACTTGTAAGGGTTCCACCTCACCCCTGTAAAGGTGTATTATTAAAATCAATAAAAAATGAAGGCCACCGGGACATTGGAGATGTGGTTCTAGTTATAATTTTTCATATGCTAGGAATTAACAAACCAGTGATCTGAAACATATAGTTATAATGCATGCTTTCAAGAGTTGGAAACATAGACTTCTTGGAGATCTTTTTACCAGTTTTTCAAAAAATAAAACATTGATTTATATATTATCTAAAAAACATTTGATCATCTAATAGTGGAATTGAGTGGAATAAAAAAATTATTTTGTATCATCATTTCCATCACCCATGGTAAAGAAAATGTTGTTTCTATTGCATTGAGAATGAAATATTTTATTTATTCCATGAAGGAATCACCAAAATATAGAATTTTATGGTTCTAATTTCTGTGTTGCATTTAGGAGTATAAGATAATGAGTTTGAGGTTGTTTTGGATATCCTAGATTTTACATCATCTTTTTTAAATATGAATTATCTATATTAGCACCCTGATGATGAATTTTTTTGAATCAGGCCTTTTTTTATGGTAGGAAGACCCCAATAGAGTATTCATTCCATTATGAGGGTATCTTATTATTTCAAGGTCGATACATTGTTCAAATCCCTAAAATCTAGGTTGTGATGTGGGATTGTCATACATCCTAGTCTATTGTTCACCCTAGAACCTTGAAGATGTTATATGATATGTTGTGATGATTTTTCTCACCGGGCATGAGAGGTGACATCATTAACATTGTCACTAATTATTATAATCCCCAACATGTAAATGATTAATATAAAAATTCATCATTTTGGATTCATCCACAAGTTGGTCGAATTGGATAAAGGATAAAATTTATATGGAATTACTGGTAGTATTTCTATATAACCATATGAAGAAGAACGTGAAATGGGTAGTGATTGATCAATTGAGAAAATCATATCACTTAATACCTATTTAAAAAATTATAATGAACACTCTAGAATCAACCT
This sequence comes from Viscum album, assembly GCA_963277665.1. Lineage (NCBI taxonomy): Eukaryota > Viridiplantae > Streptophyta > Magnoliopsida > Santalales > Viscaceae > Viscum > Viscum album. The sequence continues at coordinate 1,612,876,906 of OY728156.1, read as the reverse complement.
AACATAATCCCAAATATGGACCACCATAAGGCCTTATGAGATACTTCATAAATTCAAGAGTTTTCAAATATTTAGTGAGGGTCTAAAAGGTGTTTTGGATAGAATATACACTCTAGTAAGAAAACCATAATATTAAAAAATAAACAAAATCAAATACATGGGGGAACATCTGTTTATTTATAACAAATAAACATCAACTAAAAAAAGTAAATGATAAATGAAATGCATCATAAATTCATAGAGACTCACAACAATGGCAAACATACAATAGATAACCACACACTAGGCAGACCACATATTAAAAATAAAAAAAAACTAAATTTAAAATATAAAATCATTCACCTCCATTACTAAGTCAAACCAAAAACATGACCTCCTTGATAATCAATATACACAAACTTGATTTTGAGTTTCCATAAGAGTGAATAGAATCAATTAATACTCACTATCCCTCAACCATATACACTAAGAAACCTATTCTATAACCTAAATATAGAAATACGGTCTATAAACACACACAGAGGGAGAGGTGCACATATTGGGGGTATGCAACAAATATATGTAGGCCAAATGCAATGGGGAACTAGTAAATATACTGTGATAAAATGTTTATGTGCATGTAACTTGTCCATCCCTTTTGAAAACTAAATAGATTAAATATGATAATTTAATAAAAAAAGATATAATGTCGGAAATGAAAATATAAGGAAAATTGGTAACCGCATGTTATATAATGACACCAGAGGTAAAACTTCCCTCAATTTGGCCCCCTCCAGAGGAAATTTGAAATGATGGTCACCCAACCATATCATCAAGCATGTTATCTTGATAAAAAGGATCTCTAATGTCCAATTCAAGAAAATACATTAATTATAGACCCTGTGATCTCATCCTAGGTTTCCACAAGAATACATTTATATACTGAGCTCTAGGAATTTGATGGAAAGTTCTGAATTAGTGGAATGACCTCCCATCAACATTTCAGAGGTCTTTCATATATCAAAATTCATGTATGAAAACAAGGGAAACACTATGAAACCATATTGTATAACGACTTATGGGTTCCATCAACATGGACTTGATAGTTTCATGACACATGGTCTCCATAAAAAATGATTAGAGAACACAAAAATTCAGTACAGAAGAACCACCCATATCCAGGGAAAACACTAAATTAGTGGATAATTCCCTCATATATAGTATTATTTACCTCCAAAATCCCATATCACTATAGGCAACCAATGGAGGAGAGAACCACATCAAAACATAAGGTGAATGTCATATCAAAAAAATATCATAATTGTATCCTCATAAAACAACTATCCTTAGTATAAACCACACCAAGAAACACATCATATGAACAATAGAATGTGTGATGATATAACATTGAACCCACCATCCAAACAATTGAACTGATAGCACATATCAAATTTGGGACAATAAATAATGAGGTCTCTCTCAGCACCCTGGATCTCAACATCCAACAAATAGAAACCACAAGACCACTATAACTCACCACTGATCCCAACCAATAATCAAGGCTTCCATGTAGCCTAGGGCCATTGAATAAAGTGAGGCCCTCCAAGGTACTCCCGGTACACACAAAAACTATTAGAAAACACCACTAAAATGACCATTAAATAGAAGAGAAATCCAAAACAGAGTATGAACCCCAATGAGTGGTTCCTCTAGATCATCTAAAATCATTGGACATGATCAGTGCAAGGGAATCAAAATAGTCCCTCAATAGCCTCCAACTGATCCTTGATCTATAATAAGACCAATAGGAATCCAAAAGAACAAGTCTAATAATATGGGAATTCAAAATGGTCCACGTGAAAACATCAAAATTAAGAGACTCTCCACAACGTCACCATGGGAAAAGCGAAGCTGTAGGGAAAATACCGAACACAAGAAACCTCAACGAGCCTTCCAAACAAACAACCTAGGCTTCCATGGAAACTCTGTGCGATATTTTAATTATTAACAACAAATTATAGAATCAACTATTCATTCTATAAGTAACAATCCTACTTGTATATCCTCAATATCACCTCATACTCATATCAATAGCTCAATGAAAATATGCCATAACCCACAACAAAAGGATTCAACCTAGCCCAAAGGTTCCAACTGCACTGGTCCTGAATCAAAGAAGATAAAACCAAATGTCACTAACTTTGATCAATGAGTCCAAAAATTAATTGGGGGGGGGATCTCCTCAGATTTGTAATTCTATCCCTAATAAATGGTTCCATATGAATGATGCTCTGATAACCCCGTCCAGACATCCTGAAGACGAAGAAATCTCCTGATCTTTCACATTCACTCTATCCTCAAAGCTCAAAACCAATCCCTAGGACTATTCTGAAACCAAACCATAATGGAATCCACATAAAAATCCATATCAACATAAAAAGGCATCCACATGGCATCTAAACAATAAAGGGTTTCCACCACCTTGATCTGTATGGAAATATTATAGGAATGAACTATGCAGAAGTCCAATTCTGACACAAGGGTACAAAATACCTATAACCACACAAGATGGAAGAATTACACGACATTTAATTCTAAATACATGGAATGTATTGACAAAGCTTCACATGGTCATGTATTTCTACATGGCCAGAGAATAAATGGGGAATCATTTGTACTTATAAATGGATAGGGAATACATGGGGTCTTCCCAGATTATTCTACACAACCATGAACCACCCACATGTGGTGACTTCTCAAGTACATAACTATATGTCCTTTTAACACTACACAGTTTGCACAAAGAGTACATTGTGTGTATATCCTGAAACTCTTCCCTCCCATGCACATGACAACAGGGATAGTTACATGTACAAATATTACTACACAAAATCTACTTAATGTACACATAATTTTAATATAAAAACATTGTCATTCATATACATGAAGAACACATGAATTATATTTATATACCCACATTCCGTGTACAAATATTTCACATAACATTAAGTCCCTAAAACAACCCCAAACAATTGATTTCCTTGCACAATCCAAAGATCAACCCCCAGGGGGATCCAGAAACCAAAAAAATTATTTAGAAATGAAAAACAATTTACTATTAGAATATAAGATGAAAAAATAAATTTTCATACCTATAAGAGAAAACTACCAATGCTTCAATCTGATCTTCCATCCATAGAAACCACATAATGATCTAGCATTGGATGAGGTCCATGATGGTTCGTTATCCATCCATCGATGTCTCTTATCTCTCTATGGTGGTAGTCCATGTATAGTGATGCCCAAAATATCATTCATGTTATGAATTACGGTTAAAGGGGAAATGAAAAATGAAAAAGGAAAAGAGGATGAATAAAAAATAGTAGAAAATGGAAAGACATTGGGAATGGCCCCGGCCCCGGTGCCTGATGTAAAGTTATACCTCGACTCGAATGAAATCCACATTTCTAGACTAAAACATGGATATTAAATAAAAATAAAATACTCCTATTCAAAATATATTACCAAACTAACAACCCTTAACAAATTAAAATTTAATTATTTAAATATTAAATATTTTTTTTCATTCAAATGTCTATGATATCCCCCAAAATCATTTCATAGTGTAAACAGATTATATTATGTCTAATTAAGTGTCTAGAAAAATTATTTAGGGCCATATTATAGTTTAATGTATAATTATTCACCTAAAACACATCCAATAACAGAAATTAAAATTTAACCCACTTATTTTAACCCATGATGATGTAGGTTATCACAAAATTTCCACCAAAAATTATTCTTACCCTTGAGAAGCCTTTTTGGATATACAATATCAATTGTGTCACCATTTAATAGCTACAAATTATTCTATATTGATTCTATAATGAGCAGACATACATTTTCTAGAACAGTATACTAATATGAGAGACATGATAATGTGACTGATTGAATATTTCCCACCACTGGAGGCTCCATTTCCTCACTCTACTTCAAAAAAATAAAACCACATGGAACCCATTACATCCATTACCAAACATCATGGATTGATATCTCTAAACTACTAAAACATGTTTTCATACATAAAACACCACAACCTCCTTGATAAAAAAACAAATAAATTGAGGTTCATGAACTCCAACATCCTATAGTATACTCCTAGCTAAATGGTTTTATAAAACAACCCTTAAAAGAACAATAGGACCCATCCTTAGATAGCCTAATTATAACGATTCTAGAAAATATTTTCAAAAAAATTGACCAATATTCTCACACAGGATAGTTATAATAAACTAGAAAACCATCATCAATCTTCTTCAACAATGAGGCACCTCCCCCATGCCACAATCAAGCGTATGACCACCCACATCACAAGAGGTGATCCAAAACCATATACAACCAACCATGCCTCAATAAGATACCAATGGTGTAGCCAAAATGAGCCGGGAAATGGGTAAAACCAATCCTTTCCCCTCAATAAATCAATAAAAAATGGAGGACTCATAACCCTCAACATCTCATAATCTACGAATCCATATTCAATACAACATTCTGGTGAAAAAAGACCTTACAAACCTATGATGGAATGGCATCTACGTTCACCAAATCCATTAGTGATAACTAAAAAATTGTCCACTCTAAAAGACCCAACATATAACATGTGGAAGAAATAGCGTCCACCGATGGAACATAAACTAGAGGCCACATGAGACCACCAAAATAGGGAAAATAATTTCTGATCCAGATATCACTTATGAATCCTTACCCCAATCAGGACACCAATTGATCACTCAGATCCCATGACAAACCCATATGGATTTCCATGAATCCCTCGATGAAGGGAATTCATCTTCAACTATAATGAACCTCCCACAACAAGATACACATAACCAGTCATTAAAATAGAATATATATAATAAAACACAATAGATAGAAAAATATCATGTGAATCCATCTTTTCCAGAATGATTCATCAAAACATGCCTCATTCCCATGTTCTAAGCCCAGAAAACTAGAATAAACAATAAATCAATAATCCCATGTGCATTATACTAGGTAAAATGAAAAAACCATAAAAAACAAAAACCATTAATTGAAATTCAATTCCTTGGACACATGGACATTTTATCAGAAATGGTTTTCCAAACACACCTATCTAATATCCATCGCATGTCCAGTAACATTTTTTGCTGAACTATCTTTTAACAACCCCAAATCATAAAACAATATCTATTTTGTAATATTTTTTAAGTAACCCTCATAGCTCAATCTGACATATCACCCAATTTGGATCTCCATAATGCATCATGTATGCCTCCCTAAATTCTAGAGGCTAATAATAGGTGGCGATGGGGTAAATTGTGTAGTGGGGAGACTATTACCACCATTAATAGTGAAAAAATATGGGAAAATTAACAAAACCATACATAGGGGAGAATAATAGAGTTCCTATGATAAATAAACTAAGAATAATGAATGATATAACTAATGAAATGAAGCATACAAACATACAGATAGACCAACACAAAATAAATACATGAAAAAATCACTGATTATTCTGAACAGATAAAAAGGATAATTATTGTAAAATATAACATGATCCACTTCCAACACTAAGACTAAACACATAGAGGATATATATGATGGGTGGGATACACCTGATGGATCCTGATACTCCAGATGAATGACATAATTTCATTATGAAATACTAGGCCTCAAACCCATCAATCAAACACACTTTTCTCCATACTAAAAGGATACACATTCTGTTTAGGCACACTGTGGTGCACCTATAAGGGATGGGAAATAAATCTCATTAGGCCACCCCCATTTTTGAACCGATAAAGATTATGTCATATCACGTGATTTCAAACGTGATATGCACAGGTGTTTTGAAAACAATATTGTTGGCTTCAAAACAATAATAATGATATTACAGAGGATTTAAAAATATAAAGGAAATATCCATTTACGTTTTCTATTCTGACACTTGAGGTAACGATATCCCTGATCTGGAGCCTGCAGGAAGAATTCTGAAATGTGACTCACAAAACCACATCATAATGAGTTTCCACTAGGTCAAAAGGATCTCCAAATACCATTAGATGGAAATGTGAAAATTCCAGACCCCACAATCTCATCCTTGGTCACCGCATAAAAATCATATATATCTTGACCTAGGACTCTGATAGAATGATCTAAACTAAAGATTGAAACTCCCTTACATACATCAGATATCCATAATGTCTTAGATGTCTTGTAGAACAACTCAATCTCTAACATGGAACCATCAGATACAGAACCATTGGGGATCCATCCACACATACCTGATGGATTCACATAATAAAGAATACATACAAAATAGATTGATACAAAAATTATCCACAAAAAAGATAACTACACCCTACATTTTTCACACACTCAATCTTGAGAATGTGTCCTTATAAATTTCAATCATTATCTCTCTCTGCAATTCTAATCAACAATATTCAATAGAGGATAGAAACACTTCAAAACTCAGTTCTAAATCCCAATCCAAAATATCGGAGGGGTCTTATCTTCAATGAATAATCCTATATAGATATAACCTCAAATGTTGTAGCCATAATCCAACAGAATATGAGAAAATCCAATAATAAAGTCACTATCTTGAAACAATAATCTAATAATGTTGATCAAATCATAAACCAAAAAGCACAAGGCCTCTCTTAGATCCTTGGATCTCAATATCCAAAAATCAGTAACCGTGAGCTCTCTATGATCCACATATTTTAAAAAATTAGTTCTCCCATAGTCCATGAGGTCATTAAATAATGAATAATCCCTCATGAGACTCTATATTCATAACCAATTTCTCAGGATATGCCCATCTATTGATCCAGAAATGGATATATAGGAAACAATAAGTGATGGAAACCATGTGAGGGGTTTCTATAGGTAAAAAAACGGGACAATTCTGGTTTGAAAAAACATCCCAAAAAACCCTCATTGGCTTTTAATAGATCCACAACCCCATGGGAATGAGAAACGACATTCCTAGCAGTAGTGAAATTCACAACAGTCCTTGTGTCCACCACAAATACTGGATATCCTTCACAAGGCTCCTCAATACAAGCCAAAACATTTGGAAAATCCCATGTATGGGAAACCACATCCTGAATTGTAGGAAAACAACCCATCCATGTGTAATAATTCAACCACATGTTCTTCCAATGAAATAACATGCCACTTGGGAAATCTCAACTACCAAATATTAAAACTATTGACCCCTTGACCAGTGACCAAACCACAAGGGAATCATCAAGAGTCACTTAGACTAATATCAATAGCTGAAATGAGGCCATCCATAACATCCATCCAAATGTTTTGACCTATCCTATAGGCTCTGAGATATCCTATCCTCATACCTAAAAGCTAGACCCCAACATATCTAAACATAGGCTACTAGTTTTGATACACGAGTACAAAATAATATCTCCTTAAAAATACTAAATTATACCACTATTTGGAATCCACTTAAAAGTCTCTAAAACTAATCTGGTCTAATATCTACAATCCCAAGCCATCTATTATGATCTCACACTACCCAAGGCTTGATGTTCATATGTGAAACTAGGGAGTATTTTGAAACTAACCCTAAAATAAATACTCTTACTAAACTCTCTCACTCCAAAGCACCATAAAAGAGACTTCTAAATGAAAAATAGATTCCACTATAAAGAACAATACGGAAAACTATATTGAATGGAGTACTAAAAATTGCAATTATGAATGTGGGGAATAAAAAACCAAAAACCCCTAGTAAAGAAAAAGTAACGGGTGTATACTTTTATGTACAAGACATGTTCCACCAAATCTTGACATTGACATGTACTTCTATATGGGCAGAGCTGGTAGGTTGTATACCCATGTAACTATACATGGACAGGGAATATAACATGTCTTATCTTATACTAATACATTACTATTTACCCATTATGGTATCCCTCCTTTTTAAATCATAACTTTTCATTACATTTTACAAATAGAGGATCTATAAAGTCTAGTGTATTGGAAGTTAGGAACATAATAGATAAAAACAACATAAAAAATTATTCTAAACCACTTGTAAGGCATCACCAAAGGTTCATCCTATGTACATTTAATGCATCTCATGTCCTAGAGATAGACATTAAAGGAAACAGTGAGTAGAAGGCCCAGTAAGGGTAAACAAGGGAATCAATGTACTTGTGATATCAATAAGAACTTGAATAAAAACATAAATACATGAGAAATGAATGAATAAGCATATCATAATTAAAATAAATTAAATCATAAGTTGAATATATGGCTACATCATTTCATTTAAACATTCATGAACATATCAGCAAGGTCCATCCCCAAGGGGGCATAAACATTTCCATGGTTATTCACCAAGGTATCGTGAAACTTGTAATCTCTAGAGATTAAATATGTACACAATGCATTGGAGATTTATTAGGGAACACCATTAATATGTCTATACTTTCATGCAAGACAGATAGATCATAATACAAAATTTCATAAATAACCCAAATGGAATCAATAAAATGTGTTTCATGTCAAAACTGTGACGTTTAAAAAGAGTTTAAAAATAAGATCATTATGTCATTTATAACCCATGGAAAGGGAGTGAGTGTTATATGTATGTGAATTCTAGAATCAAATATATCATCATTATATATTTATGAACACCAATGGAAACTAAATAAGTCTAGGTATTCACATAAAAAACAATAGAATTTCTTGAGGGAAAGAGATAGAAATGTTGAGACGAAATTTCTACAGCATAACGGCTATATAACATGGTTTTAGACATCATTAAAAATAGAGGGATAGGGGTCACCCACTCATAAATATCTCAGAATACACTATGGGAACTGAAATAGATCATGGTATGGATATTTTATTGACATACCACCTAAAAAGGAAACATGAAAGAAAAGAGAAGATGTGATTTCTCTTACGAATAATTTGGCAGCCTAATGACGACACTTAAAAAAATTCAGAAAATAAATTTATGAGAGAAGAAAGGGTATCGAAAAAATTATACATGAAATGGACAGAAATGAGAACATATATTAACATACCCTCAACATAAATATATGGAAATTAGGAGACACAACATAAAGGAAGTCGTGACTTAAAAGTGGTGGGTGAAAGGATCCCTTACCTTGAAAAGTATCTTTGAATGCTTGAAGGTATAAGTATTGGGAGGCTTGAGGGAACCTTGGGAGGACTCCTTGGGAGGTAAAGAGACTAGAACATCATTGGTGAGGATTTGGAAATGAAATTAATGAGGTAAAGTCTAGGTATTTATAGTATAAGTGAGGAGACAAAGAATTAATTTCCAAGGGACACCTCATCGGTGGTATTGGAAAAACCATGGGGTTGTCCACGGTATTTTCCCATGGTATTGGCCACATGGGACCCCTCATTCCTTATATTACTATTCATATGTCGACTAGAATTATTGCATAATTATTACATCCTTAATGATTTCATTAAACACACGAAACTCAAAAACTATTTTCACTATTCACCTAAAATTCAACTTTCTTAGAAAAATCCTAAAATTTCACCTTAACCAAATATCGATGATCTGATTTCAAAAAGGAACTCCATTTTATGAAAATAAATTTATAAATAACTTAAATTTAGTTTTTAAATAGAAACACTATTCACTAATAAATCAAATCTTTTAGAAAATTCCCAAATATTCACCTTTACCTAATATCGATGATCTGAATTAAAAAATGAACTCTATTTTATAAATATAATTTTCTAAATATTTTTAATTTAGTTTTAAAATAAAAAACTTTATTCACCTGAAAAAATTAATACTTATCCAATAATTTTTGGAATAGTCATTTACCTATTTTATTGAATCACATTACATAATCAAGGTACCTATAATTTATTAATACTTTCTTAAGTGATGTTACTTAATTTATTTGGTCACGTTACTAATCATAAGCATAAAATCACTATTCATAAATTACTATTCATCAAAAATTATGTTGATATTATTAGAATCTAAATTTCATAATGAACACAACTGTAGAAGAACATTTTTTTGAAAATCATTACACATTTTTAATTATTTATGGTTTATATAAATTTTTTAATATATCCATTTTCTACAATTCATCAATAATATGCATACTATATTTATCTGGACATTAGAAAAATCACAATCTTCACCATAAAAAGACTTCACAATTTTTATTTAAATCAAAGGATTACATAAGGCTGTTACAATCTCGTTACTTATCCCCTTATAACACCAGTATGGGACATAAGAGTAAGGTGTGCTAGGGTGATAAAACCTTGAGGGGGCTTAGCCAATATTTCCCGAGTAGTGATTTCATTCTACTTGAACTTCTCGCAATGGTGATTCCCTTCCAGCTTCACACGATGAATTTCAGCTTGGGCTTGGTCTAGAGCAAAGCCCAATGGTGCTACCTCCTTACTGAGTTCTGTCAGATGGGATTCGATCAGCCCGAGACTACTAGATGGGGCCATCAAATATTCTATCTATAATAATTAACCAAGATCACTTGTATTTATAGACAATAATTGCTACATTTAGTTTACAATGGTCATATTGACCAATGTTCATATAACAGTCGAAAACAAATGGTCTCATTTTAATTATACATATTTTATTTTGTGAAATTGTTTTGTTGATTATAAAATAAAATAACACACAACGTTAGGAAAAAAATATATTCAGAATTTTAGGTCATTACAATCTTCCCCCCTTAAGAAATTGCATCCTCAAAATATTAAAATTGGGCTTAGAAAATTCATTGAAAGTCCCACATCAGAAAAAGAGTCAGTAAAACTATTACTCTAAAAGAATGAAAGGGAAGTACAAAGGTCACCCGAGTTAACCCATCTCAGGATTCCATGTAGGAAAACATGGATAAGGAAGAGAAAAAAAAGGGGCATGTTCTGATGGAGATTGATAGAAAACATGATTAGGAGAAAATTAAACACAAGAAGATCACAAACTTAAGACGTGTTAAACGGTCTTTGATTACCCTGTAGGAAATGTAAACCAACATTGTTTTTTTTTGTTTTATGTTCCTTTTCATAATTTTGAGGAATTCATTTACTACATATAATAAAGACAAATGGAAATATACTTACGTTCAATTTGAGTTTCATCCCCTAATAAGTTTCCACCAAGACTAACCTTTTCTCCAAACAAAGAGCATTCAAAAATACTTGGTCTCATCAAAAGCACAATAATCATCTTCTACAGAATCACATAATCCACAAAAGAATTTCTATATTTTTCCTTTGTCTTTAGTAATCAACTAATAATAAAAAGGTTAGTATGAGATAACATAATCCCCAAAAAGGATAATCCTTTACAAAAAGAAAAATGACTATTAATCTCCAAAATTCAACAAAAGTACTCCAAGTTTCAGAAAGAACATTGAATACACAATAATCCTTAAAATTCTTCAGAATAATCCAAACTAATATTGGAACTCAAAACTCCGAAGGATATAACCACATAGTCTTCCAAAATAAATCGTTACATTTATCTCTAAATAACATCGACTATTATTAAAGTCTCATACTAAAGTGTAATTAACCTATTCACATATTCTCTATTCTAGGTTCATCATTTTCCTGAAATAACCCAATTCACCATATGTCCACAAGAAATACATAAATTCTTACAATAATATCAACCATTCCTCCTCAGTTTAAATCATGTAGTATTTTATTTTTCTCAGGAATATAGTACTCCAAAAGAGAAAACATCATCCCAAATATCCTTTATCATTTAATCACCAAATCATTTTCTTATTAAAAGGATATACATTTGATAAAACATAAGTATCCAAAATCAACATATTCATGATCCATATAAATCACAGTTGCATTAGTCAGTCCGAAGGGCATAACAACAAACTCATAATTCCCATATCTTGATTGGAAGGCAGTTTTTTTGGAATATAATCATTCTTCACCCCAAATTGATGATAACCAGATCGAAGATCAGTCTTATAGAGGAATTGAGCCCCACGAAGTTGGTCAAATAATTCATAAATTCTTGGAAGAGAGTATTTTTTCTTCACCATGATCCCATTCAGTTCTCTATAATCAATGCATAGATGCATCGATCCATCTTTCTTCATCACAAAGATAACCAGTGCTCCCCACGGAGACACACATGGTCAGATAGACACATTCTCCAAAAGATCTTGGAGTTGTTTCTTTAATTCCTATAGCTCCACATTTTCCATCCTATAGGGTTTCATTGACATCAGATGATATCTAGGTACAAGTTCAATGGAGAACTCTACCTCTATTTCTAGGGGAGGTCCGGGTAACTCCTCAAGAAATATGTCAACGTATTCCTAGACGATGGGGGAATTTTTTAAAAGAATAAATCCTTTGTGAGAAACTTTTTTCATTGACGAATATTTTAACTAAAAATGATTTTATATATTAAAACTTCATTCTTAGACAATTACATTTTTCTATTATTCATTCATATTGACTCATAAAAATATTGTGATTAACCAAACATATCCCTTGAGAGTGTCGAAACTAAGTGTGACGAAAGGCCTGTTGTCGTGTACTAGTTCCCGTTCGAGTCTATCTCAAAGCGGTGTTTTTGGGTTTTACCCCTATGTACATCGGTGCTAGAGCCACCTCTACCTGCTCGTATCCAGATAGGGATGTATTTGTTTTATAATCCACTTACTAAATACTCACCAAAATACAAGGAAGATTTTCTATCTTTATAATTTTATATAGCATTCTTCCTAAATTTTTCATATCCTAATTTCCATAAAAAAACATAACTATCCTTTTATACCAACTATGGTATCCTACCTTTTTAATATATAATATTTCATTACAATTTACAAAAAAAGGATCTTTAATGTCCAGTGTATTGGAAATCAGAAACATAATACATGAAAACAACATAAAACATTCTTCTAAACCACTTGTAATGATTCATCAAAGGTTCATCCTATGTTCATTTACTGCATCTGATATCCTGGAGATAGAAATCAAAGGAAAGGGTGAGCAGAAGGCCCTGTAAGGGTAAACAAGGGAATCAAGGTACTTGTGATATCAATAAGAACATGAATAAAAACATAAAGACATGAGAAAAAAAATAATAGGCATATCATAATTAAAAGAACTAGAATAATAACTTGAATATGTGGCTAAAACATTTCATTTATACATTGATGAACATATCACCATGGTCCATCCCCAAGGTGGCATAAAAATTACAATGGTTATTCACCAAGGTATCGTGAAACTTGTCATCTCTAGAGATTAAATCTTTACCCAATGCATTTGAGTGCTATCAGGGTGAACGGTTAATATTTCTTTACTTTCATGTAAGCCACATAGATCATAATCAAACATTTCATAAATAACCTAAATGGAATCAATGAAATGGGTTTCATGAAAAAATCTTGAGGTTTAAAAAGAGCTTAAAAATAAGATCATTATGTCATTTATAACCCATGTAAAGGTAGTGAGGGTTATATGTATGTCAATTCCAGAATCAAATATATCATCTTTATATATTTATGAACAAACATTTAATCAAAATAAGTCTACGTATTCATATAAAAAACAATATAATTTCTTAAGAGAAAGAGATAGAAATATTCAGATGAAATTTTTACAGCATAACGACTATATAACATTGTTTTAGAAAACATTGAAAAAAGAGGGTACATGGGTCTCCAACTCATAAATTTATCATAATAAAGTATGGGAACAGAATAATATCATGGTATGGATATTTTAATGACATACCACATGAAAAAGAAAACATGAAAGAAAAGAGAAGATGTGATTTATATTATAAAAAATCGGCAGCCTAACGACGTCACTTAAAATTCAGAAAATAAATTGATGAGAGTGGAAAGGGTCTCTCAAAATTTTTACATGAAATGGAAAGAAATTATAACATATAAGAACATACCCTCCACATAAATATATAGAAATTAGAAGACACAAAATAAAAGAAGTCGTGACTTAAAAGAGGAGGGTGAAAGGATCCCTTACCTTGATGTGTAACTTCGAAAGCATAAAGGTCGGGTCCTTGGGAGGCTCAAGGGAACATTGGGAGGACTTATTGGGAGGTAAAGAGAACATAAATTAGTTTTGGAGGATTTATTAAGTGAAATTAATGATGTAAAGGCTTGGTATTTATATGAGAAGTGAGTGGACAAAGCATTAATTGCCAAGGGACACCACATCAGGGGTATTACCAAAACCATGGGCTTGCCCATGGTATTTTCCCATGGTATTTGCCCATGGTATTGGCCACATGGGACACCTCATACCTTATCCTACTATTAATAAGTCTACCAGAATTGTTTCATAATTATTACATCCTTAATGATGTCATTAAACACCCGATACTCAAAAACTGTATTTTCACTATTCATCGAAAATTTAACATTCTCAGAAAAATCATAAAATTTCACCTTAACCAAATATCGATGCTTTGATTTCAAAGATGAACCCCATTTTATGGAAATAATTTTCTAAACATTTTTATTTTAATTTTTAAATAAAAAACTATTCACTGAAAATTCAACTGTTTTAGAAAATTCCCAAAAATTCACCTTAACCTAATATCGATGCTCTGAATTCAAAAATGAACTCCATTTTATAAAAATAATTTTCTAAATATTTCTAATTTAATAGAAAAAAACTATTCACTTGAAAAAACTAATACTTGACCAATAATTTCTAGAACATTTATTTACCTATTTTATTGAATCACATTACTTAATCAATGTGTCTAGATTATATTAATACTTTCTTAATTGAAGTTACATAATCCATTTGGTCACATTACTAATAATAATAATAAAATCACAATTAATAAATTACTTTTCATCAAAAATTATGTTGATCTTATTAGACTCTACATTTCATACTGAACACAACTGTAGAAGACCAGTTTTTAAAAATCATTACACATTATTAATTATTTAAGGTTTACATAAATATGTTAAAATATCCTTTTTCTATAATTTTTCAATAATATTCATACAATATTTATCCGATCATTTGAAAATTCACTAACCTCACCATAATAAGACATACCAATTTTTATTTAAATCCAAAGATTACACAAGGTAGTTACGGTATCGTTACAAAGACCCTTATAACACCATCATAAGACCTAAGTGTAAGGTGTGTTAGGGTGATAGAATATTTGGGCGGATCGGCCAACATTTCCCGAGTAGTGATTTCTATCAGCTTGAATTTATCATGAAGAAGATTCTGTTCCAGCTTCACACGATGATGCTCGGCTTTGATTTGGTCCAGAGAAAAGCCCAAAGGTGCTACCTCCTTCCCGAGTACTGATAGATGGGCTTCGATCGGCCCGAGACTACTGGATGGGGCCATCAAATCCTCTTTCTATATTAATTAACGAAGATCACTTGTATTTATAGACAATAATTTCAAAATTTAGTTTCCAATGATCATGTAACAGTTGAAACCCAATGGCCTCATTTTAATTATACTCATTTAATTATGTGAAATAGTTTTTTGAATATAAAATATTGTAACACACAAATTTAGGAAAAAATATTTTTTTCAAAATTTCATGTGGTTATACCCATCCCATGGGTATTTTTTCAATTACATGGGCACATGGCCATGTTCCAATATACATTATATACCTAGATTAAATGGACTTTATATCATAAAACTTTACCAGCCCATGTACATGGCCACATGACTCGATTGATGGATTAGTACTACTAAACTCTGTGTACATAAAAGAAATAGTGTGCAATTTGGAAATATTTTTTTACCAACGGAGGAATATCAAATGGTGCGATTTTAAACAAATACATGGATTATACACCACTTCCCCCAATCAAGAATCCACATTAATGTAAATAATTCCAATTAAACATAAAAAGTCCACAAATCATCCTCATGGTGTCCCAAATATTCTATAGAATGATTTATAAATGAAAAAAATAATCTAAACAAATTTCTAGATAAATAATAAAATAAGATATCTTATATCTTGAAATTATTCCCCCTTTTAATAGAACCATGATTGGAAGCTCATGCAGAATGATCTAGCAAGACCCGACCCTTGTGGTTGTGCCTTCTACTTCCATCCCCCTCCCATATTCGTCTCCATGTCTAGGAAAAGTGATGGTAAGACAACATGTGTGTGTATGTGAAACTGAATAGAAATATGGAAATTGAAAAATAAAAAAAGAAATATTGAAGAAATATTAAGTTAAAAGAAATATAAAAGAAAATGAGCTCAGTCCAAGCCCTTGATCCCGACCCAAGGCTATTCAATTTTGAAGAATAACCCCCCATTCTAGAATCAACTGAGGAGAAAAATTATCAATTTGAACATCCTTTCAATTTATATGAAATAATTAACACATAGAACTAAATTAATATTTACGTACTTGAATATTAAATTATCTTTGAAAATTCAAATGGATTTAATTTCAACTAGACTATTTATCTAGTTTAAGAACCCCATTATGAGACCTACAGAGTGGTCAAAGAAAATAACCTGACATCATATATTAGGATAAATTACAATTTAACCTAGAGAAACATACATGAAAAAAATAAAATTTCCACTAATTTTCATGACCCAAGATGATTGTTGTTGTATAGACACAACCATTGTTTGGGACTACAGAAGATTCTATGTGCATGAAATCATCATACTACATGTAGTTATATTTATTATTTTCTTTGAAATGGGGTAGTAGTTCACTACTCATTTTTAGAGAGTCCTACATGAGGTAATGCAATATTTGTTGAGTTTCAAAAAAACATATTATCAATGGGTGGATGGATAGATAGAATGATCAATAAATATTTCTGAAGACAAGATTTTGGATTGAATCAACAATTTTGGTGGATCCTTGGGTAGACACCATGGACTAGTTAAGTTTTCCTATGAAAATAATTAACCATAATTCATATGTATGGAATCCTTTGAGGTGTAGTCCTGATACATATGTAAATATATATTATTTTGGTCAAAGACATGAAAATATTCCTTTGTTTGGGCTTGTTCGGTCTAAGAAACAATCATGAAGATTAAATTGAATTATTAGATATTTTAGATAAAACAGTGCTCATATAAATTATATTATGACCATAAACATATAACATAATTGTTTTTTGGTTGGTGGCTACATGTTTTTAATAGTTTCAACTTGGTTGGGCCATCGATGGCTAGTGAAATAGGAAAATATTATGCACGGTTTTGGGATCTTTTTGATATTTAGAGTGTCTTGGTAATGTGTTTTTCTTTTTTGAAGAACTACTATAGTTTTTTTATAAAAAATTTGTCTAATTTCTTTCATAGAAGGGTGTATCTTTATAACAATTCACATTACAAATGTTTGGATGATCTTGATGTTGAACCATATTTATCTATGAATGAGCATGTAGTTTATATCATTGATTTTATGACCAAGGTTATTATGGGATGTATATTCAATTTTTCATTGATCTCTCATATGATGTTTAATAATTTGATGAGGCTTGGGAGTGTGAAGAACTAATGAGAGAGAGGTGTCATCATAGAGTTGACATGAATCCTTTGTTAAATGATTTATAGGGACAATACATTTTTATGGTAGGCATGTTGAAGCATTATACTACCTTATATTGGGATCATGTTTATCCTTATAATGATCTCTTATTGTTGAAGCCTTGTCATTGGTTGTTTCTTGTGAAATTTAGAGGATTAAGAGGGGTTTTGGGAAGTGTATGACTGGAAAATGGATTTCCAAAATTGTGTAGCGTCCTATTGAAAAATGTGCACCCCAAATAGTAGAGGCACATGGTTGGGATCAATTTTCATTTAATATAAATTTCCTAGAAAAAAATTTCATATGAATTTAATTTTAAACTACTAAAAATTTAATTGAAAAAATAGGACCCAAATTTCAAATGATTAACCCCCCCCCCCCATTCGACCCTATAAGTATTCATTACTTTATAGGATACGTAGAGGATTCTATAGCATATAAAAATCTTCCCATATGAAATGATCTTCCAATGGAAGATTTTGATCCCTATCTCATTTTTGGTTTCCCCGTTTATTTGTTTCTTCACACTCCATTACTTTTCTCCCTTTCGAGAGTGATAAATCCTCACAATATTGTTTAATTTCAACTTGTTTTTGATAGATATTGATTTTTTTGGTCCATGATTATATGTTTTATTATATTATCTCCTTCACCGATATTCTTCATATGTGTTCCCATTTTGGGTCTTGAAATTTATCTCATGATTAATGGGACATGATTCCATAATAATTTTCACCTAAATTTCAACCATGATTTTCATGATTTGTTTAAAAGGAATTATTAGTTGACTTATAAAAACATTATTTGTGATAATTCAACATTTTATTTAATGTGCAAGGAAATCGTGAAAACCCCCAATTTAAATAGTATTTGAACTGTTTGGATGATTTTTCGAAAAATGGATTCAAATTAGAAAATGATATTATGATTTAATTTGGAAATATGTGTTTAATAAAAAGCACAATTTAAAAGGAATGAATCGATAAAATCAAATGTTTTTAATTTAATATGTAACATTGAAACTGATATTTGGAATTTAAATTGTGAATGATGATTTCATTTGAAATGAATTATTTTCCCATGATTGATTGATTTATTGATTGATTTCACATGTGAGATTAGGTAGTAAATTGGTTATTATGAAAAGAATGATTGGACTCCGACACCCAAAAATTGGACTGATGATGAAAACTCTAACTAAACCAAGTTCAAAAATACTTCCCCATGTTGGAAGATGTACAATTCTATATTTATGGCCAATGTCTAGGTACATGTGCACACAAACTATTCTGTGTTGATTGAATGAGATATCTGTGGGTCCTTTTTCCTAGAACTAGTTAACCACTTGCATTATGAAACATGTTTCCTAGTTTTGACATGATTATACATGGATGTGATTATATAACTATTTTATTCATAAATGTAGATTTATATAAATATTTTATATTTTTTCATTTAATCCATATTTTATATTGTCAATCTATTGAATTGATATTATGTTTTGATTTGAAATATGTAATGGTTCTTCCAATCCGTAATTTATTTAAATTGAATGAATATATTGTTTAACTATTATAGAATTGATTGTGGAAAACCTGGTGAGGAACTACTAAGATGATTATCTCTCACTTTACCTTTACCTTTGGGCATTTTTAGATTGTATACAACCATGTCTAGGAAATGGAAAATCACCAGTAAGAGGTGGTGGGTGTGATTAAGAACAAGTCTTGGGTGATGATGATGACTAGTGGAGCGGTGATCCACTTTTTACGTTGGGAATTTGAGAATTTTTCTTGTTTCATGTTTCCATCATTTGGAAGTTATCTTACATTGAGATTTCTATGTTCCAATATGTTGTAATTTTATTCTTGTTCACTGATTGTCTTACCGAGCATGTATGGTTTATCTTCCAATGTTCCATTATTTTTGTTGTAAAAATCCTTCCTAGTGCCTTTGATTCATTACAAGGTGATAGTCACCAATCCATGGGGATCCTGTATTCCCATGAGTCTATGTTACAGTCAGATCACATATCATTGTAGAAGGGTATCCATGTTTCTTGGTGACAAAATAATTTACATAAATTTTTATACAAATGAATTCATAACATTATTTACATAAATTACAATCAATAAAAATGAATAAAAATATATAATATTAATTATAAAAATAACAGAATTACTAAAAATGAATAATATTAAAATTTTAAATTAGAAAAGTATTTACAATTTCATTAAAATACATTATTTATATAAATTTAAAACATATTAAAAATAATTTAACATACTAATAAAAACTGAACTAATATTGTTCTTATAAATTACAAACATATGAAAAACATTTAAAAAGAGTAAATGAATATTTATAAATAAATATTAAATGTTAATTAATTTCTCAAAAATATAAAAGTTAGTAATTATTAAAAATGAATAAATATTATTACATGAAATGATTTCCAAAATTAACAAATACAATTTAATATTTTATAAACCAATTAAAAAAATTTAGATTAATTAAATGAATTTTAGACATGTACAATATTAAAAATCATGAATAAATTAATTTTTACAATTATTAAAATTTAGAAATTAATAAAAATATATAATATTAAATATTTAAATTTTCATAATAATAAAAATGGTTATATATTAAAAAAAATCTATATATCCTATACATATTAAAAACACAAGTAATAAATAAATGAATATTTTTAAATCATAGTCTTATAAATTAATATCATATGGAAAATTTTATAACCTAGTGAGTAAATATGTATAATTAAATAATATAAATTTTCTATATTCTAAAAAACAAAAATAAATAAATACTTAAAATGGATAAATAATATTAAATGACTGAATATTAAAAGTGAATAAATAAAATTGAATAAATAAAAAACAATACATTAATTACATAGATTATAAAAACATAAAAAGGATAAAAATATATAAATAAATTATTATTATTATAACAGTAACAAAAATGATAAAAATATATTACATAAAATGTAGGGAATCATTAAAATTAAAATATATTTATGAAAATCAATTGTATAACTTTCAAAAATATAAAAAATCCTTAACCATAGTATTTAAAAATGAATAAAAATTATTAATATAATTTTAATTAAATATATAAAATAGTTTTAAAAAAAAATATGAATGGAGTTTTAAAAAATTGATAAATTCCAAAATTATGAAAAAATTAATAAATATAAAAAATGAAACCAACTGATTAAATTTAAAAAAAATATATTTAAAATGGCCTAATTCATAACAATAACTACATAAATTTAAAAAACATAAAAAATGAATAAAAATGAATGAATAAATAAATATTAATGTAGTTTCAAATTAGTAGAGTATGCATTATATTTGATGAGTATAAAAATATAATTCTTTATTAAACAATATAATTTTTATTAATAGCTAAAAATATATTATTTAACTAAATGTACTGATATTTGAAAATGTATAAATAAATATGAAAATTAAATATATTACAAAATAATTACATGAATAAATATTAAAAAGAATAGATATTAAAAATGAATAAATTATAGAAAATAAAAAAATGAGGAAATATTAAAAAAATGCATAAATCACAATGAATGAATAAATTGATGTAAACATACATCGTACGTACACATTCACATACATATACAGAGACATACATACACATAGGCATACAAATATTCACATTCACCTACACATACACATACACATACACATAACATACATGTACACATACCCGTACCCATACACATACACAAACATATATATATATATATGCATAATTATACATACACGTACACATACACAGACACACACACACACACACACACATACACATACACATACACATACACATACACATACACAGACACATACATAGACACATACACGTACACATACACAGACACACACACACACACACACACACACATACACATACACATACACATACACATACACATACACAGACACAGACATAGACACATACACATACACAAACACATACACATACATATAAGATACCCACACACACACACACATACAAATACACAAACACATACACATACACATACAAATAAAAATACACATACACATACACATACACATACACATACACATACACGTACACATACACATACACATACACATACACATACACATACACATACACATACACATACACCTACACATACACATACACATACACATACACATACACATACACATACACATACACATACACATACACATACACATACACATATGCATACACATACACATACACATACACATACGCATACACATACACATACATATACAAATACACATACACATACACATACACATACCCATACACATACCGATACATATACACATACACATGCACATACACATACACTAACACATACACATACACATACACATATTTATACACATATCTATACACATAAAAATACACATACACATCCACAGACACATACACCTACACATACACATACACGTACACAGAACCGTACACATAAACACACACATACACAAACACATACACATGCGCATACACATACACATAAACATACACAGAGACAGGCACATACACATACACATACACATACACATACATAGACACATACACATACACATACAAAAGCACATACACATACACATACACATACACATATAGACAGACACACACACACACACATACACATACACAAACACAAACACACACACACACACACACACACACATAAACATACATAATCACATACGCGCACACACACACACACACATAAGGATATGTAAATATTTAGAAATACACATACACAAGGACATTTTGGTACCTCGTGTTTTCCCAGGTTGTAAAAATATAGGAAAATCAAAAATTTTGTTCATGAAATTATTTCATTAGAAATATGATTATTTTCTGAATATTGTGATCTCAAATACTTTTTCTCTCCCACTTTTTTATCTCAATATATGATTTTTACTATAGGTTCAGAGTTTCAATGAAATAAAATTCTTTAAATTTTTTTCCTATTTAAAATTTATTTAACAAAATATATATATATTCATGTTTTTTATCATTAATATATTTCAAAAGGAGAATCAGATTGAGATTCTGTCTTGTGGTTAAGTTTATGATAGGGTTTTTTTATATTAGATCATAAAACCATGCTGGGTGGTGGGGTTGAAATCCTGACCATTTTCTATTAATTATTTTAATTTTTTATTTAATTTTTTATTTACATTTTTATTCCTTAGTCATCTTTTAATTTTTTATTTTCTCTCAACTCAACTTTAGATTCTCATGAATTCCCCATTGGAGTTCCATTTATTATAGATGAGAGAGGGATAATAATATAGGGAGATAAAAGGGAGAGTAAGAGAAGCGGGGGTGTGAGTTTCGACCTTTAGGGGTTTGTTTGATGCCTAGATTGGAGTGCAGCAGATACGGGTGGTAGATTTGGTGTAAAGCATCTCCCGATTACGCACAAATGTAGGATGGTTATTAAAATTTACTCCAATAAACCTATAAAGTATTTGTTTATATTTTTAATACATTAAAATGTTTTTAGGGAACACTTATGAGTCTATTTTGGATTAATTAAGGATAAACATGGGTCTCAGGCTGTTTTGGGGTCTACTGTTTGGGAAAACTCATGCACACATTTTGTGGTTCAGTGAAAATACATTTTGTTTGCTTCCTATTCAAGGAAGATTATTTTTTGGTGATACAAAATTTTTATTGGGGGTATAATACATGTAGTGGTGACTCATGGTGTGTTGGTAAAAAATTTCAAGTAGGGTACATAACAAAATCCCACATGGGGTACTTGGCTGGTGGCCATTTTTGGTGGATAACCAAACTTCTTGTAGTGGTAGAAGGCTAGGTACACTGCTTAGAGCCATTTTTTTGTTACACTAAATTCATTTTGTGGTACAAACCACGTTGTGAAACATTGTTTATATAGAGTGGGGTTGTTAAATATGGGAAGGTAACACATAAGAGGTTACAAATACATTAAATGGAGAACACATCATGTGCTTTAGAGAAGAAAATGTAATGTGTCTTATAGAACACTGCCAAGGAGGACCTCTAGTGTTAAAAACCATGTAATTGATGTAAAACTTATTTTTCATTTAGTTAAATGGACCAATTTTTACAATATTTTATAGAATAGATATAATTGGTCTTGTGAGTTTTCCATTCTGGGTGTTTTTCTACACAAATCATGATTGACAAATCCTTTTAGCATGTTGAGGCTGTTTTGATAGTATTTTAGAGAAATAGATTTTTGTAGGATGATTTCATTATAGTTTGGATTTAGTATCCCCACATGGGTTTGGTTTTGATATTTTAGGCCTAGGAGGGGGTTTTGAGTTTGGTGATTTGCCTTGCATGATTGTGCCATGGTGATGAATTTCTTGCCATCCAGACAGATCATGAAATGAGGGACTGAGTTGTATCTATAAGGATTTATTAGATCATCACTTCATTTTGGGATGGAATTTAAATTTTATTAATGTGGAGGATTATTTACTATTTTAAAGGAACAAATCTATTGGAACATTTGAGATGGTTTGTTGTCATCTAGTGGATGTTAACATTTGGGTCCATTTAGATTTTGAGATGAGCCTATGGGACTCTGAAGGATTCCATTAGGGGATGGTAAATGATCGTGTTTTCATTGGTAACTGAAGTCAATGGATGATAATTCATGTGTGTATTGGCATCATTTAGAATCCTCTAAAGCCGATTTTGTATCCGAGTACGGGTTTTTTTACATAATGTCAACTGAGGAAACATTCCAATGAGATTTTCCCTAAGGATTCACTTGTGATGAGGTTCCCTTGCAGAAGGTTTCATAATTTTTATTTGGTCATGGGGACATCCATGAATTTCGTATTTTTTGTTAGTTATTTGTAAATTACCTTTTTTCAATGTTGTTGATGGAGGACCATTTTGACTCCACTGAGGTCCATTAGGGATGTTTCTGCAAATGGTGTTTCTCTTTCACCGAATGAGATAAAGGAAGCCCTCATAGGTGTCCTGATCATATAGCACCTTTTATAAAATTTGAGGATCGTTTGATGGGATATTAAAAAGATACCTAGAGCTATAGGAGAGTCCATATTTGAATGAAAATTTATTATTTGGCATAAGGACCATGTAAACCCCGAGTTTTGGTTGGAAACATGGAGGGCCATGGAGAGCCCATGGTGGTTGTTTAGTTGAATTTTGAGATCCAAGGTGCTGATAGAGGACCTATGCTTTATTGGAAGATAATTTAGTAACATATTTAGTTAATTTTTGTGTATTTTGGGTTCATGTGTTAGAAAGATGCACGTTTAGTTTTCCTTTTTCCACGATGCTTGACATAATTTTTATTCAGGATGCTGGTTTGAGGAGAAGACCCTTGGTATATCTTAGACCAAGCATTGACCATGATTTTTTATTTACAATTCTATTTTGATTGATGGATATGGATAGAAATTAATATAGATATATTATATGATTTGGATGTGTGGAACACCCTCAAGTTGATTATTCTCCCTTGTTATGGTGGATTTGAGCTTGTGAGGTGCTGAAGAACTCCAAGAGTGGGTTCACTGCATTCTTAATTCTATTTATCTCCCAATCTAGTGGGCCCTGTGTATGACTGGGGTTATGTATAGATCCCATGGGATAATATCATTTTGATCCATCACAGGTGATTGATACCTTCTTCCGGACCGTCAGGACCAATTGGTTATATAGTTTTATCTTTATAGATGTTCATGTCTCTAATTCAGATCAAGCTATTGGAGACTTATAGACCATTATTTGTTCTTTTCCAAGTGAATGCATATGTTTATTCCATAGGGTCTAAATTTTTTAACTTTTTTTTAGTTTTTTTGGAGATCCTTTGTTGATATGAATGATGTGCTAGTTTTCATGTGTCTGTGTGATCCATATGCTGCAAATCCTCTGCGTGGGCTTGAGAAGCGGTGCATTACCTCTGGTGTCAGGCTAGAACCCATAGTTGGCTGTTTTCGTTATTTTTTACATGCACACATTATTTTATAATGTCATTTATTTTAGTCAATTTGTTATTAGTTTTCAACTATGATGGGAATATAATGTAGGCATGGATGTTACAATTGTAGATTATAAGTCCATCAATTGGGGTGGCCTACTGAGGTTTATTTATCACCCATGTACATGAACCTCAGTGTGGATGAAGTCCTGATTTCCGATTTCATGTTTGAGTAGTAGTTGTGTAGTGGATAAAGATGGGGCCCTATGTTTCTTGTTCATGATGATCCATTTGTGTGACTCTTTGGATTTGGCTGGTGCAGGTCGAACATCATGGCGAATGAGTTTGTGGTTTGAATTAGAGTTTGATGTAAAACCTATTGTAATTATTAAATTTTGATTATTTTGAATATGTTTTCAGGCTAGTGGGTGACCTTATATTGTATATTTCTCACTCTTTGAGTATTTATGAATGTATGATGCATTCAATTTATTGTAGCATTCTTCCATTTAAATTTATTTATTATCTGTTCTATGATTTTATTCTTTTGTATGTTCATGGTTATTTTACGATGTTATCCCACACTGACCTGAGGTAATAGTCCCCCAACAAAATCCTTTAGACAAGTCATTGTCAGTAAGCTCCCGCGGGAATTCGGGGAGGCATGTTTGAGGCCTTACGGAAAGACAGATCGAGTGAGGTCTCTGGAGAACCAGGGCTGGTTCGTTACACACATATAAATGTACATGCAGATGCACTTTGACAAAAATATTGTGGATAAATGTACACAAACATACAAATACACATACAAACATACATACACATAGAAATACATGTACACATACATACCCATACATATACATACATACACATAAAAAGATACAGATACACATACAGGTACACACACACACACACGTACACACACATACCCACAGACAGCCACACCCACATACACCTACACGTATACACATACACATACACATTTGCACATAAAAAAACACATATACACATAAACATACATATACATATGCACATACATAAACACACATATTCATACATAAACATACTACATAAACATAAATACACATGCACATACACATATACACACACATACACATACACGTACACGTACACATACACATTTACACATAAACATACATATACATACAAAGAAACTTACACATACACTGATAACCATTCATAGATGCACATAAAAATACACAGATATACACAATAACACATACACATATACATATATAGATACTCATACACATATAAACATAAACACTAACATATTCATATGAACACAAATGCACATACATGTACACATACACATATACACTTATACACACACACATTCACACACACCCACATATACACACATACACATGCAGATACACACATATACACCAACACGCATAAAAATACTCATACACATACACATACACATACACATACACATACACATATATACATACAAATATACATACATACACATATGCAGACACACACACACACACACACAAATACACACACACATACACAAACGAACAAATTTATGTATACACACACACATACATATACAAAAACAAAAACACATACACATACTCATAAAATCAAACACCTATAAAGATATACACATACACAAACATAGTCACGTCCAAATTCAGATACACATACACATACATATACAAAGACAGACACACACACACACACACACAAACAAATTCACATAAACATATGCGCACACACACACACACACAAACTGACACAAGCACATGCACATACACATACACATTAGCATAGACATACACATACACATTCACATACACATTCACATACACATACACATAGGCATACACATACACATACGCATACAGATACAGATACACATCCACATACACATACGCGTCCACATACACATACACATACACATAGACATAGACATACACATACACATACATGTACAAATACACCTACATGGACACGTACACATACATTTACACGTACAAATACAAGTACATGTACACATACACTTACACATACATATAAAAATAAACATACAAAATATATACACATACATATACACATAGATAGGCACATTCACACAAAGAAAAACACACAGAAAAACACAAAGAATCATACAGATACACATACAGATACATAGACACATACCCATACACATATACATAATCATAAAAAAACACATAAAAATACACATACATATTCAAATACACACACACACACACACGTATATATACATACAAAAAAACATACAAAAACATACAAATATCTAAACAAACATATAAAAAATAAACATCCATAATAACAGGCCAACCATGTTCATCCAAAACATCAAATTGATCTAGTCTTCAAATAGTGTGGTAAAGGAGGGAAAAAAGAACACATTTTGAATATAACGAAACCAGACATCAAAGTATGAGTATTATTAGAAATAAAAAGACACAATAAGTTCCATATAATCCATGTTAAATAGGGAAAACATGAATATATGAATAAATTAAGGAAACAAGTCCCCATGTGACCAATATTCCCCTCCAAACTAAACCAACCCAGAGGTTATGATAAATGGAGTAACCGAATTTCTACAAGTTGACTTTTTATTTACCTATATCTAGCAATAAAATATCTACAACACCCCAAAGGATAATGTTGGATGTGAGAAGAAAGCCTAGTAGGATACCACCATAGTGTCTATTTAAGGATGATTATAAAGAATTCAATAGTTGTATATTTTAAAAATATATTTAAAAATAATTTCCATAAATCCAAAATCCATTTGAATATAATTTCCCCTTTGGTTTTTATAATAAAATTTCATTTTGTGAAAACCAAAAATTTGAAAAGTAAAAGTGGTAAAATAGGAAATAATATCCATGTATCAAGTGGAATTTATGTAAAAAAATTCATGAAATATCATATCATATGATGATATATGATGAAATCTGATTAAAATATATTTATAGAACAATCCATGATAAAAGAATATGGTGATGAAAAAAATTAGTGACAATGAACCTTGTATTGGGATGTATCAAATGAAACAAATCATACTAAAATTTGACGAGCCTAATTAGGAATAATGTTAGTTCTAATAAATATGGATTCTTGTATAGTCCATTGCTATAAAAAAAGTTACATATTCGAAGCATAAAAAAATGCTACCAATGTCTATTTCTCAATGCACCCAATAATACCCACGTGAAAATTGAAAAAATAGAATTCAAAGCCCAAAAAAAATTATTTAACATTGTAATGAATAATAGAATAAGATTTAGAGTCTGAAAACCCATTTCCATATTCAAGAAAATATGTTTTCAAATTAAAAACCCTTTTAAAACATTTCTCATTCCATGAAATCTAATGAAACAACATATCACCAAAAACCAATCAACAACCAAAGATAATTTAACAAGAATGATAAATAATTCATTTCATTATCCCAGTTTATAGAAATAACTACATCCAAAAAATATAATCCTTGACACCTTCACCAATGGTGATTGGAAACCAATTGATCTCTCTTTAAAAGAGAAAGTGCAATAAGAAACTGTTAAATATCGATATAAAATAGTATCTGATCATGAATCTAAAACCTATCCAAAACCAACATAGTAGATATGGACAATGAAAAGAAGAACAAAAAGGAACAATTACCCATATTGGTGCACTACAACCACCTATAGAATTTATTGTAGAACAAAGTGATCCAAAAAATAGGGATATAACCAGAATATCATATAGTGAGTTGTGGGTTGTTATAGGAAAGGATTTAGTTTGAATGTAATAATTATCAAACATGATGTTCTCTAAAATCACATTCCATGATATGTACATTGCATGTAATCTTGTTTCACATCCTGTAATCTATAAAAATAAAATAAATCAAATATCACATCACCTATTTAGTAAAAGCACGATATTTCCCATTAAATGTCAGGAACCCTTACACGATATTGGAACATGAATTCTTTAATCCAGATTCATGGAAAAAATTTAGAAACAATTACATAGTATGTAATTCTATCACACTATATTTAATTTCCCAAAAAATAGCTCACTGGAATGTTCTATATAAAAAAACTACCAAAGAACCTAGGGCATTCTCTAAATATGTGGAGAACCCATCATTGAAATTAATAAATTTATATACAGAATCTGTTAATTAAAAAACATAAATCCATTATTAATTGTTCATTTTCCATTAAATGGATCTCCATACATAATCAGCTCTTAGAAGCACCAAAAAAGGATGAAAGATAAATCACGAATAAAGGACTACCTAAAAATAATAACATAGTGTTATAATATCTCTACTATAAATGATTTATTTCCTACGAATTTACTAATGATGATAGATAAAAAAATGTGAAGGCCCCTTCTAATGTATCAACAATTATCTCTCCCAAGTATCTTAGAAATCATGTTTTCAATTCCATAGTAAAAAAGACAAAATTAATCATTTTACAATTTGTTACCTTCTATCATCGATCAATAATCCCAACTGGAAGCTCAACCATAGTATTGTGGGTCTCAAAACTACCATCCTATTATCCAATAAATTGGGAAGTATCCACTACATAAATCCTCATATGGGAAACATTAAAAAAAATACAAGGACAATAATTAAACCAGAATGAAAGTTCAAATGCTAGGCCATCATACCTAGTCACCCAATGATCACATAGGGTCTCTAAAATATTGATGGTAACATACATTTTTTCCAAATAAATAATGTCCCAAGAGAGGAGATACTCTATGAAAAACCCTACCACCAACCTCAAACTCTAACGATAGATAATAATAGATTTAAAAATAAGTTTGGAAACTCTATTATGGGATCAATATCCTTTGGATAAACTACACCATCACTATAATTTCTTAATAAATACATGACTCAACATCAGACTGATGTCCAAAATATTCCCAATACAAAGGAGATATATATGGGAACTAGTAAAAATCCTCAAAGGTTTTTATCCTAAATAAGGCCTTATATCTATTTTAATTAGAAAAATATAGTGAAGGAAAATTATTTTTACAATATCCTATAAAATAAAATACATAATCAAAGAGAATATCTTATAAACCCCGTACATCCCTTTTCAGATAGGACCACAAAGGGAACCCCATAATGTTTAAAAATATATTTCACAAATAATTCCCCAGGTTTTTCACCTTCATTGCCTCCTTGATAGGGGTGAAATTAACTCATTTCATGACTCAATCGAAGATTAATTATATCACATCCTTTCCACTAGGATTCCATGGAAATACAATGAATAAATCCACGGAAATATCATAAAATTTACCAATATAGATGTATAAGATCAACAAAAAAACTGATGGTTCTCTGGTGTTTTTCATTAATTCTCCCACATCAAAGACACCATGACACCAAATCAGTAATTTACTTAAAAATAACATATAATAATAATAATTCCTCAATTCATTATATATATTGGGATCCCAGTGGTGGAAAATCCAAAAGGAATAATGTTTAATATCTAACAACTCATGCCTGAGCATAAGAAGAACAAAAAACCTACCACAAAATCACAAAGCACCACTGGGATACCGATACCACTCCCCTGAAGTCCCCCACCATAAAATATTTTACTAAATAATTTGAACATGGTATATTTCAATTTCTCGAGACAAAAACTATCATCCATAAGAAATTCATATTTCATCGATACCAACAACAAATACCTACTATCTCTTTCACTCCCAAGATTATATATGTAAACAAAATAATTTGAGACTACTCCACAAGTGATTCTATTAGAGATTGAATCAGTAATATCCTCCATAATGCATCAACCACCAAATTTCCATTAAAATGAGTATATGAAATACCAGAATCAAATTTATGAAGACACCCTTAACATAATATCTGTCATATGTTCATATCCTTTCGAGAAAGAATATATTTTAAGATATTATGATCAAAATACATAGTAATCCCTTTCCGATGGAGAGGGAAATACCGCCTTTTTAACACATTCATTAAAAATTCCAACTCAACATCAAGGGTAGGGTGGTTATTCTCATGATGGAATAAATAAAATGAGACATCAATCACAAAATTTTTACCCTACATCAGGACACATCATAGAGATGTAAAATAAGTATCAAAAAAACATCACAACTCATACCTAGTTCTAGAAGAATAAAAATCATGTTGAGGTAAACCTCGCTTTAATATCTCAAAATGATATAAAATTTTTTTCATTCAATTCATAATGTGATCCCTTACATGTCTAAGAAATCATCAAAGATTCATTCTTGGAGAAATCATGAAGAATCCATCTATAGTAACAAGTCAAACCCAAGAAGCAACATATAAAAAAAAATTGGACTCCCCCAAGTCATAAATTATTGTTCCTTTTCTAGATCTACTATGATTCCCCTCTCGAATATAACAGACCCCAAAATCATCACTTCCTAGATAAAAAACTGATGTTTAGAAATCCTATCATACATAAGATTATCATTAAAGGTTTGAATAATGATATCCATATGCTTCATATGCTTCTCAAATGACATGGCATATGCCAAATTATTATCCATGAAAACAACACAAAAATGCCCAAGAACGAATTAATCATACCATTAATCAATTATATAAAAACTACAAGTGTTCTAGTGAGACCGAATGACATAACCCAAAACCATATATTCTCATATCGACTCTTAATCATTACCTTAGGTATAACCTCCTCTCAGACTCCCAAATGGTGGTACCTTGACCATAGATAAGTCTTTCAAAACTAACATCCCTATATAAACTAGTTAATAATACCATCATTCCCAAAAAGGATATTTGTTCTTACCAGTAACCCAATTTAACTTATGATAATCAGTAAAAAGTATAAGGCTAATGGTCACCTTTTTAGTAAAGAGGACATTGAAAGACAACATTGTAAGGCAAGGAAAAATAAATCCTTCTTCCTCTAGGTATACATGATAGAAATTTTGATCCATAAAATCATCATGTACTATTAGATAATAGAGAAAATAAATGGGAGTATTTATAAGGAAAAGATAAATAGAGAACTCATCCTCGCTCTTGGGTATTAATGCAGGAAAATCATACAGAATGTCCTCTGAGTACGCACACACCACAAAATAATGTTTTACACCCAATCAAGGGAAAACTACGTCATGAAAAATCATTGAAAACAAACATGATATTACCCCATAATAAGGAAAACAATCCCTACCCTTATTGATATAGATCCCCACTAACCCAAAAAATCCTAAGTGACCCCATCAGTCAATAAAAACTGCACCTGATATGGATAATAGTATATCTTGGACATAAAAATTGTCCTCAAATCTGTGTTGAAAATAATGTTGAAGATGTTGAGACAAAGCACTAATAATTTCCATTCAACCTAAATGCATTCTACCATCATCTATAAAATGGGAGACATAGAACCATGTTTGGAAGTCCCTTGAAAAACAATGGAATGATTTAACAATTATAGAATATATTTTTACAAAAAATTAAAATTTTATTATTAAACTCTTTTACAGAAAAATTGAGAAACCACACAAGTACAATCAATGTGGTAGGTCAGTTAAAACAAAATGAAATAAAAAAGACATTGTAAATAGGACTATGATTCTTAGAATCCCTTATCTGGTACAGAATAAGTTTCTAAGGTGTATTAAACATAATTTTTTTTGAATATATAGAATAAATAGTAGAACCTAGATACAAAACAACTGCTATAAAAGATGAAATAAACACCATACCTTTAATAGTATTTATACTTAATTTGGATTCCTCTTGTGCACTCTCATTCTCATAAAAACATTTTTCATATGCACCTAAAGATACCCCGTGGCCTATGGATAGTACCCACTACCATTGAATGAAACGATATGAACCTATGAATTATTTTTGAGAGTGGATCATACATTACCACCCTAGGATAAATTTTTACTTAAATTATTTATATGGATCGATAAACTGAAATTATTACATGTTCCTGTATCCTCTAAATAGTTAGGTATGGTATTACAAGACCTCCCATCCAGATTGTTAACAATCTACTTTATTCCTAAAGAAGCCACTAAAATTTTTCTTGAAGAGAACTAACCACCCTTAGATTTATTTTTCCTTCGAGAATATACACATTGGATAACAACTATAACTACAATAGCTCCACACAAATTGTAATAACCCGATATTTTATAAGACATATTATTTTTAATTTCTTTCATATCTTCTGTTGTACGCTACACAAAGATTATCATTCACTATACCCAACACTGTATTAGCTTGCAGTATATGCAACACTACTCTTGGATCGTGTAACACACAATTCCATGCTTGTTTGATAGTTGTTATTCTATGCAACATTGAGTGTGTATGTATATATATATATAATCAATTTCTAAATGAAATATGGTTGTATTTTGTTATATGCAACAACAAACGAGCCTTTCACTACACGCAACCCTGATTTGGCTTGTATTACACGCAATCACGACCTTCCTTGATAGCGTGTGTTGTACGCAATACCATGTTTCACTAAACAACGATATATGGTTATAATATTATCATGAACTAGTAGTTATGAATAATATTAACTAGTTTTTGAGTTTTATAACATTATTATTTCATCATACACGTTTTCTAGAACATGGTATGTGAACAAAATAAATTTTTCGGGTAATGTAAGTATTTTTAAAAAAATGCAGTTTTTCCGCATTTTAATGGCGCACCCACATTAAATCTAGTTTTTGACATTTTTATAAGATAAATTTTACAAAATAAACATTTTATTTTGAATCATGATATAAAAATTTACATTGGATAATGTTTTGATATTTTTTTGATGACTTTCATATTTTAATAAATAGCAAAAACACGCTATATTTTAATTAATTTTTTTTTTCATCATAATAATTTATCTGGTTAAATTATAATATTGAATGGTTTTAAAGTATAAATATATTATATTTTTACCATTTAATATAATGTATGACATTATCTTTTATTTTACCAAGAATTTGTAGGTTAAATCAATTCAAACTTTTTTCAATCTTTTAAACAAAAACCCATTTTCTTTCGACAACAGGATTAATTTTAATTTAATTTCTGCAACTTATGTGTATTGAATTTAGAAAAATGGATTCCATATTTGTAATCAGTGGGTCCAAATTATTTTAATAAGCTACTTTTTATTTTTGGGCTTTATGAATAGTAACTACGGTAAATTTTATTTACCGTAGTTAAAG
Source organism: Viscum album (assembly GCA_963277665.1). Taxonomy (NCBI): domain Eukaryota; kingdom Viridiplantae; phylum Streptophyta; class Magnoliopsida; order Santalales; family Viscaceae; genus Viscum; species Viscum album. The sequence continues at coordinate 1,612,841,995 of OY728156.1, read as the reverse complement.
GTAAATCAGGTAATTAAGGGTAAATATAAGATTATAAAAGTAATCTAACACCTGCCAAAATCCTATTGGATGACTAAAATTTGACCCATATCACCTATGTGACGGATTAGAATCATTTAATGGACTTTTTTCCAGGAAAATAATTAAATTATTATTAAAACCAAAGAAAGTGACAACATGTCACTCTCGTAAATATTATAAGTATATTAATTTTAATTTATTGATAAAATTCATGAAACGTAAAACATGAATAGTCCCCAGAATGTTAATAAAATTATCTACATCATATGAATTTATTTATAATTTTTAGGGATTAAATAATTACCATTAATTGTGACACAATAGTGATGCGGAAATTGTTTATCTAGTGAAAAATCAAGAATATAGTTTTTATTAAACTAATAGTGACCATTAAAGGCACAATACCCTGACAAAAAATTATTGGTCATGTAAATATGAACCTTAATCATCCAATGGTAGAATATTTGACCATTTGGATCCTAATAAAAGAGATTATGACACATATATTAGTTTATTTTAAATGATGCCAAAGTTGTCACCTTCATAATTTAATAAATATAACAATTTAAATATAGTGATTTTAAGATGATAAATACGAGTAAAAGTATTATTGTGAAAGGTAATAGATTTTTCTTCATCATAAAAGTTTATTTTTAATTTTTATGACACAAATAAGTATATTATATAATTATACACAATTGTTGTAGTAATTATTTTATTAAGAGAGAAACCAAATAAATGGGTTTAAAAATAATAAAATAAATATTATACAGACTATTTAATGTGATCAACTAATTTTATAGATACATATGACCTTTTATGAATTTATTAATGCTTTTATTTCGAACATATCTTCTATATATATTTTATTTAAATTCAAATAAATGAATTGTGTCAAAATTGACACTATTGTTATTTTATAAAAATAACATATTATAAAATTGTTTAAAAATCACAAAAATATTTAAAAATTATAAATTTAAATTTATATGGTCTATAATGTTATAAATTAACCAATTATGGAAAATTCACAACAAATAAGTAATTATTTGTCATAATTTAAAATTTATAATTTTATTACCACAAATAAAATTAAATTGATTAAATAAGGATAAATCAAGTTGATAATGTTTAACATAATTTCCTAACATGTATAAATTTTATTGGTTGATGAGATTACAACACTATCTCATCTAATATTTTTATATGAGTCATTTTTGGAGGTTTTTATGTGTGGTTAGATTTATTATAAATTAATAGTTTTAAGATTTCCAAAGGTGCCCCTCTCCTCCCTTATAAAAGGGAACCTCCTCCCACTCTTCCTCACACCGCTTTGAGCCTTCAATCTCGGAAATACCCTGACTATTTTACTTCTCCAATTACCTAGAAACATTATAGAGGTTCTGGTCTTCTTCAAAGACCAATCTTAGTGCCCTAAGAGGATGTTTCAAAAAGGCATGTCGAAAGAAGAGGTAATATCTGTTACCAATTATTTCAACTTTATTTCTTCTTTTAATTCTTATTCTTTAGTTGTCTCATTATGATGTAATAACATCAGTATAAATCATATACTGATATGTTATTATATGTATGAAACAACCCTATTTCACCATCTATCCATCCTACGGAAAACGAAATCATCGTGCGTGCGTACATACGGAATATCGTCTCCACGCCGTGGTGTAATCTATTTTCCACCATCACCTTACCTGGATGGGTATAATGGTGTAAATAATGAATATATATGATTAATTTAAAGTTATATTTATTCTGAAATAGTATAAATACACTCTAATACAATTCCACGATCATGGGAATGATATCATCTCTCGTTCGTATGTACGGACTACCGTCTCCACGAACGCGATGAGATTCATTTTTGATGAGTAACCATTCAAGAATGATTATAAAGTATATATAATGAATAATAATGAAATATATGGCATAATAGTGCTACTAGATTTATGTATATATATATTTATGTCATCTATTTAATTTAATTTAATTCAATAAGGAAACGAAAACAGTGTTCATGCGTACGTACGGCCTACCGTCTCCATGAACGGTGTATTTCATTCATTTTATAGATCTATAATATATATGTATATGATGAATATATATATTATATAAGGCCCCATCCTTAAACCTTACTTAATATTGAATTAAATGAATAATTCACATTGAGGATCTTTTCAGGTTAAGAGTTTTACAGAATTAGAACATAACTATTACATCTTAAAAGATTACAAAGTAGACACTTCTACTAAGTCTCCATAAAATAAAAACTCTTAAAAATAAAGATGTCTAGATTCCATGTTTTAGATAGCATGAAATTCCCTTGATCCCATCCTTGACCTTATTCCACTTTAAGTCCTGTGAAAAACATTTCGAAAAACTTGGGGTGAGCATAAAAAGCTCAGTAAGGGATAAACAAAGAAAGAAAACTGTTAGTTTTTCAAAATCAAGTAAACCATGTATACACTATCAAAGTAATACCGTCATCTTCATGAAGTAGTAAAAACTCTTCACTGAATAAAGTATCATTACTTACCTTTTTGTAACCAAAGTATTACCATAAAACCCATATAAAGAAAACATAACATATATAAAGGTAACTTGGGACATAAACATACTTAAGTGGAATAACAATACGGTCGACTTCCACACATATCACTTAATGGAATAGCCATATGGCCAATTTCCATACATACTTAATGGAATAGCCATACGGCCGACTTCCATACCCAATGCATTGGAGGTTATAACGTAACCACCCGTCCTGGTATTCACGGCACCACCCGTCATATGGTTTATAACGTAACCACCCGTTAAAATGTCCAAGTACCAATATAAAATCATAAAACATAAAACCAATATAAAGGAATGATAAAATTTCCACATTTCAATCACAATATATCATAAATATATTGACATAATAGAATCCTTTATCAAAACCATTTTCAATACCAAAATACATAAAAGAGTATATGGTATTTATTTTATTTTAAAAACATTACGGCTTGTTGAGGAAGCCAAAGACCAAATAATACACGCGGCGGCGGAAAAAGTCGTTGTCACCGCATACGTTAAAAAAACATTCCTTTTTGTCGTTTAGTAAAACGCTTCGTAGAAAAAGATTACTTTTGTATAAAAGTAAAAGTAAAAGGGTTTTATACACCGTATAAAAGAAAGTTGTGTATAAAATGAAATATGCCTCAATGAAAGGAGATTGAGACGAAGTCCCTTACCTTGGGTCCGACTTGACTCGATCGTTCTTTAACGTCCTGAATAATAAACTTGAGTTAATTTATACTTGATTAAGAACCTTTTTAAAGTTCATTATTCTTTTTATATCACTTATTGCCATGTTATAAACATTATGTAACCATTTAAGTTAATAATGTTTGTTTTGTCAATATTTGGTTCTTAAGTCGAAAGTTGACTTCTTACAATTACATGTTGTTCGTGTGGTCAAAAGTTCTTTATATCCAGAATGAAATTCCTGATTTGGATATCATATATATCATATATATCCATAATATACATGTATTTATAATATTACATAATCATTTAGAGGTAAGAAATGAAATGCACCGTTCATGGAGACGGTAAGCCGTACGTACGCCTGAACGCTACTTTCATTTCTTTGTCATATTAGTGGAATTAAAACTAAATGAGAGGTATGTATATTTTAATTCCAGAATTATATTCATCATTTAGATATATCATTAATTATATATATACATTATATACATGTAATTTTAATAGTACATTACATTTGGGGATAAGAAATGAAATGCACCATTCATGGAGACGGTAAGCCGTACGTACGCATGAACGCTACTTTCATTTCTATCTCATACTTTAATGGAAATAAATAATAATGATATAGAGGTATATTATAATTCCAGTATAACATCATATATAATAACTTTAAATCCATCCTTTACACGTCCCACATATGGCATTAACGAATCACATCACTTTTAGGGGGCGGTAGTCCGCACTTCCTTAAATGAAGATTTCGTGTTTACCCATAATGGAAACCATAAAGGTATGACAAAAATGAAAAATACAGAAGCTTAAAGAAAACATAAACATATTATATTTCATATATAAAAATTGTGACATCATAATGGCCACCTTTGAAGGTGTTAAATGATTATTGAACAATCATCGTTTCGGGAGGTAGAATTTCGCCATCCACGGAAACTGTATGTTCTTTAACCATTTGATGTAGTTGTGTGAGAGTGTAGCTAAAATTAATATTCTAACAACATACTAGTATATTGAAGATACTGGATTTGTTACAATAGAAGTAAATAAAAAGAGTTTAGAGGGTTGGAGAAGCAAAATAAAACAAATGAACAAGAGAGAATGATTTACCTTTAAAAGTGTAACTCCCTTTTGATTTGAGCCTAAAGGCTTCCTTTGAAAAAATTATTCCCAAAGGGAATCCTCTAGGATGAGGAGAGGGATGTGGAGAGAGTAATTGGGCAGGGTTTGGCCGAGCCAAAGGCTTGAGAAGTGTGTGAAATGGGGTAGAGGTGGGGGCCTTTTATAAGAGGAGAGGAGGGGCGCTTTTGGAAAGTAAAGAAATATTACTTTATTGGAAAATGTGTTTCGGTTTTAAAAGGTCCCACATTGATATAATTCGTGGCTAAGGTGATAAGGGTTTTAAATCCACTCATCCAATTGGTTTTGGACATGTTTAGGTTTTATATTTTTCATTATCCTTCCATTTTATTTAAATTGTCAAATAATGATGTCATCACTGCATCATTATTATGTCATATATAATTTAATTTATTTAATGTCTAAAAATTATAAAAAAATTACTATGATGTAGGAAATATTTTTAGCTTTCCAATGACTATTTATAATCAAAATTTGGACTTTTATAACCCCAGTTAAAAATTATTTTAGTAAAACAATTTATGTTAGTGTCATTTTCACTTTAACATTAAATAAAAATATATTAATGTCATTTTCCAACTAAAGTGGCTCCATGGGGTCCCCAAGTTGGCCCATGGCTTGTCTTGGTCGGCCATGACTCACCCAACAGGTGTAGGACAAGTTTCATTGTTTTTTCACATTCTTATAATACCATTTTTACCTTAAACTACACTAATTACCTCTAATCGCGATTAATGAAAAAAAAGTTACTATTCACAAACAAAAAATTTTGATCTCATTGAACCACATTTTACTTCTTAATGACAACCATGTATGTCGGATTTTCAAAATTCAATACACATTAGTGGTAAACATTCATTTAACTGAAAAATCAGTTTTCTTGATTACCACTTAGTGGTTTCACTATTCATCAAAAATTGAAGTTTTTCAAAAAATTACCAAAAATTCACCCTAAGATATATTTGATATTCCGAACTCAAAAATGAAGTCCATTTTACAAAATTCAAAACATATAAGTCATATTAATTAATTTAATAATTAATTCCCGCTGTCATGACAAATAGCGTGTTTTTGTGAAACAATAAGTATCAAAAGATTGACACCAGTTTAAGTCCAATTTCAAAGTGAAATTGATTCCAATGACCACCATTGGATTAACTGGAAAAAATATTTTCTAATTTCACTTTAAAACCAATTAAAATAATAATCTAATCATATAAATAATTTAGATTAAAAAGAGGTTTTGAATTAAAATACAACATTTTACACTATTCATAAAAAAAATGAACTTTATCAGAAATGTACCAAAAATTTACACAAAGTAAATTTTGATGTCCCGATTCTAAAGAAGAGTTATATTTGGTCTAAAATAAAGTATAAGAGTGATCAAAACTATATTTAATGACGGTTCACGATTAAAAGGTGATAAGTGAACCTTTAGTGAAAATTAGAGTATATATGCCCTAAAATTGAACTCTTTCCGTATTTTAAGACTTTATCTTTTATTGGGTAAATGTTTAAACATTTAAAAACATATCTAATCATATTTTAGTTATTTATATCCATTCCCGCCAGTACAACGGCTACTTGTTAACTAAAATTTAAAATAATATTATTTTATTACTAGTGTGCTACGTAAGTTTCAAAGAAACTCATCGTTGCGTATCGGGTACGCTATCGAACATAGAAACCCCGTTAAAATAAAATTAATATTTAATTCGTAAATATTAATAAATATGAAAATTCTTTATTCTTTATTTACCTAGGATGTTACATCCTTCCCCCCTTTTGGGAATTGCGTCCTCGCAATTTTATTCACTTATCAAAATAAGTGGGGGTATTTATCCCTCATAGCATTTTCAGATTCCCACGTTGCCTCTTCAATCACATGGTTTTTCCACAAAACCTTTACCTGATGAATCACCTTATTCCGTAACACCTGCTCCCTGTGGTCAAGAATCTGGACCGGCTGTTCCTCATAAGATAGGTTCTCTTCCAGCTAAACTACCTCTGGACTCAAAACATGAGATGGATCTGGCATATACTTTCTCAACATCGAAACGTGAAAAACATTGTGTACCTGAGATAAACTCGGAGGTAAAGCCACTCGGTATGAAACTGATCCAACTCTCTCCAGAATTTCATATGATCCAATGAACCTTGGACTCAACTTTCCTTTCTTACCAAATCTCATCACACTTTTCCAAGGAGAAACCTTGAGAAAAGCATGATCACCTACCTCAAAATATAGATCCTTCCTCCGGTTATTCGCATAACTCTTCTGCTTGCTCTGAGCTATTCTCATGTGTTTTCTGAATCAACTGAACTTTTTCTGCCATCTCTTCTACCAATTCTGGTCCCATCAGCTTCCTTTCACCCACTTCATTCCAGAAAGCTGGAGTTCGACACTGCTTCCCATATAATGCCTCAAATAGTGCCATCTGTATACTGGAATGAAAGCTGTTATTATAAGAAAATTCAACCAAAGAATGATGTTGGTCCCAACCTCCCTGATAATCCATCGAACAAGCTCGTATCATATCCTCCAAGGTCTGAATTGTTTATTTTGACTACCCATCTGATTGAGGATGAAAAGCTGTACTAAAATTTAATTCAGTACCCAACGACTTCTGAAGGCCTTTCAAAAAGTTAGAAGTAAACCTGGGATCACGATCTGATACAATGGAGAGAGGAACTCCATGTAACCTGACTATCTCTTTAAGATACAAACGGGAAAGTTGATCTAGAGAGGAAGTATCTCCTATAGCAAGGAAAAGAGCAGATTTAGTCAAGCGATCAACAATAACCCAGATTGCATTATTACCTTGAGATGTCTTCGGTAATCCCACAACAAAGTCCACGGATGTATTCTCCCATTTCCACTCTGGCACTGGTAAAGGATGAAGCATCCCTTTCTGTAACTGCCGCTCTGCTTTAACCTGTTGACATGTCAAACACTTCACAGTAAAATCAGTAATATCTCTTTTCATTCCATCCCACCAGTAATACCCCCGCAGATCTCTGTACATCTTAGTACTGCCAGGATGAACTGAAAACGGAGAACTATGAGCTTCACATAACAACTCTCTCTTCAACTGTGAATCACAAGGCACACACAATCTCTTCCCAAATCTCAAAACGCAATCACAAACTTATCCAAGAACTCATGGAAAATTTTATTCATAAGGTCCATGAATACAGCAGGTGCATTGGTTAACCCAAAAGGCATAACTACAAATTCATAATGGCTATATCTAGTACGGAACACGGTCTTCGGAACGTCTGCTTCTTTTACTTTCAACTGATGGTACCCCGACCTCAAGTCAATCTTCGAAAAATACTGAGCTCCCTGGAGTTGATACCACTTCATTAGATGGCCCAACATCGGCTGAAGTTGTTGCAAAGGATTTCACCACCCCTTTCTGCTTGTAGTCTGGCTGCATTCCCCCAGTTGAGTTCTTCGTTGGACACTCGTTTGCATAATGACCCATTTCATTACACTTAAAACATCTTACCATTGGCTTTTCATTTCCTGCTTGATCATCTTCCTTACAGTTACGAGCAATATGACCAGACTTACCACACCGAAAGCACTTACTAGACTTGGATAAACATTCTCCAGGATGAATTTTACCACACTTCTCACAGGATGGATATTTGGTTTTCTTACCTCCTTGCTTATTTGATGAATTCTTCACCTTTTCCTGCCAACTAGACCTCTTATTCTGTTGTTTGTCATAGAACACCTGATCATCGGAAAACACCATTTCCACCTTCTCCGCACATCGAACAAGTTTTTCATAAATTTTGAACTCACGAGAAGCTAATGCCCTTCGATACTTTGTCTTTAACCCTGAGTAAAAACGGTTTATTTTACTATCAAGATCTCATAGGAAGTTTGGAGCATACCTTTCCAATCGAGTGAACTTTTCTTCATAAGTAGCCACTGAATCATCCTCATGCCTCAATTCTAGGAACTGTTTTTCCATCCTAAGACGAACCACCTTAGGAAAATATTTCTCAAGAAACATACCTTTGAATTCGTCCCAGTGAAGATCCTCAATCTCATCACTATCCCTTATCTTTTTCACCATCGACCACCACTGATCAGCTTCACCTTCAAAACGGTAAACAGCAAGACTAACCTTTTGATGTTCTGAACACCCCATGGCATCAAAAATCTTCTCCAGTGCTTTAATCCACCCTTCAGCTTGCACAGGGTCAGATGATCCTCTAAATGATGGGGGATGTTGCCTCATGAAATGTTCCACCACTGACATGTTCCTCTGCGGTTGATCTGGCTCATCTCGTTCATGAATACCACCACCATTTATAGCCTGAGTCAACTGTTCCATCACTGCAACAAACTGTTCAGTTCCGATTCCGACCATCTCAGGTTGCTGATTTGGAAGGTTATCTTCATCCTGATGTTGTCCCAACATAGCTGCTTTGTTTCCTCTGCGGAAAACCATTCTGAACACAGAAATATCTTAGGCGAAGCAACATGGTAATCCATAAATGCTATATCATTTCATTCATATTATAATTTAACACTTTTCTAACTCCTAAAGTTGTCTAACCCGTCCTTTGATACCAACTATAAGGCCCCATCCTTAAACCTTACTTAATATTGAATTAAATGAATAATTCACATTGAGGATCTTTTCAGGTTTAGAGTTTTAGAGAATTAGAACATAACTATTACATCTTAAAAGATTACAAAGTAGAGTCTTCTACTAAGTCTCCATAAAATAAAAACTCTTAAAAAGAAAGATGTCTAGATTCCATGTTTTAGATAGCATGAAATTCCCTTGATCCCATCCTTGACCTTATTCCACTTTAAGTCCTGTGAAAAACATTTCGAAAAACTTGTGGTGAGCATAAAAAGCTCAGTAAGGGATAAACAAAGAATGAAAACTGTTAGTTTTTCAAAATCAAGTAAACCATGTATACTCTATCAAAGTAATACCTTCATCTTCATGAAGTAGTAAAAACTATTCACCGAATAAAGTATCGTTACATACCTTTTTGTAACCAAAGTATTACCATAAAACCCATATAAAGAAAACATAACATATATAAAGGTAACTTGGGACATAAACATACTTAAGTGGAATAACCATACGGTCGACTTCCACACATATCACTTAATGGAATAGCCAAATGGCCAATTTCCATACATACTTAATGGAATAGCCATACGGCCGACTTCCATACCCAATGCATTGGAGGTTATAACGTAACCACCCATCCTGGTATTCACGGCACCACCCGTCATATGGTTTATAACGTAACCACCCGTTAAAATGTCCAAGTACCAATATAAAATCATAAAACATAAAACCAATATAAAGGAATGATAAAATTTACACATTTCAATCACAATATATCATTAATATATTGACATAATAGAATCCTTTATCAAAACCATTTTCAATACCAAAATACATAAAAGAGTATATGGTATTTATTTTATTTTAAAAACATTACAGCTTGTTGAGGAATCCAAAGACCAAAAAATACTCGCGGCGACGGAAAAAGTCGTTGTCACCGCGTACGTTAAAAAAATCATTCCTTTTTGTCGTTTAGTAAAACGATTCGTAGAAAAAGATTCCTTTTGTATAAAAGTAAAAGTCAAAGGGGTTTATACACCGTATAAAAGAATGTTGTGTATAAAACGAAATATGCCTTAATGAAAGGAGATTGAGACGAATTCCCTTACCTTGGGTCCGACATGACTTGATCGTTTTTAACATCCTGAATAATAAACTTGAGTTAATTTATACTTGATTAAGAACCTTTTTAAAGTTCATTATTCTTTTTATATCACTTATTGCCATGTTATAAACATTATGTAACCATTTAAGTTAATAATGTTTGTTTTGTCAATATTTGGTTCTTAAGTCGAAAGTTGACTTCTTACAATTACATGTTGTTCGTGTGGTCAAAAGTTCTTTATATCCAGAATGAAATTCCTGATTTGGATATCATATATATCATATATATCCAGAATATACATGTATTTATAATATTACATAATCATTTAGAGGTAAGAAATGAAATGCACCGTTCATGGAGACGGTAAGCCGTACGTACACATGAACGCTACTTTCATTTCTTTGTCATATTAGTGGAATTAAAACTAAATGAGAGGTATGTATATTTTAATTCCAGAATTATATTCATCATTTATATATATCATTAATTATATATATACATTATATACATGTAATTTTAATAGTACATTACATTTGGGGATAAGAAATGAAATGCACCGTTCATGGAGACGGTAAGCCGTACGTACGCATGAACGCTACTTTCATTTCTATATCATACTTTAATGGAAAGAAATAATAATGATATAGAGGTATATTATAATTCCAGTATAACATCATATATAATAACTTTAAATCCATAATTTACACGTCCCACATATGGCATTAACGAATCACATCACTTTTAGGGGGCGGTAGTCCGCACTTCCTTAAATGAAGATATCGTGTTTACCCATAATGGAAACCATAAAGGTATGACAAAAATGAAAAATACAGAAGCTTAAAGAAAACATAAACATATTATATTTCATATATCAAAATAGTTACATCATAATGGCCACCTTTGAAGGTGTTAAATGAGTATTGAACAATCATCGTTTCGGGAGGTAGAATTTCACCATCCACGGAAACTGTATGTTCTTTAACCATTTGATGTAGTTGTGTGAGAGTGTAGCTCAAATGAATATTCTATCAACATCCTAGTATATTGAAGATACTGGTGTTGTTACAAAAGAAGTAAATAAAAAGAGTTTAGAGGGTTGGAGAAGCAAAATAAAACAAATGAACAAGAGAGAATGATTTACCTTTAAAAGTGTAACTCCCTTTTGATTTGAGCCTAAAGGCTTCCTTTGAAATGATTCTTCCCAAAGGGAATCCTCTAGGATGAGGAGAGGGATGTGGAGAGAGTAATTGGGCATGGGTTGGCCGAGACAAAGTCTTGAGAAGTGTGTGAAATGGGGTAGAGGTGGGGGCCTTTTATAAGAGGAGAGGAGGGGCACTTTTGGAAAGTAAAGAAATATTACTTTATTGGAAAATGTGTTTCGGTTTTAAAAGGTCCCACATTGATATAATTCGTGGATAAGGTGATAAGGGTTCGAAATCCACTCATCCAATTGGTTTTGGACATGTGTAGGTTTTATATTTTTCATTATCCTTCCATTTTATTTAAATCGTCAAATAATGATGTCATCGCTGCATCATTATTATGTCATATATAATTTAATTTATTTAATGTCTAAAAATTATAAAAAAATACTATGATGTAGGAAAGCTTTTTACCTTTCCAATGACAATTTATAATCAAAATTTTGACTTGTATAACCCCACTTAAAAATTATTTTAGTAAAACAATTTATGTTCGTGTCATTTTCACTTTAACATTAAATAAAAATATATTAATGTCATTTTCCAACTAAAGTGGCTCCATGGGGTCCCCAAGTTGGCCCATGGATTGTCTTGGTCGGCCATGACTCACCCAACAGGTGTAGGACAAGTGTCATGGTGTTTTCACATTCTTATAATACCATTTTTACCTTAAACTACACTAATTACCTCTAATCGCGATTAATGAAAAAAAAGTTACTATTCACCAAAAAATTATTTTAATCTCATTGAACCACATTTTACTTCTTAATGACAACCATGTATGTCGGATTTTCAAAATTCAATACACATTAGTGGTAAACTTTCATTTAACTGAAAAATCAGTTTGCTTGATTACCACTTAGTGGTTTCACTATTCATCAAAAATTGAAGTTTTTCAGAAAATTACCAAAAATTCACCCTAAGCTATATTTGATATTCCGAACTCAAAAATGATGTCCATTTTACAAAATTCAAAACATATAAGTCAAATTAATTAATTTAATAATTAATTCCCGTTGTCATGACAAATAGCGTGTTTTTGTGAAACAATAAGTATCAAAAGATTGACACCAGTTTAAGTCCAATTTCAAAGTGAAATTGATTCCAATGACCACCATTGGATTAACTGGTAAAAATATTTTCTAATTTCACTTTAAAACCAATTAAAATAATAATCTAATCATATAAATAATTTAGATTAAAAAGAGGTTTTGAATTAAAATACAACATTTTACACTATTCATAAAAAAATGAACTTTATCAGAAAGGTACCAAAAATTTACACAAAGTAAATTTTGATGTCCCGATTCTAAAGAAGAGTTATATTTGGTCCAAAATAAAGTATAAGAGTGATCAAAACTATATTTAATGACGGTTCACCATTAAAAGGTGATAAGTGAACCTTTAGTGAAAATTAGAGTATATATGCCCTAAAATTGAACTCTTTCCGTATTTTAAGCCTTTATCTTTTATTGGGTAAATGTTTAAACATTTAAAAACATATCTAATCATATTTTAGTTATTTCTATCCATTCCCGCCAGTACAACGGCTACTTGTTAACTAAAATTTAAAATAATATTATTTTATTACTAGTGTGCTACGTATGTTTCAAAGAAACGCATCGTTGTGTATCGGGTACGCTATCGAACATAGAAACCCTGTTAAAATAAAATTAATATTTAATTCGTAAATATTAATAAATATGAAAATTCATTATTCTTTATTTACCTGGGATGTTACATATTATATGTAAATCATGTTTTACATTCTGGAATTATGAAAATAAGGATATAAGTAATGATATCAAGAACGACAAGTAGAAACATATACGATAAATGAAATGATTTTCCCCAAAACACTGCTTTTACAAGGAATCTACAAAAGAACGGGTAATATAAAGTCATAAGTGAAACATATATGATATCATAACAATGAATATGATTATTTAAGGATTCAATGACATTATTTAAATCATTATACAGGAGGTTCGAATACGTACGAAGCATATCAGACCTAAGGTAAGGGATAATTATTCCAATCTCATTCTTATCCGAGATTGTTTATTTGTAAGAATTTACTGTGATTATGTTTATAATCCATGTCCATGTTTTCTAAAAATGTTTTCATAAAATTTTATTATTCTTCCATGTATGTTTAAAGTCATTTTTACCCTTTTTTTACTTTTACTACAAGGTTTGGAAGGAACCTTTCTTTTGTTTACCGTACGAGGTACTTTTTGACATTTCCAAAAAAAAGTACAACAAGAATGTAATTTTAATCTTATACGACAGAAATGGATTTTTACAGTTTCATAACCCCTAATTTTCATAAATCTTCCTCTACATGTTTGCATGATTATTTTCAACAAAACTCTTTTCTTTTAAAAGTTCATGGCATTTTGTGAAAAGAAAATGATTTTGAAGAAGAAAGGATATTTTCCTCAAAAATTCATTTCAAGTGTTTTATCAAAACAATTTTCCATCTAAGATGACATTATTTCATATGTGTATGTTTCATGTATAATGTCTCTATGATTTAAATGATTTCACTTTTCTAATTATGGAATGATATACATTTCTTTTATATGGATTATGTGATGATGGAATGATGTTTATGGAACCCATTTTATTCATTGGGTTATGATGAATGCTTTAAGTTTATTTTGTGGCACAAGTAAGAATGATTTAACTACGAGATGGGTGGGACCTATATCTCCCTCCAATTCTTTGGGTAAAGGTTTATATCTAATGAGATAGACATGGCTGGAACAGCAAGTTAAACCAGTTTAGTAATACAGGACTGGAACAAGGAGTGAACTCGATTCAGAAAGGGACTTTGTCCTCTAAGATGGTCTTGGCAGCAATGGATTTGCTAATATGGAAATCATATCATGTTCATAATGGTTTCCACAATTACATGTTTTATTACCATGCTATTTTATCATTATTAATGTTTCTTTATGATCTATGCCTTACGTACTTCCATTTTTTATGTCATTGCACATGCTTTTGATGTTTAATCATTATGTTCATGTTTTTATGTTCAAATGAATACGGTATGTTTTATTTTATCCATTCTTACCCTTGCTACGCATTTGAGATCACCCTTTTTATGTTTTATTTTCCCCATGATATAAAGAAAGGTTTTAGGTAAGAAAAAAGGGGAAGATCTTTATGGGAGATGATTAAGATCATTCACCATGATTAGAAGATTACGTTCCAAGTTTCTAAAGACACTAAACTATTACGGTCCTTGTGTGTTTGTTTTTGATATGTATTAAGTATTCCTCAAAAGTAATGTAATGTCCATGTACGTCAAGCTTCGGGTCTCTACAGTTGGTATCAGAGGAATGGTTTAGTCATCATTTGGAAACTAGGATGCGAGAACTTTAGTGAGATCCCTAGATATATTTCTAAGGTATGTCTAGGGATGTCCCTAAGGTTAAGTATTTGAATTGTGCTAAAGATCTTATAATTATACCTAATATGTTAGATACTGAAGGTACTCCCCCTTTATTATGTTTTTTTCCTAGCATGATTTTTTCCTCTCACACTATTCTTTTTGGGTTTTAAAAAATGGATGGAAATAGGTAGATTCACGATAATGGAGGATATAACGGACAATGGAATGATATTCTTCATGAGAAACCAAAAGAAACTGGATTTGGATGTCTGAACATTGTTATTATGCCTAATATGCAATATCCTAATATGATCAATAATCTCAACATTGGTAAGTTTCACGACTCAGATAATAAGAGAAAGATGGAGTTTCATGATGATCAAAGAGGAAATAAACTTCAAGTTCCCTCATGTAAATCATGAGGTAAGAGGCATCAAGGAGATTGTTTTAAAGGAACTGGAAGATGCTTGGGGTGTGGAAAAGAAGTACACAAAGCCAGTAAGTGCAAAGGAAAAGGTTCAATTAACACCATGGACAAGGATAATGGTATTGCTACAACATCAACAATGATTAGATGTTTTAAATGTGGAATGTATGGGCATTATTCAAACCAATGCCCTAATTGAAAATCTCATGAAGAAAATAAGCATGGTCATATGAGTAATATTTATGTGGATGA
This sequence comes from Viscum album, assembly GCA_963277665.1. Lineage (NCBI taxonomy): Eukaryota > Viridiplantae > Streptophyta > Magnoliopsida > Santalales > Viscaceae > Viscum > Viscum album. The sequence goes on along the minus strand of OY728156.1, from coordinate 1,612,826,556 downwards.
TGATGATGAGACTACAAATGAATTATGAGATGAAAGAAATGATGAAGTTCAGTCAGTGGTTTAAGAAGTTAGTGGAATTATTGTATGTTTATAAAGAATAATGTATGGTACTATGGAATAAAGAATCATCTAAGGATTGATACACTATTGTTTTTCCTAAAATATTTTAAAGTATATGTTTAATGGTACCGGTAACAATAGAAGGTTATTCATATTTTTTTGAAAAGTAGATGATATGCGCATAATGAAGGGATAAGAAGATAATGAGATGTTTGATTGTATTCATGAGCTCATGACTGATATAAGGACTAAGTCATATTATTATATAGAATTTTTGGGTTTCGGTATGTGAAAAGAGTTAACTTTTGACAGCACTCATGTTTTCACTAAGATTCAATGGGTATTCATTTTTCAAGAGAATACATGATTAACGCCTTCGAATGTTTGGAATGTGACCAACAAGACATATCTTATGATATATATGGGGATCAATGATGGTATTAACATTCTTGTTATATGAAATCTCTGGTAATCGTTTTCACTATAATATGACAATGGACTGTAATATTATGGATAAGCCTATAGATTGGAATGGATTATGTTGGGCATAAGTTAGTATTGTTGAAGGATAGAACCTTTTTCGATATTATTGATGGGATGTTATAGTAATGTAGATTTAGAAAAAGGAAAACCTGCAGGACAAGCGACAACCCATCACGTCGGATAAGGCTATGAGAATCGAACCCACAACCGAAGTGTGAATGGCCTTTATCACCTACCACTGGCCTACAAGAAGTCCCTGTTTAGTAGAAAATAGTTTTATTTTATTAAGCGGTATGATATATGTAGTATATGTTCATTTCTGGAACCATATACGATTAATCTTACTATATGATGGACTTATAACTTTTGCTAACATTTTGTTTGAAAGACATGGAATAACCCAGCATTCTATCACATGATCTACTAACACATCACGAATAACAAATTCAACTTCATTTCTTTATTAGATGAAGTGGAAATTGTTCAATTTACGAACAAAAGTTAGATTGTAACAAAATCATGTAAGTATTTATTTCATCAACTTTGGGAAATGATATTAAAAACAAAAAATGTTTTCCTAGTGCTCTTATATCCAATGAATCAGATGGTACCTTAGATCATCACAAATTTATGGCTTTGTGATTGTTGGCTTTTTCATATCCATGTTCTCTACCACTCTCCATCAGAACATGATGGTTAGATTTCACTTCCATATCCATATTTTCACCTATGTTCTCCTATGTGGAAACCCAGTGATTAGTTTATTTGTGAAAGCGTTACGTTTCATACATTTGTTTTTAACGTTATGTTTTGGTATTTATTTTTATGATGTGGGTTTCAATTAAAGAAACTTTCAAGTAGAAAACCATTTATAACCCTGACAAATTTCAAGGGTGAAACTCATTTTAAGGGGGGTAGAATGTAATAACCCGATATTTTATAAGATATATATTTTTTAATTTATTTCATATCTTTTGTTGTATGCTACACCAATATTATCTTGCACTATACACAACACCGTATTAGCTTGCAGTATATGCAACACTACTCTTGGATCATGTTACACACAATTTAATGCTTGTTTGATAGTTGTTATTCTACGCAAAATTGAGTGTGTATGTATATATATATATATATATATATATATTCAATTTCTAAATGAAATATGGTTTTATTTTGTTATACGCAACAACAAAAGAGTCTTTCACTACACGCAACCCAGATATGGCTTGCATTACACGCAATCGTGACCTTCCTCGATAGCGTGTGTTATACGCAATACCGGGTTTCACTAAACAACAATATATGGTTATAAAATTATCACGAACTAGCCGTTATGAATATTATTAACTTAGTTTTGAATTTTATAACATTACTATGTCATCTTACACATTTTCGAGAACATGGTATGTGAACAAAATAAATTTTTTCGGGTACAATAAGTATTTTAAAAAAATGTAGTTTTGCCGCCTTTTAATGGAGCACCCACATTAAATCTAGTTTTTGAAATTTTTATAAGTTCAATTTTACAAAATAAACTTTTTATTTTGAATCATGATATAAAAATTTACATTGGATAAAGTTTTGATATTTTTCTGATAACTTTCATATTTTAATGAATAGTAAAAAAAGGCTATATTTTAATTAAAAACAATTTTTTTCATCGTAATAATTTATCTGATTAAATTATAATATTGAATGGTTTTAAAGTATACATAGAATATATTTTTACCATTTAATATAATTTATGTCATTAGCATTGATTTTACCTTGATTTCGTAGGTTAAATCAATTCAATTTTTTGCAATGTTTTAATCAAAAAGTCGTTTCTATTGACAACGAGATTAATTTTAATTTAATTTCTACGACTTTTGTGTATTGAATTTAGAAATATGGATTCCATATTTGTAATCAGTGGGTCCAAATTATGTTAATAAGATACTTTTTATTTTTGGGATTTATTAATAGTAACTACGGTAAATTTTATTTACCATAGTTAAAGGTAAATCGGGTAATTAAGGGTAAATATAAGATTATAAAATTAACCTAATACCTGCAAAAATCCAATAGTATGAATAAAAGTCGACCCATATCACCTAAGGGTTGGATTAGAATCATTTAATGGACTTTTGTCCATGAAAATAATTTAATTATTATTAAAACCAATGAAAGTGACAACATGTCACTCTCTTAAATCTTATAAGTATATTAATATTAATTTAGTGATAAAATTCATGAAACATAAAACATGAATAGTATCCAGAAATCTAATAAAATTATATACCTCATATAAATTTATTTATAATTTTTAGGGATTAAATAAATATCATTAATTGTGACACAATAGTGATGCAGAAATTGTTTATCTAGTGAAAAATCAAGAATATAGTTTTTATTTAACTAATAGTGACCATAAAAGTAACAAAACCTGACCAAAACATATTGATCATTTAAATACAAACCATAATAATCCAATGGTAGAATAGTTGACAATTAGGAGCCTTATAAAAGCTATTATGAAACTTATATTATTTTATTTTAAATGATGCCAAAGTTGTCACCTACGTAATTTAATAAATATAACAATTTAAATATTGTGATTTTAAGATGATAAATTTGATTAAAAGTATTAGTGTGAAAGTTAATAGATTTATCTTTATCATAGGATTTTAGTTTTAATTTTTATGACACAAATAAGTATATTAAATAATTATACACAAATGTTGTAGTAATTATTTTATTATGAGAGAAACCAAATAAATGGGTTTAAAAATAATAAAATAAATATTATACAGACTATTTAATGTGGACAACTAATTTTATAGATACATATGACCTTTTATGAATTTATTAAAGATTTTATTCTGAACATATCTTCTGTATATATTTTATTTAAATTCAAATAAATGAATTGTGTCAAAATTGATACTATTGTTATTCTATAAAAATAACATATTATAAAATTGTTTAAAAATCACAAAAATATTTAAAAATTATAAATTTAAATTTATATGTTCTATAATGTTATTAATTAACCAATTATGGAAAATTCGCAACAAATAAGTAATTATTTGTTATAATCTAATATTTATAATGTTATTACCACAAATAAAATTAATTTGATTAAATAAGGATAAATCAAGTTGATAATGTTTAACATAATTTCCTAACATGTATAAATTTTATTGGTTGATGAGATTACAACCCTATCTAATCTAATATTCTAATATGAGTCATTTTTGGAGGTTTTAATGTGGGGTTAGATTTATTATAAATTAATAGTTTTAAGATTTCCAAAGGTTCCCCTCTCCTCCCTTATAAAAGGGAACCTCCTCCCACTCTTCCTCACACCGCTTTGAGCCTTCAATCTCGGCCAAACCCTGACTATTTTACTTCTACACTTACCTAGAAACATTATAGAGGTTCTGGTCTTCTTCAAAAACCAATCTTAGTTCCCTAAGAGGATGTTTCAAAAAGGCATGTCGAAAGAAGAGGTAATATCTGTTACCGATTATTTCAACTTTATTTATTCTACTAATTCATCTTCTTTTGTTGTTTCATTATGAAGTAATAACATCAGAATCAATCATATACTGATATGTTATTATATGTATGAAACAACCCTATTTCACCATCTATCCATCCTAAGGAAAACGAAATCATCGTGCGTGCGTACGTAGGGAATATCGTCTCCACGCCGTGGTGTAATCTATTTTCCACCATCACCTTACCTGGATGGGTATAATGGTGTAAATAATGAATATATATGATTATTGTAAAGTGATATTGATTCTGAAATAGTATAAATACACTCCAATACAATTCCACAATCACGGGAATGATATCATCTCTCGTTCGTACGTATGGACTACCGTCTCCACCAACGCGACGAGATTCATTTTCTATGAGTAACCATTCAAGAATGATTATAAAGTATATATAATGAATAATAATGAAATATATGGCATAATAATGCTACTATATTTATGTATATATATATATGTATGTCATCTATTTAATTTAATTTAATTCAATAAGGAAACGAAAACAGCGTTCATGCGTACGTACGGCCTACCGTCTCTATGAACGGTGTATTTCATTCATTTTATAGATCTATAATATATATGTATATGATGAATATATATATTATATATAAATCATGTTTTACATTTTGGAATTATGAAAATCAGGATATAAGTAATAATATCAAGAACAACAAGTAGAAACATATACGATAAATGAAATGATTTTACCCAAAACATTACTTTTACATGGAATCTACAAAAGAACGGGTAATATAATGTCATAAGTGAAACATATATGATATCATAACAATGAATATGATTATTTAAGGATTCAATGACATTATTTAAATCATTATACAGGAAGTTCGGATACGTATGAAGCATATCAGACCTAAGGTAATGGATAATTATTCCAATCTCATTCTTATCCGAGATTGTTTATTTGTAAGAATTTACTGGGATTATGTTTATAATCCATGTCCATGTTTTCTAAAAATGTTTTCATAAAATGTTATTATTCTTCCATGTATGTTTAAAGTCATATTTACCCTTTTTTTACTTTTACCACAAGGTTTGGAAGGAGACTTTCTTTTGTTTACCGTACGAGGTACTTTTTGACATTTCCGAAAAAAGTACGAGAAGAATGCAATTTTAATCTTATACGACATGAATGGATTTTTACAGTTTCATAACCCCTAATTTTCATAAATCTTCCTCTACAAGTTTTCATGACTATTTTCAACAAAACCCTTTTCTTTTAAAAGTTAATGGCATTTTGTGAAAAGAAAATGATTTTGAAGAAGAAAGGATATTTTCCTCAAGAATTCATTTCAAGTGTTTTATCAAAACCATTTTCCATATAAGATGACATTATTTCATATGTGTATGTTTCCAGTATAATGTCTCTATGATTTAAATGATTTCACTTTTCTAATTATGGAATGATATCCATTTCTTTTATATGGATTATGTGATGATGCACTAGTGCAGAAAACGTTTTTTACGTCGGTTATTTTTAATTTTTTACGTCGGTTTTTAGCCGACGTTAATACGTGCGACGTTATAAATAAGGTTTTTGACGTCAGTTATTTAAAAACCGACATCAGAAACATAAAATCGCGATGTTTATCACGTCGGTTATTTTAGAACCGACGTGATAAAGGTCTTGTAGAATGGTTTATCACGTCGGTTAGTTTAGAACCGACATGATAAAGGGCCTGGAGAATGGTTTATCACGTCAGTTATTTTAGAACCGACATGATAAAGGTCCTGGAGAATGGTTTATCACGTCGGTTATTGAATAACCGACGTGATAAACGGCCTAGACAATGGTTTATCACATCGGTTCATAAACATCCGACGTGATAAACAGGGGAGAGGGGGTTTATCACGTCAGTTCATATAGAACCGACGTGATAAACTGGGGTGAGGGCGGTTTATCACGTCCGTTCTATAAGAACCAACGTGATAAACCTGGCTGAGCGTGGTTTATCACGTCGGTTCATATAAAACTGATGTGAAAAACCGAGGGAGGGGGGTTTATCACGTTGGTTATTATATAACCGCCGTGATAAACCAGAGGGAGGCAGTTTATCACGTCGTTTATTCAATAACCAATGTGATAAACCATTGTCCAGGCCGTTTAGCACCTCGGTTATTCAATAACCGACGTGATAAACCATTCTCCAGGCCTTTTATCACGTCAGTTATTAAATAACAGACGTGATAAACCATTCTCCATGCCTTTTATCACGTATGTTATTAAATTACCGACGTGATAAACCATTCTCCAGGCCTCTGATCACGTCGGTTATTAAATAACCGACGTGATGAACCCAATTTTTTTTAAAACAGAATGCAGTGATCTTCTCTCCACCAGAATCAACCAGAAAACAAATCAAGAAATCGTACCACATAAACAGAAGTACATCAAAATTAAGCATGTACATAGATAACATATAAAACATACCCACTAGACAACATCCACCCTCATTTATACCCCATGGACAACCCTCCCCTACCCCGTTGGAGCCCTCACCCTCATGTATATCCCCTGGACAGCCCTCCCCCACCCCGTTGGAGCTCCAAACCTCATGTATACCCCTTGGACAACCCTCCCCCACCCCATTGGAGCCCCCACCACACTCCTGGACTGCCCCCCGACCCCCGGACTCCCATAAACACCCCTCGACAACCCCCACCCGCCTGAACAGAACCTCCTCACCACTTGACAGCCCCCACCACACCCCCAGACAGCCCCAAACACCCCTGGACAACCCCCCACCCCTGGACAACACTCCTGGACCGGCTTCCCACACCCCTGGACATCCCCGCCACCCCCCAGGACTGTCCCCCCACCCCACTGGACAACCCTCCCAAACCTCTGGACACCCCCAACCCCACTGAACACACCCCCACACCCTTGGAACCCCTCCCCCACAGACCCAAATCCATGCCATAAGAACCATCAAAAGTAGACCAAAACAAGAAGTCTATCCAAATTAAACATTCACTTATATAACATTCAAAACTTATAATGTCATCTTCAAAAAAAAACTAAATCAAACCTAAACAACTTCCAAATACACAATTAAAACGAAAATATTCAAAATTACATTTTACATTACAACCAACTAAAATTCAATCAAACCTGTAAAATAATTTGACCACTCCCCTTGTACGTGTTTGATGTCTTCAGTAGTATAGGGTTGAGGGTCATCAAAAAGCTAAATATGAAAAAGAAGATAGTTAACGTGTATAATGAATAAATCAAATTAAAATATTATGTCAAAGTTTAAGAGGAAATCGTAACAGGTCAAAATTCACAACTGTCCCAGTTGTTATTATTTCATACATAAATCTTAACATATAATATCCGCATTCTATGAGGCCTTGTTGTTCATGACAATTTTGTTTTGAATGAGTGTAAATTCAATATATTATTTTTATGTAATAAATCAAAAATTACAAATTATAAATGGAAATTTACCTTCGCATTTACATATTTGATCTTTGTATTTCTTTTCTTTGTGTTTTTTCAAAAGTAGACCCATGCACTATTAGAAAAAAATATGAATGGGGTAAATTTAAAATTCATTATAATATATAAAACTATTGAGAAATTGAAACTTACTTTTCCAATATATTCTTAAAACTTTCCCGCACATCACCATGAACAGAGCATATCCAATAAAGAGCTTTCTCCCTTGGGAAAAAAATCCCTAACATCCAATGGTCACTGATAAAAGGAAATTTAATGTTAGTGGTTTTTTATGTTAAAAGATAATTAACTCTTTGATAGAAATGTGTTTCATACCTCTCACAAAAAGGCATCATCCAACATTGTCTGATTATATTCTTTTCAAATCTTTCAGCAATATAAACCATTCTTTGTTCCTCAGTCAATGCACATGCTTCAGGGGAAATCAATTGCAGGTCCAAGAATCCATATACTTCTTTCAGTTCATTCCTCTCACAAATTTTATAAAGATGCCTAATACAAAACATATATAAGTATACATTTTTAATACATATAACGCAGGGAAAAGGTGTTAAGACTTAAATGGAAAAAATTTGCACCACGTTGATGCCCAACTTATCTCTAGTAACAAGCTCCATGATATCAGATTTTGTAATCCCCACACTTATTTCATGTCCACAAACATGAGATTCCATTGGAAACTCATAAAAACCCAACAAAAAATGTGAATATCTTGACAATCTGTCAAGACCACTGGAATCTGTATCTGATGTCATAGCCTGTTGTCTTTGTTGTTGTCTATACAGTATTTCTTTACCTTTGAAGTATTCCTGTGAAAAAAAATTGAGAAATATAGTAGTTTTCAAATGATAAAACCACTTTAATAAAAAAATAAAATAAAAGATATAGCATTCATACCTCTATGGTAATGAGTCAAAGAAGTCTGGATGGCCAAACTAAAAAATTGCTGATACTCTGTCCAACTGTCGCCACCTCATCTGTAGGTATTGGTACCCTAGATGATCTATCTATAATATCTTATACAGTGACCCTCTTATTCTCTACCTCTAATTATTGATGATGAACTGTATCTCCTATAAAATATACCAACCCGTATGCTACTATATGATGTTGAGAATCATCAACATACAACTCGAAATTTGTAGGAAGCTACGGCGGAGGCGTAGGATAAAAAATGGGGTCCGTAGGCTGAGGTGGGGGAGTGGGAGCTACTGGCAGAGGTGGAGGATAAATAATTGGGTCTGCAGGGGGAGGTGGAGGAGTGGGAGCTGCAGTCTGAAATTGTCTTTGCATTTGTGCAAACATATACTGCACTGACTCTCTAATCTTGTCTTCCATCGTCGCATTAATATTTTGTACTTCAGCCTCCAAGGATTCTATTTTTTTTATAAACCCCCTCAATGTTAGAAGTTGAAGAACCTGGAAACACTTTTCTTACTGATACACCTGTCGTATATCCTCTTACACGACCAGGATGTTCGGGCCTTCCCAATGATGCACATAAAATATCTTCCCTCCCAGTAGCTATAAATGTCCCCTCTAAACTCTGCTCCTCAAGAGAGTCCTGTATTAATTAATTTAACATTTCTGTAATGATTGAAACTTATATGAAGATAAAATTTAACTTAAATAAATTAAATAGATATCTTACAATCCTCTCCGCTACGATTATCGATTCTTCCGAAAGATATTTCCCTTTTTCCCTTCCGAGCTCTCTTAAATTTTTCATGTCTAGATGGAGGGGATGGAGGGGCCACCTCTCCAGAGCTTGAAGACTCAGCTCTTAGTTGTTGAAATTTTTCCGCCATCACTTTTTCTTCCAATAATGTATACCTTCCCCAAGATAAACTATGAGGGTATACATTTTTAGATTGGATCTCTTGATGAGCATTCGTTGTTTGTTGTAATTTAAGAATAATAAATCATTAACAAAACATTAATAAAATCATTTATATAAGAAAGTTTATAAAATTTTACATTGCCCTTACCAGAAATGACTCTTTTTTTCTACTTTCAAAAAATTGTCTCCATGTGTCTTCATCTATAAAAGGATATATACGACATGGATTGTCATGACTCCTATAACCATAAATGAAATCAGATGAGAGGGTTGATTTGAAATCCCTCCATCTCCTGGCAGCCAACGATAAGCATTTCTTCCTGACTCCTCCAGTGTTAGGAATATCAAATGTCATCTGATAAAGAAGAGGTTAAACATATTATATATACTAGAAACATTAAAAGAATTGTCAAACAATGACAAAAGATCTTACCAAAATCTTCTCCCACAACTGAGAGATAATCGCTTTATCCACACCTCTCCAATCATCATACAGAATGCTTACTTTGGTCTTAGCCTGAGTTGCAACAAAACACTTAAAATCGTTGGCATTCGGACCTCTAGGAATATCATCATCATCAAACTCAACTACTATCATCTGATCCTGCGTACAGGCAAGTGATAATTTTGGTAAACGTGTGCACCCACGTTTTCCAACCTTTGAACTCTTTGTTGTAATAGGAGCATGTGAATTTTCATCCCCAGAGGTATGATCAGCAATATGCTCCTCTCCAAAATCATGTGGTTGATCATCTGAATGATCTGTCATTATCCATCAAATAAAAAAAACAAATGTCAGTTCACAAATATACAAATTCAAATATTTTAGTACTACTGTAATCAGAAAATAGAAAAGTGTACTAAGTTACATAATAGTAAACATTGGTAATATGGTAAGCATGTTAAACAATGGTAAATATGGTCAAGATGGTCAAGATGGTCAAGATGGTAAAAATGGAAAAAAATGGTAAACCTGGTAAACATTGTAAACATGATAAAGTAATTGTCAGTGAAAAATATACAAATTCAAATATTTTAATACTACTGTAATCAGAAAATAGAAAAGTGTACTAAGTTACATAGTAGTAAACATTGGTAATATGGTAAGCATGTTAAACAATGTTAAAGATGGAAAAGATGGTCAGGATGGTCAAGATGGTAAAAATGGAAAAAATGGTAAACCTAGTAAACATTGTAAACATGGTAAAGTAATTGTCAGTGAACAAATATACAAATTCAAATATTTTAATACTACTATAATCAGAAAATAGAAAAGTGTACTAAGTTAAATAATAGTAAACATTGGCAATATGGTAAGCATGTTAAACAATGATAAAGATGGAAAAGATGGTCAAGATGGTCAAGATGGTAAAAATGCTAAAAATGGTAAACCTGGTAAACATTGTAAACATGGTAATGTAATTGTCAGTGAACAAAAATAAACATTTTAAAATTCTTGTAATGGTTATAAACATGATAAAGTAAACTAAAAAAACTTCAAACAAACAAAAACATATACTTATTTTATTTAAAACATGTTTTAATAAATAAAAAACATACAATATCTAACATTTATGGAAAAAATAAATGTAAACAAGAAATAAACACATGTTACCTGTAATTTTAGGAATGTACAGATGGATTGTTTTCCCAAATTCCTTCATCGTGATCGTTCCTTATGGCACAAACTATATCATCAACATGATCGTCATTATGTTCTGTTAATATTTCCATGGAAGTAGGGATCTCACATAAATCAGCATATTCATCAAGTTCATCCTCACCAACATATTGTTTTTCCCTTGTAAAACAACAGCCCACTGCATATCTGATTGATCTACTACATAAAATTTTTTTTTGCATGTGTTGCCATTATAAAAGAATCAGCTATGTCTTCCAATCTATTCAGATTAACAAGTGTCATTCCAAATTCATCGTGTCTGACACTGTTGTTACCGTTAAACCATTTACAGTTAAAAACGGGAACTTTAATTTTAAAGTAATCAACCTCCCATATGTCTTCAATCACTCCATAATATGCATTTGATGCAGAAATTGGGTTTTTGTCCTTAGCACTCGAAAAATGCATTGCTTCTGCAAACACCAATACACGACTATTCTGAACTGCACATCTGTTGCCCTGAGCTTTTGTATGAAATGTATAACCATTAATGTCATAACCAGACCATTTTATCACATTTAAACATGGACCACCCACTATCCATTTTAATGTCTCTGATACATCTGATCTACCATGCAAAGTCTTTTTAATCCATGACAAAAAAGTTTTGTTGTGCTCATTCAAAATCCACATTTCTTTCTTCTTTGGATGACATTGTTTCAACTCATTAATATGTAATGTGATATACGGTTGAGCATCATTTATGTTATTCAAGATGTATGATTCTAACTTCTTCATATGTTCAGCTGAAAATGATTTGACTTTCAATCCGCGAATCCCCTTTCCCTCATTATTAACTCGTTCATGGTGAGATGGAGGCAAACCTATGTGTTGCGCCGCAGCCAAGTAGCTCGTACAAAACTCTGCTACCTCCTCAGAAATATACTTTTCAATAATGGAGGCTTCAGGTTGATATAGATTTGTAACATACCCCTTTAATATTTTCATATACCTTTCAAAAGGATACATCCAAAGAAGATATACAGGTCCACAAAGCATTATTTCTCGAACCAGATGAATCATTAAATGCACCATTATATCAAAAAAAGTTGGAGGAAAATACATTTCCAATTGACAAAGTATAAAAATTGCATCCTTTTCCAAAATGTTCAAAGAATTCACATCAATCGCCTTGTTACAAATTGAATTGAAAAAATAACACAACTTCATTATAGTCTTTCTGACATGAATGGGCAATATTCCACGCAATGCAACTGGTAGAATTTGTTGCATCATGACGTGACAATCATGTGATTTCATACCTATCAACTTCAAGTTCTTCAATGAGACGAAATTTTTTACATTAGAAGAATAACCTTGAGGGACTTTGGTATCATGAAGACACTGACAGAAGCTAATTTTCTCCCTCTTCGATAATGTATGACAAGCCAGGGGAAGAAATGTTTGTCTTCCTTTAGGAGTGGGAGCTAACTCCAAACGTATTCCCATTGATAGTAAGTCTAATCTTGCATTCAACCCATCTTTAGTCTTTCATTTAATATCTAAAAATGTTCCAATCAAAGAATCACAGATATTCTTCTCCACGTGCATGACATCAATATTATGTTTAACTTCATGATACCTCCAATATGGTAGCTCAAAAAAATTGACCTTTTCTTCCAAACATGTCTATCATTACCAGATTTCTATGTCTTTCCCAATGTCACGTCCAGGTTTTTCACCCTCTTAAAATACAGATTAGGGGATAAAGGTTTTGGAGCAGTATCAAATTCTTGTGAGCCATTGAATTCCTTTTTTAGTCTTCTATAAGGGTGTTCCATAGGCAAAAACTTTCGATGACCCATATACACTGTTTTCCTCCCATTATGCAATTGACAATAGGACGTCTGTTGTTCGCAAATTGGACATGCTTTATTCCCTTTAACACTGTATCCAGACAAATTTCCATATGCTGGGAAGTCATTTATAGTGAACAGAAGCACTACATGTAGTTGAAAATATTCCATTTTATAAGAATCATACACCCTAATACCATCGGCCCATAACAGTTTCAAATCATCAATCAACGATGACAAGTAAACATCAATATCATTACCGGGTTGCTTTGGACCAGAGATCATTGTACTCAACATGACATATTTGCGCTTCATACAAACTTCAGGAGAGAGGTTGTAAATTACCAATAAAACAAGCCATGAACTCTGTGTGCTACTGAGTGTTTGGTATGGATTCCTTCCATCTGTTCACAACCCTAGTCTGAGATTGCTAATTTCATTTCCAAATGTAGAATACTGCGCATCAATTTTCTTCCATTGTGGACAATCAGCTGGATGACGTATTTTTCCATCACATACCCGCTCTTCAGCATGCCATCTTAACCTTTTTGCATCATGTGAATTAGCAAATAAACGTTTGAAAGGATTAATTATAGGAAGATACCAAAATAACTTTGAAGGGAGCTTTGTAATCTCTACATCTCCCTGTGATTTTTCTTTCACCTTATACCGTGATGTCCCACATTTTGGACACTCTGACAGAAATTCATATTCCTTCCTATATATAATGCATTCATTAGGACATGCATGTATTTTCTTGTATCCTAATACCATCGGGCATAATATTTTCTTGGCTTTGTAATGTGAATCTGGAAGATCGTTATCTTTTGGAAGAATGTCTTTCATCAATTGTAGCAGCTCTGTAAAACTTCTGTCACTCCATCCATTCTTCGCCTTTAGGTTAATCAATCTTAACACCACCGACAAAACCATAAGATCTGTACAACTGGGATATAATGGTTTTTCAGCATCAACATATACACGCGCAACTTTCGGTTCTATCTCAATTTGTTCTGCTACAATATCGTGAATCATTTCTTCAATTCCATCAGAGATACCATATTTCGAATCATCATCATCATTGACATTCCATCCAGTTTCACCATGCCAAATCCAAGGGCTGTAACTCAGATTAAAACCATGACATATCAGATGATCTTTTATCTCTCTACTTTTCAACTTCTTCATATTCAAACATTTCAGCCATGGACAAAAAAAAATGTCACTACTTGGAACATTTCATTTTTCAAATTCCAAAAAGGCATCAACGCCTTCCTCAAATTCATTGCTCATTCGATGTTCCATAATCCAACTTTGACTCATTATTACCTATAACAAATATCAACAAAAAATATATATTTTTAAGATAATACAAATACATGTTTATATGAAAAAAATCATATTTTTAATGTAAAACAATTTAAAATATAAACAAATCTATAGGTATTTAAAAAAATATGCTTGAATATTATTTTTAAAATAAAATATAGTTAGATATAACAGTTTTAAATTTCATTGAATCAAAGAAAACCATAACGCCTACATAGATTAATATTGATTGCGGTTTTGATGTTTTAATATATTAGATAAACAACCTATTTTAAATGGCATGCAGACCTTGATATTGGTCTTCATCACCCTTCGGTGTGACTGGAAAAAATAGGTCTACCAAGATGTTATTATTTTATCATCAATTCACTCATTCTTGTTTCTGATGATCATTAATTGCATTGGCTGGCTGAGAGGGCCGCCTAGCGCGTCCAACACTGGTCTTCTCAGAATAACAATATTCCCACTGATTCAGTTTAATCCTTTATTTCTTCTTCTTAATCCCATGTAACATATCTTGTGGGGATTTGATTTTGTACTTGGCCTTCAGCTTTAACGGTTATCAATCAAAATAAAACTCGACTAAAAACTCTGTTTATTTTAGGTTTTCAAAATCCAAAAACGAAAACAAAACAACCATGGAAAAAAACTGAATTCCAATTACAGGAAACATGTTCAGAAATTCTAAACACCAAGAATTAACAAATATCAACAACAATAGTGAACAAACTGGCAATTACAAGACTAAATATGTATATGTATATGATTAACAATAATAATGTGTTTTATATTCCAAGTGAATGTTCTAAATGATATGGTAATTCATATGGTTTAATATCATTGGTAACATGTTTTCGATTCCAATGATACATAAGAGTGAGATCCATTGATAATGGAGTAGTGGCCTAATCTTAATCTAGGTCCAACATCCTCAACATATTCTTCTAGGGGTATAATTTAGTATGGTTTGTGTTATTTTAACACCTCTATTATTATTATAGGTTATTAAATCAAATTATTTTGATTAACTTTTTTTTATTCATCCTTGTATTATTATTTTTTGACTTTTTAGGATATTATAGTTTTATATTCTTATTCATGGTTGGAACATGGTTAGTGAATACCATGAGGTTCTACCTAGGAAACATTTTACATTTGTTTACAAATATAATGGAGCAAATATATTTTGTACAAACCATACTTATTTATCTTGAAATCACACAGCATGATGCATATGCATTTTTTAGGGTTGGATCTAGGTTTTCCATACTGTGTGGTTAAACCATGATACTCCTCCAATATCATATAATGGGGATCACATTTATTGTTTTAATTTATAAAAAAAACCGATCCAAAATATGATATAAAATGTAATTATTATTTATTTTCCTTTAAAGTAACAATGCACATCTTTTTTATTTCATTATTCATCTAGTTTAATGTTCCCTCATCATAGTCTGTTATATCAACAAAAAATTCCACGAGATTCAAATAACCATTTGCACAAACAAAATAAAAATAACCATTTTCAATACAAATAACCATTTTCAATAACAAAATACAAATAACCATTTGAAAATAACCATTTGCTATAACAAAAAATTCCACAAGATTCAAAAACGAACGAAAAGCACATCAAGAATCGAAACAAAAACGAACGAAATAAATTCGTGGAAGGCTTACTTGAATGTTGCGAGTTGAGAAGATAGATCTGAGAGGAGTGAAGAAGATAAACAATGAAGCCAAATTGAGTTTAACGCAAGTCGATCGATGAGCCGTTTAGGGTTTACCGCGCGAGAGAGACGAGCCGGCAGACTGTCAATCGAAAAATCGTAAATGACAGTCCACGGGCTTTAATTTTTTTAAAAGTTTTATAATGTCGGTTATTATATAACTGACGTTTAAACTATTTTTTAAATTTATAATGTCAGATATTTTAAAACCGGCGTAAAAAAGCTCCCACACTTTGGTTTTTTACGTCCGTTATAAAATAACCGACGTAAAAAACCCCCCTGTGCTTTGGTTTTTAACGTCGGTTACAAAATAACCGACGTAAAAAACGCATAGATATCTCATTTTTTATGTCTGTTTTAAGATAACCGACGTATGAAAACAATGTGTGGGGGGGTTTTTACGTCGGTTATAACATAACCAACGTAAAAAAACCCGATATTTACGCGTTTTTTACGTCGGTTATCTAATAACCGACGTAAAAAACCATAGCCCAGACGCGTTTTTTACGTCGGTTATAAAATAACCGACGTAAAAAACCCCACGCTTTGTTTTTTACGTCGGTTATTTGATAACCAACGTAAAAAACGCGTCGATATCTGGTTTTTTACGTCGGTTTCCAAATAACCGACGTAAAAAACCCCCCGCGCATTGGTTTTTTACGTCGGTTATAAGATAACCGATGTAAAAACCCAATAAGCACGATTTGTAACATCGGTTATTAAAATAACCGACGTTAAAAATCTACTCGCCGCATTTTTATGTCGGTTATATATAACCGACGTAAAAAATGGTGAAGTAAAAATCGATTTCTGCACTAGTGATGGAATGATGTTTATGGAACCCATTTTATTCATTGGGTTATGATGAATGCTTTAAGTTAATTTTGTGGCACAAGTAATAATGATTTAACTATGAGATGGGTGGTACCTATATCTCCCTCCAATTCATTGGGTAAAGATTTATATCTAATGAGATAGACATGGATGGGATAGAAAGTTAAACCAGTTTAGTAATACAGGACTGGAACGAGGAGTGAACTCGATTCAGAAAGGGACTTTGTCCTCTAAGATGGTCTTGGCAGCAATGGCTTTGCTAATATGGAAATCATATCATGTGCATAATGGTTTCCATAATTACATGTTTTATTACCATGCTATTTTATCATTCTTAATGTTTCTTTATGATCTATGCCTTACGTACTTCCATGTTTTATGTCATTGCGCATGCTTTTGATGTTGAAGCATTATGTTCATGTTTTTATGTTCAAATGTATATGGTATGTTTTATTTTATCCATTCTTACCCTTACTACGCATTTTAGATCACCCTTTTTATGTTTTCTTTTCCCCAGGATATAAAGAAAAGTTTTAGGTATGAAAAAAGGGGATGATCTTTATCGGAGATGTTTAAGATCTTTCACTACGATTAAAAGATTACGTTCCATGTTTCCAAAGACACTAAACTATTACGGTCCTTGTGTGTCTATTTTTGATATGTATTAAGTATTCCGCAAAAGTAATGTAATGTCCATGTACGTCAAGCTTCGGGTCTCTACAGTTAGTATCAGAGGAAAGGTTTAGTCAACCTTTGGAAACTAGGATGCGGGAACTATAGTCAGATCCCTAGATATATTTCTAAGGTATGTCTAGGGATGTCCCTAAGGTTAAGTATAAGAATTGCGCTAACGATATTATAATTAAACCTAAGATGTTAGATATTGAAGGTACTCCCCCTTTATTATGTTGTTTTCCTAGCATGATTTTTTCCTCTCACACTATTCTTTTTGGGTTTTAGAAAATGGATGGAAATAGGTAGATTCACGATAATGGAGGATATGACGGACAATGGAATGATATTCTTCCTGAGAAACCAAAAGAAACTGGATTTGGAAGTCCGAACATCGTTATTATGCCTAATAAGAAATATCATAATATGATCAATAATCTCATCATTGGGAAGTTTCCCGACTCAGATAATAAGAGAAAGATGGAGTTTCATGACGATCATAGAGGAAATAAAGTTCAAGTTCCCTCATGTAAATCATGTGGAAAGAGGCATCAGGGAGATTGTTTCAAAGGAACTGGAAGATGCTTGGGGTGTGGAAAAGAAGGACACAAAGCCAGTAAGTGCAACGGAAAAGGTTCAATTAACACCATGGACAAGGATAATGGTATTGCTACAAAATCAACAATGATTAGCTGTTTTAAATGTGGAATGTATGGGAATTATGCAAACCAATTCCCTAAGGGAAAATCTCATGAAGAAAATAAGCATGGTCATATGAGTAATATTTATGTGGATGATGATGACGAGACTACAAATGAATTATGAGATGAAATAAATTATGAAGTTCAGTCAGTGGTTTAAGAAGTTAGTGGAATTATTGTATGTTTATAAAGAATAATGTATGGTACTATGGAATAAAGAATCATATAAGGATTGATACACTATTGTTTTTCCTAAATTATTTGAAAGTATATGTTGAATGGTACCGGTAACCAAAGAAGGTTATTCAAATTTTTTAGAAAATTAGATGATATGTGGATAATGAAGGTATAAGAAGATAATGAGATGTTTGATTGTATTCATGGGATCATGACTGATATAAGGACTAAGTCATATTATTATATAGAATTCTGGGGTTTCGGTATGTGGAAATAGTTAACTTTTGACAGCACACATGTTTTCACAAAGATTCAATGGGTATTCATTTTTCTAGAGAATACAAGATTAACGCCTTCGAATGTTTGGAATGTGACCAACAAGACATATCTTATGATATATATGGGGATCAATGATGGTATTAACATGCTTGTTATATGAAATCTCTGGTAATTGTTTTCACTATAATATGACAATGGACTGTAATATTATGGATAAGCCTATAGATCGGAATGGATTATGTTGGGCATAAGTTAGTATTGTTGAAGGATAAAACCTTTTTCGATATTATTGATGGGATGTTATAGTAATGTAGTTTTAGAGAAAGGAAAACCTGCAGGATGAAAGACAACCCATCACGTCGGACAAGGCTATGGGAATAGAACCCACAACCGAAGTGTGACTGGCCTTTATCGCCTACCACTAGCCAATAAGAAGTCCCTGTTTAGTAGAAACTAGTTTTATTTTATTAATCGGTATGATATATGAAGTATATGTTCATTTTTGGAACAATATACGATTAATCTTACCATATGATGGACTTAGAACTTTTGCTAACATTTTGTCTGAAACAGATGGAATGACCCAGCATTCTATCTCATGATCTGCTAACACATCACGAATAATAAATTCAACTTCATTTCTTTAATAGATGAAGTGGAAATTTTTCAATTTACGAACAAAAGTGGGATTGTAGCAAAATCATGTAAGTATTTATTTCATCAACTTTTGGGAAATGATATTAAAAACAAAAAATGTTGTCCTAGTGCTCTTATATCCAATGAATCATATGGTACCTTAGATCATCACAAATTTATGGCTTTGTGATTGTTGGCTTTTTCATAGCCATGTTCTCTACCACTCTCCATCAGAACATGATGGTTAGATTTATCTTCCATATCTATATTTTCACCTATGTTCTCCTATGTGGAATCCCAGTGATTAGTTTATTTGTGAAACCGTTACGTTTCATACATTTGTTTTTAAAGTTATGTTTTGGTATTCCTTTTTATGATGTGGGTTTCAATTAAAGAAACTTTCACGTAGAAAACCATTTATATCCCTGACGAATTTCGAGGGAGAAACTCATTTTAAGGGGGGGTAGAATGTAATAACCCGATATTTTATAAGATATATTCTTTTTAATTTCTTTCATATATTTTGTTGTATGCTACACCAATATTATCTTGCACTATACGCAACACCGTATTAGCTTGTAGTATACGCAACACCACTCTTGGATCATGTTACACACAATTTCATGCTTGTTTGATAGTTGTTATTCTACTCAACATTGAGTGTGTATGTATATATATATATATTTAATTTCTAAATGAAATATGGTTTTATTTTGTTATATGAAACAACAAAGGAGTCTTTCACTACACGCAACCCTGATATGGCTTGCATTACACGCAATCGTGACCTTCCTCGATAGCGTGTGTTGTACGCAATATCGGGTTTCACTAAACAATAATATATGGTTATGAAATTATCACAAACTAGCCGTTATGAATATTATTAACTTAGTTTTGATTTTTATAACATTATTATGTCATCTTACTTATTTTCTAGAACATGGTATGTGAACAAAATAAATTTTTTCGGGTACAATAAGTATTTTTTAAAAAATGTAGTTTTGCTGCATTTTAATGGATCACCCACATTAAATATAGTTTTTGACATGTTTATAAGTTCAATTTAAAAAAAACTTTTTATTTTGAATCAGGATATAAAAATTTACATTGCATAATGCTTTTATATTTTTCTGATAACTTTCATATTTTAATGAATAGTAAAAACAGGCTATATTTTAATTAAAAACAATTTTTTTCATCGTAATAATTTATTTGATTAAATTATAATATTGAATGGTTTTAAAGTATAAATAGAATATATTTTTACCATTTAATATAATTTATGTCATTAGCATTGATTTTACCTTGAATTCATAGGTTAAATCAATTCAATCTTTTGCAATGTTTTAAACAAAAAGTTGTTTCTATCGACAACGAGATTAATTTTAATTTAATTTCTACGACTTTTGTGTATTGAATTTAGAAATATGGATTCCATATTTGGAATCAGTGGGTCCAAATTATGTTAATAAGCTACTTTTTTGGGGGCTTTATGAATAGTAACTACGGTAAATTTTATTTACCATAGTTAAAGGTAAATCGGGTAATTAAGGGTAAATATAAGATTATAAAATTAACCTAATACCAGAAAAAATCCTATTTTATGATTAAAAGTAGACCCATATCACCTAAGGGTCGGATTATAATCATTTAATGGAATTTTTTCCATGAAAATAATTTAATTATTATTAAAACCAATGAAAGTGACAACATGTCACTCTCTTAAATCTTATAAGTATATTAATTTTAATTTAGTGATAAAATTCATGAAACATAAAACATGAATAGTATAAAAAAAACTAATAAAATTATCTACCTCATATAAATTTATTTATAATTTTTAGGGATTAAATAAATTTCATTAATTGTGACACAATAGTGATGCAGAAATTGTTTATCTAGTGAAAAATCAAGAATATAATTTTTATTTTACAAATAGTGAACATAAAAGGCACAAACCCTGACCAAAACTTATTGGTCATATAAATACAAACCATAATAATCCAATGGTCGAATAGTTGACAATTAGGAGACTTATAAAAGCTATTATGAAACTTATATTATTTTATTTTATATGATGCCAAAGTTGTCACCTACATAATTTAATAATATAAAAATTTAAATATTGTGATTTTAAGATGATAAATTCGAGTAAAAGTATTATTGTGAAAGTTAATAGATTTATCTTCATCGTAGGATTTTATTTTTAATTTTTATGCAACAAATAAGTATATTAAATAATTATACAAAAACGTTGTAGTAATTATTTTATTAAGACATAAACCAAATAAATGGTTTTAAAAATAATAAAATAAATATTATGTGAACTATTTAATATATTAAACAAATTTTATAGATACATATGACCTTTTAGGAATCTATTAAAGATTTTATTTCGAACATATCTTCAATATATATTTTATTTAAATTCAAATAAATGAATAGGGTCAAAATAGAGACTATTGTTATTTTATAAAAATAACATATTATAAAATTGTATAAACATCCAACAAATATTTAAAAATTATAGAATTAAATTTATATGGTCTAGAATGTTATAAATTAACCAATTAAAGAAAATTCACAACAAATAAGTAATTATTTGTTATAATTTAAAATTTTGAATGTTATTACCACAAATAAAATAAAATTGACTAAATAAGGATAATTCCAGTTGATAATGTTAACAATAATTTCCTAACATGTCTAAATTTTATTGGTTGATGTTATTAAAACACTAACTCATATAATATTTGAATATGAGTCATTTTTGGAGGTTTTTAAGTGGGATTAGATTTATTATAAATTAATATTTTTAAGATTTCTAAAGGTGCCCCTCTCCTCCCTAATAAAAGGGAACCTCCTCCCTCTCTTCCTCACACCACTTTGATCCATCAATCTCGACCAACCCATTCCCATTTCACTTATACACTTTCCTAGAAACATCCTAGAGGTTCTGGTCTTCTTAAGTAACCAATCCTAGTGCCCTAAGAGGAGGTTTCAAAAAGGCGTGTCGAAAGAAGAGGTAATATCTATTACCGATTCTTTCAACTTTATTTTTCTTCTACTTCTTCTTCTTTAGTTGTTTCATTATGAAGTAATAACATCAGTATCACTAATATAATTATTTTTTATTATAAGTATGAAACAATCCAATTTCACCATCTATCCATCCTATGGAAAATGAAATCACCGTGCGTGCATACGTATCGAATACCGTCTCCACGCCGTGGTGTAATCTATTTTCCACCATCACCTTACCTGGATGGGTATAATGGTGTAAATAATGACTATATATGATTATTGTAAAGTGATATTGATTCTGAAATACTATACATACACTCCAATATAATTCCACGACCACGGGAATGATATCATCGCTCGTGCGTACGTACGGACTACCGTCTCCACGAACGCGATAGGATTCATTTTCCATGATTAACCATTGAAGAATGATTATAAAGTATATATAATGAATAATAATGAAATATATGGCATAATAATGCAACTGGATTTATTTATATATATATGTATGTCATATATTTAATTTCATTCAATTCAATTAGGAAACGAAAACAGCGTTCATGCGTACGTACAGCCTACCGTCTCCATGAACGGTGTATTTGATTCCTTTTATTGATCAATAATATATATGTAGATGATGAATATATAATATATATAAATCATGTTTTACATTTTGGAATTATTTAAATCATGATATAAGTAATAATATCAAGAATGACAAGTCGAAACATATACGATAAATAAAATGATTTTACCCAAAACACTGCTTTTACATGGAATCTACAAAAGAACGGGTAATATAAAGTCATAAGTGAAAAATATATGATATTATAACAATGAATATGATTATGTAATGAGTCAATTACGTTATTTAAATCATTATATAGGAGGTTCGGATATGTACGAATCATATCGGACCTAAGGAAAGGGATAATTATTTCAATCTCATTCTTATTCGAGATTGTGTATTCGTAAGTATTTACTGGGGTTATGTTTATCATCCATGTCCATGTTTTCTAAAAAAGTTTTCATAAAATTTTATTATTCTTACATGTATTTTTAAAGTCATTTTTACCTTTTTTTTACTTTTACAACAAGGTTTGGAAGGAATCTCTCTTTTCTTTATCATACGAGGTACTTTTTAACTTTTCTAACAAATGTACGAGAAGAATGTAAATTTTAGCTTATACGACATGAATGGATTTTTACGGTTTCATAACCACTCATTTTCATAAATCTTCCCCTACATGTTTGCATGATTATTTTCAACAAAACCCTTTTATTTTAAAAGTGCATGGCATTTTGTGAAAAGAAAATGATTTTGAAGAAGAAATGATCTTTTCCTCAAGAATTCATTTCAAGTGTTTTATCTAAACCATTTTCCATCTAAGATGACATTATTTCATATGTTTATGTTTCAATTATAATGTCTCTAGGATTTACCTGATTTCACTTTTCCTATTATGAAATGATATTCATTTATTTTATATAGATAATGTGATTATGGAATGATGTTTATGAAACCCATTTTATTCATTGGGTTATGATGAATGTTTTAAGTTTATTTTGTGGCACAAGTAAGAATGATTTCACTATGAGATGGGTGGGACCTATATCTCCATCCAATTCATTGGGTAAAGATTTATATCTCATGAGATAGACATGGCTGGAACGACAAGTTAAACCGGTTCAGTAATACAGGACTGGAACAAGGAGTGAACTCGATTCAGAAAGGGACTTTGTCCACTAAGATGGTCTTGGAAGCAATGTCTTCTCTAATATGGAAATCATATCATGTGATTAATGGTTGCCACAATTACATGTTTTATTCCCATGCTATTTTATCATTTATAATGTTTCTTAATGATCTATTCCTTATGTACTTCCATGTTTTATGTCATTGCTCAAGATTTTGATTTTTAAACATTATGTTCATGTTTTTAAGTTCAAATGTATATGGTATGTTTTATTTTATCCATGCTTACCCTTACTGAGAATTTGAGCTCACCCTTTTTATGTTTTCTTCTCCCCAGGATATAAAGAATGGTTTTAGGTAAGAAAAAAGGGGAAGATCTTTATGGGAGATGTTGAAGATCCTTCACCGTGATTAGAAGATTATGTTTCAAGTTTCCAAAGACACTAAACTATTACGGTCCTTCTGTGTCTGTTTTTGTTATGTATTAAGTATTCTGCAAAAGTAATGTAATTTCCATGTACGTCAAGCTTCGTGTCTCTACAGAAATCATTCTTTTCACATATATCTACATCATCCAATGATTATTTTTCAACTTCCGTCATAATGGTTGCAAGGAACATAATAATAAAAATTAAACTATTAGTGGTTGCCTTTTATAAGTGGGGGATAGGGAAAACAGTGCATTTTTGAAATGAAAAAGATATACCAACATTTTTCACATTCAACAAGACTAAAAAATGTCAAATTAGTTAACCTTATATGTGATAAGTCTTGTTTATGGCCTTCTAATAAAAATTTCACATGTTTTAATGTCATCTTAACAACTGAATTTTTATTTTAACCCTTAGTAAACATATTTTAACCTTCACTGACATGATTGATTTTTAATGTTATCAATATTAAATATGGAAAAAAACCACATTGAACATATTATATAATATTAACTTTTTTCATTCGAAACAGTAAATACATTTTAGCTATTTCAATTCAAATATGTGACAGATTTATTTTATAATTGATCACACATTCAAAATGAAAAAAAAAATTCCATAGAATATGTTTGCATAAATATAGTGTATTTTAATTTATTAATAAAATAATAAAATTATCTTAATTAAATAAATAATATTCATTAATATGTAATATATATAACTTCACGTTTAAAAAAACTAATGAAATAGATTCTTATAAATACATAAAATGGAAATGTAGTTTAAAATAGAAACCTTTATTTTCACTATTCATCACAAAATTTAATCGTTTCAAAAAATAAAAAAAGTTAACCCTATGATATTTTTTTCAAATTGATTCCAAAAAAATAATTTATTTTCTCATATGAATTTTATATAAGTGGATAGAAAATTAATTTCATGATTATTTTCAATGAAATTGAATATTATGTTTTTGATAAAGAAATTATATTCCAAGAATATAAAGAGTTTACAAAAGATTAAGCATATATTTGTGAATATATTTTATTTACATAAATACATCATAATAATTATATATTTTTGGGATAATATTATTTATAAAAAAAAGTATAACAACTATCTAATTTCGATCATACTGAAATAAATATATTAATAGTATATCATGGTTCTTTAAAACATGTTGTTTGATGTAAGGAAGGGTTTTAAAAAAGTATTTAATTAAAAAATATTACATAAAAATATTATGGTTTTACATAATGTTTCATTATAAACTACTTTTTATTAATAGGGACATAAGGTTCTATTAGGATGATGAATCAACTATAGTGAGGGGAGGATAACAAAAATCAATTTTAGAGAATCTATATTCGGTAAAACTATATTTGGTGATAAAATTTTAATATAAATGGGATGAAAATATGAATATGGATGAAATTTATAATTTCACACTTACTAATTATGATTACCTTTGATTCCACCATCTAGAAAGTTCCTTCCACTAGCTAGCCGATGGGTGTGACCAAGGTTCTTGCACGGTCACGTAAGCCACCAACTAGCATGCCGATGTTTGAAGAATTACTTCACCCATATGAATTCATATAGTGGTATAGTAAATTCCTAATACTAAGTCAACGACACATTTATAATGATGGTGGATCTTTCACTATAAACTAACAATCATATTCCCTCCACGTGCTAGCAAGTGAAAACCTACTACGAACTGAAAACTAAAAACTGACCCCTAACAAAATAATTCTCCCAACATGGAAGGTAATAGATAATAAAATAAATAGTAAATAGTGAAACATAACCATCTATTAAATACCATTTACTAGGGAAACTATATTTATTTGGGTACCATACTAATCATGATATTGGTAAAAACCTAAAGTGGTTGTCCAAACTGGAGGTATGATTCATAATTAAGTGTATTTATTTTATGTTATGTTTTACCACATTAAAACCATATATAAAAATGGTCATGATATAAAAATATAACCATCCAATTACTAAAATTTAATTATATATGTGTAAATAGCCTTATTCATATCTATTCCATCCAATAGAAAATACAAAAATTATCATCCGTCTATACAACCTGCCATCTCAATATTGTAGTGTAATTAGTTATTCAAGATCAAACAACATGGTTGGTATGAAATATTGATCTAATATGTATATTTTTATTATTATAGACTTATATTTTTGAAAATTATTGATTTCACTGATGTTCATTCCCTTCCATCTAATAATAAATGATAATGTATTTTATTTGTACAGGTGGGATACCGCATCCATGTTGTGTTGCAAATAATTTTTCATGTAATCTATTCAATAATGAATATAAAAATATTTATTTAATTTATATGATATTTATATGATAATTTACCATTAATTATATTATAGAATAGTGATCAAGAATAAAATACATCCCCTAACAAACCGAAATATAAAAGAAAAAAATTGTTAGGATAATATAGAAAAAATTTAAATAACTATTTATTAATAAATTAAAGTGGGTTATTGCGATTTTAAGGTATTTGATATTACAACATTTTATATTTTTTAATATATACTTACAATAAATGTAAATGTATTATATATGAATTTGAAATTAATAATGTTATAATTTAGACCTACAATAAGGGATTATTTCTCAATCTAATTTTAATTTTAGATTATAAATGTTTACGATTAACTTTAGAAAATTTTATTATTATTTGTATTTAATATCCCATATATTTTATTATTATATATTTACTTATATATTTTTAATTATTATTTCTATTTTAACATTCTTTTCACTCAAAAAGAATAAATAAATGTTTTTGGGGAAAAGCGACTTACTTTTTCCATTCAATTGGGAGTATTTTTATTCCATATCCATATTTAGTTTTAATAGTTTAAAATAATTTTTACAATATTATACATTTATTTAAATAGTTCATTTATACCCATATCAATATTTTTATAAAATTGTAAACAAATATTAATCTATTTGATTTCTGATCATAGTAATTTTTATAGATTATGTGAATGAAACCATTATTTTATTTCTTATCATGTAAATGAATATTCATGACATTAAAAATATTATTTTTATGAAGAATACACTACGTTGTTTCATGGTTTATATAAAAGTATCTGGTTCTCCTAAAAATATCGAAATTTTGAGATTTTAAAAAAATTACTTAAAAAATGGTATTATCGTCATGAAATGTTAAAGGGATATTTTAAATATATTATAATCTATATAAAAATATTTGGAATAATATTATGATTTATTATGGACATAATATACTTATCAAATTACATATATTAACCAGTTAATCTTTTCATACAATAGTTGTATTCATTAACTAAGGAAAATATTAAAATTTAATATTCTATATTTTCAATAATAATATTAATGTTTATTATGTATTGAATTTTTATTCATACATCAGTTTTATTCCTAATAAGAGTATTCTATATGTGGAAGAAAATTTTTATGATCCCACTAACCAAGAACTGTCTACCCAACCAATGGGAGCACAGTCTGACCCCCATGTTAGATTTTCTTCCAAACTACTAATGTAAAAAATTATGATGATTAACGAGGACCAGCATTGTCAATGAATTTCAATATAGTTTATCTGATTCAAGGAATGTGGTCCATGTCCTTCTAAAAACGGTTGTCAATATTCAATGAATACTGGTTGAACACATAATTCTACACCTATCCCTGCCAACAATGCTTTTGGGAAATAGAAATACCATAAGAACACCACAATTACATTGAGTGTCTTATTTGTTTGATAGAATTTATAGATGAATGTAGTACCCTAATCCATTGTTATTTTAATCCATATATTATATTTTTCTATTTTAAAACTCTTATTACCAAAACATTGAAATAAAAATATGTTTTTTCTTATTGTAGTGAGAGATCCATAATATTAGTTGTTTTATTTTATGTGTTGGTGTTGCCTTATTATGGGCCCACTCAGTATTTTGGAGGGTGAACTACTCAGGTAGTTATCAAAAACTCTATGGAAACCATATATTGTATTTTTACATTATGGATCCATCAATATACATAAAAACCATAATCATCAATTCCATTACAAATGTTTCTCTGTTTAGAATAAGAAGATAGTTATCGACCTTTTAAAAATACTAAAATGTTGAAATTAGTGGGCCTATGAATTCATCACTATATGGAAATTACATACTCACAAAAAATGTTTCCCCTGCATGATAATTTACCAGATATATATATAGTGACACACTTTTCTGAACTATAAAAAATGTTAATCACTTTAAAATAACAATTTAGAGTCCATAAGTTCACAAAACTGAAAAAATACCATTGGTAATATAATAAAATAATAAAAAAAAATTATGTCATGTAGCTACTAAAATAGGAATAAGTTTTGGTATGGTTGACACTACCACATTCACAAAAAATCAGACACTATGGTTTAGTGAGGTTATTGGATACGATTATATATCCCAACACCTCCCATGGAGTGTTAGTGGTAGGAAAATATTACTCCTCTAAAGGCTATAAAAGATAATGGACTCCAATAATATTTGGACACGAGAATAGAAATCTAATTATTTCTAAAAGTTAATCTTCCCAGATATATCCTTACATCCTTGGAAAATAATCACTTAATGATTCCTTGATTTTGGATTCCCTAGGTAGAAGGATATAGAGATAATCATTATTATTTAACCTTATATAGGATATTGTTCCACACCATAATAGCCTAATTTATATATGTGTAGAAAAATAATTTAATCTAGACATTGTGACATTGAAAAAAAAATCATCATAAGTGTCCTATGCTATAATTATACAACCATAGGGGGAATATGACTACCTAGAAGTCCAAAATAAATGATATAAAAATTTCGATAACATGATGCCTTGGAATATATTTGATATGGATTATTCAATTATAAAGGCCTAATAAAATTAATTGTCAATGGATGTAGTTTTCATGGGTCCATTAATGGCCACACCATCATACCCTTCCTCTCAAGGTAGATGTAATACATAGAAACATGATAGGGTGTAGGAAAAGGTGATTCAATGAACCTCTAAAAAATAATAAACTATCTTGTATTTAATACACAAATAATTTTTATAATGGGGAACACATATCTAAATCGAATCCTCATCTTATAGGGAATCCGTTTTTTCTCTTTTAATACCATTAAATTGATAGAACCATTATCGAATAAAAAATATTCATATGATTCATTGTTCTTAAAACATAACTGGGGGCCCAATATAATAGATAATATAAGTTAAGGGAACTTTAGGAGAAACAATATCACTTAATCTTCTTATTTCTACTAATATCCATATCAATGTTATATGTGCCTCTGAATTTCCAGAGTAATGAAAAGTTATGAGATTTTACAATATTTTCAAGATTAATAAATAATAAATTTTATAGTGTGTTTCTAACTCCTCACCAAAGTATTAACAAAAATAAATCAATGATTATTTTTTATTATTAATTTTGGAAAATATAAAATATATTTTAAATTAGCTACTATAAACTAAAATTACAGTATCACAGTATCAATAAAGAATATAAAATAAAATAAAATTTAGAAGCATAATTCCTCCTTATGAATCCCATAATTATGATATATAGAGGTAATTATCTTAATTATGGTTTTACATGGATAAATCCCATAATAAACTCAAAATATTATGGTTGGATTGAAACTATATACATGATATGGTCATGTTCAAGAGGATTTTGACATGATCTATCCCAACTGAATTGAAACTCGAAATTGTGATAAAAAATTATGTAATGATTATTTCATACATGATGATCATAAGTAGTTTTTAATAAATAGTAACATTATATTATCTTCTTAAAAAATATTTTTATATGTATATATGTCTGGAATATTTATTTTTTGGAGAAAATATTTTTTTATCAGTTATCCATATGTTTAAAAAAAATATTCCCAAAAAATTGGTATTTTATATAGAGAAAATAAAATTAAAATAATTTAATAATCATAATATATAATGATATTGTTAATAATTAGTTAATACTATGTTAATAATTAATTTATAGTAAAATAAGTAGTTTATATACAAAAATTATTTTTCTAAATAATTCTCCTCCCTATATATTGTATTTGTAATTAAAAATATGTTTTATAATACCTCAAAATTTGAAATAATAATAAATGACATCATTTATAGATTTATCTTGAAAATATTAACATATTAATTTATTATTTTTTCCTAAAATAATATTTTTTTTGAATAATGAAAAATAATGATTTTTACTAATACCAGCACCTTTAGGACATTATTATATGACAATTCCATAATTATTTTGTGTGAAAAATTAAAAATATATTTTATTGTGTTAAATGATTTTTTTATAAAATACTATGATGATATATAATACCCATGTTTAATTATATTGAGAATGTATGGGAACATTTAAGAAAAATAGTTTTCTATTAGTTTAAATTAATAAAATATTCACATGGTGGAATTATTTGTAAAACATATTATATTGTTTATAAAATTTTAATTTTATAAGAATTTTTTTACAATTTCACTATAATCAATATCCTTTATAATTTTATCTCAAACATAAATATTATTATTAGACTACATTTTTTAAATTGATTTTTAACTTTTCTATTAAATAATACTAAAATTTATTCATATAAATAATCTGTTTTTATATGAATTAATTATTTTAAAAAAATTCCAAATAATTATATATATACACATATATATATGTATATTTAATTTATTCCAATAAAATTGGCTTCCAATGGTGATGGTTATGTTACCCTAGTAAGGTAAAATTATCATAGAAGGGGTTTAAAATTTTGAAAAATGTGAAAATAAGTTAAAAATAGTTTTAATTAGATGTTGTAGTTAGTATTTTACTTATATTCATTATGCACACCATTAATGGAAATTTTTTCAAAATTTGTCTTTAAGTATTATTTTGGTATTTTTGAGAAAATATGATTTTTTAAGGAAAGTACCATATTCCTAACCTATAAAAGGATACCTCCTCCTCCAATTTTCACCATAAATTCCAATTTATTTTTCAAATGAAAATTTTATGCTAGTTTCATTTAAGAACCATATTAAGGTACTTTATGCATTGGTCTCACCAAAATTCCAACATATGATGTCTTAATAACTTACCAAAGGGTGATTTTTCAAGGGAGAGATAACACTCTCAACCCATCTTCTTTAGAAATTCACATCTCCTACTACCCCTAAAATCTCCTCTATCCATCAAGTAATGATAACACCTAAATTTTTAACATTATTAAATTTTTATTATACTCATTTAATATTCATTTTATAAAATAAAATTATTCAGATAAATAAAAATTATATTATTTGTGTGCGCGCACTATCGCCTCCATGACTGAAATGTTTTATTTTTAATGTACACATAATATAGACAAAAATAAAATGATAGTTTATATTTTAAAAATGAAAATTTTAAATTATTAGAATATTATAATTAACTAATATGAACATCTAAATTTTAAAATATAAAAAATATTTATACTTTATTTAACCCCTGTCAAAGTGCATGTCATGATACCTTTCTTACTAATTGATAATATTGGAACAGCCATTGAAAAATTTAAAAGTGTTATAGTTCTTCAATAATATTTTAAATTAATATATATATATATATATGTGTGTATATATATATATCATTAATTAATTTTAGTTCAATATTGACTAGGTTAAGAAAATGGAATCTTTTATAATGAAATTAACCAAACAACTATGAGTTACTGAGTTAAGTGAAAATTATATTGAAAATAAGTTGTAAAGCAATATATATGAACCTTTTAGGATTATATATATATATATTATTTTCAAATTATATATAAAGTTAAAACTATTTAGTTATTCAGGTATTTATGAGAATGTTCAGAACACTTTAAGACTATAGATATGGGTTTCATGAAAAAATATCCTTCTTTGGGAATTATTTTAATTTATTCCCATAGTTTTTTTGTAGTTTAAAAATGTGTTATATAATATAATTTATTAAAAATATTCGTGGAATTTAATGTTTACCTTATGTATTTGATTGTTTCAACTGTGTTTTAAATGTTTTTAATTCATAAGGGATCTTTCACACCTCCTTTATGACTTATCAGTTATTAATTCTTTTTTACTTTTCTAAATTTTTTTAATGGTAAACTATTGGAAATATTATATGTTTTTATATATGTCCCGAACATATATTCATAGTTTAAATAAAATTTCATTGATAGGGTAATGCATGTTTCAATTTCTCTTAAAATTTCACACTATTATGTAAACCTAGTTTAAGGAAACATTAATATATCCTTTACCACATCGACCATGAGACCAATGAAATAATCTTAAATCATGATTTGGATTGAAGATTCCCATATATTTTATTGAGAACCCACTAGATCTGATTAAATATTTTTGGAAAATATTAAGTAATTTTTTTCTATAAAAAAGATATGTTATTAATTTCATAATCAATTACCCATGTTTTACATTTTTATTCATTTTACCCCTAGATATTTATCACGAAATTTCTATATTGGAACTCTTTATTAAGGAAAAGTTTGTATTTTTCAATAATGACAACTAAAATATATTTAATACCATCTTTCTTGGGAATCCATAAGATTTGGCATTCAATTTTCCCAAAAATCAAAATTATGAAACCCATATCCTTCTTAAGTGATTGTTCAAGCTTATTGATTATGAATAGTTTCTTTTATATATTTGAAATTCATATGTAAAATTTTCCATATGTGATTTGTGAGACATGAATTATATATCCACATTTTAAGTTCTTTAGAGATTTATATATCATTATATATTATGTATGGAATTTAGGAGTGAACCTAATCTACTAAGGGCCTTGTCTAGAATGATTATTTAAATGGGTGGATGAAGTTAATCACCCATGATACATTATCTACTACATGATGATGGAATTGCGTGTGATGTTTGAATTATGTATATGATGTCATTTTTATATAGTTTCCACATATACTGTGAGTCCATGATATAATTATTTCCATTCCATTGGAAATTTTAATGAGAATATGTACATTTAAAGTATGATATCATTTTCTCCTTTAACTCTCATATAATGAATTATTTCCATGTTTCATCCATTATCAGTCTTTTAATCTCACTCCTTTCATTATGTATGTTTTCCAGGACACTATTTTTCTATTTTATAATATTTATTGGAGTTAGGATCACTCTATAGAGATTAAAATGATGAAGTTTTTTTGATGTAATAATTTATCAAATCATCCAATGGCAATAGAAATCTTGATCCATTCATTTTATTATTGGGAATATATGTTCTAAATCATCTATATATATGTTTTTATAGTTTGGGTCAATATAGACTATATCATAGTATATTCTAGTAGTTTTTTTATATTGGTATTAGAGAACATTATCGAAATCCCTTGAGACAAGTATATTGGATAACTATACGTATATGATAACATCATGGATTTTTTAGGTAGAGATAATATTTTATTCCTAAAATGAAATTATTTTTTGGATTCAAATGTTAATATAGGTATATAAAAGATACAATTACCATTAAAAAAATTTAATATGGGTTATTAAATTGATTTCCAAAAGGTGTTTGAAAATAAGCCTAACTGCCCTCCTTTTTTTGACCCTATCAGGGGATATGCTTGGGTAAATAATATTCTTTCTAAGATCCACATGGAATGATTCATTTTTGAGTAACATAGAGGGACTATGTTTTGAATACTAATGTAACCCAACATAATGAAACCAATATTAAATTGAGATTTATATTGGTTTAATTGAAGGAATTAAAAGAAAACATGATGATCAAAAAGGGAAAATAATTTTTCCACTGAAATACTTTTAAGTTATTGATTATTATAATAACAATATAATGTTTAGGGTGCATAAATAAAATTGACCCTAATTTTTTTAGAGATGTCCCGAACCTGAAAAAACATAGTTCACCATATATTTTTGGGATAATTTGATAATCTCTTCAAAGATCAACATACATTAATCGTATATAAACATATAACTATGGTGATTATCAAAAAACTAGAATGAAACATAATTAATAATGTGTTATAAATTTAAAACATGAGTAAACCAATGAAGAGAATGGTTGTGGATCATGAAAATTTAAGAATAGTTGATATAGAAAAAATGTAACATTAATCCACATACATGTCAATAAAGTTGGGAATATAGAGCATGTAAATTTACTTATAGAGACTAGAAAAAGAATTATTTTTGGAAGAACGGGTCATAGAATATAAATCTAAAATAGAATTTTTTAGATCTCTATTAGAATTATGGGAGTGGAATGGAATTATCAAAATTATAACAATCAATCCAATGCCTTATGTGTGGAATACATGGTAATTATAAAATCAATTTTTATAAATCAATTAATGAATAGAATAATAGTAATTAACAACCAAGAAATATAATAGAACAATGAGGATCCACCATATTGACAACTAATGTGGTGGATTATAGTAAATAAATACATCAATATGGAATTTTGAAAATAAAATCCTTATTTTTTCCACTCAATTATGGCTGTATTTGTTTCTTATTGTTCCACCATGACATGTTATTTATTCAATAAAACAGAAATTAATATGATTCTTCAATTATGAAATCTCTTTCCCCTGAGGCATAATTCCTATTGGGGGTCATTCAAATTAATTTGAAATTAAAATAATAATATATGATCTATTTAAAAATTGGTCCCCTATTCACTAATAATGGATTTATTACCCAACAAATCTTCATTTATTGTCAAATAGAGTGTGGTGGAGGTAACAGCTAGAATCTATTATGGATAGTTTCTAATTTCAATGTAATTTTAGATGAAAATATCATATAATATTTTCATCATCCAATAATGCATCAATTATATGTTAATTCCATAATATTTCTAAAGAGGTTGAATGAAGAATAAAGATTTGGATATGGATACAAAGTATTATAACAACTACATATACATCTCAATATTGTGGTGATGAAAAAATGGGTTTCTCCACCATGTGAGATCCATTCCTAGAGAATATTAAGAATCGGGTTGGATTACCAAGAGTATGCAATTCCATTTTGTGTGAATGGGTTGAATTTTGGGTTTTTAAGTCCCTATATAAGAACATTTAGATCCAAAAATAAAGTGTATGGTGGGGTCATTCATCCAACAGAAACATATAGCATGCATGGATTCACAAAGCAAGAAACTCTGTAACTGGTGAAATTGATGGGAATACAGATAAGAGGATATGTTTTGAGGTTTGAATCACTTATGGGAGATATGTTTGAGAGGTTGTAGTCCATTGTGGTGGATGTTACTATTCATTAAAGGGAAGGGATGGGTTCAAATGTTGATATCAATGATTACTATAGGGATAATGGTTATTCTTCATCTACATCATCATTAATCACATCCTTATAACATGACAATGTCATTGAAGAAACCTTAGGGGTAAGATATAGGTGTGCATGTTTTATCTATTATAAGATCCATTCATGCTATTAAAAAAATGAAAAAACAGTCTTAACCCCAACCCATTTCATATAATTTAATAAAAATTTTATGTTGTATCATGATAATATAATTTTTATTATTATAAGATAATAAATATGATTTATACATATTTATAAAAAGAATATTTCATGACACCTTATAGTTATTCTTGTAAAACATTTCTAGTATACGGTTATTTAAATTATGACTATGAAATTCATTTATGGGGAAGAATAATATGCCCAAAGATTAAACTACAATTTATCCATAAGAAATAATAAATCAAAAATTTTATTTCACTTACTATACCAAATTGGAATGAATAATAAAAAATCATGTATTTGAAAAATTAATATTACTGGTAAAACATAATTGTTAATTAATCTATTAAAAATTTAATTAACCATATCAAAAAACCAATTAAGAAACTAAGATGAAATTCTATCTATAAGAATTAGTCTTCATAATGAAGCCTATTTTATAGATCTCAAAAGGGTTGAATCTTCTATATAGACTTTACAGATAAATTCTATTATGAATTCAATCAATTAATTTTTTTGTGATGTATTATAAGTGTATACTTCAATATTGTAGATATTTACACAAGATAAATGCAAGTAGAACCACCACACAAAACAATAATCAGAGAATATATTATTTTTAGGTCATAAAAATAGATCATAAGGTTTAATTTGTTTATATATTATGGTTATTACACATGGAATAAATTATATATATTTATAGAACTATCATGAATTTATATCTATTTCAACTTGTTTTTTTCACAAGTCACCTAATTCTAAAATATTATATTTTCTATAAAAATAATTCTTATTTCAATTTAGGGGGTTTATTATTTTTAATGAATAACATTATTTATTGATTTTATAAATAATTATTTAATAGTATAATATTTAAAAAATTTCAGAAAAAAGGTTTATATACCAAATTCATTTTCTTAAATTAATTGTTTTTCACTACATTATATATATATATAAACAACGATAAACATGATATATTATATTTTATGAATTTTGAATAAATAAATAAATTTTTGAATTTATAATGATGATTTTAACACAATAAACTTCTTATATTTTTTCCTAGTATAATGGATTTTTTGTAGAATAACGAAAAATAATGATATATACAAATAATATCACTTTTGGGTAATAAATTTTCAAGTATTTCATGAATGTTTAAAAATTATAAAAATGATGAAAATTAAAATATTAAGTTTATAAAGATATATTTTTTATTTTAAATTATTAATTTTATATATGAAACCCATTTTTAATTTCATAAAATATTTTGGATATGTTTTAACAAAGACTATTTTTTATTAGTATCATTTGTTAAAATATTCATACGATTGAACATATTTGTTATTTTTTAATTTAAATTAAATATAAACTTATTAAAAATTTATTTTAATGTCAACTTACCCTATAATATTGATAGTTTAATCCTTTTCATAAAATATATCCTCAAAATAAAAATATTTCTGAAGAAAAAATCTTATGATTTATATTATTTATTAGTAAAATTAATTTCTATATATCCTAAAAAATTAATTTTATAAAAAAATTATATATTTTTAGTAAGTGATATAAAATAAGTTGATATTTTCAATTTTAATTATTTCAATTGAAATTTGTTTTCATCTAAGAGTGTAGAGTAAAAACTGTAGGGTTTAAATATGGTAATGGGTTTTACATTAGTAGAAAAGGTTATAAAAATTTAAAAAATTTCCATAATAGTTTTTTAAGGAAAGAGGATAACCATAATCTCATTCCCCAAACCATTAATTTTTTTATTCTTTGGCATTGAAAAATAGTGTAATATTATTTAGAAGTATTGAGTTATTATATATGTTTCATTTTCATCATTTAATAAAATTAGCCACATCATGCCCTCTTTTAAAACCATTATAATTCTTTAGATAAAAAACCTTATTAACCCCTAGAAACACTTCCCATTCATTATAGTAAGTTTTTTATAATAATTTACCAAGATATGAAGTCCTAAGGACATTCCCATATGATAACATCTGTGGGTGAGGTAATACTCTCAAGCAAGAATCTCACGATCTTTTCATATTATATGCCCCTAAAATACACTGAATCCATGAAGATATAAAAATAAAATCATTTAGACTATAAGGATGTGTTATTATACTAATGTAGTCATCATTTAATAATTTCATAATATGTTTTTGAGAAAAATAAACACAACATTATAATTGTTATTTCGAATAATACCTCCATGAAAAACATGCTTTCAATTCCTAGAACATCAAAAATAGGAACAACTAAATTTATATTAATTTTTAAAAATGATATTTTTGACACTATTATAATCCAATAACTATTATATAGGACCATATAAAGGTAAAAAAAAAATTTTATATTAAATTCTACCAAATTAAAAGGAGATATCAGGGAACCTTGAATAATTTGGATCAAAAACAAGATATCCTACAAATATGTTTTGTTATTTTACCAATTCAATAATAAAGAAAAAACATATAATCTTATTGGGATAATTAATTTATTTTAAAACACCTTTTACCATGGTCAGAATAATAAAAATTTCATGATGATGTTAATAGAAAAATGTAGAGTAAGAAAAGACGCGAAAAACTATATCAAAAATTAATGATAAAAGATAATATTTGAAATTTTGAAAAATAAATATACATGAATAATGTTACTGAGAATATATCTAATGATCCTATTTTAAATATTCAAGAATTTATGTATAAGTGAAGAAATCATTCATACATGAGGTAAGGTTTTCATCTAAAACATTACTTATTTGGAACACATTTACTTTTATTTTCCAAATTTCAATTAAATCTTTTTTATATTTCTAATTGGACAAATATAATAATGGGTTTTATTTGTCTTGATATTTTAACATCAAAATAATTTTATATATATTTTAAGGGGTTTTTGTCATAATTTTTGTTAAGCCTTAATTGATCTACCATAACTCATTCACGACTAAAAGGATTTACATTCTATTTCTTTTTTTCCAATTATGTGATGTTCATATCATGATCCTATTTTTTGTATATATTAGTTACATAGAATTACCTAGTTAAATAAAATTTTAATTTATTTGATCATACATTATTTTACTTCCAATAAAAATTAACAGTTTTCAGCAATCTTGATTTATGGGAATATTCTTATTTCTTATCTAACGTCATCCATAACAACCATAAAATGATATTTTAGAAAAAATAATGTCTAGAAATAAATTATTTTATTAGGAACCATCATGGATTAACTATGGTTGTATGGAAATCAATAAGGCATTTATTTTAAAAATAGTATACTTATTTGAAAAAGAAGAATCCATGTTATATGATTTTATAATTTTTTCTCCATGATAATTATCACAAATTTTTTCATTAGAACTAACGATACATAAAATGTTTTCATTTTTAAATTATGAGTGTTACAAATGATTTTTTAACTTTTTCTCTTGGGAATCCATATGAATATTCATTTGGTTAGTCCCTATATCATTATTATAATATTGAATTACTTATATTGGGTTTGATTGTTTTGATGGTTTATGTATGGTCTTTTTTCATAATTTGTAACACATATATATGATATTTATCATGTAATAGGTGGGGATAAAATTATATATCCCTCCAATTTATTAGTTAATGATTTATATTCCATGATATATTATTAAAAAAAAATTTTTGTGCCTAATATATCATGATACTTTACCAACTATGTTTATATTAATAGAGGGTGAAACAAATTTAATATATAAAATTTTCCAAATTATTTATATGGTCATAGTTGTTAACCGTGATGTATGAGTATTATGTATTGTATTATTTTAATGCCAAATATTTTAAGATTATATTATTTCATGATTTAATTTCTCAATAAATATTTTCATGATTTTGGTTATTATATTTATGATATAATGTTTTTCCACATAAGTATTATGTAATTACATTGTTCCCTATAAATTCCCTTAATGAGATTTTAGGTCATAGTTTTCTTTATTATTTCACCACTGTATAATATATTGTGTTATAGGACCAATAGTAGTTAGGAAAACTATATTGAGTTCTAAATAATGATATTGTTTTCATTTTTAAGAGGATTTAACTGTGCATATAATCTTCTATGAAATCTGAACCTATAGATAAGTTGATTCTATTGTTGGGATATTATGTTTGAAATAATTTAATAAATTTTTATAAACGTTAATCTAACTATAGTATTTAATTTCATTAAATCCAATAGTAACCTTGAATCACCATGGAATCCTATGGGGTCCATCTCAATATGATTTTTTAAAAGGCCTTTTAGAATATTGTAAATTGTCAATACATATGAGAAAAGTTTGCTGACCAGCCAAACTGGCCCTATAAATAGAAAAAAGTACACTATTTGTGGGACAAGAACACAGGAAATTTGCACTATTTGTCAATTCCCAAAATCTATAAGCTAAAAACCAACCCCATATTGAAAAACATTCACAAATTATGCTGAAGTGTGACATTTATAAATATTTTACTTCTAGCCTATCCAAAATATCAGTCATATATTATATTCACTATGAAAATGACCTCATATAATTATTAATGAAGGCTCTTCATATTACCCATGAATTTTGGACAGAAGTCCTCCAAGATATATTATAATAAGAAAATACTTCCTCATTTTAATGTCATACTACAATATTATTTATTGAATTAGATTGGGACACAACTATAATGGAAGGAATATTACCAATTTAGGTCTAATAAATCTTGATAATTCTATCAAATCTAATTATTTGGCTGACATCAGGTCCAATATCAATCTTATCCTTGCATGGGAACATTGAAAATTGATTTATGGTTTGGATGATTTGTATCCCTTAAATTTCTACCATCCATTTCTACAAAATAAGAAATAAAAAACACTTAATATAGATAAGATTCAAATTAAAAATCCATTATATGGTATATAATAGTGATTTTATGGTAATTCATAATGACATAACATTTAATGTGCAATTAGAGGGAGTTGGACTCCTATCCATATAGAGCTACGATCATCATGATATCCATGCCTCAAAACACTTATACTAGAATTTTTTGCGTACATTTTTATGGTTGTCACCCTTTAAATATTAAGAATCACAAGATATACTATATTACTTCTGAATGAGAGAAAACACAAAATAGTACTGATGATGAAATAGAGTCCACTACTCCAAACATTTTGGGAACCACCCCAACTAACACATCGATCTTAATGGATGATGATTATATAACATCCATTAATATGATAAAGGAAAAAATAAATATCCAAGGATCCTCTATACATAAAGATAAATGTTGTCCATGTTTACTAAAAATAGTTGCACTATAAAATAAATTTGTTAGAATTCAATCAGATCAAACATTGAAATACTAACACTAAATATAAAAATGCTGAAATAGGCGATGATAATTTTTTTCCCTCAAAACCATTGGAAATATTTTCATTGTCATCAAGGTGGTAATTTACATCCATATCCATGGAGGGTAATAATGATACACTAATATCGCATCCTAAAAATTGAGGATATAGAAACATATATTTCTTATGAAAATTTTTATACATCATCACTACATGGACTCCATAAAACATCCCCATATTTCATGGATATTGAAATTTCCCCTAAATATATCCGAATAATAAAAACATTACTTTTTGACCAACAAACAAAGATGATGAGATAAAAAATGAAGTTGATGACTATTGTGAGAGTCCTCCAATATTCAAAGAAGGAATGTATTCCGTAATTTTAAAACATAGACAA
The DNA here is from genome assembly GCA_963277665.1 of Viscum album. Classification (NCBI taxonomy): domain Eukaryota; kingdom Viridiplantae; phylum Streptophyta; class Magnoliopsida; order Santalales; family Viscaceae; genus Viscum; species Viscum album. Next base: position 1,612,784,747 of record OY728156.1, on the reverse strand, counting down.
GTTAATTTTGATATGGAGGAGGACCTAACACTAACATTAATATGTGACACTATACCCAAAAAGAGAAGGGTATAAATATCATATTCCTTAAAAGAACTGTTATATGTTTACATATAAATATACTTATATTCTTGGGTTGCATTATAATATAGGCACCAATATTCTAGGAATACAATATGATTATCATGGTTTCAGCAAGAACAAGGATGAAGCATCTATGACATTCTACTAAGGAAAAAATATTGGAATATATTCTTAATAAGTCATGCATAATCTATTATATTCAATACACATAATGGATCACCAACATTTTCTCCATTATTTAAATAAATTTGAATATATTTTTTATTTTTGGGATCTCTAATGGAACTACCTGAAATATGATTTTTTAAAAATGATCACAAAACAAATCATTAATATAATAACATTCTTCAAATACTTTTAATTATTTTTAAGGTAATAGGGTAAAAAAAGATCAATATGGCCTAGAATTATTGAAGACAAGCTATTTCAAATCACCATATCGTATGTTCTTGTATCGGGTTATTCCCATCAGGTTAGGAAATGATGATTCCATATAAGATAATGCTATGAACTACATCACTAATCTCCTTTTTATCATTAGTGAGTTATATGTTTTTGACCTAGTGGTTTAATATAGGAACCCCATAATCATATTATCGATCGTTAAGAATATTATTGGTGAATCTACTTCATAGTTAATCCCATGTAGTTTTATTTTTTGGTAATGTTATGAATATTCATAAACATCGTATTATTTCATTATGACCTAAATTTAGACCCCATGTATATTAGTTTGATCATTCTAATAATATATGATGTTAATGAATCATCCTATAATACTCACTATTCTAGACCCCAACCATCGATCCATATTAGGAGATGTTGGTATTTCTACCCAATTCTAACAATAGATTTCTTGGAATTCTCTAGGATGTTCCATGAATGTTGAAAAAATGACATCATCAACAATCATCCCTAGGATGTATTTTCTACTACAATTAGTATTAGATATTTTTGGTATATAGAATATATTTAATGAGACTATATCTCATATCTATAAGAAACATCAAGTAAAACATACTACTAATTAATTATTTTGATAATAATCATATGTTATTTCTAACTAGGAATTTTGGATGAAGACCATCATCCACTCATTTATGTCTAATATCATCATAATATATTGTCCCCCTCTCAGAAAAATGAGGGAAGATGGGTTTAAATTATATAGGTTGATGTAAAAAAGTCTATTTGAAGAGTATAACATTCATTAAGACTCCTCCTACTATCACTCAATAATGAATTTATAAATAAAGGCCATTAATATGACTCTGTCCAATATACACCAGAAGATGTTGAACAACGACATGAAATCATGGCCAAACAATCTTATTCATTATTTTTACTCTAAAAATACAATAATATTCAATTTAATGCAATAAACCTCATATTTTGTTATATATAGAATATAGGTAGTTCTACACATCAATTTCCAGTAGTCATCACTCTATACAACCATCTATATACATCAATATGAATATAAAAAATAAAATAGGTGTCTATATGAGTAATGGAGACTCAATGAGACAAATTTGTTCTCACAAAAAACCAATTAGTCCATAATTACTATATCATATTCAATATAAGTGATCTTTTATAGTCATGCCTTCAGAGTGAGATGGGGTTAGAAGTCATAACTCTAATGATTCTGAGGATTAAGCCTCCGAGACAGAAAAAAATTGGACGAACCAGACATTATAAATAATTTATTTCTCATAATAATATTCCCTAGTCGTGATGGATGAGGAGTGTATCACGAACCATACCTCTAAAATGATTCTATATAAACATATCACATGAGATTCATATCTTCTAATAAGTCTTAGAAACATGAATTTAAATTGATTGAAATAATTTCTTAGTTGAATGACACTACACTATATTGTATTCATCCTTGTTTCCTAAACATAAACTACATGACTATAGGGATTCTTCTATATGGAATCAAACAACACAGATCCCTATACTATTATACATTGCATTAAAATTCATGGAATGTACCAAACCACATTAACATAAAATTTAATAGAATATAATCCCTATCACATTTTGTTAAACTATATAGTTGATATCCTTCATTCATGAGTCTTAAATAGTGGGCTACATTCAATTGAATAATTCCTCTATGTGTGAGTATAATATGTGAATTAATTCATAGAGAATGGTCTATTTCATTTATCAACATCAAATGACAACAACCCCCTTTAAAATATATATGAAAATTATTTTTATAGGGGGTCCTAAAAAAATATGAACTATGTGATAGTTGTTTCATATTTACAAATTAAACATAGTGATGATGGAATTCCATGTCTACGTCCAAGCTAAAAATTCCAAAAATCGCCTGAGTCTAGATTTTAAATTGTGGTTTTGGCCACCTCAAATACAATAAGTTATCGTGATGACCTTGCATTTGGACGAAACTAAATTTTCCTTCCACATTATATATTCTCAATATATGCTTTTTTAGGGGTTGGGTTGGTGGTAGAATGACTTCAGTATTCATGATTCACATCCCCGCAATTTATAAAGTGATTCCAAAAAATTGTATCCAATTTATTAGAATGAATTTCATCAAATAAAAGTTTGTATATACATGATACATATATTCCTAGACGCCCTCAATATATATATCTTCATACTTATTTCAACGATAAAGTCCCCAAATTTATGAAAAAATAATGTCTGGAGTCTGGACTATATTATATACGTATTGACATCAGAATCTATATCCTATGCCAAATTACAATTTATAAAAACAAATGTTCCATTGATACTAATGTTTGGATTGGACATAGGAGCATGTAGTAATGATTAAATCATGATTTTCAATATGTAGAATTTTATGATTAATAGACATGAATCATAGTTTTGGAGTACCATTTACATATATATACTACTTCTAGATTCCCACTTACACTCTGATAATACATTAAATATTTTTATATTATTTCATATCATTTTCAAATACATAGAAAATCCATGAACTCCCATTATAATCATATACATGAATTCTAATCAATGAACCTAATATTTATTACTATATGGAACCCTTAAAATATATCTTGTTTCCATTAATCATTGATTCCTTAAGGAGAATCCATATAATTTTTCTCATGGATCATTTTAGTGAAAACCCCCCTTGAAATTTTTCTTAACATATTACCCTGAATTTTATGAAATATGGTTACCTTTCAAAAAAAATATAAACTTCATGGTATATGATCCACCATGTATGACCATAAAATAACCAAAGAAGCATTATACACATGTCACAATAACAAAATTGAGAGCATAATCCATGTAAGGATTCCTAATGGATGTTCACACATTTGAAAACCAGTAGGATGAAAGGACTCTTTGTTATCAATATATCCAAATGTTTTGAATTTCCAAATTTATATTAAAAAATTATTTCCTATGTTTCCAATATCTACAAGGTACATTTTGCATCTAGGATTTACAATCCTTGACCATTCCAACAATTAAATTAAGTAAAATTATCTTTTACATTAGGGATTTTCCTATCTTCAGAAATTTCACACCTCCAAGAGGGTTATAAATTGAGGTGAGAACCACTATTTTGTTTCCATACATAAGACTATGACTTTGTAGTTATATTTTGAGAACTATAAATGTGTTGAATAATATCCCATTTGGGTACGTACTGACTTTATGATCATATATACTAGGCTTAAAATAAATTTTTCATCAATGAAAAAAATATAAAATTTAACATAGTTTTTGGATCACCGTTCCTTACATAACATGAAATTGTTTAGTTTTACTATTCAGCATCCATTCCAATCGATAATACATTAGACGTCATCCTTATATTTTAGGAAATTCATGTTTATTATTGAATTATTTCCCCCATTCATTAGAATCTCGAAAGGATAACACCCCTTCTAGATACACGATTGACAAATACATATAAGAATATCCATTAATGATTTTTTACCATCATTCATATGAGATTAATGAGAAATACCTCCATTTCATTTTCACCACTCGATTTTAAAAAACACATGTCATGTTACCAATACATGAGATCTAAATATATGTTTGGGTCCTTGGTCGTTGACCCTGAACCATAATCAACCTACAATATTGTTATAAAAGAATAAAATTTCTTAATTTTCTCTATTCATATGTATGATCTATGTTAAAACTCTATAATAACATTGCTTTGATTGATAATTTCCCTTGTAGATATGTAATGACACCGAAATATAATATTCTCGGACTAATTAGTTTTTAAATTAACAAATAATTAATCATTCAATTAAATATTTTTGGCTCATTTATGGTTTTAAAGATACCCAATGACCCATAGACACAAAATATTTTTCCAATCCATGAATTCCACAAGTCCCTCATATATTTTCAAGCAATATCTTCATGGATTTTTTCATTAAACAATTACACACGGAATACATCCATATTTTTTTATTTTTTTCACCCTAATTCCAAGAAATTATTGAGAAGACAATGATGTGAGCATGTGTATAATTATAAAAGTGTAAACGTTATATAATGTGTAACACCCTGAGATTTTATGAAAAATAATCTTTTTAATTTAATTAATGTCTTGTGTTGTACGGTACACCAAAAGGATCTTTCACGACACAAAACCCTGACTTGGCTTGCATTACACTCAATCGCGACCTTCCTCGATAGTGCGTGTTGTACGCAATACCGGGTGTTACTAAACACCGATATATTATTATAATATTATTATGAACTAGCCATTATTAATAGTATTAACTAAATTTTGAATTTTATAACATTATTAATCATCATAAAAATTTTCTAGAACATGTTATAAGAACAAAATAATTTTTTCGGGTAAAATAAGTATTTTTCAAAAAATGCAGTTTTGCTGCCTTTTGATGGCGCACCAACTTTAAATCAAGTTTTTGACATTTTTATAAGTTAAATTTTACAAAATAAAATTATTATTTGGAATCAGGATATAAAATTTTACATTGGAAATTTTTTTCATATTATTCTGATAACTTTCATATTTTAATGAATAGTAAAAACACGCTATATTTTAATTAAAAACAACTTTTTTCATCGTAATAACTTATGTGGTTAAATTATAATATTGAATGGTTTTAGAGTATAAATAGAATATATTTTTACCATTTAATATAATTTATGTCATTACAATTGATTTTACCTTGAATTCGTTGGTTAAATCAATTCAATCTTTTGCAATGTTTTAAACAAAAACATGTTTTCTTTCAACAACAAGATTAATTTTAATTTAATTTCTGAAACTTTTGTGTATTGAATTTGGAAAAATGGATTCCATATTTGGAATCAGTAGGTCCAAATTATTTTAATAAGCTACTTTTTATTTTTGGGCTTTATGAATAGTAACTATGGTAAATTTTATTTACCATAGTTAAAGGTAAATCGGGTAATTAAGGGTAAATATAAGATTTTAAAATTAACCTAACATCTTCAAAAATCCTATTGGATGACTACAAGTCGACCCATATCACCTAATGGTCGGATTATAATCAATTAATGGACTTTTTTCCATGAAAATAACTTAATTATTATTAAAACCAAAGAAAGTGACAACATGTCACTCTCTTAAATCCTATAAGTATATTAATTTTAATTTAGTGATAATCTTCATTAAACATTAAACATGAATATTTTCCTGAAATCTAATGAAATTATCTACTTCATATAAATTTATTTATAATTTTTAGGTATTAAATAATTATCATTAATTTTGACACAATACGGATGCAGAATTCATTTTTTTAGTGAAAAATCAATAATATAGTTTTTATTGAAATATTAATACATATAAAAAGGCCCAAAAATCTACATAAAACTTATTAGTATTTTATATATAAATCCTAATCATCCATTGGGCTAATTGTGGACCATTTGGAGCCTTATTAAGATGTTTATGACACTTATATTATTTTATTTTTAATGATGCGAAAGTTGTCACCTTCATAATTTAATAAATATAACAATTTAAATATTGTGATTTTAAGATGATAAATTCGATTAAAATTATTTTTGTGAACTTTAATAGATTTATCTTCATCATAGGATTTTATTTGTAATTTTTATGCAACAAATAAGTATATTAAATAATTATAATAAAAAATGATGTAGTAATTATTTTATTAAGAGATAAACCAAATAAACGGTGTAAAAAATAATAAAATAAATATTATATGAACTATTTAATGTGATACACTAATTTTATTGAAACATATGACCTTTTAGGAATCTATTAAAGCTTTTATTTCAAACATATCGTCTGTATATATTTTATTTAAATTCAAATAAATGAATAGTGTCAAAATTGACACTATTGTTATTTTATAAAAATAATATATTATAAAATTGTTTAAAAATCACCAAAATATTTAAAAATTATAAATTAAAATTTAAATGGTATAAAATGTTATAAATTATCCATTTATGGACAATTCACAACAAATAAGTAATTACTTGTTATAATTTAAAATTTATAATGTTATTACCACAAATAAAATTAAATAGATAAAATAAGGATAAATCAAGTTGATAATCATTAAAATAAATTCTAAACATGTATAAATTTGATTGGTTGATTATATTACAACCCTATCTCATCTAATATTTGTATATGAGTCATTTTTGGTGGTTTTTAAGTGGGGTTAGATTTATTATAAATTAATATTTTTAAGAATTCAAAAGGTGCCCCTCACACTACATTTATCTTTCAAGCTTGGCCAAACCCGGAAAAATTCTCTTCTCCACTTCCCTAGAAACACTCTAGAGATCCTGGTATTCTTCAAAGACCAATTTTAGTGCCCAAAGAAGAGGTCTTAAAGAGGTGCTTCAAAGAAGAGGTAATGTCCATTACCGATTCTTTCAACTTTATTTCTTCTTCCACTTCTTCTTCTTCAGTTTTTTCATTATGAAGTAATACCATAAGTATCAATAATATACTGGTATGTTAATATAAGTATGAAACAACCATATTTCACCATTTATCCATCCTACGGAAAACAAAATCACAGTGTCAGCGTACGTTTGGAATACCGTCTCCACGCCATGGTGTAATCTCTTTTTCCACCAACACCTTACATGGATGGGTATGGTGGTGTAATTAATAACTATATATGGTTATTATAACATCATACAGATTCTGAGATATTATACCATCCATTATAATTCTATAATTATTGGAACAATATCATCGCTCGTGCGTACGTACGGACTACCATCTCCACGACGGGATGAGATTCATTCTCCATGATTAACCACACATGAATGATAATAAAGTTTATATAATGAATTATAACGAAATATATGAAATAATAATGCTACTGGATTTATGTATATATATATGTATGTCATCTATTTTGTTTCATTCAATTCAATAAGGAAACAAAAACAGCGTTCATGCGTACGTACGGCCTACCGTCTCCATGAACGGTGTATTTCATTCCTTTTATCGATCTATAATATATATGTATATGATGAATATATATTATATATAAATCATGTTTTACATTCTGGAATTATTTAAATCAGGATATAAGTAATTATATCAAGAAACGACAAGTCGAAACATATACGATAAATGGAATGATTTTACCCAAAACGCTGCTTTAACCTGGAATTCATAAAAGAACGGGTAATATAAAGTCATAAGTGAAACATATATGATATCATAACAATTAATATTATTATTTAATAAGACAATGAAATTATTTAAATCATTATAAATGAGTTTCGGATACGTATGAACCATATCAAACCTAAGGTAAGGGAAAATATCACAATCTCATTTTTATCCGAGATTGTTTATACTTTGGAATTTACTAGGGTGTATTTTATCATCCACGTCCATGTTCCCTCAATATGTAATATTGTTTCCATCCACCTACAATTTTTTAAATCCAATTTTACACTTCGGTGAGTTTTTAGTAAAGTATATGAAAGGAATCATTTGTCGTTTTTCGTATGAGGTACTTTTTGACTTTTCCGGAAAAAGTACGAGAAGAATGTTTTTTTAACTTATACCGCATGAACGGATTTTTTTTCATGAAGATTCCTCAAAAATATTTCATGACTATTTTAAAGAAAATCATTTTATTTTAAAAATGCATGACATTTTCTGAAAGGAAAATGTTTTTAAAGAAGAGTGGATATTTTTCTAAAGAATTCATTTCAAGTTTTTTATCAAATCCATTTTCCATCTAAAATGAAATTATTTCATATGTGTATGTTTTAAGTATAATGTATCTATGATTTACATGGTTTAACTTTTCTTATTTTGAAATGATATCCATTTATTTTATATGGAATATGTTATTATGGGATGATGTTTATGAAACCCATTTTATTCATTGGATTATTATGAATGAAGTACTGTTATTTTGTTGCACAAGTAATAATGATTTTATTATGAGATGGGTGGGACCTATATCTACCTCCAATTCATTGGGTAAAGATTTTATATCTCATGAAATAGACATGGCTGGAATGGTAAGTTAATCCAATTCAGTGTTACAGGACTGAAACGAGGAGTGAACTCAATTCAGAATGGGACTTTGTCCACTAAGATGGTCTTGGAAGCAATGCCTTGGATACTATTGAAATCATTACATGTGCTTAATAGATTCCACAATTACATGTTCTATTCCCATTCTATTTTATCATGGTTTATGTTCCATTATGATCTATTCATTATGTACTTCCATGTTTTATGTCGTTGCTCAGGATTTTGATGTTTAAACATTATGTTCATGTTTTTAAGTTCAAATTTATATGATTTGTTTTATTTTATCCATGCATACCCTTACTGAGCATTTGAGATCACCCTTTATATGTTTTCTTTTCCCTAGGATATAATGAAAAGTTTTAGGTAAGAAAACAATAGGGAAAGACATTTATGGGAGATTTTGAAGATCTCTCACCACGATTAGAAGATTACGTTCTAAGTTTCCAAATACACTAAACTATTACGGTCCTTGTGTGTTAGTTATTGTTATGTATTAAGTATTACGCAAAAGTAATATAATGTCCATGTACGTCATGATTTGGGTCTCTATAGTTGGTATCAGAGGAAAGGATTAGTCAACCTTTGGAAACTAGGACGCAAAAACGTTAGTGAGATCCCTAGAGATATTTCTATGGTATGTCTAGGGATGTCCCTAAGGTTAAGTATACGTATAAGTTATAGTCCTTGAATTGCGCTAACGATCTTAGAATTAAACCTATGATTTTAGATATTGAAGGTACTCCCCCTTGATTATATTATTTTCCTTACATGATTATTGCCTCTCACAGAATTATTTTTGTGTTTTTGTCAATGGAGGGAACCAGAAGGAATTCGGTTAACATTGAATCCAATGAACAAATTGGTGACTATGAGAAACAAAATTGTGTAATTCATAGAGAGAAAGATATTATGATTATGCTGAATCAGTCATTGAGATATATGATTAACATGGTGAAATTTAGTGGTATACCTAATTCATCAAATAAGAGGAAGATAGACTTTTATGCATATTCACATGTTGAGGAGCATAAATAATGGAAGGTAGAGATTTCTAAAGAACGGAAGAAGAACCTTGAGGAATACCTCAAATGGAGGGAAAATGTTATCTTTGTGGAGAAAAGGTTCATAGAGTGACAGATTGTTATGGAGTTCAATGTCATATTTGTGGAGAACATGGACATTACTCAACTCAATGCCCTGACCTAAAAAGTTATTCTAAATCGGGGAAGGACTTATTCCAGGACAATCATTGAAGAGGATGGAATGAAGTGTTTATATATTGAATTTCCAGAATAATGTTTTTGAGGTACTTTTATGGTGTATTAGAATATTTTTGTATTAGTCTATTGTGGTTTTCAATAATTTTATGGTACCGGTTACCATGAAAAGTGATTAAAATATTTTGGAATGAAGACGATATGCGCATAATGAAGGGATAAGAAGATAATGAGATGTTTGATTGTATTCATGAGCTCATGATTGATATAAGGACTAAGTGATATCATTGTTTGAGTATATAGAATTTTGAGGATTTTTGTATATGGAAAGTGTTAACTTTTAACAGCATTCATGTCATCAATAAGGTTTAATGGGTATTCATTTTTCACGAGAATACATGATTAAGGTATTCACATGATTGGAATGCGACCAACAAGATATATGATGGATAAATTATAGTATTCTCATGATTGTTATATGAACTTTTTAGTAATTGTTCCCTTTATACTATGAGTTTGGAAAGACGTTTTTTGGATAAGCCTAAAGATTGGAATGGATTATGTTGGACAGAAGTTAGTATTGTTTAAGGATAGACATTTTTTCGATATTATTGATGGGATGTTATAGTCATGTATTTTTAGAAAAAGGAAAACCTGCAGGACGGGTGACAACCCATCGCATCGGACAAGGCTATTGGAATCGAACCCACAACTGAAGTGCAACTGGACTTTATCACATACCACTGGCCTACAGGAAGTCCCTAGTTAGTAGAAACTGGTTTTAAATTAATAAGCGGTATGATATATGAAGTATAAGATCATTTTTAGAATTATATATGATTAACCTCACCATAGATGGACTTTTGTATATTTGAAAACATTTTCTAACCTTTTTTTTGAAACAGATGGAATGACCCATCATTCTATCACATGATCTGTTAACACTTCACGAATAACAAATTAAACTTCATTTCATTAATATATGAAGTGGAAATTGTTCAAAGCATGACCAATAGTGATATTGTACCAAAATAAAGTAAGTATTTATTATAATTCAAATTCTTAAACTTTAGGGAAATGATCTTGAAAACCAAAAATGTTGTCCTAGTGCCCTTATATCCGATGAATCAAATGATACCCTAGATCATCAAAAATTTATGGCTTTGTGATGGATGTCTTTTTCATAGCCATGTTCTCTACCACTCTCCATCAGAACATGAAGGTCAGATTTCTCCTCCATATCCATATTTTCACCTATGTTCTCCTATGTGGAAACCCAGTGATGAGTTATTTGGGTATTCATTATGTTTCTAACATTATTTTTTTAAATTAAGTTTTATTATTCCTTATTTACGAAGTGGGTTTTTATTAAAGAAACTTTCGAGTAGTAAACCATTTATATCCCCAATGAATTTCGAGGGAGAAATTAATTTTAAGGGGGGAAGAATGTAACACCCCAAGATTTTCTGAAAAAGAATCTTTTTAATTTCATTAATGTCTTTTGTTTTACACTACACTAAAAGTATCTTGCATGACACGCATCCCTGACTTGGCTTGCATTACACGCAATCGCGACCTTCCTCAATAGTGTGTGTTGTACGCAATACCGAGTGTTACTAAACAACAATATATTATTATAATATTATTATGAACTAGCCGTTATGAATATTATTAACTAAATATTGAATTTTATAACATTATTAATCATCTTACACATTTTCTAGAACATGTTATAAGAACAAAATAAATTTTTTGGGTAAAATAAGTATTTTTCAAAAAATGCATTTTTGACGCCTTTTGATGGCGCACAAACATTAAATCAAGTTTTTGACATTTTTATAAGTTAAATTTTACAAAATAAAATTATTATTTGGAATATGGATATAAAATTTTACCTTGGATAAATTTTTCATATTATTCTAAAAACTATCATATTTTAATGAATAGTAAAAACACACTATATTCTAATTAAAAACAAATTTCTTCATTGTAATAATTTATTGGGTTAAATTATAATATTTAATGGATTTAAAGTATAAATATAATATATTTTTACCATTTAATATAATGTATGTCATTATCATTGATTTTACCTTGAATTTGTAGGTTAAATCAATTCAATCATTTGCAATGTTTTTAAAAAAACATGTTTTCTTTCGACAACGAGATTAATTTTAATTTAATTTCTGCAACTTTTGTGTATTGAATTTAGAAAAATGGATTCCATATTTGGAATCAGTAGGTTAAAATTATTTTAATAAGATACTTTTTATTTTTGGGATTTATGAATAGTAACTACGGTAAATTTTATTTACCATAGTTAAAGGTAAATCGGGTAATTATAGGTAAATATAAGATTATAAAATTAACCTAACACCTACCAAAATCCTATGGTATGACTACAAGTCGACCCATATCACCTAAGGGTCAGATTAGAATCATTTAATGGACTTTTTTCCATAACCATAACTTAATTATTATTAAAACCAAAGAAAGTGACAACATGTCACTCTCTTAAATCTTATAAGTATATTAATTTTAATTTGTTGATAAACTTCATAAAACATCGAACATGAATAGTATACATAAAGCTAATAAAATTATATAATTCATATAAATTTATTTATCATTTTTAGTTCTTAAATAATTATCATTAAGTTTGACACAATAGGGATGCAGAAATTATTTATTTAGTTTAAAATCAATAATATAGTTTTTATTGAAATATTAATACATAACTAAAGGCACAAAAATCTGCACAAAACTTATTAGTAGTGTATATATAAACCATAATCGTCCATTGGCAGAATTTGTGACCATTTGGATCCTTATTATGATGATTATGAAACTAATATTATTTTATTTTAAATGATGCCAAAGTTGTCACCTTCAAAATTTAATAAATATAACAATTTAAATATTATAATTTTAAGATGATAAATTCGATTAAAATTATTATTGTGAACTTTAATTGATTTATCTTCATCATATGATTTTATTTTTAATTTTTATTCCCCATATAAGTATATTAAATAATTATACAAAAAATGATGTAGTAATTATTTTATTAAGAGATAAACCAAATAAATGGTTTTAAAAATAATAAAATAAATATTAAATGAACTATTTAATGTGCTCCACTAATTTTATAGATACATATGACCTTTTAAAAATCTATTAAAGCTTTTATTTCGAACATATCTTCTGTAAACATTTTATTTAAATTCAAATAAATGAATAGTGTCAAAATTGACACTATTGTTATTTTAAAAAAATAATATACTATAAAATTGTTTAAAAATCACAAAAATATTTAAAAATTATAAATTTAAATTTATACGGTATAAAATGTTATCAATTATCCAATTATGGACAATTCAAAACATATATGTAATTATTTTTTATAATTTAAAATTTAGAATATTATTACCACAAATAAAATTAAATTGATTAAATAAGGATAAATCAAGTTGATAATCATTAAAATAAATTTCTAACATGTCTAAATTTGATTGGTTGATGAGATTACAACCCTATATCCTCTAAAATTTTTATATGACTCATGTTTGGAGGTTTTTAAGTGGTGTTAGATTTATTATAAATTAATATTTTTAAGAATTCCAAAGGTCCCCCTCTCCTCCCTTATAAAAGGGCACATCCTCCCTATCCTCCTCACACTACTTTGAGTTTTCCTGGTCGGCCAACCGCTACCAAATTCCTTTCTACACTTCCATAGAAACACCCTAGAGTTCCTGGTCTTCTTCAAAGACCAATTTTAGTGCTCAAAGTGGAGGTCTCAAAGAGGCGCATCAAAGAAGAGGTAATGTCCTTTACCGATTCTTTCAACATTATTTCTTATTCCACTTCTTCTTCTTTAGTTGTTTCATTATGAAATAATAACATAAGTATCACTCATATAATGGTATGTTATTATAAGTATTATACAACCATATTTCTCCATCTATCTATCCTACGGAAAACAAAATCACCGCGCGAGCGTACGTACGGAATACCGTCTCCACGCCGTGGTGTAATCTATTTTTCCACCAACACCTAACATGGATGGGTATGATGGTGTAAAGAATAACTATATATGGTTATTATAACATCATACTGATTATGATATATTATACCATCCACTATGATTCTATAATTATGGGAATGATATCATCTCTCGTACGTACGTACGGACTACCGTCTCCACAACGTGATCAGATTCATTCTACATGATTAACCATACATGAATGGCAATAATGTTTATATAATGAATAATAACTAAATATATGAAATAATAATGATACTGGATTTATGTATATATATATATATGTATGTCATATATTTAGTTTCATTCAATTCAATAAGGAAACGAAAACAACGTTCATGCGTACGTACAGCCTACCGTCTCCATGAACGGTGTATTTCAGTCCATTTATCGATCTATAATATATATGAATATAATGACTATATATTATCTATAAATAATGTTTTACATTATTTAATTACGTAAATCAGGATATATGTAATGATATCAAGAAACTACAAGTCGAAACTTAGACGATAAATGGAAGGATTTTACGCAAAACACTGCTTTAACATGAAATTTATAAAAGAACGGGTAATATAATGTCATAAGTGAAACATATATGATATCATAACAATTAATATGATTCTATAATAAGTCAATGACATTATTTAAATCATTATACAGGAGGTTCAGGCACGTACTAAGCATATCAGACCTAAGGTATGGGAAAATATCACAATCTCATTTTTATCATAGATTGTTTATACTTTGGTATTCACTGGGGTGTATTTTATCATCCACGTCAATGTTACCTATATATGTAATATTTTTTCCATACACCTACAATTTTTTAAATCCAATTTTACCCTTTTGTGAGTTTTTAGTAAAGAATATGAAAGGAATCTTTTGTCGTTTCTCATACGAGGTACTTTTTGACTTTTCCGGAAAAATTATGAGAAGAATGTTTTTTTAACTTATACAGCACGAACGGATTTTTTTTCATGAAGATTCCTCAAAAATATTTCATGACTATTTTCAAGAAAATACTTTTCTTTTAAAAAGGCATGACATTTTGTGAAAAGAAAATGTTTTTAAAGAATAAAGGATATTTTCCTCAAGAATTCAATTCACGTGCTTTATCAAAACCATTTTCCATCTAAAATGAAATTATTTCATATGTGTATGTTTTACGTATAATGTCTCTATGATTTACATTGTTTAGATTTTCTTATTATTAAATGATATCCATTTATTTTATATGGATTATGTTATGATGGGATGATGTTTATGAAACCCATTTAATTCATTGGGTTATTATGAATGATGTATGGTTATTTTGTGGCACAAGTAAAAATGATTTCATTATGAGATGGGTGGGACCTATATCTCCCTCCAATGAATTGGGTAAAGATTTTATATCTCATGAGATATACATGGCTGGAACGGTAAGTTAATCCAGTTCAGTGTTACAGGACTGAAATGAGGAGTGAACTCGATTCAGAATGGGACTTTGTCCACTAAGATGGTCTTGGCAGCAATGCCTTGGCTACTATGGAAATAATTACATGTGCTTAATGGACTCCACAATTACATGTTTTATTACCATGCTATTTTATCATGGTTTATGTTCCATTATGATCTATTCCTTATGTACTTCAATGTTTTTTGTCATTTCTCAATATTTTGATGTTTAAACATTATCATCATGTTATTAAGTTCAAATGTATATGATTTGTTTTATTTTAACAATGCTTACCCTTACTGAGCATTTGAGCTCACCCTTTATATGTTTTCTTTTCCCCAGGATATAAAGAAATGTTTTAGGTAAGAAAATAAAATGGGAAGATCTTTATGGGAGATGTTGAAGATCTCTCACCACGATTAGAATATTACATTCTAAGTTTCCAAAGACACTAAACTATTACGGTCCTTGTCAGTCTGTTACTGTTATGTATTAAGTTTTACACAAATGTAATGTAATCTCCGTGTACATCACGCTTTTGGTCTCTACATAATATATCCTCTATATACATATGTACCACATGATGCCAAACTATTTTGTATAAAATCCTCATTTCCTTACCATAAATATCAATACACCCCATTATTTCTCATGTGAAATTATAATTAATTTTAAATTAGTAATTTTACTATGATGTTAATTATCACAAAACCATTTTCCATATATCATGGAATTAAATTTAATTACTCACTATTTTATTTGACAGGATAATTAAACTGTAAAAAAACTATTCAAACTACATGACGATAAAATTAGCATACCATCATCCATTTATAATCCTACAAAAATAATAGAATTAGATTAATTATGGGGAACAAAAAAAATCTAATTCTATCATATCCTTTTAAAAACATAAACATAATAATTCCTTAGTTTTGTGTCTCTAGTTTCATAGATTTCCAATAACCATTGATGGATTTTGAAAATGATTTTGTTAGTCATATAGAGACACCATTTCTTGGGTATGTATACATTCACAAATTTTCCTCCTGTAAATGTACCCCTAGTATGGCTTGAAAACTACTGGTAACATTCATCATATGAAATTGTCCATACAATATATTTATCATGTGAAAATATATTAAATAATTCTTTAGTATGAATGTGTTAAGTGTTAATTCTATGGATACCTATATCATATCTTCTCTCATGGTCTGAATAACATTTTCCACAATTCACAAAATCATAATCATCTTATCAAAAGTGTGTCGGAGTATTCTTTTCTATGGATAAATAAATGGGATTTCACATCAAAATAATACTTCATAAACTTGATCACAAATAATGGAAATAAAAATTTTGTTCCTCTAGGAGGCAATGTATTCTAAAAGTGGACACTTCATTCACTTTAGGTATTGTCTATTAATTCCTATAGAGTTTATCATGTAATGTATATCTAAATATCATGAAGATAACACAATGTAAAATACTAATCAAAGATGTATGACAATAAATTATATCCATTGATGGTGAAAACAGTACTATAATATTCTTCTACTAATGGATAATCAAAATAAATCAGGCTAAAAACCACTAATGTGTGACATTTGAAATAGTTATATATTTTCTTGTTAGGCATCAAAAATTGTGTCTTAAGAAATAAAATTATAAATATTAAGTAACATACAATTATTTTGTGGAAAACTACACATCCATAGAAAAGGAATATATATGCTTGCTGATCCACATAGTTTATGAGTATTTTATCTTAACAACATGTCATAATTCTTCTCTCCAATATTGTTTTCAAAACATGGAGATATAATCTTCTTGGTACCATAAAAATCAATGAATATTTGATGTTACCCAAAGATAATATCTTTATAAATTCCCAAAACCATGAAAACCACCTATGGATATTAGTAATAAGTGTATCATTATACAATGGAATACTATGATAGTTATTCATATATTCTCTAATACAGATAATGTGTATGTCCTAAAATTCGGCCTACCAAACAAAGTGGTATTCGCCCAACGAAAATGGTCCTCTAATAATCATTCTCACCAACACCATTATAGGAGAACCCATAATTTGAATATGATAAGCACCCATCCTCATAACATATTCCTCATTTCATTAACCCTTATTTAATACTCATTAGTAAATCATTTATAGACAACATAATACCACTCCTTTTTATGGATACAATATTCTAAATGTTACATGTTAATTCATCATACCCATTTCAAAGAATGGTTATGATGATTTATTTATGAAACATTGACAGTCCTCATGAATTGACCATAAACGTTATGAAATTTTAGGTTTAACACTATATACCCAATCTGTTTACACTATCCATAGATTTTATAATCTCTACCAGTTAGGGGTTCCCAATTCACATTCTATTTTCAATGATCATGTTTCTAAATATTCTATAAAATGTATTTTTTTAGTATTACATGTCTATAAACTAAATCTATTCATGGTCAAATAAATATAAATTAAAAAATTTGTTCCCAATATGAATGATGTTAACCTTCCTACAGAAATATCCACATCATATTCCTATTAGAAACCTCATAATGGGAGTGTATGATCTATAGTCTTATCTCTACCCACTGAAAAACACCATGCATGATTAAGGAAAAATGTTTATTTTAAAATAAATAAAATAAAACATTTTTGTTAAAATACCATTAAAGTGGGTCACAATAAAAATAATATTGGTTGACCGATAACCACCCCTAAATAAAAATTTGATAAAAAGTTTGGGAAATAACATAACATGAATAATTATTCTAGGTTCAATAATATGTTTGTAACAAAAGTCTTGTTATTACATATAGACCTCTAATCATTGGAAAATTTTATTTTTGTCTTGTATATTTTATTCTAATGTTTATAGAACTGGAGTATTCATGTAAAATTCATGATTATATAACATCAGGGTTCTTGGATCCTTTTAATCATTACTTCCCTTATTCCAAAATACACTTATATTATCCTCATCAGATTGAGTCAAATCATTCATTTGATTGGACCTACTCTATTATTAAACTAATGATAGTCATTCCTATTTCTTTTTATGAGCCATGACATGGGGGAAATCCTTTATACTTATGTAGTATCAATAATGTTATGATGATGGAAGTTATACCTATATTTATCTATGATCATACCAAGGAGGAAAATTTCAATCTGATTAGAAAAAATAGAGTGTTATAGAGATGGTAGTTATTCTTATGCATATTGGTGAGCTATGAACTTAATTAAATTATTTATCTGAATAAAAAATCTAGTTCAATGGTTATGGTAGTTATGACTATACTTGTCAGTTACCATTGTGTATAATGATATAGTTTATCTAAATTTACTAACTATAGTATTTTAACGATGATTGATATTCCTATATCTATTAGTGATCCATTACCTTGATGATATTCTTATAAATTGAGTGTTTATAACCCATTATTAATGTTGTTCAGTCAAGTTAAATGCTTAATGTGAATATATTCATCTCAATATTTCCATCAAATATTTCACAAGAAATTCATTTGGTAAAGAATATTCTTTAGAATACACAAAAGAGAACAAAAATAGTATTTGTTCATTCATCAGAGATATACTATTTAACACATAGATTGGAAGTAAAATCCATTATCCCAAAACAACCATAACCAAAAATAGTACTACTTAAAAAATCATGGTGTTCATTTAGTGATGGCCGGATGAAGAGAGATCCTATAATGGGGCCCCATCAATTGAATTTTGAAAATAATTAATGCATCCTTGTGGATGAGAAAGGTCACCACTCATGGAGTTAGACTATAAGGATCAAAAAATGGAACCTATATTTGTCATGATTTATTTTATAATTATTAATTTAGGAGATAAATGAATGTTTTTTTCATAATTATTTAATTTTAAATAGAAGAAATGAGAATACATATACATGTCTAGGTGAAAGTGATGGTACCTTGTATAAATTTCATGGGATCAACATTATGAATCCCTTTTCACCCAATAATAATTTCAAAACATATCCCCAATTCCCCCAACCAATCTAAATTATATTATATAACATAATTAAAAACCTCAATTGTCATATCATATTTCACCTCCTCTATAGTTAATATGTATAAAACATACTTAATTGAGGCATTAATTCATTAAAACCCTCCACTATCATATATATCAATAATCACTTCTTATACATAGATACACTTCTATGATATTCAATCAAATAGAAAGGTGAAAATTTGAAGAGAAAAATAACTAATGGGATTAAATAGAAGATGACCATATATCTAGAAACCTATCAATGATTATTACATCAAGGATTAAACTAAAACCATACCGAATTTAGGAACATGGATGAATAATGTTTGAAGGATATCCCAAGAGCGAAATACTTGATGTCTATTCTCAATAATAATGGAGTAAAATATATTTATAGTATGATATATATATTGAAGAAAAAAACATGGGGGATGAACAAAATCATAATAAAACTATAAAAATATTAGAAAATTGATTTTTAATATATGAATTTTAGTTGGAACTAGACATATTAGGTTGATTCTGAATAATCTCTAATAGTGAGGGTATGAATAATAATAAAAATTAGGGAATATTTTACCTTTATTCCATTTCAGTTCTATATGTAAATGCCCATTTTAATCTTATTCCATTGGTTCAATGATCATGTTTAGATTGGAGGATCATGATTATTTCAGTTTGAGATTTTCTTTATTAGTATCCAAGGTTAAATCGTCATGCTACTTTAAAATTATTTATAGATAATTAATATTAGTATTTCATAGAATTAGTAGACATTGAATTATCCTCATTATAGGGAGGTATTTAATAATCATGTTTGAATTAATTTTAAGTGAATTGGAATGGGAAAATAAATAAAAAATGATTCCTTCAGGCCATTCAGTTAGTGGAGTAGTTTAATAATTCTAGTCATTATAGGTTGAATCCAATAAAATTTAGATTGAAGTGAAAAATCTAGTTATATTGGGTCTTTAATGTCTCAATCTTCGACATAGAAGCTGATTGAGATGGAATTTAATGGATTTTTCCCAAGACTCCAATAAATTATAATGATAAAAAATTGTTTTATTATAGGGGTAATATCTAAAATAGAAATTAGCTAAGGAATAATGTTTTCTTCACGGATTCATGATGGCAACAAATAATCTATAAAAATATTATAAATTTTAAGGTGTATGATTTTCTGTATCCTGGTGACGTATCAACCATTGATGAATGCATTTTTTTTATATTGGAATAAATGAGGCGAATGTTCCCAAGTGTAGTGTTAATGGCATGTAGTTACCTTCATATGGTTCTTTCCATATACAAATTTATCTAGGTATACTAGTGGAAATGAGTCCCCATTCATACAAGGAGAGATATATTAGATATCTCATATTCAGGTGTGTTAGGAAAGTGATGTTTTGTCAGTAGATTTTGGTTTTATGATTTCATAGGGGAATGTAGTCAAACACATTTCATTAACCAATCTACGATCATGACATTGGGATAATAGTAATTATCTAAGGCCTCATAAAATTCATAGGGGAGACACATTTGGATGACTATAAATTTGAGATGCATCATTGTCAATTAACATGGTTCACATCATTCAAAGTCTCATCCATACAACAATATAGGATCTCAAGAACTATAATTATAGATTAATGTAATGTAATGTTGGGTAAGATAGGGATTGAGGTTCATGGGAATGTTAGGATATAGTTCGTTAATGTGTCCCCCAAATTCATTTCATCATATGAACAAGCCATATAATTCACTTTAATTTAATCCATCATGAATTGTCATGTTGCAGTTCAGACATCCATTATTCTCACCATATACTTGACTCATGTTAGATTCAGTGATCCCATATTCAGAAAGTTGTTCTCAGTTGAGATGGAAGTGGACACTGGGTGGCATGTCCTATTAGATCATGACAATTTTCATGTGGAAGTTGAAAGAGTTCATCACTATATGTTTTCTTATGGAAACATTGATGAATACATAGTCTGTTCTTTTTATATTTTCACATGAGACTGCATGGTAGGTTAGTACTAGGGGAGATCCTTGGTGGATGATCTAGGTGGACAATTTCGGCTATGTTGGATCGATATATAATGATATGGAAGGAAGAATAGATCACTAAGGATTTGATAAAACATAAATGAGGATGTATAGATTCAATTTCACTTATGGTAGGTTGTTTTTTAGATATTTTCCATCAAAACATGTGGATTTATATAATTTTTTGATGGGTTGGGGGTTTATAGGTAGATGAGAGGTATTCTTAATGTGTGGGTAAATTCTACTTGGGACTCACAAAATCATCCCTATCTAGAAAATTTTAATTTTACGTATATGTTCATTGAAAATGTATTGTATATTCAAAGGATTCAGTTATCATTAGAGAAGGACCTAATGAGTTGATTTATTAGTGAACATGACAGTGTTTTTTATTATATTATTATATTATATACAAAATCAATATGGGTAAAAATAATATATTTTAATTTTTTTGTGAGATAATGTAAATGTTATTATTTTATTTTTATTATATTTTTTGGATTTACATTTACTTTAGAATTATT
The DNA here is from genome assembly GCA_963277665.1 of Viscum album. Classification (NCBI taxonomy): domain Eukaryota; kingdom Viridiplantae; phylum Streptophyta; class Magnoliopsida; order Santalales; family Viscaceae; genus Viscum; species Viscum album. The sequence goes on along the minus strand of OY728156.1, from coordinate 1,612,762,785 downwards.
GGAATTTATTTTATTGTGTTTAGATGTAAAATGAAAACAAAATTTACATCACATATGGGTGCCTTTTTCCATCAAGGGTAAATCATTCCCTCGTAACTTTGTTATAAAATAGAAAAACATTTATGCACATTGTTAATTGATTGTTTTTCATAAGGAGATATAGGATTTTCTATTTGTTCCCAGAGTGTGTGGCCAAGAATATTTGTGACATAGTGGTATCACATTTTGAATTTCGTGACGGTATGAGTAACATAGTGGTCAAAACTCATGTGCTAGACATGAAATAATATTAGAATGAAATTTATTTATAGTCTTTTTTTTAAATTTGGTACGGGTTAAAAATGTTAAAAAATAATTTTAGGATGAAGGTATTTTTTTCCCTAGATGTAACTATACCCACGATGGGTTTGGACGAGTACTGAGTTCATGCATCTTGGTAGACACACATATAAATGAAATACATGTGAATGAGACTTTGAAAACATATTATAATTACACGAAGTTGTTCTGGAATATTTTTCAAATTATTTTAATTTTTGTTTTGATTTTGAATAGAATTTGATGAATATTAAATATATTTTTTAGTTTGAATCATAACTAATTGATGGAACAAGTCATCAAAAAATGAATAGTGTTATATAGTCATTGTAGAACATAAATTTCTATATTAATTAAAATTGTGACATAAGTGAAAGTAGTGATTAATTTTATTAAATTTTTATGTAATTATACAAATACCTCTTTGTCCAATGGAAATTTTCAAGGAAGGAGCAGGGAAGAGAGAAATAGTTCCAAAACTCATGAAATTATTGGTAAATGAATTTATGAACACAGAATAATTATTAATCATTAGTGGCATGAATAGGTATATTAATCATAAGGGTTCCAAAGGATAAATCTACATTACATTCAGGTTAATGGTGAAGTGTTAAATATTGTAGATTGGATATAGAGGATTAATAAAATTATTTGTTTGAATTAACCTTTCGATAAATTAAAATGTGTTTATTTCGACATAAATTATGGTGTGAGTATCATTAATATAGTGGGAGATATTAATTGAGTAAATTCTTCATGAGAAACAGACTGTGTATGGGTTTTATACAACGATTATCCAATTATTTTATCTATGTAATTTTACCATTAAAGGTTCTAGATTTCTTGTAGATGGATTACTAATAAATAAATTTATTAATGTAAAATTAATATTTGAGATTTGTGAACATTTTACCCTAATTTACCATGAATGATAAAATCAAGGTATGATAGTTCAAAATGACTCTTCAATAATAATTTTAATCAATGGATATTTGATAATATTTTCCCCTTTATGAGCCATTGGCTAGAGAAAAATACATATAAGAATAAATTATAATCTATATTAATGGATTAAATGATTGTTTCCCATAAAAAATATCAGGAAATCATTTGTTAGAGTTAATATAATGCTTGAGGATGTTGTGAAATTAAGAGATATTCAAAGCAGAGAAGCATAACTTATATTTTTTTATATAACATTTCTAAGGGTTTATTGATTTGTTATTACTATAAGCTGCAAGTCGGGCTATCATAATTAATCCGGAACATACCTTATGTGTAAAATTTTTTGACCATTTTAGAAATTTTTATGGTTACAACTATCAAGAGTCTAATAATGACATATCTAATTCGGTATAATTATTAGGGATTATCATATAGAATTAAATAAAATATATGGATAAATAAGAGATGATGTGTGGTTGTAAACATAAAATATATGAAGATCAAAAGAACCAATGAATTATGGCCTGTGTAAATCATGTGTTTAGGGATTTGGAGAATTATATTGGGACAATATTAGGTAATATTTTTATGAAATCTAAAATGGTCTATTATATACTTGATATTTTTGAATATCAATCTTTTATATTTCAAATATTATAATAATCGATGGATTCTTATTAATATTTGATGACTTATTTTTTGAGGATCGGCAAAAATCTTTTTAAAAATTATGGAACAATGATTATGTATCCTATATTAAACATTGTTATTGGTACAATGGATAGATTTTTCAATTTCATTATTTTGGATTTGAAGAAATATGAAATCACATTTATGATGAATTATATGGTGATGTTCAATGTCACCATTTATTGTTTCAAATTTATAGTTTATTAAACATCTCCCATAGGTAGACCTCAAACATTCCATGGGTGTGGATCATAAAAATGTGTCAACAAAGTCATTTTATAAAATATATTGGGATATTAACATTTAATATGACATTATTGATTCTAGAATCTCTAGAATATGGAAATAAATCATAGTATTTAGTATTGGCAGATGATTTATTGGACACAATATTGATGACTTGTATAACAACCCATTCTTTTTAGAATTTAATAAATATTATGTTCGATTACAATATTTAGACGCAACCCCAAGACAAAAAAATATTTACTATTACAAGGTAATTCTTGAAATAGTAGGTATAAATAGAGGTAATATAATTATGAACATAAAATATATATTAACATATAATATTAAAAAAATGTTTCTCAGTATAAATATTGAAAAAATAATTATATTGAAGAAACTAATAAATAGTTTTCTAAAAAATTATTTTTTTCAATTTGTATCAGGAACTAACCCGAGTGGACCCCAAAATTGTACCATGAGTCGATGCTAGACAACTCCTGAGAGTCATTCTAGATCCTCTTCATCTGGAAACAACTATTTCGACAACAATATTTTAACCATTACAAAAAATTTTCCCCATATAAATATATTAAATAGTGAGAAATAAACAATGAACCCCAAAATATATAAAATTACCAAACAAAACATCATTAATAAAAAAATAAGTAATAAAACAAACTAAAAACTAAAACTAAACTAAACTGGGTTACTAAAATGTATCCATGTCACTCTGAGGGTCACTCCCCATTACAAAAACAAACCATCTCCCACTGAGATCAAAACCATCGAAAACCCTACACCAAAATTTAATATTAATTAATAATAATAGGCGTGAGTATTAAAACTCTATAGTTATACATAAAAATATATTCTAAATGAATTCCATTTAAAAAATGAAACTTAAATTGTTAGTTTGGATGTAAAAAATACAAAAATACAATTTCCCACACATTTCCACTCTAAAAAAACATGTTCGATTACCCTTTTCTCATTTAAATCATTGTTCTTTTACAAGAATAATGTATTGGTATTTATAAGAGAATGATGATGTTTTACTAAAATTGGGATAAGGGGTGTGTAAAACCATTTCAAAACTATTTCCACAATACATGAAAACCATATCATCACATTTAACAAAGAGGTACACCATTCAAGGAATCAACAATAATGAAAACATAATAAGGGAATTTAAAATATCACACAAGGGTGACCAACCAATGAAGCATCTCCGCAATATTATATAGAAAACTATGTGTCATGGAACATAAGAGATCCTTAGAGATCATGGGAATAATAAATAACATAATTACATATGACTCATTCCAATATAATGCCTCATTAAATGACATCGACTCACCCAAATGCTCGATCATGCCTTACCAGGTCAATACAAGGGACTCTATCCCAGAGAGACGAATGGTCCATGTTAAAGGAAACTAACCTGATAAAACCATATGCTAGTGCGTCAAAAATTCACTAACATTCATCAATATACACTAGCTTCCCATTTCAAGAATGAAGAGGGCCTGAGGAAAAAATTCAAACTAGGTATCCAATCACATTACCATATATCACACATAACAAATATGTACAACATGTCACCATGGAGTCACACATAAGGAACAACCAATTTCCTTTCAATAATACGATCACATGGGAGTCTCTTAGCTTGGACCTCCCACAATATTCAACATAACCAAGGTGAGAAATTTTTCCAAGGATAATTTTAAAGACAACCAATTTAAAAAAATATAAATGGGCCACAAACACCCTTCGAGAAATGATTCGTTAATAAAAGGAAACAAAAACATTTCCTTCAAATTGTAAAACCATTTTCCGAGATCAAAACACACACAAAAATCTAATAAAAACTATTAGTAAATCTATTTTTGAAATATAATCCACCATCTTAAAATAAAAAAATACATTAACAAATCCAATCCAGTCTTCAAAACCCACAATCCACTTTTAAAGGTAAATAATGAATTTTATCAAAAAATTGGTGTGTATATCTCAACAAAACAATATCATATTGTTCAAAAAAATTATAAATAAACCTCATTTTTATTTAAACAATTATTAAAAATATCATAATTAAGTTATTAGAATATACGTATCATGATAATGGTAAGAAACCAATTTTTTACTAATTAAATGGGATACTTCAAAGGGAATCCTACCTTAAACTTAGGATGATTCAAAAACGCCCACATTAAAAAAACCCAGTAATGATCAACGAAGCAAGAACCTGTAGGAGAAAATACATCCTCACAACAATCCAAATTTGAAAATATCAAAATTCTAACAATAGATCTATAAACCATGGAATTAAAGGATATTAAGTGAAAATAAAATTATAATAATGATGAAGAAGAGAGGAGAATTTTACCTTCATAAATACCCAAAGAAGAATGATGAAAACCCTATATTTACACCTAGGGAGAGGATAAAAAGCATGGGGAAGAATGTAGTGGATCCCTTTGGGACACATGAACTATTAGGAAAGGAAATGGTGTTTTTGGATAAAATATAAAGTGGTTAGAAGAGTAAAATAACGTTTGTAATTACCTAGATAAGTCACACGGTCATCTGACACATTTTTTTATACCGTGAAAAAAATTGATTACCCTATAATCCAAGAGGATTGATGAAATATTTTTTCCTATAGAATGGTGCATAATTTATCATATTCACGAACCAACTGGGAACCAACTACTTTCAGGTCAAAAAATCCAATTTCATTCAAAAAAATACCTGTGGAAATGAAGAAACAAATATGATTCCAAATATAAACAAGGGAAAACCGAAAATAAAACCATGAAAGATATAATTCTACCCACCATGAAAATTATCTTTCCCTAGAAACCCACTGAAATGTATGATTATAAAAAAGGGGCATCAAATCTAACCCAGAATCTCCCAAACTCAAGGTATAAGACAATGAAAAAAAGTTCAACCAAATTAATTTTATATGATAGAAACTGTGCTATGATAATTCTCTCCACTATTATGGTTTATTCTCCAAAAAATCAACAAAACTATTAGATGAACAGTAAAATAAAAAGGCACACACATTCCCATGATCAGATTCCATAAAATAAAATAAACCATGACTATAAAAAATATGAATCATGGTCTTCTACCATATAAAAACAAATTATCTGAACCCACGTCCTGATAAATGATTGAAAACATAAGCTAGAACATCTATAACCATTCCTCATACAATATAGTTGGAAAAAATCCAAAATCAGAAGGTTCACTTAGAAGGAATGTTTCAGAAAAAACCAAATAAAACTACCCATTTCCATGATACTCTAGATACTAAATATGATTACCAAGATGGGATTATGTAATGGACTCCCCACCATTAGAAAACAAAAAACAGATGCCGACATACGAAAACCCACCATTAACCAACTTGGGATCTCCCCAAATAGTCTAACCCCCACGACAAGTAGGACTCAATGAATGAATCTCTAAACCATGCAACAAACCAATACATAATTCACCATCTCTTCACGATGCAACAATATCTCATTGAGAACAAACGAAAACAATAAAAAACTCACAAAGGCTAACTACACAAGGACTATCAGTCATATATTCTCATCATAAAAGTGAAAACCACAAGAATTCAAAAATAATAAAACCATAAATATCTTAATAGTAATGATAACTTCACCAAATTAAGGATTAATACTAACAAAAAATCTAAACAGCCTACACCCCAATGATGGGGAAAAGAATTGAGTCAGGGTTCCCAAAACCCACAATGATTCCAAGATACATAAAGAGCTTCACATTGGGACCTACAGATGGACCCCTGATATCATGATGAATCTGATGTCTCTTATATAGGAGATGAAAATCTATGATTTAAACTACTTTATTTGGTATCATGTGGGGCCACATAATACCCCATGTAGAACAAAGAATCATGACACACCATGAGACCCCCTTTGCTCCAACAATATGATTTCACCAAGACATGTATTTAAAAGATCTATATTAACCACCCACTATTATACTAGAAAGAAATATATGGAACAAGGTAAACATGAAACAAACCTCTACTCATGATAGAAGAGTTTTGATTTTTCCCAAATCAAAACATTCATCCATTAAATAAAATCTTCTCAATTGAACCGTAATTTCCAAAATAACATTTTTATGAAAAATATAATATAAAAAACACCACCGGACACAAAAATTACAAAAATGAAACGTTACATATAATAAACCTTAAACGGATCCCTGAACAACACCACACTCTTGAAAACATACTCGGGTAATTTTTTATGTGGTGGATTAAGTTCCATGGAAATTCATGAAAACACCACAAGTGATTTATTTCAAGTGACATAGGAATCCATAGTTACAGTGGGTCTCTTTCTTATTTTGACATAACTACTTCATATGATCTAACATAAGTCACTAATATAGCACCATATACATTACCTTAGATGAAAATGATGAATGATCAAGAGGAATTTTAATTTATCTTTTCATATTTGTATGTGTTAGATGATTGAGTTACTACATTGGTTGGTTGATATTGCACTGTATTTTTTCATTTCCCTTGTTATGTGATCAATATTTTTATTTTGATTAATGGAGTAATTATTTATTAAAAGTGATCAGTTGGTTATAAAATGATTATGGAGAACTTTTTAGAATTTTTTTTCACTTCACATCTCTCATTTTTAGTATAATGTTATCATTATCCTATAAAATTATATTTTCTTATACTTTTATAAAACATGGATTAAAATTAGAAAAGTGAAATGGACAATGTTTTGTTTTAAAGTGTAAATGCGTTGAAAACCTTAGTTTTATATATTTTTCATAGAAAATAAACACAATTTTTTATTAATTCATATTGAATACATTTGGAATAGACTGTTCGGTTATGCCTGCTTAGTTTTATTAATCACTGATATATTTATTTCTTATTTTTATATTTCGGTGCAGGTTGTAGAATCATTTAGATAATCATGGGAGATAGTTAGATATAGTTTCATAGAGTTACCCTTGTAGCCACATAGAGATTTTGTGGTCACCTATTTCAGTTTAGGTTTGTTTTCTTTTCAGATCTTGTATAAATGATGTTCATTTTAGAAATTTTATTTATTTAGGACATCCGTATTTATTTTCCACAGTTCATTTTATTTATATTGGGGAAATAATTCCCTTGGTAACTAAGTTGATTCAAAGACACTGTTTGCTCACCCAATATGATCAATAAGGTATCTCAAGCCTCATCTCAGGCTAACATGGGTTACTGTTTTGGGCTGATCTTGGGTTGGTTCATATAAAAATGGTATCAGAGCCTAGGTTCTTTAGAGGAACTCAATTTCAGAGAACCCTTTTCGCTTTGGGATATCCGGGTATATTAAGTAGTACTATCTGAACCTATGGTGTTTTTATGAGTTATTATTTGGTAAAATATTATATAACTAAACTTGGTACACCATGGGAATTCAAGTTACAATTAATATCATTGTTTTTTCAGTTTTTTAGGTATTTGGGAAATAAAAAAAAAGGTTGTGTAAAAGTGTAAGTGATCTTTTAGGGCCTAGTTATCCTTTTAGAGCCAAGGAAATTGCTCTAGAAGTCTCTATGTGATTGTGGCATTATTGTCATATGGAAACCCACCATATATCATTCTCACCAATTTATAAAATCTACATGCATTTTTTCCCACATAGACCATATAAAAAAATAATGCCTTTCTTAAATTTCAATCCGATGATTAAAGAGTGTGGGTAATATACAAGGAGGTAACCAATAAATAAATTAAATGTATTACTAGGTTAATGTAATGACCTAGATTTTATATATGATATTTTCTTCTATAATAATTTTGTGTTGAATTATTGTATAGTATAATACAAATACAACACATAATGAAACTAAAAACACTTCAACTCATAAATGTAAATAATGACATTTATCGATAACTAAACCCAGTAGAATACGAATTATTACAATGGGAGAAAACAAATAATATGGAATATATAAATCTTATGAAAATTTTTTTTCATCAAATCAACATTCCATAATTTTTACCCACACAAACAACATAATAGAAAAGGAAAATAATATTATTAAACTAATCAAAAACATTGAAACAAAAAATATTAAACCCTTTGGTGAAATGTAGTGAATACTTTTTTAGGGATAAAGTGGTATTTATAGTAGTCAATATAACTATTGTAGTAATAATGTGACAATTGGAATTTTATCCTTTCTATTAATAATATTAATGTGACCCCTATAAATATTGAATTTTTCATTGGGAAGGGTAACAAAGCCTTCTTAATTGAAATGTGATATAAAAATCTAAAAATAAATAAATAATATTGATCATGACTATTTTATAAAAATATAAATATAATAATTAAATAAAATTAAAACAATAAATATATACTCAAAGAATTTATAAGAAAATTTTTAAATAAATTCTATTCCACAAAAAATAGATTTTGTAGATTGAAAAATAATATTATCCATGATTTTACATTTATTTCATAAAATCAATACAATATTTATTATTATTATGCTACATTTTTTCAATGTTGAATTTTATATTATTTTTGGAGAATTATATATTGTCACATGAATAGTAAAAATAAATTCGTTCAAATACCAAGTGATTTAAAATATAATTATTATATAATAATGACATTAAAAATAATAAATTTGATATTTAATACCAAAATAAAATTAATAAGATAAATGGTTAATTTTACATTAATAAACATAATTTACAAAAATAATTATTATTTTGTAAAGTTTAATGTCAAAAATATTCCACTAAAATAATAAAAAAATCTATTTTCCACATTTATTTTTAATAAAATAGTTATTTTTTTATAAATGGGATTAAATTCAAATAAACTCATAAATTTTTATTTATATAGTATTTATAATTTCAAAATTTTCACTATTATATATTTTACCCTAGATATAGTACATTATTCAACATTTAATCCTTAAGATAAAAATATCTTAATGTATAAATACACCCTCTACCTCCCCATAAAAAAATAATCCTCTCTAAAATTACATGGATATTATTGTACCAAAATCCCAAAAAAACCATTAGAATCAATAGTGTTGTTTTGGAGTAACAAACTCAAAGCATTCAAGGAGTCTAGTTTCTTTAGAATGAAACAACACCTCGAATACCGTATGTTTCCATCAATATTTCTACTCTTGACTTTCCTTCCTCTTTGTCACTATTAAATACGACTCTAATGTTTCCAGGATAAATAGATAAATAATTGAAATTTATATTAAATATTTCATCCTATTTTAATTATAATATTTATTACATGTTTTTGATAAATATTTTCTCCCTCTTTTGACATTGTCCCATCAACAGTCAATTTTCCACCTATGAAGTAATTTACAAGAATATTTCTAAAAAACTATAGATTATTATAATAAATATTTGAAAATAAGTAAATGTAAAAAATGAATATTCCTATTAAAATATAGTTAGTATATATATTTTTTTAATTTTTATTTGTTAAATATCGTTTAAAAGATCAACGATGATAAATTTTAATGAATATATGATAACAAAATGATTCACCATTAAAAATATAATTAATAAACAAAATACAATGATAATAGTGGATTAAGAGTGACATAATTTAATGTTGTTTATTTCTATTTAAGGATTTTAATAAAACTATTCTTATTATTAAAAATATTGAAAAGGGACAAAATAATGAAGACTTAATGATATAAGATTCTAGAACCCATTCATGTTTTTACCTTGTAGAAATGAATTAAAAGGGAATTATAATGATTTTTCAAATAGGAAATTATTTTTACAAAAAACTCTTTTTAACCTATATAGTAGTATATTCTTCAATGAAAATCGATATTTTATGAAACAATATGACATGAATTATTCATTTGGAAACCACATATATTATTCATGATCATGTATTTAAAAAAACATTATGTGCAACATCTCAAACCTGGTGCCAGGCACTACTACTTATGTGTTTTTCGATCACATGACCTCGTGTGTGCCTCCCCATTTACTAGAGGATACACAATTTTAATGATGGTCCAATATCAATCATTGGGAAATTGTAACCTATTTTATTTGGCTAATACAATAGAAAAAATAAATTAAAAAATAACCAATCCATGATATAACATAACATAAACATTTACATTATCATAAGATGACGAAAACTAGAGATACAATATCAAAACTAAATGGTTGATATGCTGTTGAAAATTAGGTTCCATGTTTTAAAATGAAAATACTGCTGTAAATACATTAAATAATCCCAGTTGGTTCCTAAAAAATCTTTCATTCCCTCATCCTTACTCCATATTAATCAGCCATCAAATAGAGGACCTTTTCTCGAATCATATCCTTCAACTATGAAAATTTATTCAGGTAATGATCAGGTATCAGGAGTAGTGTGTGAGTGTAACTTATTAGGCCAACACAAATGATGCCTCAATAAATATCCAATCAAAAAACGTTTATGAAGTTATATAAAAAAATAAATACTATTTTAAGGTAAACAATTATCTAATTATCAATTAAAATTTAATTCACCGCATAAAACCTTAGGATCTCGAGGACACCAAAAATCTAAAAACCTGATATTTCCCATGATAGAGGATAAACTATACCCATGGTATATCACATCTTATAATTCTATTGAATCCATTCTTCATCACAATAAAAACATGAATTCCAATTTTATCATTAATTATCTGAATCCACATGTGAATTCCATTGTTAAAATTTATTGTGAAAACTCACACATGAATTCCATTGTTACTATTCAATATGTCAATTTTTTCATGAATTCTATTATTAACATTCAATAATTCAATCAACATATGAATGTAATATTTATTAATCATCATATATATTCACCATAAATTAATAAATTCACTAATTAACTTATCATCTCAATCTCATTTTTAATTCAAACAATACTCCATCACATAAATCAACTTAATTAATTCCCCAATTATTTAAGAACACCAATGTCATTAATTACATAGTATCAAAAAATTCAACATCCCATAATTAATTAAATAATTATTTATCTCAAACCAACAATATCAATATCTCCAAATTAATTCAACAACTAATTGTTAAATTCACAAATATCAATATCTCATAATTAATTCAATTATTAATTTTCCAATTCAAATATCTCAATTGTTATTATTTCTTTTAAAAATAAATTATCAAAATAAAATATCTAATTATATCAAAATAAATTCCTCAATAATTTAATGATTTCAAAATTATAATTATCCCATAATTAATTCATCAATTAGTCATCCAGTTCCAAAATATCAATATCTCATAATTAATTCAATAAAAAATTATATAATTCAGAATTCTTAGTATCCATTAATTAATTAAAAATTTAATCATACAATTATAATATTCTAATATCTCATAAAAAATCAAGAATTATTTATTCAATTAAAAAATATCAGTATCTCATAATTAATTCAAAAATTAATATTTTAATTCAAGAATCTAAAAATATCACAATTAATTCAATAATTAATTATCCAATAATATCAATTTAACATACCCAATTTCCCAATTATCTCAATTAATTTATTCACTAAATTAATTAATTCAATTTTGTTCCCAAATTCCTTAAATCTAATAGAAATTATGAAATAACAAAAACAAAATTATAGTGAGACTTTTGGGTTTGAATTATAGAACACTAACCTGAATTCGTTTATAAGTTATTTCATACTAGAAATCGCTAATTTGAGTGGATAAATTAAAATCATGGAGAAGAACACGATATACATTCATTACCCTAATTTATGACCAAAGAATAAAGATCCCAAAATCCTATAATTAGATCCAAGAAACCCATATCTATATCTAATTAAACAGAGGATTACTTCCCTCTAAAATATGAGGAAAATGTGGTAATGGAGATGGAAACTTAACTGTATAAGATATATTTCTAGGAGGGGTAAAAATATCCATATTAGGCTTTTAATTGGGTTGAATGGTGGTTATGAAGTGTTTAAATCTATCCATAAGGCTCCAAAATTGTTAAAAGATGTTAGGGGTCGAGTTATGGGACAAATTTCGTTTACAATGTGTGCTACGAAAACTCATAAACAAATTGTTAGTGCCTTAAAAACATGTATACTTTGTTTTATTGTCAGGGTGCATGGTTTCCCTTAACCATTTCTCTTAATAGTGTGCCTCTTCTTGGGGGGTGTACAGTTTTCCTCTTAACATTTTATAGTTTGAGAAACAATGATCAAACCTTATGAAATCCTTTGGTCCTGAGTTATGCGGTTTGTTTGGAAAGGGAACACATATAAAGAAAAATTTATGCTAGCCACGCACTAAGCTCTTTCTTTGATTATTCTCAAATTTTTACCAAAACAAACCTCAAGGTAAAACATAATTAAAATATACTCCGAACAAGGGAAAATAGTAGTTATAAATAAGATCATGAAATCTTCAGATATGGTCGGGGGTTTACAATGTCCCACCTTTATAACAGCTCATCCATAAACTATCAGCACAATATTACCAAAAAAACATTTTCACTTCGATCCAACACATGTATCAGATGTGCCTCAAGGTATGCATCTATCTCAATTTGAACATCATCCAATCCGATCCCATGAAATTTTTTGGATTGATATTGGCACAATTGAGACACATGAAAAACATTATGCATAATGCTATTTCTCAATGGAGGAGCCAATTGGTATGCCACATGGTTAATTACCCCCAAAACCTCAAATGGTCCTACAAACCTAGGCACCAACATTCCCTGTCTCTATATCCCATGGTGGCCCAACCTAGGAAACTACTCTAGAAATTAACGATCACCCATTGTAAACACTATGGTTCATCGATGTCTATCATTATATGACTTCTTTCTACTATTATCTATAACAATATGATTCTGAATTAGTTATACCTACACTGAGGTATCCTACACTAGACTCTATCTAAACATGCCAGAATCATAGACCCCATCCTTCATAGAGTAGATCTTCATGAAATACCATAGATTCTCTCTTATGGTTCATTCTGTATAGTTTCATGAAAAAGTTTTTAGAAGAATACACCGCTAGAACCAGGTGTTTCACCAATGGTCCCTTGAAATCTAGAACACACACTAAAAACATATCCTCAAGAACCTGTAATGTAATATAAAACATCCCATATGTCTATTCATGGAAATAAATACTCAATAATAACTATGTACCAATATCCATCGAAATGAACTTCTATAATCATAAATAAAAACGTGAGTCACAGATTATAATGATTTTCTATTGAACCACTGGTAGACTGACTATCACCCGAACATATAGTTATCCATACTTCCCCACTACGAAGGTCACCCAAAGTAGTAAGAAATTCACTACCTTTGTTAAATGGTCCAAAATTACAATAATATCAGGATTCTTCCAAGGTTTCCATGGGTTACCAATGATAAAATCTTGAGTCACGTCGCCCACTTCCATTCTATAATAATCAATGGTTGTAGTAAACCACCATTTTGTTGATGCTAAAACTTTACCTTTTTAGTGGTTTTATATCATTTTCAGAACCCTTATCTATATTATTGTATTCTTATGCACAAAAACAATCATCATTGGTTACATAACATTTTGGCCACACCTATGTGTGCATCCCACATTAAGTCCTGAGACTCACACATCAACTCCTCTGCTGTAATTGTTTCGGTGCGGATGTGCGTCGGGTTACGCTGTTCCGCCAGGACGCGTTAGCGCGTGCACCCGTCAACCCGAGGGGATGGGCGCGCGGCTTGTGGTCCCGCAGTCCCGCTTTCCAAAGGCGGGCGGCATCCGTCCCTTATTCAGGGGCGTCTGCTCCTTGATCGAAACCGGGATGATGGGATGTCGGCTCCTCCTTCCGTGGACGTCTCCCCGGAACTCGTCGCCTAATCCGGGTCTCCCTCATAGATTTAAGAATGTTCGTGAATCTCGTTCCCGGCGCCATATCTTCATGGACACCGGTTAATTACGCTGCTTCCGCCCGGACGCTCCAAGGAGTCTGGTCGGGGCAGAAACCTGCGGTGAGGAGACCGGGTGGCTCTGAGTGTCGGGGGCGTGTCTTAACAATGCGCCTCTGCATGTCTGTCTTCCGTCCCTAATAGGGCTTCTCGAAGGCGTGATGGCCTGAGGCATCCCGCACTGGGTGCGGGGAACTGTGTTACCTGAGGTTTTCCTCAGCTTCCCATGTTTAACACGGGGTATGCCGCGAGTTTAACGTCCAGCGGGGACGACATCGGACTGATCAACACGAGGAGTGGATCAGATGACAGAACCCCTTGCGGGGAACCTCCGACGTTGGGGCCAGCACATGGGCAGCTTCCCGAGTGAAGTGGAGTGGAATGAAATGGCATGACCCCACCGGGATGTGGCGGCCAGGGTAAGGATCATGATGGATGATGGAGTGAAGAGATTGGACCCCGTAGGGGCTTCCTACGTACCGTGCGTTAGCGCGGATCAAAGTCAGCGTAGTTCGGATATACAGTTTAACGTCATGCTGGACGTCGGCAAGCCGACTCACGAAGAGGTCGAGGCCGCCGGGCGGAGGATGGAACCGAACCACCTCGCACAGAGGGGGATGGAACGGCCGGGTGGATCACAGTTTTACGTCATGCTGGACGTTGGCAAGCCGACTCACAAGGAGATCGAGGCTGCCTGGAGAAGGATCGAACCGAACCACCTCGCACAAGGGGGGATGGAACGGCCGGGTGAATCACAGTTTCACGTCATGCTAGACGATAAAAGGAGAAATAGAAAAAGGGGCAGTGGGGAAGCACAATGGAGATACACACGTGCAGTCCCCCACAGAGGCGGATTCATAGGTGAATCAACGCAAGTGTGAACCCGGGAGGGGTCCACTGATGGACGAACCGACGTAAATACGACCGGGACGACCAGGTGGTGGGCTTGAACCTCAGAGAGGCTTCCTACGTACCCTGTTTAGAAGACAGGGATCAAAGTCCACGTAGTTCATGCTGTCTGTAACACTCTACCCCCGTGGGCGAAGGCCGCTCCAATCCCGACATCCCTGCAGAGATGCACGGGTGGGGGCCACATCCAGACCGGGGGGATCCTGCGTGCGAGACACGGGATCAGGTGATGTGGACGGTTTAACGTCTTGCCGGACGAAGTACAGTTTAACGTCGTGTGTTGAGGACGAAGAGAACGGTTTAACGTCTTGCCGGACGAAGTACAGTTTAACGTCGTGTGTTGAGGACGAAAGTACTTGGCAGTTTAACGTCTTGCAGCGCGGATGATGGTGCAGTTTAATGTCGTGCGGGACGTAAACGCCTGGCAGTTTAACGTCTTGCAGCGCGGACGTGGCACAGTTTAACGTCATGTTGGACGTATGCAGTTTAACGTCGTGCAGGACGTTGAAGCCGCCGATAGGTCCGTGTCACTTCGCGCAAGCCTGAAGGGCCGCACGGAAAGACAACGCACAGTGCGGGCACCCGGGATGAGGGTCATCGGGCGCCACGCAGGCGGGTACCCTCAGGGGGTCAAAGGGGGCGACCCTGGCGGCTTGCGCGCAAAAGTAAAGTTTTGCGCGCAATACCGCGGGTCGGCGCGCAAATGGGCGGCTTGGGCCAGAACTTTGCGCGCGGATGATAGAGATTGCGCGCACCGGGCTTCGGGTAGCGCGCGGGGGCAACGGCTCATTCTTTAATTAATGGCCACTTTGGAAAAAGGGGGGTGCGCGCAATCGGGTTGTATTGCGCGCACCCGATGGCAATTGCGCGCAAGAGGCTTCTTTTGCACGCGAATGCCTTTGGGTGAATATTTATTCAAAGGAAAGGAACCAAAGGGATTGCGCGCGAAGGCGAACCCCAAGGCTTTCTTGCGCGAAAGAAAAGAGGTTACCTGAAGATCGACATTGCACGCGGAAGGGGTTGGATTGCGCGCACGAGAGACCGTTCGAATTCTGGCAACCTTCAAAACGTCGGGGGTCACCTTATATTTATAGGCAACCCCGGGCGCGGAATCCAGTGCGCGGGCGCACAAATTCCTTCGCAGGCGCGGAATCGGGCCCGGGCGCGCAAGGGAGTCGCGCGGGCAGCGGGCGCGCAAAACTGCGCGCCGGCCCAGCGCCTTGCGCGCATCTCGGGAGGTTTGCGCGTGGCACTCACACATTGCGCGCGGGCCTCCGAAATTCCGCGCAAGCCTTCCGGTTCTTCTGAAACGCGCTTCTGACTCCAAATATGACCTCGCTTTCCGCATCCGGAGCATTGTTTGGGAACAACGGACTTTTCCGGCGTCTACAAAAGCCCCCCCTCGGAATCTGATCGGCGAGAGGTCGCAACGATCGGGTTCCGAGGGAGACGCCGGAATGCCGAAGTCCTGGGTGGCACGGGACTATGGCGCGCAAAATGGGGCGTCGGGCGCGAAATTCTCCGGTGCGGTCGCGCAAAGCGCTTTCCGCGCGGCGCGGACTCCCGGCCTTACCTATAATTAGGGGCCCTGGGTCCCCCGCACCGTACACTGGACTTCCGCGCGATAAGCATTCGAGCTCTCGTGCGCGAAATTGCCTTTTCCGGCGCGGAATTCGCCCGCTCGTCGCGCAAACCTGTCCGGAATTCTGCCTGCTTTTGCGTGAACACCCGGGGTTTTACGCGACGGACTTCCTGATTGCGCGCCGTCCACTAGGATTGCGCGCCAACTCCCAAACTTCTCTACCAGCCTCGTCCGCTCCCGCACGCTTCATCCCTTTACCCGCACGACTCCCGAAGCTTCTGAGATGGCCGCGAATCAAAGAAATGAGGGGGATGCCGCCACTCGCAGAGCTGAGATGGCGACGAATGAGGAGGTCTACGGAGCCAAGGAGATTGTTTCCACCAATCAATCCTTGTTCGACTTGCTGACGCCGGCCCAGAAGACATATCCACTGTCGAACAACCTGCCGCTCTGGAACTTCGGCATCCTAGATGAGGTTCCGGTGCCAGGGTTCGAGGTTGATGCGCCACGGACCTGGGTGACTCGGGAGGACGAGCTTCCCCGCTATAACATCACCAACAATGGGCATCCTGCCAGGGAGACCAGGCATTTAGATGTCTACGTCCTGAACCCGAGGACGCGAACCATTGACGGGGGTGAGCCTACTGCGGAGAATTCTCCAGCCCTCTACTCGAGCATATATCGCCAGAGTGTCACCGACGACACCAAGGGCTGGCTGAAGGACTGGGACTTGCAGTCTGGGGGCAATTTCACCAGTGAGTGGGCCTGGGCGTTCTGGGTACGCCACACTTGCGATCACTTCGCGGAGGAGCTGCGGTACATCGTCCTGTTCGAGGCGGTGTGGACGTCGCAGTTCCACTTCTACCAGCAGTCCGAGCTCGGGCCGGAGCTTTTCACCCGCTGGTCCCCGGATACCAACACCTTCCATCTTCACCATGGGGAGGTCGGCATTGGTCTCTGGGACATCCACTGCATCGGAGGTATCCCGCTGGAGGGCTACCAATACGATGAGTTCCTGCCCCCGAAGAACACCTGGGAAGACAGGTCGCGAACTCCCATTCTGACCTGGCATCTGCTTGACCTGGCTACGCAGTGGCTCGGGATCAAGGACTTCTAGAAGGACATAGCCTACAAGGAGTGGTTCGGCCAGTTCTTGGAGCATGACCTGACGGTCAAGATGCCAGGCAGGGGGAAGCGGTGCCCGACCGCGGCTCAGAGGAGCCGGAACGGGTCGTACTGGCGGGTCCTGGAGACGGGCGACTACCGCTCATGGGGGTACCGCGTCATCGAGGCCCGTGACCCAAATGTTCGGTACGCGGCGTTCCTGGCCGCCTTTCTGAGTGGGTGGCTTCTGCCAGTGCGGGACGCGAGAATGGGCGTCCGCCCGGCAACACTGGCGATGGCGGGCGCTATGGCCGCCAACAAAAGATACAACCTCGGGGTCCCAGTACTGGCGAAGCTGTATGCCATCCTGGGACGCATCTCACGAGGGGGGTCGCCATGAAGGATCTGTGGGCCCTTCCAATTCTTCCACGGCTGGGTGGCTGCTCACCTTGGTGGGTACACGTTTCCGAACGCCATCATTCCTCCGGGCAACGGCCTGCGACCCTCCCTGTTGAACATTGCGGGGGTCGCTCCGATGACCCTAAGTGAAGAGGGCGTGAGGATTCGGATTGGCAATCATGCCAATTTCAACTTCAGCCTGTTCCCCACTCCCGTCGGCCAGATGATCGACAATGGGCAAGGCCCGCTGGAGCAGCATGAATACTTCCTGAACATACGGGGCGGGGTGCTCGTGGCTCGGATCGACGGGAAGGTGATCTGCGAGCCTTACGTGCCAACCCGGTTCGCCAGGCAGTTCGGGTGCCTTCAACGGATGCCGAAGAGGGTATTCACTGCTGTCCGGGAGGAGACGAACCCCGGCGTCCTTCGCCAAATGTGGCTGATGTTCGTCGCCTTTGGCTCTGGCGACGTCATTACTCTCCCTCCTACCGGGATCGACGCAGGATTGGCAACCGAGTACGCCGAAAACTGGGCCATCGCGTAACCCGAGGGGCTTCTACGGAAGCCAGTTCGGCGGCTCGAGGTCACCCATGCGGAGACCGGGCGTCAAGGAAGGAGGCGAGGCGCCGTTACATGGGGGAGAACGGAGGCGCACCAAGCAGCGGAGCCGACGCGAGCAGGGACTTCGGCGGCGGGCACATCGCAGGCTGCCGCTACGACCTCGGCGCCCAGAGAGGGGGCACGTGCGGTGGTCGAAGAGCGGCCCGGGAAGCAGGTAAGGCGTCTGCTCGAACCCTCCCACGATGTAGTCTTCCCGGCGCTGTGGTCGGCCTGGATGACCCTGCGGCAGTCACTGGGGACCGACGCCATCTGGCGAAAGATACTTAGAGAAGGAATCCATCTGCCAGAGGTCGGGCGCCTCCATATTGCCGACAGGGTGAACTTCAACCGGCAGTATGCGTATCTGACGGCCATGGACGAGTACGCGCGCCAACGTGGTCAGCGGGCAGAGCCATCCCTTCTGGTGAAGGTGATGCTCGGTCTAGAGCCCGCTCCAGAACAGATGCCGCCGGCGGAAGATGACAGTAGCAATGACTCCGAGGAAGAGGAGGAGATGGGGGGGGATGAAGGCTCCGAGGGAAGATCCCATCAGGGGAGCCCGCGGGAGAGCGGCGAGGTGGCTGGCTCTGACAATGTTGATGTCACTGAGCTCCTCGAGGTCCGCTTCTATCCCTACTCAACCTGCTTCATCCATTCTCTTATGCAGCTTCTAACCCATTTCTCCACCTTTCTCAGGAGCGCATGGATGTTGGTCAGGCTTCCTCAGCGGGAGTAGGAGAGGCGCCAGCAGGACAAGGCGGGGGCCAGACGCCCATCATTGAACTGACATGCGTTGAGGGGTCCCCTGCTGCAACTGTTCCTGCGGCGGCCGGGATAGCGGAAGATGACGCTCTGAACTCCCGTAAGTCTCCTTACTTTACTGCTGCTGCTTGCCGTTGACGATCCGTGACTAACCACGGCATTCCTTGCGCAGTGATCTCAATGCTGGAGGCCCGTCGGGTTGCCGAACCCGGGCCATCCATGAGTGGACCGGTGGCAGACATGCCGCCTGCTCCGGAACAGACTTCCCACACCGAGCCGGCCCCACCAACTGCTGATCAAGGGGCTACGGACGTCAGCGGTGCTGACATCGGAGAGAGGTCGGGGGCTGACGAGGGTGTCAACGCCGCTGGGGAGAGAGAAGAAGGTCGCCCAGATGTTGGGGAACCTATCCCCCATGAGGACATCCCAGGGGCGGACCCTGCAGCAGACCTGCTGGCTGCCTTCCCTGCCTACCGGCCTGCCGACCCCGAGGAGATGGACGACTCGGACGCGGAGGCGGTCGAGGAGAGACGGATAACGCGCCGCAGGGGGTGGAAGTGCATCCAGCGCTTCCTCAAGCGAGACCCATCAGAGTGGCTGGGGCGCATGGGATCACTTCAAACCTGGTTGCGCTTCCTGTGTGCCGGGGGAGCTGATGCTCAACGCCTCCATCTGACGGTCCGTGATTTCATGGCCGAAATGATGCGCGAGAGCTGCCGGCATGCCGACGTCGCACAAAGTCGGGACATGTTGGAGAGCACGCGGGCGCTTCTCGCGGCGGAGCAGGAGGTCCGGCGTCTCGAAGGGCAGGCGGCAGAGAAGGAGGCCTTCGTCGCAGCGTGTACTGAGCTTGTGGAGCAACTATCGGCCCAACTGATCGACACCCAGGTACAGCTGACGGAGGCGGGCCAACAGATGGTCACACTCCAAGTCGAGCGGGAGCGTGCACAGGCCAGGATCGACGAACTGCGTGCTGCGACCGCCGACGAGGAGAGGGCACGCAGAGAGCGAGAAGCAGCCCTAGAGGCCGCCAGCCAAAGGGTAGCGGCGTTAGAAAGACTTATCCAGCACGCTAATCCCTAGGGGATTTGTTTTTGCCATTCCCAGAATACTTTGCTTCCGCTCCTCAATATTTAGATCCATTTTGTATGAACCAATATATTTATCTGCATCTTTTGGCTTAACATGCTCGACCACAATTCATTGTCTTGCGGGAGCGTTAACCAAGCTTCAGGAATCCACAATTGGGCCTGGATTTCTAGAGAAAAAGAGGGAGATCATTCCTAGGAAAGGAGAACTCAGACCTAATCAATGTATCATCCCCCCCACTTGTTCCAACACACGAGAGGGACAACGCTAGGGGCGTTGAGATTTTATCCGAACATAGGGAAATGAGAAAGGGTGAATCGTGCATCCCGAATTCAGAAATCCACAACGGTTGGCCTTCCAGGAAATGCCCAGGACGGCAAGCGGACAATGGATCAATCGACCATACTACTGCGATAGACGGACCGAAGGTCATCATCCATATGGCAGGAGGCGGATCACATGTCATCATCAATGCCGCTTTGGGGGTTCCTTCAGGCACAAGGGTGGAAATCCAGATCAACAGGGCATGCGAAGCGTGGGGCGAAGTGGCGATTTGTTCGGATAGAATCCAACGCTCTCAAAATTGCGCCACCGTGGGGAAAGCGTATTAGGCGGATGCACTAATCTGGCCGTGAATCACCCCAATTCTCAGACAGAACCTCTTTGACGAGGAAACCGTCGCTTCCCATCATTGCGACGGGGCATCCCGAGCTGAATCGGGGAAAATATCACAACTGTACCACTCTACCCGAAGTCAGGCCGGACGGCCGGCGACGAGGAGGGGCGAGACTTAGCGATCCCTGAGGCTGGACCCGAGTCGAAATGCCCGGGCGTTCCTACGTACTCCATCAGACTGGAGATCAAGCCATACGTAGTTCTGCAAGTGCAGTTTAATGTCATGCAGGACGCAGAACCCCGTTTGGGGAGATCTTAGTTTAGGGTCGTAGAGCTCGGACCATAGGGGCATATCTTAGTTTAAGGTCTTAGAGCTCGGACCATAAGGGGGGATCTCAGTTTAAGGTCTTAGATCTCGGACCATAAGGGGAGATCTTAGTTTAAGGTCTTAGAGCTCGGACCATAAGGGGAGATCTTAGTTTAAGGTCTTAGAGCTCGGACCATAAGGGGAGATCTTAGTTTAAGGTCTTAGAGCTCGGAACATAAGGGGAGATCTTAGTTTAAGGTCTTAGAGCTCGAACCATAAGGGGAGATCTTAGTTTAAGGTCTTAGAGCTCGGACCATAAGAACCTCAAAGTACGCCGCATCGTGGTCCTATCCCCTGGATATGTGAAGATGCACTGGGGAGTAGTGTCAAGAGTGTCGAGATTTTGCCTGGTCAGAATGGGAGGTGGAAAATGTGATGTGAATCATGCGGCCATTCACTCAAGGACTGGGGGCACCGGCGTGACGATATGGGAGTACTGCCGACCGTGGCAGAAAAGCAGCATCAATATCGCACTAACCGTTGATGGAATGAGGCAGCGAACAAGCATCGACCGCTCAATCGCAGAATTCATATCGATTCGCTTCCCGAGACCATTGGGGGCACCCGCCCGAGTCAGTGGGAGAGCACTGAGGCATTGTGTCCAAACCGTTCACGGGGGCTCCACCCAGGGCGTAGGCGATGGGTCCGAATGAAAGGGAGCACGAAGCCTGAAAATGGAAGGAACCTGACCAAGCTAAACCTGACCCTCCTGGCAATAAACCAGAGTACTCTTGACACCAGTGGACCACTGCAAGGGGTCGAGGGACACGCCTTGAGGGTGGCCTGAAGGCGGCGGACTCCCCAGAGAAGGGGGGAATCTTTAAGAGGTGGGGGGCTGGACCCGAAGTTTCAAACATCTGGGCGTTCCTACGTATCCCATAAGGATGGGAATCAAGCCACACGTAGTTCTTGAAGCGCGGCGCAACACAATCGGGCACCAGCGCGGGGAAGGGTGCGGGTCTGACCCTCGCACACAGAGGAAGCGGCATTTGATATTTCTTGTTTGTCCTTAAAGATGGATGGTTTTTCGTGCAGCGACATGCCTGTGATTAAGGAATCCCTGGCGTCGCCATAGTAATCAAGCCATGAAAGACATTGATGAATGGCGTGGTTATTAACCAGCGCCCAACGTGAGTGCCCCCTGAGGAGAACATCACGATGCAGTTCCGTTTCTCGTCGGGCGGCCAAGACGATCACAGTTTACGGTCGTGTGGTAGGACCGGACAGCACAGTTTAAGGTCGTGTGGTTCGGACCATGGAGGAATCCGCTTATCGCGATACGGCGGACTCAGTGGAGGTGGGAACATACCCAGCCCTGCGGTCACACACGATTCCAGGAGAAGGATCCTAGGATAGGGGCCTGCGTATGTCCATCACCCAAGGGGCAGAGATGCTAGCCTCCAGATATACTGGGCCCAAAACGCGATTGTTCGGGCGACTCCTTCCTCATTATGGGGACGAGGGTCTAGCTATACACGGCCCTTAGGGAGGACATCAGCATATATCCTTGGTGCTCAGATCGTGGGAGCCTCGACAGACACCATTACCCTGGTTGGCCTGCTTAACGTGTAAAGGTGTACCGAAGGTCAGTATGAAGAGAGTGTCGAGATTCCACTACAACGCACAAAGGCGAAGTGTGATGAGGACCGCGCAACCAATGTTCGGAGCCTAAGAGAGCCGACATGGCGATCAAGGATGTCGCTGACGATATTCGCAACACAACATCCGATCGCGTCAGCCCAGAACTGGGCAAGCAAACGAGCATCAACCGCTCAATCGCAGGATTCATATCGATTTGTGGCCCAGGACTCGCCGGTAAATCGACCGGAGCGGTAGGAGAGCACTAAGGCATCGCACCCAAACCGCTAACGAGGATCCCTTTGAGTGAAGGCTCGAAAAAGAGGAAGCGCGCGGCCCGACAAGAAACACGGGACTTGCCGGGATTGCATCCGACACTACGGGTCATAGACCAAAGTACCCAAAACATGTTAACAGATCACCGGAAAGGGTCAGAGGACTCACCCTGAGAGAAACCAAAAGACGGTAGATCCCCGTGATCAACCAAGAGACGGGGCTGGACCTGAGACACAAGCGTCCAGGCGGTCCTACGTATCTCATAAGGATGGGAATCAAGCCGCACGTAGTTCTTGAGAGGCAGTTTAACGTCATGAAGGACGACGAGAGGTGTGAGGTAGTCCCACACACGGGGGAGGCATACGGCGCGGCCAGCAGACTGACGTGGATGAGGACACAATCCCCTGCTCACGCGATACGCCTCGCAAAAAAAGGAGGGGAACTTGGGCCAGAGGCCCAACGCGGGATAGAGATTCCCGGGAAATGGGGCTGGGCCTGAATGTCCAGGCGGTCCTACGTATCCCATAAGGATGGGAATCAAGCCGCACGTAGTTCTTGAAGTGCAGTTTATCGTCATGCAGGACGAAAAGAGAAAAAAGGGGGGAGCAGAAGGCATCCCCAAACGTGGGGGGCGTACAGCGTAGCGAGCAAACCGACGTGAATGAGGGCATAGCCTCGCGCTCACACCATACGCCGCACACCCGGGGGCAACTGGGCCAAGGGCCCGAGATGGGATGGAAATTCCCGAAGGATGGGGCTGGGCCTGAAACATGAATGTTCAGGCAGTCCTACGTATCCCATAAGGATGGGAATCAAGCCGCACGTAGTTCTTGAGAGGCAGTTTAACGTCATGCAGGACGAATGCTGAACAGTTTAACGTCTTGTAGCTCGGACGTAGTACAGTTTAACGTCATGTTGGACGAATGCTAATCAGTTTAACGTCTTGTAGCTTGGACGAGGTACAGTTTAACGTCATGTTGGACGAAACACTTGGCAGTTTAACGTCTTGCAGCGCGGACGATGTGCTAGGCAGTTTAACGTCGTGCAGCTTGGACGTATGCAGTTTAACGTCGTGCAGGACGTAGTGCAGTTTAGCATCATGCAGGATGAATTACAGTTTAACGTCGTGCAGGACGAATAGCGTACAGTTTAACGTCTTGTAGCTGGGACGAAGTGCAGTTTAACGTCGTGCGGGACGTAGTACACTCAGACGAAGTACTGCTTGAGGAACCTAGCGTTGGTGGGAGGAGTGACACGCTCACCATCCATAGTCGCTAGGGAGTACGCGCCATTGGGATAAACTTTGTGGACGACAAGAGGTCCCTCCCACTTGGGCTCCAACTTGGGTGGCTTCCTGCCGGGGATCATTGGCGCTCTTAGGGCTAGTACTAGGTCACCCTGCAGGAAGGAGCGAAGGCGAACCTTCTTATTGAAAGCTCGAGCCATTCTGCTTTGATGCCTCTCCATGTTGTGCAAGGCGCGAAGTCTATTCTCATCCAGTGCTTCCAACTCGACTAGACGGGCTTCAGCAGCTCTATCCGGCGCTTGCTGGTCATAGACCGCAGTGTGCAAGGACGGTAACTGGATCTCGATGGGCAGGACGGCCTCAGCTCCATACACCAGGGAATAAGGGGTCATCTGGGTGGAATTGCGAGTCGTCGTCCGATAAGCCCAGAGGGCGTTGGGGAGCTTGTCCGGCCAACTCTTCTTGTTCTGACCAACCATTTTTTGCAGAATGTTAGAGAGGGTTTTGTTAAACGCCTTGATCTGTCCATTCGCCTGTGCATGATAGCGAGATGTATGGTTCGAGCGAATATTATATTTGGCGTACAACTTCTTCAACTCGGCTGCTCGGAAATTGGCTCCGTTATCCGTGAGGATAGCGTGAGGCACTCCAAATCGATGAATGATGTTGGAGGTCACGAAGTCAGCGATCGAACAGGATTTGACCTCCTTGAGCGGAATCGCCTCTGCCCATTTGGAGAAGAAGTCCGTGGCGGTCAGAATGAACCGGCACTGGCGAGCCGTCGCCGGCGGGTAAGGTCCCACAACGTCCATCCCCCAGACTGCAAAGGGCCAAGAATACCTGGTGGTATGGAGAGGCTCCGGTGGCCGATGCACAAAGTTCGCATGAACCTGGCACGCATGGCACCTCCTGGCATACTCGATGCAGTCATGGATCATGGAGGGCCAGAAGTATCCCAACCTCCGAATCTGGTGGGACAGCTTCGGCCCAGTCTGATGGGCGCCGCATGAACCAGCATGAACCTCTTGCATGACTCGCGGGATCTCAACTCCCTGAAGGCAACGGAGGAGAACACCATCAAATCCGCGTCTATAGAGGATCTTCTCCAGGCCGGGACTGCTCTGGAGGACAAACTGCGATGCGCGGCGTCGAACTCGCTCGCGCTCTGCCCGATCCGGCGGGAGAATTCCATGTTGGAGGTACTCAACCAAAGGCATCCTCCAATCAGGGGCTGGTTCGACTGCTATATCTAGGGTACTCGGGGCTCCGGGCACAGGGGCAACCATGGTGAGATTACTTACCGACGGGTCGCGATCTCCCTCCGGGATAATGGGAGCGATGAGCCTGCGGCGCGTCACGCGGACGGTCAGGTTATCCTGTTCAGGCTCCGCAAGTGACGCAGCAAGGCTGGCCAAGGCATCTGCTCGACCGTTCTGCGACCGGGGAATATGGACAATCTCTGGCCGAGAAGGGAACCGGGCCATCTGAAGGAGGGTGCACTCCAGCAGTGGCACAAGTTCCGGCTTCCTGACAACATAGTCGCCATTGATCTGCTTAACAACCAACTCGGAGTCCCCTTTCACACACAGATGGGGCACGTCGATCTCGAGAGCTAACTCGAGGCCGGTGATGAGGGCATGGTATTCCGCCTCATTGTTGGTACAGCCCTCTGACAACAGGAAAGAGTATGGCAGCACGGCCTGCTCCGGGGTAATGAAGACGATGCCCAAGCCCACTCTGTTGAGCTTAGGATTATCGAGTCTTCTACCGGTGGGGCTCCGGGAGGCACCGTCAAAGTGCATCTTCCAGCATGGACTGGCTCGATCGATCGAGAGGATGACCTCATCAGGAAAGCCTAGATCCAGCGGCTGATCCGCGGAGGTTGGGTGAGCGGACAGAAAGTCTGCCAATGCTTGCCCTTTGATGGCCTTCTGAGACACATACCCGATGTCGAACTGCTGGAGAATCACAGCCCACCGCGCTAGACGGCCAGTCAACATGGGCCGGCTCAGGATATATTTCAACGGGTCTACCCGAGAAACCAACTGTACCTCATGGTGCTGCAAGTAGTGCCGTAATTTCTGTACGGCAAATACGAGCGCCATGAATCTCTTCTCGATGGGGGAATACCTAACTTCCGCATCGAGGAGCATGCGACTGAGGTAATAGAGGCTATTCTCTGTTCCCTCGTTGTTCTTCTGGGCGAGAAGGGCACCCAGGGACCGTTCCAGGGCGGTCACATAGAGGACCAGCGGCTTCCCGGATACAGGCGGCATCAGAACCGGAGGTTGCAGCAGGTACTGCTTGATTTCCTCGAAAGCGGTCTGACACTCTTTATCCCATACATAGGTGGCACCTTTCTTCATGAGCCGAGAAAAGGGCTTACACTTGCCGGCCAGATTCGCGATGAATCGGCGTATATAGGCTAAGTGGCCTTGGAACCCCTGCAGTTCCCGGATGTTACCTGGGGGAGGCATCTGGCTAATCGCCCTGATCTTCTCTGGGTCGATCTCAATACCCCGGTATCTTACCACAAATCCAAGGAACATTCCGGAGGTGACCCCGAAGGCGCACTTCAACGGGTTCATCTTCAGGCAGCGAGACCGGAGGAAGCCGAACACTTTCTCAAGATCTTTGAGATGGTCCTGACGCTGGCGTGATTTGACTACCAAGTCGTCGACGTAGCATTCCACCAGTGTGCCGAGGATTGGCTTGAATATGCGGTGCATTGCCCGTTGATAGGTGGCACCTGCATTCTTCAGGCCGAAAGGCATGACCCGGTAACAGAAGGTACCTTGGGGGGCCCTAAAGGCAGTGAACTCCTCATCCTCAGGGGCCATCCGAATTTGGTTGTATCCGGAGTATCCATCCATGAAGGAGAGGGCTTGGAACCCTGCCGTGGCGTCAATCAACATCTCTGTCACTGGAAGGGGAAAATCATCCTTCGGACAGTGGCGGTTGAGATCGCGGAAGTCGATGTAGACTCTGATCTGCCTGTTCTTCTTCCTGACCGGCACAATGTTGGCCAGCCATTTGGGGTACTGAACTTCCCTCACGAAGTTGGCTTTGATAAGCTTGTCAACTTCAGCCTCAACCATGGCACCGTGGAATGGGTGCATCTTCCTGGGAGGCTTCTTGAACCCGCGATGGTTCGTCGGGAGACCAAGGCGGTGGACGGCTACCTAAGGATCTAGCCCCGGCATCTCGTCATAGCCCCAAGCGAACACATCACGGTGCTACCTGAGAAAGTCCACGTACTGCTGCCGCTCCTCAGAGGGCATGGCGGCACTGACCAATGTGGGTCTCGGATCTGCTTCGGTTCCAAGGTTCACTTGTACTAACTCATCGACCGTGGCGGAGACACCCTCCTCAATGGCTGGGGGTGCATCTTCCACGTCCTCTCCACTCGGGGAGGGATCGTCCACGGGAGAGGCTGCGTTGGCAACTGAATTGGGGCTACCAGATCCTGCTGGGCCGCTGGTGCTGGCATGGGCGGTCGCGATCATCTCATCAGGAGACTCACAAGCCGTCAAGACCATGGCTACGTCCAACCGTTGAATCGGGAGGACATAAGTGTCATCCAAACTTGCCCAGGGATCACATGCAACAGCGACAGGCTCGACCTCACCTGCCAGGATCTGCTTATCTTTGCTCTTGTAATAGTCCGCGTCCAGATAGCGGGCTTCACATGAGGCAAAAGGAGAGGCATCTCCTTGAAGCACACATACTCGACCGTTAAGGGAGTATTTGAGGCATTGGTGGTATGACGAGGGAACCTCCACATGAAGGTGGAGCCATGGCCTGCCCATCAATGCGTTGTACGCAGTGTCTTGAGAGACTACCATGAATTCGGTGTTGGCAACCAAATCACCGAACTGGGTCTTCAAACGTATCTTGCCGACCGGGGTTTGCTCGATGCGGTCGTACCCCTGGATCCTGAGGTCGGAGGGAATCAAGTCATCCTCAGACAACCCCAATCTACGGAGCGTCTGAGTGGGAATCAGGTTAATCCCGGACCCCGTGTCGACAAGACAGCGCCGGACTTCAAGGCCATTGAACTGGCCGGTAACATACAGCGGACGAATGTGCCCCTGTATAGGAGGGTCTTCATCCTTACCAGAAAACGAGATAACTGCCTGGCATTCGGCGTCCTCAATCGTTTCGGTGTGAAAGGCCTCTGCAGCCGCAACCTCTGTCTCAAACTGGAGGGGGCTCTTCAGGGCTTCAGCGAGTGCCTCGCGCATCTCAGATGACATGCGCAGAGCCTCAAGGATGGAGAGTCTCGCTGGGATGTCGGCCAAGTGCTTCAGGACATCATACTTTTTGGCCAAGCGCGAGCCCCTGGTTGCAGGAGGTTGATCTGCGGTTGGAAGCGTGACGGGCCTTGCCGGTTGGGCCGGCGGCCGACTGGTGCTTGGCGCATCTCGCTGTTCATTGGTTGAAGCCCGGGAAATGGTCACCGTACTGGGGTCAGGAGGCCGGGATGGACTCGTGGCAGGGCGGAGATGATCGTGACGCGGTTGAGGCGGTTATGCCTGATCCCATACCACAAATAGTGGCGGAGGCGAATCCGTCATCCCCGGATGGGGGGGCTGCGCATGCTGAGCCCGGTTTTGAGCCTGCTGCCTGGTCTCAGTGGCGTGCACGGCCTGGCTGGAGGTACCAACTTTTGTGCCCCGGCGACTCCTGTTGTTGCGGCTCCTCCGACGGTGGCGACGACCGGGGACACTAGGGAGGTCCACCTGGTGTTCTTCAACGTCGGGAACCGAAAAGGGATTTACCAGCTCGACGGTATTAACCGAAGCGTACCCAATACTGTCATCGGACGAATCATTCACCACTGGGCGGATCCGAGGAGAGATCCCCATCTCCGGGGGCATGAAATCGCCGAGAGTGCGGGATAGTGGCGGGACTGGCGGGGCGCGCTCTTCCTTCTTGCGCCGCAGCTGTTTGCTCTTTTTGGAAGAGGCAGGCTGGGACGACGATGCCGAAGCAGCACCCGCAGATTCTGGGGGCTCAGGCTGATTCAAGCGTGCACGGATGATTCCATGGGCGCGAATGATCGTCTTGCGGGCCATCCAGTTTTTATACTTCTGGGATCCGCGGTCGGAGACTAGCTGCCATTCGTCCTCATTGCCGCTATCGTCATCTGATCCCACGAACATGCCCGCCACTTGTGCCGGAGCTGGGCCCAACCTGATTACATTGTTGTTAATCTGGTCTTGGAGCCAATCCTTAAACACATAGCACCGCTGGATGGTGTGCCCCAGGGCCCGATGGTAGGGGAAATAGCGGGGGTTATCCGTGAGATGTGCCTCCTCCGGCCTCCAACACTCAGGCAGTCGCACAATCCTCTGCTCCAGGGCGCTCCGGAAATAACCAGGGACCTGATCCTCGTGAAATGAGTAGGTCAGGTATCGCGGGCCCCTGGGAGCGTGGTCTTGACGAGGGGCTGGAGGGGCCTGCCGAGGAGGTGGACCCTGATTATCTCGCCTGGGTTGTGGCGGTACATTACGCGGAGGGGCCGGCCAGTTCTGAGGCTGCCGCTGCTGGGCCGGGAACTGAGCCCGTGGAGGCGGATTCCTATGAGGCTGTGGAGCTTGCCTCACCGGCAACAGCTCCAACGGCCTGGGAGCCTCTATCTGGGCGACAGCAGCGGGCTCAGCCCTGCTGACTCTCCTTGCAGGAATCATAGGAGGAAGCGGGTGTGCCTGGCTGGCCTATTGCAGGGCTTCCTCAAGATGTTGAGCTTTGTCTGAGAAGTCCCTGAACCCTCCGGGGTAATTCTGAGTGATCAAGGAAGGGACCAGCTCGGTCTTGACGTTCCCGACGCACATTGTCAGCAACTGCTCCTGAGTCAATGGCATGTCAAGGTAATACGTGAGACCCTTCCATCGGGCGACGAAGTCCGCGACTCGCTCATCAGGTCTCTGCTTGCACTTGAAGAGGTCTGCGGTACTCGTCTTCCGGGTCGTGGAACTGAACTGGTAGAGGAATTGTATACGAAGGTCCTCCCAGCTAGTTATCGACCCGACGGGGAGCTGGCTGTACCAGACAAATGCTGGCCCTTCTAGTGTCTGGACAAAGCAGCGAAGCTTAGCGGCCTC
Source organism: Viscum album (assembly GCA_963277665.1). Lineage (NCBI taxonomy): Eukaryota > Viridiplantae > Streptophyta > Magnoliopsida > Santalales > Viscaceae > Viscum > Viscum album. Next base: position 1,612,731,929 of record OY728156.1, on the reverse strand, counting down.
TTGCTGCGCCGGAGTCCCCAGCATAGTCCCGCACCTCGAGTTGAAATGGGCCAAATGCTGTGGCGGATCTCCAGTCCCGTTGAAGGGGGCAAAAGTGGGATTCCCGAATCCCGGAGGCGCCGGCATGTCATCCACTCATGCTGGGTATGGCTTGCCGTCCGGTGGGATTGCCACTTGCCGAGTCTCCAAGGCCTCCAAGCGGGCGATGAGTGCCGCCATCGGATCGTCCGGACATGGGTTCCAGTCCTGGCGAGGATCTCTAACCACGAGCGCATTGCATGGCCCTTCAATCGGGTCGTCGACCGGGTCGTCAAACTCGGCAGCTCGTGGGATGGCGGGCGGAGCGGCCCTTGGGGCAGCGGGAGGAATCCGAGCGGGGTCTCTCAGGTAGTCACGCCGCTCGGGAGGGTGTGGTGAAACATACCGCGCCCTATTTCCATAGGCGATGGCCTCTCTCCTGTCGGCGAACCCGGCATAATGACGGTTACCCGGGAGAGTCTCATCGAGGAGTGGCTGTTCCTGTCCCTGCTGTCCGGGCCTAGGATCACCGTAGTCAGGCCGCTGCTCTGCAGCGCGCTCGGCGAGGAGCTGGTCAACCAGCTTCTTCTGCTCGGCGAGCTGTTGGCGTAGCATAGCCTTCTCGGGATCCTCATCCGCCCTCTGCGTGGAGGCGGATGGGTCGGCGGTCTTTATAGCCTCGCTGTGCTCTTTACCTTTGCTGACGTTTCGGCTCAACGTCAGTGCTTCAGTGGGTGCAGGGAGCCCCAGGAGGTTCCTCTGATGATGAGTAACTCTCACCGATGGACCCAACGACGGCTTGTCTTTGGGGGGAGAGCCCCCATCGAGAAGTTCTAGATCGTTCCCCTCCCTCGACAGGTCAGCCATATTGACTGTTTCCATCCCTGGGGATGTATCCGCAGGGCCACCCAGTGAATCGGGCTGTCGGCGAATCGCACTGAAGCGTAGGGCAGCGTACTTCCCCCATCCACGGATATACACGTGGGGAGTGGCTTCCTCGATGACCTTGCGGAGTACTTGAAAACACTCAACGCATCGTTGTTGGAGGGCCTTGTGGTGCCCAAATGACCCGGGGTGCCGAACCGCGGGGAGCGTAGCCAGGTCAATTTGACGGCACTGCTCACCAATATCCTCCAGGTGTGATTGACTCCCAGGATATGGCATTTGTAGGCGGTGAAGACGGGAGTGAGTCTCCCGGAGAGTTCGGCGGAAGCATTCGAACTCATCCGGGGTGAGCGATTTGGGTGCATCAAAGTCCGGTCCTGCGACTGGCCAAAACTTCTCAGGGAAGTGGCCCTCTGCAAGGACGGTCCAGAAGCTCCATGACTCAAACTCGGGACCCAGGTCTCCTTGGTCCTCTTCAATGGCTGGGAACGGACGGGGAACCGGCAGTGGTGCCGAGGCGGGCCGCCGGGCCGCCGGGCTGGCCGGCGGTGAATACGGCGAGCAGGCCGATTGGACTCCATATCCCGGGCCGCCCTCTGAGGGTGGCGGTGCCCTGGCTACCACATCACGATAGGACGGGCCGGCGAGCGAAAATCCTGCCGTAGCGTCGGTGCTCGCCGAGGGTGCACTAGATTGTGGTTCGACCGTCGGTCCCCAGAAAAGGTCTCCGGCTTCTCCGATCGAGGTAGAAGGCGCTTCGAGAGGGGCCGGTACCAACCACAAGCTTGATCCTTGGGGGTCTACCAGGCCCTCGCTACTCCGGATATACCTTCGGAGAGAAGCGGGGATCATATCGATCTCGCTCTCGGGAAGTACGAGGCTGACGTGCCGCATTCCTACCCCTGCCCCTGACTGGTGGGATTGGGGGGGAGGGCTCTGTCGCCGAATCATACTCCGCCTCCGAATCAGAGAAGCGAACCGGTCGGATCTCTGTCCGGAATTCCGTAACATTCCTCCCTCGGCGTCGACGCCTTGCCTTCCTGCCCCTGGGTGGTTCTTCGGGGCAGGGCTGACCTCTGTCCTGGCGTCCTCCGGCCGCACTGGTGCTGGGGCCAAGAGGACTGGAAACCAAGGTGCGAGGGGCACCGGGACAGATATCAAAGGGGACGCGGGGAGAGGTGATTCCGAGAAGGCCTCCGAGCCGAGATCGGAAGGCGGGGTGACCCATGCCTCTTGGATCGGCCACACGGAGTAGACCCTGTTGGCGAATAGCGCAACCGCGAGGTGGTCCGTGGTGGCTATTGTCTGTACCAGCAACCGGGAGAGTCAACCCAACCTGCCTTTGGGGCGGTCGGGGCCTCGATCCGGGTCGGGCATAGAAGTGCCCCTGCTCAGGATGCGCAGGGGCCTGGCGACTGGAGCCAGCAGTGGCTTGGGCCAATGCGGCCGCTGTTGCTAGGGCCCCAAGGTGGGCATCCTCTTCCGCTCGAGCCCGACGTTGGCGTCGGGACAAACGAGTCGGGATGAGCGGTGCGGGCAGGTGGAGAGCCCGTTCTTCGACTTGAGAGGCCTGGCGGCGATGTCGCCGTGGCCTGACAGGAGCCCTCATCGCGGATCCTTGGGGAGAATCCCGGATAGGGTGGTCCCGGGCATCTTCCACCTCATCCGCATAGGGGAAGGAGTTGTCGGAGCGCTCCGGGGATAAACTCCCGAAGCGGTTGGACGTCGAGGTAGGCAGCGGTGCCTCCCTGCGCGGCCCTCGGGGGCGGCGTTGGTGGCGAGGTGAAGCTCCATCGAGGTCTAGGCGAGCCATGTCCCTGGTGGGGATGACTCCCTCTTCCTCGTATCTCCGCACCAAGTTGTTGATCACCCTTCTTTGGATGACCTCCGAGGGGGAGAGAGGGCGTGGTTGCCCCGCAGCTGCGGCTGCTGGCACGGCTGTGGAACGGGCGGGACCGCGCGGAGTAGCCGCGTCGGTGTTTCCCCTACCCCTGCGCCAGTGGGCGGGTGGCGATCGGGCACTGGATTGGGTGACTTGATTTCTGAAAGCAGGGAGAAGAACCCATTAACACTGACAGGAAAAGGAATCGACAACCAACCATTAGGGCCACGATGCCTTCCATGGGGGGGAACCCAGGCCCTCGATGTCGCGAGACGGAGTGCCCGATTTCCCTTCCCCAGCCCCTGGCGGGTAAAACTGAATGCTCGGTCGAGCAGCATGCTGGTCTTCCAACACCTCTGAAAGCCATCGATCTTCGTATTGAGGAGAAGAGATTCACGTCGGGTTCACCATTTTTCTGTTTCGGTGCGGATGTGCGTCGGGTTACGCTGTTCCGCCAGGACGCGTTAGCGCGTGCACCCGTCAACCCGAGGGGATGGACGCGCGGCTTGTGGTCCCGCAGTCCCGCTTTCCAAAGGCGGGCGGCATCCGTCCCTTATTCAGGGGCGTCTGCTCCTTGATCGAAACCGGGATGATGGGATGTCGGCTCCTCCTTCCATGGACGTCTCCCCGGAACTCGTCGCCTAATCCGGGTCTCCCTCATAGATTTAAGAATGTTCGTGAATCTCGTTCCTAGCGCCATATCTTCATGGACACCGGTTAATTACGCTGCTTCCGCCCGGACGCTCCAAGGAGTCTGGTCGGGGCAGCAACCTGCGGTGAGGAGACCGGGTGGCTCTGGGTGTCGGGGGCGTGTCTTAACACTGCGCCTCTGCATGTCTGTCTTCCGTCCCTAATAGGGCTTCTCGAAGGCGTGATGGCCTGAGGCATCCCGCACTGGGTGCGGGGAACTGTGTTACCTGAGGTTTTCCTCAGCTTCCCATGTTTAACACGGGGTATGCCGCGAGTTTAACGTCCAGCGGGGACGGCATCGGACTGATCAACATGAGGAGTGGATCAGATGACAGAACCCCTTGCGGGGAACCTCCGACGCTGGGGCCAGCACATGGGCGGCTTCCCGAGTGAAGTGGAGTGGAATGAAATGGCATGACCCCACCGGGATGTGACGGCTCGGGTAAGGATCAGGATGGATGATGGAGTGAAGAGCTTGGACCCCGTAGGGGCTTTCTACGTACCGTGCGTTAGCGCGGATCAAAGTCAGCGTAGTTCGGATATACAGTTTAACGTCATGCTGGACGTCGGCAAGCCGACTCACGAAGAGGTCGAGGCCGCCGGGCGGAGGATGGAACCGAACCACCTCGCACAGAGGGGGATGGAACGGCCGGGTGGATCACAGTTTTACGTCATGCTGGACGTTGGTAAGCCGACTCACAAGGAGATCGAGGCTGCTTGGAGAAGGATCGAACCGAACCACCTCGCACATGGGGGGATGGAACGGCCGGGTGAATCACAGTTTCACGTCATGCTGGACGATAAAAGGAGAAATACAAAAAGGGGCAGTGGGGAATCACAATGGAGATACACATGTGCAGTCCCCCACAGAGGCGGATTCATAGGTGAATCAACGCAAGTGTGAACCCGGGAGGGGTCCACTGATGGACGAACCGACGTAAATACGACCGGGACGACCAGGTGGTGGGCTTGAACCTCGGAGAGGCTTCCTACGTACCCTGTTTAGAAGACAGGGATCAAAGTCCACATAGTTCATGATGTCTGTAACACTCTACCCCCATGGGCGAAGGCCGCTCCAATCCCGACATCCCTGCAGAGATGCGCGGGTGGGGGCCACATCTAGACCGGGGGGATCCTGTGTGCGAGACACGGGATCAGGTGATGCGGACGGTTTAACGTCTTGCTGGACGAAGTACAGTTTAACGTCGTCTGTTGAGGATGAAGCGGACGGTTTAACATCTTGCCGGACGAAGTACAGTTTAACGTCGTGTGTTGAGGACGAAAGTACTTGGCAGTTTAACGTCTTGCAGCGCGGACGATGGTGCAGTTTAACGTCGTGCGGGACGTAAACGCCTGGCAGTTTAACGTCTTGCAGCGCGGACGTGGCACAGTTTAACGTCATGTTGGACGTATGCAGTTTAACGTCGTGCAGGACGTTGAAGCCGCCGATAGGTCCGTGTCACTTCGCGCAAGCCTGAAGGGCCGCACGGAAAGACAACGCACAGTGCGGGCACCCAGGATGAGGGTCATCGGGCGCCACGCAGGCGGGTACCCTCAGGGGGTCAAAGGGGGCGACCCTGGCGGCTTGCACGCAAAAGAGGAGTTTTGCGCGCAATACCGCGGGTCGGCGCGCAAATGGGCGGCTTGGGCCAGAACTTTGCGCGCGGATGATAGAGATTGCGCGCACCGGGCTTCGGGTAGCGCGCGGGGGCAACGGCTCATTCTTTAATGAATGGCCACTTTGGAAAAAGGGGGGTGCGCGCAATCGGGTTGGATTGCGCGCACCCGGGGGCAATTGCGCGCAGGAGGCTTCTTTTGCGCGCGAATGCCTTTGGGTGAATATTTATTCAAAGGAAAGGGGCCAAAGGGATTGCGCGCGAAGGCGAACCCCAAGGCTTTCTTGCGCGAAATAAAAGAGGTTACCTGAAGATCGGCATTGCGCGCGGAAGGGGTTGGATTGCGCGCACGAGAGACCGTTCGAATTCTGGCAACCTTCAAAACGTCGGGGGTCACCTTATATTTATAGGCAACCCCGGGCGCATAATCCAGTGCGCGGGCGCCCAAATTCCTTCGCGGGCGCGGAATCGGGCCCGGGCGCGCAAGGGAGTCGCGCGGGCAGCGGGCGCGCAAAACGGCGCGCCGGCCCAGCGCCTTGCGCGCATCCCGGGAGGTTTGCACGCGGCACTCACACATTGCGCGCGGGCCTCTGAAATTCCGCGCAAGCCTTCCGGTTCTTCTGAAACGCGCTTCTGACTCCAAATATGACCTCGCTTTCCGCATCCGGAGCTTTGTTTGGGAACAACGGACTTTTCCGGCGCCTACAGTAATCATAGGGTCAAAAACTCAATTATTGACACTGATGAACTACTCTTCATATATGGTTTAATTGGAAGTTGACACCACACCTTCAAGAATTTCCTTCATGTTAAAACACTCTAGATCCCCAATCATTTTGTCTTTATTCCATCCCAAAATTAATGACACAACTAAAATAGATACAATATTCAACACCTCTAGAATCCCTTAATCTTTAACAAGCATCTACTCTATGAAATTCAACATCTTCCACCAATCTCAAGGGTCATGTAATACCTATTTTTGAGTTTTCTAACTCTATGCAGTAGTGACACTATTCACCTTCCCTATAATATATGCTATCTAAAAATTTAATAACTACATATACTCATCCCATATCTACTACGATAGATTAAAAACTCATTGGTAGAAGTTAAACATTAAAATATTGTGATCCTTATATGGAAGAAACTTCTCACCAAGTAGATAATGCCTCCAATAGTTTAAAAAATTTCAATTTCATCCTTGTCGAGGTCATGTGTAGGGTAGTTTCATTCATGTGCCCTCAACTATTGAGACCAATATGCTAAAAATAATTTCGTTACATCGAAACTACTCGGATACCTATCCCATAAGGTTCAAAAAACACCATGTACTCCTCACCTAGATCTTGTAGGATCAAGATATGTTCCAATGTCAAGCACTTATATATCTCCAGTAATGAAATATCGCATGATACATGACAGTAAAACAATATCCCCTTTTTGGTCAAGCCTGAATGTAGTGATACCAAATGGGAAACTTCATGAATAATCCTATTGAAAAATCTAGTTATCCACAAAAGTCTATAAATATCGAAAGAAATCTTGGTCTTCTCCCAAGAAACAACTGAATATACTTTTTCTGGATCAACTAAAAAACCTTCATCCTATATGGTGTGACTTAAGAAGTGTAAATTAACAATCCAAACTAGTCACTAATATAGCTTGGAAGGTATAAAATTCTTAGTTAGTGTACTTAGGATGATTTCATGGTGTTTAGTATGATATTAATTAGTCTTGGAGTGCACCAAGATGTTATCCTAGAACAGAACAAAAAACTTATTTGTGTATGGATAAAATATTTTATTCATCAGATCAATAAACACTACTGGTGCATTTCTCATCCCAAATAGAAATATTATGAACTCATATAGTTTATATCAACTATAAAAATAATTCATCATTATATCACAATGGATAACTCTCAACTAATGATAATCTAGTCTAAATTTTATTTTGAAGTAAACACAAGATCTACTCAACTAGTCAAATAGATCATTGAGAAATAGAAGTGGATACTAGTTTTTCATAGTCATCTAGTTAAACTTACAATAAAAAATTTAAGAGTCACTTCATTCTACCTATAAAAAACACCGGAGAACCCTAAGGTGACATACTATGAAATGTAAATACTTTAACCTCTGATTATTTAGTTGATTCTTTTTCTCTTGAAGATTGGTAGGTGCCATTATGTATAGTGGAATTGAGACTAGATCAGGAACCAACTTGATAACAATAGTAAATTCCAAATCTCTCTATATTAGAAAACCTGTGATGTTATTAGGAAACAAATCCTCACACATGTTCACAATGGGATGAAATAAATCCTTAATTACACACCCCTAATTTAGTAATAAACTAGAAATATGGGTGGTAAGCTCCCAAAATAGCTGAAGAACAAGACATACTCATCCCACCATGCTATCCACCTCTACATGATAAATATAGAAATCCCCCTTAGGGGAAATAAAGGTCAATATTGTCCATTAACAATCAATGTGGGCTCTATATGCTACTAACATGTCCAAATGAAAAATCATGTTAAAAACTGACTTGCGAAGGATGTAAATATCCCAAAGAAAACAATATTCCACAACCTCAAGAGAAAATCCATTTACATTTTATATATATCATGAACATACTACAAACTATATACCTATCATCAGCACCCCACTCATTAACTCTACTACTAAGCCCAAACCACTCAAATGATGTGCATAAATAAATGAATGAGGGGTACATGTGTCAAATAAGGAAGTAAATTGAGTAGAATATCAAGGAATGGTAACCCTCATTATCGATGGTACATCAATGAGGTTCACAAGTGTAGTTTTTATGTCATGTAACTATCCTACCAATATTCCCTATGATGAAACTTGAGTCCCCAAAGATGCACCACTCTACCGATATAAGAATTCTTTCTTATAAGCAGTGTGTCCACTACCTCTAATGTCTAGGCTAATAGAACTATAGTTTTCATTATAGATTTATATATATACAATTAGAATCACATGTCTTAGGACACAAAACACCACTTTATCACATTCAAGTAATAAGAAAACACAATAACCGATGAAAGGTATTTTTCTCTAAACCCCTCCACTCGGTCAAAACCAAGAAACCATCACTACCCCTAACCATCATATGATAGTCCATGGTAAATAAAGGTAAAAACATTATCATCATTTTGTTTTCCTATTTAGAAACCCTTTTATTCTCATCTTGCATAATTTCACAATTCCTTTTAATTTCATGCTAGGATCCCTTTTTAGTTAAATTTCACAAGCAATGAAAAATAGACAATGTTCCATAACTTATCCATAAACCATTTCTTGTGTGTGCCTAAAATAATTCATGACACAATGATACGGAGTTCCTAGAATTATTCATGCAAAACTCAACTCTTGTTTTATATAGGGACATGATTCAAATTTGAATGAATCATTGCAACAATAATCACATCACAAAACAATTTCATAATCCAAGGTGAAATAATATTAAACTATAATAGAAAATACCAATAAAAATTATCCGACCATGGGTACAAGGGTGTTCCCCTAAACATGGGTTAGCTACTTCCATGAACATGCTCATTATGATAGTCCAACTCTCTCTATCCTTATGTTTATCTTTCCCTAAGTGTAAGAAAAAATAAAAGAAGAAATAAATGGGCTATGATACCACATTTGTAATGCCCCATCCCAGGCTCCATGAACTGTTGCCCAATCCAATTAGTCTCATGACCTCAGGCCCACCTCCACATAACCTAGATGTTTCATACTATAATAGAGGTCATAATATCAGCCATGGGGAGTCTGTACCCTCTTTTATCAGAATAATAAACAATCAAAAATAAATAAACAAACATCCAAATAATCATATAATATTACCAAAACAAATATAGTATCACAAGATAAAAAAACCATAAATAAAATATCAAAACTAAATGGTGAATATTCCATAATAAAATACATTCAAAATATCAAAATGAAAACTAAAAATTACATACAATGATAACATCCAAGAAGGTCTAGAACCATGTATAGTTCCCTCATCTATGGTGAATCCCAATTAGACAACTAACATATGTCCATTTACATTAAATAGTCTAGAATACAAGAAATCTATATAGGTACCTTTCAAGAATACTATGTAGGGTGTGAGTATAACTCAGACAGCCACCACCACCAACATCTAAAAAAATATCCATTTAAAAAAGTGACTTCTATTTTATAATGGAATAATTACAATGTTTAATTAAATATGATTCAAATTATCTGTTATTATTTATTCAACCTCATACAGGTTCCCAAGGACACCATATCTCCCAATACCTGATTCATTCCATCCAAGAACCTAAAATACCCCCAATGAAAATCAAATTTAATAATTCCATTTTTACCATTATTCATCTCAATCAAAAAACGAATTCCTTTTTTACCATTAATCTTCAAAATCAACATATGAATTCCACTGTTACCATTCATTATGTCAACTCACAAATGATTCCCATTTTTCCCATTCATTATGTGAACTTTTAGATGAATTCCATTATTACCATTCATTTCCTCAATTACCATATGATTTTTTTATTAGCATTCATAATTTCAATTCACATTCCATTAATTAATTCAACAATTAATTAATCATCTCAATATCATTAATAATTAAATAATCTTTTTGTCATATAAATGTTGTTAATTAATTCCCCAATAAAATAAGAAAACTATTTCCATTAGAAAAATCACTTATTATTTAAGCAATATCCATAAACTTAATATCCCATAATTAATCCAACAATTAATTATCTCAAATCAATAATCTCAAAATATCCTAAAAATTAACAATTTAATTTTCCATCTCAAAAATCCCAATATATCATAATTAATTCAATAATTAATTATTGAATTCAAAATTATTGATATCTTATAATTAATATACAAAATAATTATCCTATTGAAAAATATCAATATCTCAAAATTAATTCACAAATTAATTATCCTATTCAAAATTCTAAATATCTCATAATTAATTCAACAATTAATTACTCAATTCACAATTCTCAATATCTCTAAAAAATTATATTATAAATTATTTAGTTTAAAAACATCAATATCTATAAATTAATTAAAAATTTAATTATTCATATCAACAAAATAAATATCTCATACATAATTTAAAAATTAATTATTTGATTCAAAAATCATAAAACATCATAAATAATTCAATAATTAATTATCAAATCCTATCATTTCAATTTCCCCAATTTGGAAATTGTATCAATTAAATATATAATCAAGTCAACTAATTCAATCATAAATACATTTTTAAAAATATATAATTGAAATTATACAATCAAATATATATAATTTAATTAAGACATGGGTATTTTATTTATGGTATACCTACCACAATACAGTGGCAAGTTATTGCTCAATAGAAATCCCCAATTCAAAATGATTCTATGAAGAGAGCATTGAATAACATGATCTACATATACTATACTAATTCATCATCAATAAATAAATATCCTAGAATTTGTAAAATAGATCCAAATTTCATTGATCTATATCCAAAAAGATATGAATAATTTTTTATAAAACATGATCGTAAGATTATAATGAGGAAGGAAACCACACTAGATGATATCCTCTTATTGAGAGGAATTAAAAACCTCAATTCAAGCTTCAAATAAAGTATAACTGTGGTTATAAAGGTTAGTAATCACTCTAGGATAATCCAAAATCATAAATTTGTATTACTGGTCAAGTTAAGGCTGAATGAGGTTTATAATGGCGTCTCTGGAAACATTAAAAATATTTTATTGTGTGATTAAAATCATGAATGGATGGGTTGCTTCTCGGAGCACACAATTTCCAATAATAGTGATCCTTAACTATGAACATATTCGGGGGGGTGCACCCTTTCAACTTTTATAGGGAACATGTTTAAAAAATGTGTATCAGCTATGAAAATACAACTCTATCTAAAATTTCATAGTTTTTGGTGACAAGGTTCTTGGATTGATAAATAGTGCAACAACCATGAACATCCCTCTTTCTTCCATTTTACTCAAGTATTTAGTGAAACAAACTCCAAGGTACAACCCAAATGATAATTACTCAACACAATGAAGATGATTATAAACAAACCATCTCAAGATATCTCTAGATGTGGTACAATGTTTACATTAAGAATCATAATCCTTTATATTAGATTATATCATTATTATATGTTCTTGTTCTATGTGAATGCATGAATATGGGTATTTTATAATTTTATGGGTGGAAAAATATTATATATCCACCCAATGAATTGGTTTATGTGATATATATCAACAGATATTGTATATTCTTTTTATCGCAATTCTCAGAATGTTCACAATTATGCTTTTATGATGTATGCACATATTATAAGAGTGAAAAATTTGATAGTTTTTTCAAAACCATGAGTAGTATTCATCCATTATGTTATGATGTTTCATTATTAACCAAATTACACATTCCATGACATTATCAATTGTTCCCCTCATTATCATAATGATCACCTTTTCATTATGATATTATAATTTCAATTTTCTAACCAATGTACTATTGATCAATATCCCTTATTAATAAAATGACATTCCCACCTTTACATGGATGTTATCACATCCCTTTTGATTATTTATATCATCAGGATATTATATTTACTATGGTGAACATGAGATTACATGGGATTATATCTATTTAGACTAACCCATTGTTGATTTTCAAGGCTAGTGGAGTGTAGAGGAGGCTTGGATATTGTTGAGAGGGGTTTGGGTATGAAATACTAGATGAAGTTAGATTTTATTCCATGTAATCCATATTCATTGTGTATGTTAGTTTCAAAAATGTGAAAGGATGGTTCATGATGTGTATGTTTTTAGGGTTAACTATTAAAAATGTGCAGAATTGTTTAGACAAACATGACACTAGAATATACATGAAATATAAATGGATTACATGTTGTGTAAATATCAAGTGTAGTGTGTTAGATAAAATGTACATTTTATGGGTTGTTTCACAAATCATGAACTCCTTCCAATTTTATAGTGATCAATAGCTTCCTTCTAGACAATTTGGGAATTCCTTTTACAAGGGTCAATCCTTGGGCATCCAATTTTGATCTATGGTTATTAGTGTTGATCAACAGCGAGTTCTACATCATTTTCTCGTTTTTTCTCCATAGTTTGGTTTTTTCCCACCCATTATTCATTCCATATAATGATGTTTGATATATGATGTTTTTAATGGGGTTTATCTTTGATGTGGTGGTTGTATATGTGACCCATCATTCTTGGATGGATGTAGTTGTTGTTGGATATGTGATTGGAGAGCCTCAATGTCATCCATTTTCATGAGTAAAAAATTTACATCTTTCGAGATAGGGGAATCATTTATTATATTCTATTTAAATGAAATATTAACATCTTAATTATTTATCATTCATTATGACAATGAAATTATTATAATAAAAATTAATCCTAATTATATATGTTGGATAGTGATTGAGAATTTTTTATATTTTTCATTCATAACATGATATCATTTTGATACAAATTTTCTAGATAGTATAATGTATATAAAATTCTTTATTAGTATGTTTTTCATGATGGAATTTAGTAATGAATGTAATTTATAAGATAATTGATAATTAATTGGACTAAAAATAATTAACTGGTTATTTTTGTAGTCTGGTTTTAAATTTAATTTGATGTTAATCAACATGATAGGGATCCATATATTAAATTGAAAACAATCTTCCTTGTGTTTAACGAAATTGATAAAAGGTTGGTCAATTAAAATTAATCATGTTTATTCATAATGAAGAAAAATTAAAAAGGTATATTAAATTGAAATAATAAATCTATTGGTTGTGGAATAAGAATAAATTATAAGAGTATTTAATAATTTGATAGCTTGAATTTTTCGATTTATTAGGTTCCTTGTAGTTAGAACCTGTTAATAAATTTGTTGGTTATTTTAAAATGGAAAAAGAAATGGATATGTGATAAATATTATTTTCTTCGGACCGAGTTTCTTATTTCATGATAAGGACGAGTGCCTTTTTTTGGAGTCATGATATATCATTTTCATGAGAAGGACGAAAGACTAGTTTTGAGGGCCCAACTACGCTGTTTTTCTTTGTTTTAAATTCTAAATGGTTGTGAAATGATATTTATATAGGACTTGTGTTGTGATCTTAGAATGTTTTAGCATGGGAGGCTATTGTGACGTGTGGAAGGGAGGCCAATAAGTGATGTTATACTGGTATGGTTGTTCCTGGGATGGATTCTATAATATGATGGGGGGAGGCCCAAATGATGTGGTAGCAATTGATTCATGTGATAGTGACAAACATCATCACATACATATGGGTGTCAGAGATGAAACTATAGGTGAAGGGGTAGGTTATATTTGGGATTACATATTTACGATATGTTGAGATCTTGTATGATCTATTGATCTATAACATTGATGATGGGTGATTTTTTGGTTTACCTGCTTTTTTCTCCCCATTGCATGAAGTAGCTGAAGTTTCATGGTTACATGTTTTCTCTTATTGGTATCTTGGTAATGTTTCAATAGAGTAATTTTATATGGAAGGATTCTAACAGTGAATAATAAATGTTCATCTCATGGTGTTCGTTGATGTTGGAATGAAAATTCTTAAAATATCTTGACCTTGATAAACAAATTCCTTGGATTTCCCATATGCCTGGAAGGGAATGGACATTAATCTACAATGTAATATAATGTAATGTTTAATAATGTTAATTGTTAATTAATTGAAAATTTATTAATTAAATAAGGAAATATTATAATTTAAATAATCAATTTAATTTATCTTTTTTAAACTCTTGTGGGATTATAGTATATCTGATCGTAGAATTGGTGTCCTTGAGTCTAAGAAGTTTTAGTTTTAGTTGAGTAAAAGACTATATTTTCCCACATTGTGGTCATGAGATATATTATATCTTCTATATAATGTGATTTTATATGCTTCCCCAACCATTTAGGTTAAGAAAACTGATTCCAAGTAGACCGTTTGAGGCTTTTTCTCCAATACCCTTGTGGGAAGATGGATGGATGACTACCACCTTTGGACCACTCTCTTCTCATGATATTTACATGTTCTATTACAAGATGATGTAAGTTTCCCATATATGTATGTAGTGTGATGTGATTGCATGTGGTTATTCACCACACTAGTATTAAATGATATAAAATCCCAATCATAGTTAATGGTATGAAATGTGCATCCTTTGATGGTTTAGGGTACTTACTTTGTGTATGGGGTGTAATGGGTTTATGTATAATACCTGATGTTTGATATTAGTCATTTGGGATTTGTTGTTTCTTGGAAACTACATTGCCACTATTTAGTTTGTGATATGGTTTGGTGTGTTTATGAGAAGCATGAGGTTCAAGTGGTGGTTCTATGCTTATGTGGTTTCCTAGAGGCTTACTTTTGGAAAGAGATACTCAGGATGATAGATGTTTTGGAAGAGTCCAAAATAAGAGGTGGTGTTGAATTAGGTTTACCCGTGATGTTTAAATATATTATTATATGATATATTTTATTAAAAAAAATTGATAGATAGAGATGGTGAGTTTGGTAACATGTTAGACTTATTTAGTTGAAGAGTTTGTTTCACTAATGTTCACTGATCTATAGCATGATTTCATTACCTTTTTCAATAGTGGATCCAGGGAGTATCCTAAAAAGTATTCTGTAATAATCACTATAAAATTATTTAAACTCTTATTCAGGTTAGCTGGAAGAGGTTAGTGATTTGGATGGATATTACAAGCTGGAGGTCATACCAGATATGATGGGGATTAATTGTAGTGGTTGCTTTAATATTATAGGGATTGAAGTTTCTTTTTAGGTGTTTAGTACATTATGAAATTTTAGGTTTCATTTGGTTTTTATTTATATATATTTCTGAGAAGGTACTATTTTATTTATCCTTATTATCACTCTCTCTTATGCATGTTTCTATTATAGTGTAACACCTCCCATTTTCAAGTTTACTATATGCTCTGTGATAGTCAGAAATCCAAAGCCTACTGGATGAGAGGAATTGGTAGTCACCATTTATCTCCCATTATTCTGGTATCATTGTGGGGAGGGGTTCGCTATAGAGTTTTCTCAAAGGTTTATTTTTGATGGATTTGTTAGATTTTGTATTTAGGATCATGTGAGGTTTCAAGGGTTTGTAGGAAAATGATGCCTGCTATGTCCAATAATTTACTTAAAAACAAGATATATGATGAGAAATTTATATTTAGGACCCCCTATTTTTTTATTACAATACCATTATGTTGAATGAGCATACTAGTTGATGTAATATTAGTTTTTGGGAAGAGACCAAAAAAGGATCAATCATCATTATTCTATCACCTATGTTTGAAATCGGTAGACAATAAGATAGGTCAATAAATTATAAAATATAATTAATTTGATAATATTAAATAGTTTGTATTTTAGGATTATTATTTCTATAATTTTTTATTATATTACAGTTATCGTTATAGGTTAACATACTCATCAGGTTCACACCGAATTTGTTCAGTAGGATGTACTAGAATATCAATATGAAGTAGAGATTGATAAATCTGACATATGTAGGAGGAATCTATGATAGTTTTAGTTCCAATGTATGAAAAAGTATGAAGTGTCCATTTTTTAATCAGTTATAGAAAACTAGTTATATGAGATTGAGATATCTTTCATCTAGATCCTTTATTGGCCGGAGAATTTGGATTCATTGGATGTGATGAATAAGAGTGGAGAAAGGATGAAATTGTGGTTCTTGATCCTCAGGGATCGGGATGCGTCTTTAGTATCGTGGGAGAAATTTTGAGTACAATTCCGAGAGGTGTTTATTTATTTAACAATGATGGTAGACAATCTCTATGATATTAATACCATTCAATAAGGGATATCCAATGTGCTAGATTTTTTGTTCTATTTTAGGACACTTATTAGATATCTTTCAGACCTATTTCTAGGATAGGGAATGGAATCGTGATGTGGATGTGCATGCATAAATTCATTGACTAGTCACTCTGTCTGGGTAGATGTTTTATCTTGAAGTACTGGTGAGATAATTGGTTATTGATAGAACTTTGTCCTGAACATTGGCATCACGAGTGGAGATTCATCATCATTTCTCACGAATACAACCTATGGTATAGGAATTCTATATTTTAGGACATAAATGATTTTAGTCAGTTGGGGGTAGGTCCCATCCATCATAATCTCATTTTTTCTAGGGAGAATTATCTATGAGCAATTCCAATGGACCAGATTCTGTTTTTATTGTGGAGGTAGAGGTTATTAGTGGTGACCGTGGCCATAATTTCTAAGAAGTCTTCATGTGCTAGATTATCCACTTTATGTTCTTCAATTTGGGTATTTTATTCCAAGGTAGTAGTTGTAGGTTGGTCAATATTGGGATCTGTATAGAGGAGATGGGTGTAGTTATAGGATATCCATGAGACTCTATTTATCCTCTAGGAGTAGATTGAGGTCATTGGTGTGGTCATTCATTTGTAAAAAGCGGTTCTTGAGTATGTTATGAGCTTCTTGCCTTTGTGTTTCAAGATCCAAGACTTCCAGATGTCGTTCAAGGTACCAATTACTTTTTACAACTTTGTTGTATGCCTTGTTTGATCCAAGAGTGACTCACTCCTTTATATAATCTACCCTTGTCCAATCATGAGTACTTGAGATAGAGAGGCTTCCAGTTTCCCTAGTCAAGACAATGCTAGTTCTAGGATGAGATTAATAGAATGAATTTTGTGGATAATGTGAACTGGTGTTGGGTTAGCACCACTAATGGATATATTTACTATTTTTATAGATACATCCGTATGAAATCATCCTCAACATGGTTTTTTTATTTGGTTACAGATATTTTTTATTGATTTTTGAGAGAAGTGGTTTTTTCCGTTGCTGATAAAGAGCCAATTCTGTTGGTTGGAAAGAAAAATCCCTAGATGGGTCAGAGCTAGTTTCCAATTTTGTAATCATTAGAGGCTGGGGTGATGTTGAGTTCATTAGAGGTTCAATACTAACAGTTTTATAGGGTTGTAGATGAATACCACTAATTTTTTTCCATAGGAGGTTGTAGTATTACCCCCTTGAAAGGTGATTGAGGTTGGAATCTAGCTATGGATATGTTTGTATCCTTTATTGAGGTATTCATATATAATGGTAACACTTATGTTAAGGGATCTATGATTACATCTTTATGGTCTATTACTATGTGGTTTTATTAGGTCGAGTGTCTCGCCTAGGGATGAAATAATTTTTTGGTGAATAAATATGATGTCAGTTTTCATCTTTAAATAGATTATCATCACATGGGCCTAGTTACAGTGAAGAACAAGTATCCTCATTCGTGAATTGAAAAATTTTAAGATAATATTGAAGGATAATATTTTTTCCTGATGTTCTAGTTCTGGTCTAGATATCATCAGTTGCAGGTGATGTATGAGGATATTTTGAATATTGTTTTCTATTTTCTTCATAGGAATCCTGAGTTCGTTGAGAGGTTGTTCTCTATGAATAATTCTCCATAATTGTTTATGGAGTTGATGAATAAAGTGTTAAGAGAATTCATGGATATATTCTTATGGGATTTCATCAATGATATCCTTATGTGTACTCTATATGAGGAGGATCATTTAGAGAATCTTTATTCTGTTTTGGGAGTTCATCGTCATGATAAGATGTTTGGGAGATTTTGAAATTGTAATTTCTAGACTCATTAAGTCTTTTTAGTAGATGAATTAGTTTTTTCATTGATGTTGTGGTGACATATCCCCTAAGTGAGTGTTTTTTGGTTTTTATGCAACCAAATAACATGAGGTATGTATTATTTTAGTGTGTCTTGAACATTTTCAATCATATATGGATGTATTTCTTACAAGATTACGACTTCTATATTTCTTATATTCCAAGAAAGGGAAATGTTGTAGCTGATGAGAATTGTAGGAAGTCATGTAGTGATTGTGTGCCTAAATATTGTGATTTCTATAGGATGATGGAAGAACTGTTGGCAATGTAACTTTATATTGGAGAGTTTGGTGAAATAGGTTGTCATTTTTAGATGTTAATGCATTCTAATTTGGTTTTTTCAGTGGAGGAGTCCTAGTTGGGTTATTTTGAGGTGGAGGTGTGGAGATACTAAGTTGTTGTTTTTTATTTCACTATTGGATGGTATGATGATGTTCATCATTAAGTTATATTTCATTTAATAATTTTTATTCATTTGACAATAAATGATATGGTTATACATGAAATCCATAGTTATCCTTTGGTGGTATATGTCAACATGAAAATGATGTATTGAGATTTGAGTGGTCAATTTTTGTGTCATAGGATGAAGAGAGCTCTTATAGAGTTTGTTTCTTCAAGGTTTGTCTTCCATAAGGTGAACACCAAGCATCATGTTCATAGTATATTGATCCTTCCATTCGATTTTTTCCATTGTAAATGCATGGTCATATCGATTGACACCATTACCAACATTATTCGAGATTAGGGAGGTTATGTTGTTTCTATGGTTGATAGTGGAATTTTTATTGAAAATTTTCCACTTTATAGTGACTAGTGAGTCAATATCAATGGGGGTTTTGTTAAGGATGCATTTTATGTAGGTGATAAAATTACATAGAGTCTCGAGGATGATGATTTTATACCAAGGAATTGTTTTACATACAATATATATAGAGTTATCCATCACAATTTTTGTTCTCATTAATCACTTAGTACGACTTATCATCTGCAAATGGATGGTCAAAAAAGATGAACTTCCAAACAGTTGATGACATGTCACACTCTTTAGACTTTGATTTTTGAGGTTCCTAGAAGAGGCACTTTCTCTTTCTTATGTTTTCATACGACAATATTTTTCACTCCACCATTGGAATTGTGTCGTTTGAATTGTTATTTGGTTGAAATTTTTATTCTCCCTTTTAAAGGATTGGGATCCCAGAGACATAAGTTAATATGTAGGAACTGGTAAAAAATATAAAATAGATAGTCCATTTAATTCACGTGATGATGAATGAAGCAAAAGGTAGAAATAAATCCTATTTTAATCATATTAGGAATGATATGGTGTTCAGTGTGGGGAATAACATGTTTTTAAAGGTGAATCCTCATCATGGGAAGTGAATGATAAGTCAGGGGAGTAATATTTATCTTTAGTTCTTAGAAATTTTGATGTGTTCACTCATTTTGGATCCATGGAGTATAGGACATAACCTCCCCCCCAAACAAGAAATATAAACGATGTTTTTCATGTCTCATATATCTTTCCTTATCTTCATGTTGATTGTCACCTCATCAACTGGGAACCAACAGATTTTGAAAATAATGATACCTTCATGCAGTGGCCTATGGAGATCTATAACATATATGATAATTTTTTTGTGGGAATTCTATTCTATTGGTTTGTGTCATTGGGAAACACGATGGTGTGGAGGAGTGTACATGTTCACATGGGTCACAGATGAGTGCTTAATAACACTATCAAGTTTTTATTTATATATTCTCTTATAACACTAATATAATGTGAATAATGATCCTTTTTGTTTAATGAGTTGGGTTTCTCCTGTTTCTTGTCTTGGATTTACACTCATTTGAGAGGTATCTCCCCAAGGAGAGTGTTAAGAAATGATTGTAGTTGTTGCATGTGTTTTTATTTGTTTCCCCAAAATGTAGTGGATGAGATACTATGGTGGAGAGACCGTGGGGAGGCATCTCTCAGGCTGGCTGTTTAGATGACCCTTTTCATTTTAATCTTGGTGTGGCTTTCTATTCTGAAGAATGATTATATTTTGAGAGATGTCTACTGTAAGGGCCCAGATTCAAGTGGTCCAAACCTTTGAGAGTTTTTGAGGATAATAGATCTTGGTGGAGTCTTGGATCATGTTTGGATGGGTTTGTCTATGAAATGGTGGATGTAGGGTGGTTACACATAGTGTAAGTGAGGTTCACAGCTTGAGAATGGATTTTTCAAGATGTGTAAGTCTTCAAGGTAAAATAATAAATAGGTGATGTTTTTTTCAGCAAGATATGAACCCGATATTTACATCACATGTAATGTGTTTAAGAAAAATGTAAATATCATATTAAGTGTGTAAATAAATGGTGTGGTGGCGTCGGGGTTTCAGAAATGCTACAATACCTCTCATTTTTTAGTGTTTAATAGATCCATTGCTAATGTTTTGTGGATTACTTTGATTGGTGTCAATCCATGGGATTTTATATTTGATCTATAGTGATCTTTGTGGGTCCTTGGTGAATTATTCCTCGATTTTTTGGTTTCTCTTTTTCGTGGTATCATTTTCATCATGGTATTCCTGAAAATAAATTGAATTTGATCTAACATGTTTCTAATGGTGTTTCTATTGGTTGTGGTGGGTGTGGTTGTTCCATGGAATACATGTGTGGATGTAGGAATTATGGGAGGGGTGATCAGTGATCTGTAATATGGTCCACTATCATGAAAAAACATTGACATATTTTTGGGTTGGGGTTCATTACATATTTATATTTATGTGAAATTATAACATTAGAATGACTAATAGATTTGGATGGGAATGAAATCATCTTAAAAAATATTGAACTATATTAAGGTAGTTGGATAGTGGTCACGTGTTGGAGATGAAGATACTTTATACTATGATCATCATTTTCCAGATGATTTTATAAATAGTTTGATATCTATGCATTAATTTTTTATAATTTTTTTATTGATAGAATTTGGTAAGGAATGTGAAACCTGAATTAATTGATTATTTATAGTCTTAAAAAAATTAATGATTCATGTTTTTAATATGATGGTTAATGAAATTTGATGTTAGTAAAATTAATTTTCAATTTTCATGTTTAATTGGAAATGACCGTCTAGGAGTTTAATACTATTGAAAAAATGTTTTTCAATGAATCTGATGAAATATTATGATTGATGATAACAAATTAAAAATGTATGTTAGTTTATAATTGTTATTATCTTGGTAATTGAACTAAAATAAAAGCTAATATAATGTTTTTTACTTTTATAGATCATATAGATTTATGACGTAGGTTTCCTAATGTTAGACATTTTAACTTATTAATACATTAATTCATGATGTAATAAGTACCAGTTTTGTGATAACATTTTTTAGCTCCCAAGTCACCCATTGTATGAGAATGTCGCGAGCCTTATTTTAGATCTATGAGAGATCTTTTATATGGGAAGGATAAATTTCTTGTTTTGAGGGAGTTATTACCATGTTTTATTGATTTTTTGTTCCTACATATTGTGATGTGATATTTATATGTTATTAGGGGGAGAACCTAGTCTAGATGAGCCTGGGGGTTGTGGTGGCAAGGGGAAAGGAGGCTCGGGTGTCATTTGATCTTGGAATTCCTAAGCCTACGATGTCTATTCGGATATGTGGGTACGGTGGTCTGAGTGACATGGAAGAATTATGATCTTGTGATAGTGGGATACATCAGTATATTCATGTGGGTATCATGAATTGAACATGAGGTGATGGAATAGGTTAAAGGTGGTATCAACCATTTATGAGATACTGAGAGATGGTATGCTTGCTCAATTTGTTAAATGGTTAATGGTTGGCTTTCGAGTTTATATTCTTTGTTTTCCCCACCATATGAGGCCGATGAGGGTTTTTGTGTTGATGATTTCTCTTAGTGGTAGCGTATCAAGGATTTCACAGAGTACCTAGATTTGGAATGCTGCAAAAAATTAATAATAAATTATTAACCCATGATGATGGTTGATAATGGAATGAAAATTCTTAAAATATGTTGATATTGATAAATTGAGTCCTCATTTTGGACTTATGCTTAGAGATCATTGACATTACTCTAATGTCTAATTTAATGTAATATAGAATAATGTAAATGTTTAATTAATGGAAAATTAAATAATTAACTAATGGAAATTATAATGTAATGATTTTATTTTATTTATCACTTTTAAATGATTGTGTTCTTATAAGATATATGGTATTAACATTGGTAATAGAGAGATTGAGGTATGTTAGTTGTAGTTGACTCTAATACTAGGTTATTACCAGAGTGTGGGTGTGATATAAATTATATATTTTAAATTCAATGAGTTCATAAGCTTTTCCACTCATTTAGGATAGTTTTATCATGTTGGTGATCAGTAATGGTACTACTATATTAGGATCTTGTAGGAGCGGTTTTGGATTTGTGGGTTGTAATCACATTAACTATTATAAATAAAATTATTTTTGTGATTAAATTAAAAGTGTTATTATGAAATATGGTTATATAAAACACATGAACCTCATTGAATTTAATTTAATATATTTGATTTAAAATTATATAATGCATCATTATCATTTATAATATATCTATTGAATATTTTTCACATTTTTAATATAAATATATAGTATAAGAAATTGAATTGACACAGAAAAAGATTGTGATGAACACAACCAGTAATATTGTACCCTATGAATCCCATATATATGGGCATTTGAATGAGGTAGAATCTTTTTTCCATTTACATCGACCAAGTCTATGTTTAGATACAACAACATAAGAATGAGAAAAATAATTTTCAAGAAAAATTTAAGCATATCAAGATCGCATCCCATCCCATGTGCATCAAAAAAACAAATTTGAAAGTCTCACAGTCATTTAACATACTCATAGGTAATTTTTTGTGTATTAATGGGATATGTATCACTACCCTTGTAATATGATTATGTACATTATTTTTTATTGAATAATTAATATATTGTCAAATGATATTTAATTTGATACAGTAAAACACAAATAATATTTTTCGACAATATTCATATTCAATTAAGGAATTTATTTTGATGAATTTATTAACTTTTTTAAATAAATAATTCTTTTATAAAATGTTATTATAAAATAATTATAATTTATTTTTTATTAAATATAAATTATAATTTAATTTTTTAGAACTAAAATGTAATTTTTATATTGTTTTTAAAACTGTTATTGTCAAAAAAACCATCATTTCTTAATAAATGATTTTTTTTTTAAAAAGTTAAAATTCAAATATTTAAAAATTTATTTATATAAAATGAATATTAATTTTGTATTGAGATTTTAAAAATAATCCAATGAAAATATTTTTCATAATTTTATGAGATATTATAATTTTCAGGTAAAATATTAAATACTATATAAATATATCTTTTGTATTATGACTTAAAAATGACCCAAATATGAAATAATAAATACTATAAAAGTTAACAACGACCAAATATATGTTTTATCATTAAAATAAATATAAATTAGATTTATTTTATTAATTTTATAAATCCATTAGAAATCCTCTTAAACCGTTAATATATTTTATGGTTTTTTTAAATCTTTTCATTATGAGTATGACTCAACTCCACATAACAAGTGGAACTATTTTGTTACGTTATCCTATTGGAATTATAAAATATTTATCTCTAATACCAATTTTTATAAACCATGAGAAACCCCATACAAAGGTTTGGGGATTTGTGATTTTATGATATAGAATTCAAAAAATAAATAACAATGAAATCCCAACTCTTTTCTTATATAAACCGAACCAATATCCCATTTATCATCACTTATAATCATTGTATTATGACTTTATCCTAATCTAAACTCCATATATTAAATAGTAAGTTTCCTCAGGCCCTCATGAAACTCCTAATCATTTTGAGTCACACACACAAGTAAGAGATGTTAACATTTAACCTCTTTATTCATGTATTTTATTTACACTGTCTTTTATCTTAATTTCCTTATGATGTGTATTTTATTCCATTTACCCTTACATTAAATTTTATTTCCAAATTATTAGAGACCCCATTCACTCTCATCAACCCATTTTATGAATTTTTTCACATTGTTATGCATCCAAAATATCACCACAATTTTACATGAAAAAAATGTGTAGTGAATACCATACCCATTTCCTATCAAGTGTATTGAACTTCATACATTTTTATATCATTGAAATGGTAATTAAACATATTTATTCCACACTCCATTATAATTTATTAAAATATTATGATGAATTAATCCATGTCATATGATATTGGTGGCACACTTAAGCATCAGAATGAAATGGAAGTTACAGGTGCACCCAAAGTATATACCACTCTAATGAATTGGGTGATGTTTAGTCACCTGATGTATAACATTTGGATACTGAGTGAACCTGATTCTATTATTGGATTTTTAACATCATTATTTCCAGGAATATATCCTTTTACTTTGTTTAGGATGAACTATTTTATGTTCTTTCCACATTTCTCATGTTTCCTTTTTGATCATAATGTTATATCATGGATTATTATTCATTTTTATGATTTTTACACCAATTGTTTCCAATTTAAATTCCTATATTATAAAATGTATTTCCATATTTAATTCTTATTACCTTGATAGGATTTGTGTCTCATCCATTTCTTATTTATGACCCCAGGTTATCCCTTCATGTTTTAAAAGGCATGAAATTTTTAAACCACGTTAAAGAAGTTTAAAATAATATTGGTGTAGCCCGTGTTCAAGAATTTATGTTATTTACCTAGTTCTCATATATACTATACTTCTCAACCATCTGGATTGAATTTCGTTAAATTATTTTTAATAAATCATGTTTTAATTTAATGTAAATAGAGAGGTTATTATATTTGGAATCAATGTAAAAGCTCTGTTATTTTTAGGATTTGTATTAAAAAACTATACTAAAATTCTTATGTATACTAAAAATATACAAGAAAACATGCCTAAACTTTCATAAGTGTGGATTAATTGGTTTATCAATAAAATACATCCATGTTTAAATACTACTAGTTGATGTGGTTTTGGAATAGATGTTCCACGGGGTAAAAACTCTAACAGTGTGTGTCGGGCCTGACTTGGCATTACCTGGTACATGAAAATTTGACATACTATGCACCCAGTTTGACACTCCTATAGGATATGATTTGGGAAATTAATAAGATAATTAACCACCATTATAAAGTGGATAAAAAATAATTATATGAATATATTTTTCGAAATAGATAATAGCTAATGTAGATTAAAGCCTAAAAATACATATGTTAAGGAAATTACGGTAGTTTATAACTCATCTATGAAATTCCATTGGATTCCCTTTTATGGTTTTTATATTTTTAAAATAATCGTCTGTAATTTTTCCATTATTCATTCATAATTCCATAAATGTGTGGAATCAAGTAAATAGTCAACGTTGCGGGCAATGTGATGATTTCCACAAAGAGATTCCCAACCCAATGGGAATGATAATCACATACCTTATTATCATACTATCTAAAATTAAATAGGTTTTAAATAGAATCTTTCATAACAAGGAGCACATGAATACCCCCAAGAGAGAAAAAGTCATCACTGAGATCATTATATGATAATGTCCTCTAACTTTCAAAACATCACCTAATACCTAAATCTCATCGTATATGATCTACTCCATTGAGATGATATTCTCCATCCTTTAATGTTTAGAATAGTATAAGGTTCTATATATCATTTTTCATATAGAGGGATAATCTGGTCAACGGAGGAAACTGATTAGGAATACAATGCCTGAGGAAGTGATCTATGTGTCGGGGTGTAATTAGTTATAAAATTGTTTTTAGATATATATTTTCCACAAAATCTTAATCATAAAATGTAAATGGATTTACTAATCCTCACGAAAAGTATGATGAATATATCAGGGTGAATGGGACAAACATCACAAAATATACGTGATATACCTCTGGCTTTTCAATACACTATGAATGTATGTTTGAATACTACTTTTGGTTATTGAAACATGTTCTATAGAAATACCTAGTTATCCTGGCTTTATAATAATGAGGAAAAAGTTTTATATTCTATCAATTTTGAAATTATGATTGAAGAATCTCAAGGGTATCAAAAAGATAAAATGAAGAAAGATGAGTTTATTGTTTTCTATCTGGGGGAGAAAGTATGTGACCAAAAAAAATGCAACATCCCACTTGGTAAAGGTGTACATAGAAGCACCCCATAAATTCCTTAAGAGGGATGCATAAATTATTTTTGTGTGGGAATGAAGGGACCCTAACTAGTGATTTCATACATTAGAAACCAACCATTGTGATGGAAGTAAGGAATACTTAGGCCAACTTTCTACACATTTTTCAGTGCTTTGACTACAGGTTATTAGTGAATTTTTCAAATCAACACAGAATGCCTAGGGTTTTGGGGGATAACTAATAACCTCTAAGGCAACAAGAAAGATGTTTTACCACCACAACCACTGAGGTGGATCGCAAAAATGAAAAGGATAATGATATTCATGTAATTCATTAAAGATTATATATCATAAATTATTATTCTCATTCCATGATTTCTTTACTATCATAAAAATTTAGTGGCACAATAGAGACACCACCAAATGGAATGGAAGTTGAGTTTTGGTTGCAAGATAAAAATGGTAAAATTATTTCATTCCATGAATATAACTCCCCCCTTGTAAAAATTTTTTTGACAGAACTTCCCAAAAAAACATTTCACATTCTGTTAGGTGTAATTTGATGAAATTATGGGTATGGAATGTAATTTCCTATAATGAGACAATATAAATTGTCATGTAAAATAAATCATTGTTCTTATTTTTAATCAACCCCCTGATTCAACATACGTGTAAGGAGGAGGATGAATATTATTTGCACCAAAATATCATGAATAGATTTTATTTCCCTATGATCATGACTTTTTATATTAAGTATGTGATTCTATGTAAATTACTATACTTGAAGACATTCATATTGTTGGGGAATATGTTGATGTGTTTACTAAGCAATTTCCTAATCTTCCTCATTGCCAAGAGGTTGAATTTTCAATCAATCTTATAACATGGTCATTTTTGTTATAAAAAATCAGTTTAGAATGGATGTTGTGGAACTAGAGGTGATAAAGAAACAACTATAAGTGAATCTAGATAATGGATTCATATTCCCACTTTCATCACTATGGGGTGCACCAGTCCACTTTATCTGGTAGAATTATGGGTCAATGCACCATTGCATTGATTATTATGAGATCAATAGGACCACGACTGTAGCGACTCGTGTTTTTGGCCCTGTCAGACTTTGGAAGATTTCTATGAATAATTCCAGAGCTAGGCGTGAAGACGGCATGCAATTCCGAGGCCCAGTGTGCCCGAAATTAATTTTATAAAAATATTAGGTTTTTTTTACTATGCACGTGGTGGGGGTGTGATATCTCCTAAACGGTAGCTCAAAACGGGAATCTGAGGGCACGGTTGCGTCCGGAATGTGCCGTTTACCCTAGGCGGGGTGTAAACATTGCGGGCACTGGCCTGTGGTGAGAAACGCCACCAGGGGCGTTTTCGTAAATAAGTGGCAAGTTAGTGTGCGAGCGTCGGCTCAAGTAACTTCTGAACGGAGTCTCGGATGGAAAATCTGAGACCTCCGTTGCGTTCAGAACGGTGCGTTTACCCTAGGGGTGACCTTACTTTTGTTCGCATCGGGCGTCGGGTCCGAGGCTGGTTTGGCGCCGGCGGGCGACTGATATAAATATCAGCGCCCCCCCCCCCTTTTATCGTTCTTCATCGTTTTTCGCCGTTCTTCGCCGCCACTCCGCCGAATCGAGCAAATGAAGCGCCCACGAGCTCAGAATTCGACGGCGGACGTTCCAGGAGCGCGCAGCGGAAGCTCTGGAGCGCGGATCTGAGGCAGAACGTCGGCGTTTCGCCCGCGAGGTAGGCAGATTTGAGTTTTAACCCCTGATCCCGTTGTTACTGCGTTTTTCTGCAAATTGAAGCCGTAGTAGTGTAGATCGGGTCCCGAGGGTCGTGTAGACGCCTCCGGATCGCGAAAAGGACCACCGGGGTGCTCCCGGCGGTCCGCCGGTGCGGCACCCGCGCGGCGGTGTGCGACGGGGGGCCGCCGGCCGGTCCAGGCCGGCCGCACCGGCCGGTCGGGGCCGGTCCGGCGAGTTTTCGCATATGGGGGTCTTTAAACCCCCGTATCTTGCACTCCGTGAGTCAGATTCGTGTGTCGTTTGCGTTGACGTGACCCTGACGACGAGGCGAACCCTCCGGTATGGGTTCGAGGGTTTAAAGGTTCGGGATCGTGGCCCGGGAGCTAGAAACGTCGTATAAAATAATATTATTTTATTATTTTACGACTTCGGGCCGTTGTAACTTCTACCCGGAGCGTCCGATTGACATGCCGTCACTGGCGTTGAGACCCTAATGGTACAACAGAATTTTTGAGATGGGTTTCGGGTGTTGGGACTGAGAATGGGGTGCGGGCCCCACGAGGCCGGGTTTTGGCGTTTACGGAGAAACGCAGCTTTTGCACCAGGAGTCTGATTTTGGCGGATGAATAGTCGATCCTGTGTGTTTTTCTGAGAGGAACGCAATGGTGCGTTCCGTTCGTTGAGTTTCGGAATCCAGGCGTGGGCCCCACCCAAGCCGGCCATCGGTGAATAGTACCTTTTTCACCGGGTGTCCGTTTCGGGCGAGCGATTAGTCGATTCCGCTTGTTTTTCCGAGGTGATCGTCGTGGTATGGTCCACTCGATGAGTTTCGGGATCGCTGTGTTGGCCCTGCACGAGCTAGCTACGGTGAATAGTGCCTTCTTCACCGGTGCTCCATTTCGGGCGAGTAAACAGCCTATCCTACATGTTTTTCCGCGTGGAACACGATGGTGGCCTTGGTTTTGGCTTCGGAGGTGCGCAGTGTGGCGTTGTGGAGAGTCGCTCGGGTTAGCGACATTTGGACCAGCAGTGGTTGAGGGTTCTCCCATGGTTCGTTCCTACGAGGGTTCGTGTGGTATCACAACCTTCGTATGGGTTTGTGATCCTCTCGATGGGATGTTTAAACTGTTAGAGTTGTGGTATCCCTCCGGTGGGCCCGGAGTGGATCCTCTAGCATCTTTACCCTAGATCAGGTTCTTGGTATCGCTGTAACCGTTTATTTACGGGCGGCGATCCCCTATCTAGCATGTTAACCCCGTAGGGTTTGTGGCATCATCAGACATATGATCCCCTACGCGGTGGGTCGTGCACTATAGGGTTGTGGCATCGTCGGGCTTACGATCCCCTACTCAACATGATGTTTATGGTAGGGTTGCGGTATCGTTGGTTATACGATCCCCTACTCAGCGCGTGGTTTCGGTAGGGTTGAGGCATCGTCGGTTCGATCCCCTACATCGCGAGTTATACCAGATAGGGTTCTGGTATCATCGTGACCATCTATATATGGACGATGATCCTCTATCTGAGTGTGAAGTTTCTGTCGAGCGCCAGATCGGGTTGTGGTATCCCCCAGCGGATCCTGGGTGTGATCCCCTATCTGTGAGAACTACGTATGCCAGATCGGGTCGTGGTATCCCCCAGCGGACCCTGGGAGTGATCCCCTATCTGTGAGCTATGAATACCGGACTGGGTCTTGGTATCCCCTAGCGGACCCTAGCGGCGATCCCCTATCCGAGGAGTTTGGTGGTTATGGTGTTTCAGCGATGTTTCCTCAGTGATGTTATCCGACGAGCGTGGTCTCTCGGGTGAGCGTCTAAGATGTTTGTTTGGGACCTGATGGAGTGTATCTATTGGATGATTGTCATAGGGTATGACAGAGTTCGTGTGGTGTACTCTCCTGGTTGTGGAATGTTGCTGGTGATGAGGTCAGTGCCTCTTGTGGCTTTGTGGCGTGAGCTGTGTATATCTGGATCGTTCAAGATGTATGTATGGGCATACACCTGAGCTGAGCTGAGCTGACTTGTTGTGTTTAGCCGAGGATGGTCATGAGATGGAGTTTCTCTCTCGTCTGGGTGCCCTTTGGCTAGGTTGAGCGGACTGTTGCCTTTCAGTTGCTCCCTTGGGTTTTGGGTTTTTGGGGTGCCTACTGAGTATGTTTATACTCACCCCTGCACGGGCTTTTCCCGGACATGTTTGTGTCTTGTGCAGATCACATGCCTTTTGACGGAGTCCGAGGAGGACCCGGAGCAGGCGAAGCTTAGTGAGCGAGTTGACCGGGGTGTTTACCGAAGTTGTGCCGAGGGAGCTTTCTGGCGGGTGTTTGTGGCAGTGTTCCCCTTCTTCAGAGCAGGTTGGACGCGCTTTGTAGTTTCCTTTTTGTGGGCCCTGTTTTGCCCTTTTACTTTTGCTGTTGCACTCTAGTTTGGGATAGATTGTATGCATGCATTTACTTTTCAGTTTCTTTATCTCTGCACTGTTGCATGGAGATGTTTGTGGGTGCGTGTGTACAGGTACCTTAAGCTAATGCCTCCCATGTGTGTGATAGCCTACTCGGCGCTGGTCGCCAGCCCCTGGCCTATTGGAGGCGGGCTTGGGGAGTCGCGGCTCGAGCCCCGTTGGGTCGGGTCATGAAAGAGTGGTATCAGAAGAGGTTCAACCTTTGGGATCTCAGAGCGTAGCTAGTCTAGCTGTGAGTTTGGTTTGGGTTGCATAGCGACAGTGTTAGGGTGTTTCGAGTTCGGCTATCAGGCCAGGGACTCCAGTGTTGGTGTGGCGACCGACGTATCCATACACTAGGACTCTGATAACCTGCCTTTCGACTTGGGACATTCGTACACTGGTCGCAGGGAAATAATGGTACATGCATCATATAGGACTGGGTTTTTGGTTTTTCCTTGTCCTTCTTGAGTTAGCTCTCCAGATATACTCTTTGACTGTGGTGCGTCTTGAAGGACCTGCGCCCTGCTCCACAGCCACTACACGGGGCAGGTCATTAGCACAATCCTGCTGTGGAACCCTCACAGGGCTCGCAGGAAAGTTTTGGTCAGCCGCAGGAGAGGCGGTGTTACGCTTGCGGCGGTCGGGGACATCTTGCTAGAGATTGTCCGACCCGACGTGCTGCTGAGAGGGAGTCTGTCGATGGACCGCCTTGGCAGAGGCAGCGTCTCGAGCTAGGAGGTCCGCAAGGCGTCGGACGTGGAGGCGGTGCTGGTGCAGCGGGAGGCGGTGGTAGGCAGTACCAGTTGCCACCTCCCCCACCCCCAGGTGGTCCACGCCATGCTCAGGGAGCTGGTGGCCGAGGGCGAGGACAGTTGCATGCCTTGGAGGCAGTCGACCCAGAGGCACCGCAGATGGATAGAGGTATGCTTTGTGTCCTTTATACTTACTGCAGTACTTTGTCAGAAACTGTTTAGCGGCACTCTTCCCTTTTGATGCTTGCTCGAGTTTTGTTCAGGGCGTTGGTAAGACCCTGAGTGGTTGTTGTTGGTGAGCTCGCTGGTGTGTGAGACCCAGTTGAGAGTCCAGTCGCTTTCCCTGTGCTTAGGGCTTTTCGGGGATGAAAAGTTCTAAGGGGGGGAGGATGTAGCGACTCGGGTTTTTGGCCCTGTAAGACTTTGGAAGATTTCTAAGAATAATTCCAGAGCTAGGTGCGAAGACGGCGTGCGATTCCGAGGCCCGGTGTTCCCGGAATTAATTTTATAAAAATATTAAGTTTTTTTTACTATGCACATGGCGGGGGTGTGATATCTCCTAAACGGTAGCTCAAAACAGGAATATGAGGGCACAGTTGCGTCCGGAACGTGCCGTTTACCCTAGGAGGGGTGTAAAATTTGCGGGCGCGGGCCTGCGGTGAGAAACGCCACCAGGGGCGTTTTCGTAAATAAGTGGCAAGTTAGTGTGCGAGCGTCGGCTCAAATAACTTCTGAACGAAGTCTCGGATGGAAAATCTGAGACCGCCGTTGCGTTCAGAACGGCGCTTTTACCCTAGGTGTGACCTTACTTTTGTTCGCATCAGGCGTCGGGTCCGAGGCTAGTTTGGCGCCGGCGGGCGGCTGATATAAATATCAGCCCCCCCCCCTTTATCGTTCTTCGTCGTTCTTCGTCGTTCTTCGCCGCCACTCCGCCGAATCGAGCAAACGAAGCACCCACGAGCTCAGAATTCGATGGCGGACGTTCCAGGAGCGTGCAGCGAAAGCTCTGGAGCGCGGATTTGAGGCAGAACGTCGGCGTTTCGCCCGCGTGGTAGGCGGATTTGAGTTTTAACCCCCGATCCCGTTTTTGCTACGTTTTTCTGCAAATTGAAGTCGTAGCAGTGTAGATCGGGTCCCGAGGGTCGTGTAGACGCCTCCAGATCGCGAAACGGACCACTGGGGTGCTCCCGGCGGCCCGCGGCGGATCCGCGGCGTCCGGCCGCCCGGCGCGGTGGCGCGCGGCGGAGGGCCGCCGGCCGGACCGGCCGGTCGGGGCCGGTCCGGCCTCTTTTCGCATAAGGGGGTCTTTAAACCCCCGTATCATGCACTCCGGGAGTCGGATTCGCACGCCGTTTGTGGCGACATGACCCTGACGACGAGGCGAACCATCCGGTATGGGTTTGAGGGTTTAAAAGTTCGGGATCGTGGCCCGGGAGCTAGAAACGTCATATAAAATAATATTATTTTATTATTTTACCACTTCGGGCCGTTGTAACTTCTACCCGGAGCGTCCGATTGACGTGCCGTCAGTGGCGTTGAGACCCTGATGGTACGACAGACTTTTTGAGATGGTTTCAGGGTGTTGGGACTGAGAACGGGGTGCGGGCCCACGAGGCCGGGTTTTGGCGTTTACAGAGAAACGCAGCTTTTTCACCAGGAGTCCGATTTTGGAGGATGAATAGTCGATCCTGTGTGTTTTTCCGAGAGGAACACAATGGTGTGTTCCGTTCGTTGAGTTTCGGAATCCAGGCGTGGGCCCCACCCGAGCCGGCCTTTAGTGAATAGTACCTTTTTCACCGGGTGTCCGTTTTGGGCGAGCGAGTAGTCGATTCCGCTTGTTTTTCCGAGGGGATCGTCGTGGTATGGTCCACTCGATGAGTTTCGGGATCGCTGTGTGGGCCCCGCAAGAGCTAGCTACGGTGAATAGTGCCTTTTTCACCGGTGCTCCGTTTCGGGTGAGTAAACATCCTATCCTGCGTGTTTTTCCACGTGGAATGCGATGGTGGCCTTGGTTTTGGCTTCGGAGGTGCGCAGTGTGGCGTTGTGGAGAGTCTCTTGGGTTAGCGACGTTTGGACCAGTAGTGGTTGAGGGTTCTCCCTTGGTTCGTTCCTACGAGGGTTCGTGTGTTATCACAACCTTCGTATGGGTTTTTGATCCTCTCGATGGGATGTTTAAACTGTTAGAGTTGTGGTATCCCTCCGGTGGGCCCAGAGTGGATCCTCTAGCATCTTTACCCTAGATCAGGTTCTTGGTATCGCTGTGACCGTTTATTTACGGGCGGCGATCCCCTATCTATAAATTTAACCCCGTAGTGTTTGCGGCATCATCGGACATATGATCCCCTACGCGGTGGGTCATGCACTGTAGGGTTGTGGCATCGTCGGGCTTACGATCCCATACTCAGCATGATGTTTATGGTAGGGTTGCAGTATCGTTGGTTATACGATCCCCTACTCAGCGCGTGGTTTCGGTAGGGTTGCGGCATCGTCGATTCGATCCCCTACATCGCGAGTTATACCAGATAGGGTTCCGGTATCAACGTGACCATCTTATTATGGATGATGATCCTCTATCTGAGTGTGGAGTTTCTGTCGAGCGCCAGATCGGGTTGTGGTATCCCCCAGCAGATCCTGGGTGTGATCCCCTATCTGTGAGAACTACGTATGCCAGATCGGGTCGTGGTATCCCCCAGCGGACCCTGGGAGTGATCCTCTATCTGTGAGCTATGAATACCGGAGTGGGTCTTGGTATCCCCTAGCGGACCCTAGAGGCGATCCCCTATCCGAGGAGTTTGGTGGTTATTGTGTTTCAGCGATGTTTCCTCAGTGATGTTATCCGACGAGCGTGGTCTCTCGGGTGAGCGTCTGAGATGTTTGTTTGGGACCCGATGGAGTATATCTCTCGGATGAGTGTCATATGGTATGACAGTGTTTGTGTGGTGTACTCTCCTGGTTGTGGACAGTTGCTGGTGATGATGTCAGAACCTCTTGTGGCTTTGTGGTGTGAGCAGTGTATATCTGGATTGTTCAAGGTGTATGTATGGGCATACACCTGAGCTGATCTGAGCTGACTTGTTGTGTTTATCTGAGGATGGTCACAAGATGGAGGTTCTCTCTCATCTAAGTTCCCTCTGGATGGGTTGAGCGGAGTGTTGCCTTTCAGTTGCTCCCTTGGGTTTTGGGTTTTTGGGGTGCCTACTGAGTATGTTTATACTCACCCCTGCATGGGCTTTTCCCGCACATGTTTGTGTCTTGTGCAGACCACAGGCCTTTTGACGGAGTCCCAGGAGGACCCAGAGTAGGCGGAGCTTAGTGAGCGAGTTGACCGGGGTGTTTACCGGAGCTGTGCCGAGGGAGCTTTCCAGTGGGTATTTGTGGCAGCGTTCCCCTTCTTGAGAGCAGGTTGGATGCGCTTTGTAGTTTCCTTTGGGTGGGCCCTGTTTTGCCCTTGTACTTTTTCTGTTGCACTCTGGTTTGGGATAGATTGTATGCATGAATTTACTTTTCAGTTTCTTTATCTCTGCACTGTAGCATGGAGATGTTTGTGGGTGCGTGTGTATAGGTACCTTAGGCTAATGCCTCCCATGTGTGTGATAGCCTACTCGGCGCTGGTCGCCAGCCCCTGGCCTATTGGAGGCGGGTTTGGGGAGTTGTGGCTCGAGCCCCGTTGGGTCGGGTCGTGACAACGATAAAGAACCAGTATATTCTTCCACATATTGATGACTTGTTAAACAAACTACATGGATCACAATTCTTCTCCCAGGTGGAACATGAGTCATGATATTACTATGTTAGGGTTGAGAAGGAGGATATTTGCAAGACTGATATTTGTATGGGGTACAAGAAAAATGAGTCTATATAAATTCCTTTCATACTCACTAATACTCCATCAATATTTATGAACATGAGTATTAGAGTCTTTCGATATTTACATGAGGTATTTGTGGATGATTTTATAGATTGTATTATAATATACTCTAATTTTATGGAGGACCATGAGAAGCATTTGAGTACTATTCTATGGACCTTGGGAAAGTAGAATCATTATGAAAATTGTAAAAATTGTGGGTTATGGATGGATATATTCTAATTCATGGGGAATATAATTATATATAATGCGACTTATGTGGACCCTTGAAAGGTATAACACATTTATAGATGGTCGAGGATAACATCTGTGATAGATATCTGAACATTCTGTTAATTATTTATGTTGTATAATCATTTTTTTATTAATTTTTTGCGATTTTCAATCCATATAACCATGATAGATCAAAATGGAGTTAAACATTCATTGAATATTTAATGTAATGAGATATTTAAGGAGTTAAAAAGTAATCTGATAACTGGACTTTTTCTCATGCTATCCATGAGTGAGGAGACTTTTTATAGAATTCCGCCAGGATTTAAAGAAGGGATTGGGTCGTTCATTAATGAAAAGAGTTAAATTCATAGAGTACACTTCATGGTTATCGAATGTCCACGAACCAAAATATCCAAAATACAATCAGGATTGGGATACTGTGATATTCTCATTGAAAATATGACTTCATTATCGCTATAGGCATGTAAATAATAGAAATAGCTGAATGTGATCCAACAAATATTCTAAGATATGATCATGGAAAATGATTTCTCAATTCCTAACTATAATAGGAAAAAAATATGTTGGTGATCTATGGGAAAATGATCTCACAATTTTCTCATTTATATGAATTTAGAAGGATCAGATATTTTTTTAATTGAAGAAGGTGGGCATGGAATCATAAATTTATGAACTCCATTAATCCATTCACAAATAATTACTCAACCATCTCTTTTTGAAAATATTATGGATTCCCAAATAGATGAAATGGGAAATCATAAGAATATAGAAACTATAAGAAAAGGGAAATCCTCAATGACCAATGATAATAAAGAAGGATTTGGGATATTTTGGCCATGACTACGTGTACCATAACATCATAAATTAATGATGGAGATATTGGATGATTCACCTAGATTAATCTTCTCTATCCACCCAGGATGAGAAAATATATATCAAGATATCTAGTAACACTATTAGTTGGACAACATGAAGAATGGTATTTCATAGTATTCATCAACATGAATTTTATGCCGACTAGTGAAATTGGAAATATAGAAATTTAGTTGGATCATGAAACCATTTTCCATACATACAAGGAAATGGGAAAATAACAACATGGACTTTTTTACTAGTCTTCTAAATACATCAAGAGGAAACAATGCTATATGGGTAGTGGGATAGTTCACTTCATTGTAATTTTAGAAGAGTTATAGCTATATTAATGTGAAAGGATACATATCAGAGAAGTAGTAATGAATCATGGTGAACAACTATAGATAATATCCAATCAAGATACAAGATTCAACTACATGTTCTGGGAAAGTATCATATGTACTATAAACATTGATATGTCCTTTAGAATTGGTTATCACCTAGTAATTGAGGGCCAATATGATTGAACTATCCAGACACTTGAGGACATGTTGAGAGAATGATAAATTGTCATTGAATGAGTATCGAATCAAAAACATATTCTAGTTGAGTTATCTTACAATAACAATTTCCACTAAAGCATCCAAATATCACCTTATGAATCCCTTTATCTAAAGGGGTGTATAACACCTACATGTTGGGATTCATTTTGGAAAAACTACTAGGTCATGAAACATCGAAGGAAATGGTAAAAAATGTTAATACAAATTGACAGCACATCAAGGGATCTCAAAGTCAACCAAATAGATATGCTGATAACCATCAACGAGACATCATGTTTGATGTTGCTGTAATGTTATTTCAATGAATTTATATATTGATGAAAAGGATGAGATATTTTAATATGGAGAAGCTTAATCCATGATACATCACCCCCTTTCAGATACATGATCATATAAGATTGGTGGCATAAAAACTAGCAGAACCATCTAACATATATCAAGTATATGATGTAGTCCTTGTATCCATATTGATAATGAATGTACCATACCTATCACATGCTCACAATCGAGAGGTGTTATTGTTGGAGAATGGACTCTCATATAAATAATATCTAGTGAATACCTTAGATCCTATAGAAAATGTTCTACATAATAAGGCAACACATCTCGTAAATGTTCTTCAGACAAACATCAATTTGAATTAGTGACATGGGAACTTGAGGATATGATGAAACAATGTTACCGTCATCTATTTTAGTGTCGGAAATGGAAATTTCTGGGGAGGAATTCCCAAAGGGTGGAATATTGAAATGAGACAATCTATTATAAATAAAATTCCCCTTGTGATTTAATTATATGTGTTGTTATTAAATAAGGTTATACAAAACAAGTTCACTTCGTTTGTTTTATTATATTATATCAAATGTTAAAGAACATTAAGCATCATTTCCAATGATAATATTATCCTTTAATAGTGATCACAAGATTAATGTAACTATAGGGTTTTAGAAATTCCCATTTACATAGATAAAGGATGTGATGGCCTCAATAAGTATGATCATACCCAATGAAGAACATTTTTCAAATCAATCATGGGAAATAGTATATTTGGGCTTTCCCCTTGACCAATACCAAGTGGAGATCTAACAATATAATAATGAGTACATTCATTGGAGGGTGTTTTCAAGCTCATCGAGATGAAGACCCAAACCATGTACAGTACAGCACCCCATGAAATTATCCCTTTTTCACACCTTACTCTAATGGATTTTGTTAGTTTATTAAATGGATATGTATCATTACCATATAAATATGAGATTTAAAATTTTATTTTTTATCAAATCATTAATTTATTTTCAAATGATTTTATGTTGATACAATAAAATAGAAATATTATTTTTGAAAATATTCATATTCAATTAATGAACATATTCTGAGGAATTAATGGATTTTTTATGTGAATATTATTTTAAAAAAATAATTTTTTAAATTTTTTTTATAAATATAATTGATAATATATTTTTTATGATGTCCAATGTAATTTTTATAAGGGTTCAAAAATTGTTATTGTAAAAAAGAATTTATTAATAAATGTAGATTTCAATTTAAGAGTGAAATTCATTTAATTATAAAATTATTATATGAATGAATATTATTCCTAGAATCAGAACATAGAAATTCTCTAATAGTATGTTTTTCATAAATTTATGAGATAGTCATATTTTCATGTAAAAAATTAAATTCCATATAAATTTATGTATTATGACATCATAATGTCCCAAAAGTGTTGTAATACATACTATAAATGTAATCCATGAAAGGATTTATTTCTTTTTCTTAAAATAATTAGAATTTATATATATTTTATTATATTTATAAATCAATTATGTATCCTCCAAAACCAATATTATATATTAGTTTTTCTAAATCATTTCTGTAAGAGTATGAGTCACCTCCACATAAGAAAAGGAATTATTTTATTAATTTCCTCCCATATCATTATAAAATAGTTGGATCCAATACAATACTGGTTGAATCTATGGTTAAAAATAATGGGATATTTTGTGGTTTTGGTTTTTTTGTTATGAATATTTGAAGACCTATGTTTGGGAAATAATAATGAAATCCCCACTCATTTTCTATATAAAACCACCCATGATACCATTTTACATTGATTAAAATATTGGGACTATATCTTTAAAAGTACATCCCCTCTCTAGGGTCCTCCCATATTTCCCCCAAACTCTTATGAATCTCCTCCCATGCATTTGGAATCACAGTAAAGTAAGGGATCTTTTCCTTTCTCCTCTTTATTCCTGTATCTTCATTACGTTATGTATTCTTTCCTAATTTAAATATTGTGGGATATGTTGTTCAATATATCCCTTTATTTATATTTTATGTTAAATTTATTAGATTCCCATTTCCCTCACAACATCCCATTTTATGGATATTTAGGCGAAGAAGTTATGATGTCAAAATTTCACAAGGATTTTCCATGCCAAAATAATTGTGTAGTGAATACCATAAACAATTCCTATAAACGGTGTTCACCTTTAAACACATATTCCTAATTGTCATTGGAAATAAGTGTATGTATTCTACAATTTTTTATCCTGGAATAATTTATTATAAATAATGAATCCATGATGTAAGAACATTATGGCTCACATAAACATTATAATGAAATTGTAACGACCAGAACATTTATTAAGGAAAATTCCTCTAGATTTGATTAAATGTATTATTCTATAAAATGGTTATATAAAACATATGGACTGATTTGGTTGTATATTTTTGTATTTTAAAATACCTTCAGGAATTGTTACTATTTCAAATATAGTCATTGAACAGTGATCATATGATTACTATAATTATAGGGCTTCAACAAATCCTATTTACTCTTAAAAATGAAGTGATGGAATCATCCAATAGAATTTATCAATACGAACCCCATTTTATGAAGCATTTAAAAGAGGTAGCATCAGTGGTATTCCCTCTTGAACAAGCCCAAGATGAGCTTCAACATGTAATGCTTTAAAGGAACCACCTATGGTAAAAATAGAATTTGATTGAGATTACCACCTGAGCGATGCTATCCAAGCCAACACAATAGTCTGTCACCATCACACACCTTACCCTTAGGTCTTATGCTAGAGTTATAAGGGGTTATGTAACAAAACCATAGCCTGATGATTATGTTAATTTGTTTTTGTATATAATAAATAATATAATTTAATTTTATTATTGAAATGTTTTTAATGACCAATTAGTATTTTTAGTTAACTTTCAATTGTGAAATCTATTTTGCTGAATTGATATATTTTTTTAATTAAATAATATCTCAATTAAATATTATTACTAAATTATATTTTATTATATATAAATGATCATATAATTTTAATGAACAGAATTGTAAATTTTAATGTGGTCTGAAAGATATTTTTGTCTAAAACAATGATTTTTATATTACTATTTGTTTTTATTTTAAAAGAAATTAAATGAATATTTAGAAAATTATTTAGATAAAATGAATATTATTTTTTGATTTAGAACCTCAAAATTATGTAATGGTGAATATTTCATAATTTTATAAGACATTCGAATTTTGGGTAAAATTAAATACCATTTGAATATATAATGTGTTTTATGACATCATAATGACCCTATAGTGATGTAATAAAAAAATAAAAAAATATTTTTTGGAAAATATTTTTTTTACAATTAAAATAATTTTATTCTGGGTGTTTTGACTTATTTTACAAAGCCTTAGTGCAGCCTCCAATACATATAAAACATTTTATCATTTTAAAATGATTTTTTTGAGAGTGTGACTCACCTCGACATAAGAAAGCCCAATATTTTAATATGTTCATAACTTTTCCTTATAAAATAATGTTTTCTACTACCCTTTGGAAAAAAAACAAGGGAAAAGGTATGGGTTGGTATGTGGTTTTTATTAGGTTAATGTGTGGTGTCCAAAACCTAAATAATGAAGAATTACCTCTCATTTCCTATATAAACTATCCCAATCTCCCATTCCACTTCATTGAAAATATTTGGATCTAGTACAACCTCTGAACCCGTCACTCTAGAATCATCCCAAATCACCCCATGCTCCCATTAATCTTCTCTCAATCCTGTCTCTAGCCATTGGGATCACATTTCCATATAAGTGACTTCTTCTTCTCATTTTATTCCAAATTTTATTATATAGTTATACCCTTTGGTTTTAAATTAATAATGTTGGGGCATGATTACACACCTCCTCCATACTTTCCTAAATATGTTTGAATGATGATATACCTCTTTCTCTCTCATTAATTCCACCGATTAAAACCTATTACCATGTGAAAATTCCGTAAGTACTTTATCTCTTCGCATTTATGTTGAAGCAATTCTTATATATTATGCCTATTAATTACATTACATATGTTGGGACATGTATCTATATGACTCCATTATATTACATTTCATTTAAATATAATGATAAATTTATTTCTCTCTTATCAACCATTTTTATGTATTCTTATGTCACATGGTAATGCAACCAAAATTGCACCGCAATTCTCCAAGACAAAGTCATTGTGTAGTGAATTCCATACCCATTTAAAAATCATGGGTATTCACCATTATGTATATTTAATGATTTGTTATAGAGTTTATTTTTGGAATTCCACAATCCTTTATCGTGGAAAAAATTAGTGTGTTTAATGAGTCCATGTTATATGATCTATGTGGAACACTTATGTATGAAATGAAATGATTAAGAAGTGTGCGCCCTGATATTTATTTAATGCATTGGATAAATATTAGTATCAGGGTACGTCAAGTTCAATGTGGGTTTAATCATTCTAATTCAAGTGAAATGAGATTTTACTCATGCACCATTGTAAATGGGCATTGGATCATGCTAATATCATGTTAAATGTTGTTCTCACATTTCCATTTCATGATAATCATTATATATCATGCCTTTATTTTCATGTTTTTATTGTGAACCATTAATAATCCTACTTCCTTTGAAGTACTATATTCCTCATGTTATTAATTATTTATTCCATTACTAGGCTTTATAGTTCATCCTTTTCATATGCATGTCCTTATGATATCCCATGCAATGCTAAGTACGAAGGAATGTTATGGTCATGTAAAAGAATATTTCAATAAATATGTTGTATTTTATGTTTTAAGTTGTTATGAAATGTTCCTAATTTTACAAGAAACTAGACCTCGCAATCCTCAGAGTGGTCTTAAGTGAATTTTTATTTAATAAATCATTTATATGTGTGTAGTAAAGAGAATAGTTTTTATATTTAGTACCAGAGGATAGGTTTAGTTATTTTTGGGATTAGGATTCGAAAACCCTAGCAACTGCCTTTAGGATAAAACTAAGTATAATAAAAACATCCCCAAATTTTGGGGAGTATTGATTAAGTGGTTTATCAAGAAAAAAATCCCTTTCTAGATACAAGCAGGTAGAGGTGGATTTACAAGATATGTACCTGAGTGTAAAACCCAAAAGCATAGCTTTGAGATAGACTCGAATAGGAACTGGTGTATGACAACAAGCCTTTCTACACTCTTTGTTATGACATTCCCAGTAGATATGATTTTGTAAATTCATGATCGTAGTATGAGCCATTACTAATGGAATTAAAAAAATGACCCTAAGAATATATGTTGGGAAATAGATCAT
This sequence comes from Viscum album, assembly GCA_963277665.1. Taxonomy (NCBI): domain Eukaryota; kingdom Viridiplantae; phylum Streptophyta; class Magnoliopsida; order Santalales; family Viscaceae; genus Viscum; species Viscum album. Next base: position 1,612,689,659 of record OY728156.1, on the reverse strand, counting down.
GGATAACATAGATAACATAAGGAAATAAATAGAATTTATAAGTCATCACTTTTTTTCATTAGATTCCCAATTATGTGTTACACCTAACATTACTTTTATTCCAACCAATGGCCGGTAATAGGTGGACTCAGACTAAAACTCGATGCGAATATCAATGTGATTATTGTTCTAATGAGATGCTCGATCTGATGAGAGTGGGAGTCTGAAACTTTGTCACAATACCCACTTATAAAACTCAAGTTATGAATAGAAACATGGCTCTAGAAGAACGTTCAACACCCGTAGAAAGAAAAAGTCTCAATAGAGAGCTTCATTTGACAAAGGCCTCTTACATTTAATGGATCATATGATCCCTCAATTCTCATACAATATTTCAACTCTATTGAGAAGATCATCTCATTCCTTCAATGTTCTGAACAAGAGAAGGTACTTCAAGATGATTATCATATGGAGGGCGAAACTAATCAATGGTGAGTGTTACAATTGACAATTGGAAAGGTTGTAGTAACTCTCATCATGCGTGCATGTGATTCATACAATGAATCATCACTCTAACATATTTTCCCAGTTACTAATAAATTTATTTGGTTTATTAATGGAATTCACCTTATTAATTAAATTTTTTAATGTATAGACACACTAATTGGTTTAATTCTCCATATCAGTTGATGATACCAGATCCATTTATCAGGTCAATTATTTTCCATTAATGAAATTAATTAACAATTCCTATATATAAGGATGTGATCATATAAATATAGGTGTGAAATACAATTATTCTCTAGTAAAAATTAATATCTTTTTTAAAAAATAGTTATCATACAATGAAGGCTATTGTACCCCATTTTTACTCGGGATTCCTCACAAAAAATTAATTGATCCATTGGTTTGTGTTCCCCCATAGATGCAGGATGCATATTCATGAGACTCCTCATGGTCATTATCAAGAATACACCGACAAAGATGAAGATGGATGATATAGATATTCAGGCATATAATGCTTAAAATTGTATACACTTTTTTCAAATATTCTTTCACATTTTATTCAATGGAGATATATACATCTAAATTTGAATTATCCATAACTATTAATGATCTTATGATGGTAAAGAACCCATCAAGTGGAAGGAATTTTTGGGATGAGATTCCCAATAAATTTTTATTTCTATTAGATATGGAATTTACTATCAATGATGTGTAACTTCTTTCTTAAAAATAATTCTATTGTGATATATTTCTATTAAATTGGCCATTAAACTTGATTTCCTATATCACATAGTCATTAAGATATAATTTATAATAAATTCGAATAAAATTTTAATAAAAATAATTGATATCTCTCAATGTGTTTGAAATAAAACCACAATAAACCATGTCAATAATTACAATATTTTTTGTCATTTTATTCAAGAGAAAAAAATGTAATATTAAAGAGATAACTCTATGTTTTTGGAATAAATGGAAAATAAAATAATGTTTGAATTTAGTTGTGACCAATTCTTGGAGACATTATAAATAAAAATATTATTTTTCATGTATTAAATTTTTTTACTCATCACTTATTCAATAACCACAGCCAATACCATTCATTTTGTCATCTAACAATATTTTTAAGGATTCTATGATTTTACCCTACAATAGTTGAGTATTTTCACAAATTATCTCGTAATATATATATAGCCATAAAATATACATCCCTGTAGTATTGTTTACTCATTAGAATGAAAACCATATCCAATTAAAAGAAGATAAGGTATTGATTAGTGTAAATATCATGGATAATGTATAATATAAGTTAGATAATGGAATCAAAATAATCCTAACATATAAAACTCATGAACATGTTGAATTATTATGATGAAATTACAAAAAACAATCAAAAAATAGTAATCCACCATGGACCAAGGTATGAATGTGATAACAATAGAACAAATGAAAATTGATCAGGAACTCATCATTCGTAATAATTTTCAAAAAATTAGGATAAAAAATGTTAATAATACATTCTGGGGAATATATTAAAATATTTGAAAAATAAATATCCAATACTATTTTATTTTCTCCTTTGAATGTGAAGCCCCTATTTTTCATAAAATATTTGATTACTCTTTTAATAGATGTCAGGAAACATTTTTAGGAGTACTCATCCCTCAATGACCATTCAATTGGATAGAGTCTACATGATATTATCTAATGTCACATCAGTAACTCATCTTAGGAACCAGAGTCGGATCCTAGACACCCTCACACACACTCATATCATGGATCCAACTATCTCACAGAAACCCAATACCACTTTTCCATGGTCTCCTTTATCCATCAATTCATATTTCATACAATAATACTTTTCTATCTTATGTATATTCTTGGATCAATGGTCATATTATCCAATCGTGGACAGGATTGGTGGTCTATCCCTTGTGGATGGATGGATAGTTTATTATAACTAATAATGTTTTTTTTAATTTTTTTAAAATGTTCATTTAGAGACTTTAAAAAAATACTTTTATTTTCACCAAAAACCTCACTATATTTCTCTTCATTATGTCTATATTACATTTGAAATATTTATTTTTATATTCACCCATATTCTTCCCATAATTTATTATAATATTCATGACCATGATTCATTGTAATTAGAATTTTTTTAGTAAATGATCACGAAAAATTTTAGATATGTATCTAATACATGAATGAAAACATTGACACATTCTTTTACAATGTGAACAATTTTATCACCTTTTTTAGAAAATATGAAACTCTTTCTTCACATTTATTCTAATTTAAGATAAATCAAATCATATCCTTTGATAGAGGAAAACATCTTAACAAAAACATATATTACTTGGGGTAACTCAAAAATAATGTTAATGATATGGTAGGGTGTGAACACCAACGATTAGCCTCAGCGTCTCAAATATTTCTTTAGAGATAGCCTTGGTGAAGATATCTACGAATTGATCTCATGATGGAATACATTTATTCATTACTTCACCTTTTATCACATTATCCATCATGAAATGAAGGTTGATATTAAGGTCTTTAGATACTGAGTGTTGCAACTAATTATTTGAAAGTCCAATTAAACATTGATTATAATAGATAATTTTGATATATTTTCCACTTTTACCATATAATTATCCAATTTACACTTCATATAATTTATTCGAGCACAAAAAATCATTATATACACATATTATTCATTAAAAGAACTCAATGTGACTAAATTCTACTTCTTGTGGGGACAACTCACATAAATATATCCAAAGTTAAAATTTCCACAATCGGTGGAAATTATTTCATCACACTATCATACCTAATTAACATATGTCACCCTTTATAGATTCAATTTGATTTCATTATTGTGTAAAATTTCATCATTCATATTACCTTTTACATATCTGAGATTCCTTTTGAATGCAATAAGATTTGACTCATTAGAGTTATTTTGATATCATGCATAGAGACAACCAAAATAAAAAATATATTGTTTATATATTACGAGACAACAGAAACTACAAATTTACCTTCGGAACTCTATTTTATTAATAATAACACAATCAACTTACTCAGGTAAATTAATTCAAACATGAATTATTATAGGTATTTTCTATGACTCCTAAATTTCAATCTTCATAAAAATTCATTTTAAAATAATTAACCTATAATACTAAAATAATATTTTATTTTCACATAAGTTATAATATGAAGATGTATCTTAGAACAATAAAAAAGGAAATGTCAATTATTTATTTCTTTTGAATTTCAAATTATTTTTATGAATTATCATATTCACATGATAAAATCGTATCATCAATATAAACTATTACAATAACTATATTTATCTTCATTTATTCAATATATATGCTATTATAGACTTTTAATTTAAGTCAAGTATCATCTATAAAATAGTTATCCAACTTCATAAATAATGTCCTTAGATCATGTTTTAAACTATATATATTTTCATCAATTATTACAATTTTGATACCTCAATATAAAAAAATACAATTGGGAATATTATAAAAGACCTCTTCTTCAGTTTCACCATTTTCTAAGGATGATTTTATATCCATATGAAACATATTATACTACCTTCATGCTTCCACAGGGAATAACATCTAGATAGATTTAAAATGTTCAAATGATGAAATATTTTCTATTAATATAAATCATTTTACATAAGTTAATTTATTTAATACAAGTCCATAATTATTTCTAATAATTATTCCTTGTTTATTTATCATATTCTTAAAAATTCACTTCTTCTTAAAAAATAATTTTCTCTCTTCATATTAGAAAAATATACTATGTGAAATTCCATTTGATATGACTTATCGTTTTATTCAATGTCTTATTCAGTTCCCCATGTTCATAATATTTTATCTCTTAGTGTGACTTAATCTTATACATGACCGAAGCCTAGTTTTCTATCCTTATATTTCACCATGTTCATTGTTTCTTATTCTCATTATATTATAGCTTTCTTCTAGTCTACAATAGTTTCATATTTTTGGAAATAATATTCTATTTCACGAAATGTTACATTATCAAATAGAATTATTTTTTCAAAATTGATTCCTATTTAGCATTGGTTTTATTTTATTCACCCTCTTCTTCCATGGCTTTAGAATCAACCAGTTTTCACAGTTCAGTCTAGAAATATTATCATTAGATACATAACATTCTTTGAATCTTATAATATCTAGTACAATTATTCCATGTTTTTGTTTTCTAATAATATTTTCATCTTAACATAAATATTTTAAATATACTCATTATTACCACATCTATAGCCTTTCCCATTTGATAGGTACATAAGAAACAAAACATCCTCATATTTTTCATTGAATTTCTTGAGACAAAAGTCATTAACTTTTATAATCAAAGGAAAACTAGATTATCCAAATTAACTCACTATATTCTTTTTTGTTATACCATATATCATATAATGTTTCATTTGTGTTTGTTCTTGGACAATATAGACTTTCAACATGAATAACAGTGCACCAAACATCCCACTAAAAGAATTTTTATCTTTCAAAATCACTAATAAATTTTCTCTAAATTTCTATAATGGTATTATAATTCTATAAGATAGAACAATATTTTGTACTATCAATGGAGTTTTTTATTAATGTTCAATACCATACTAACCTAGGTAATAATCAATTGTGCTACAAGTATACTATTTACCATTGTCTAATCTCAAAATCATGATTTCAGTTTAATGTGATCATTCAAATTTACATATGTAAATCATATAAATATCACGTTATTATGACTTGTTATTCATAAATAATGCATTTTTTTATCATTTTATATTCATATATCAATTTAATAATGTTCAAGTAAAATTTTGGATATTTTTTTCTTATGGTACAATGTATATTTGACTAAACTAATTCCAATTTTTTATTATGTCAAAATCATTTCGGTCTTTTATTAACCACTTTTTTTTATAAGAAGTTATTATACAATTATCTCTATCCAAAATAAATTGAGGAAAATATCTGAATATATAATATATTATTGTTTTACACAGGTTTCTCTAAATAATGTAAAAACTCCTTTTGTGAAGAATATGATTTCTAAACCTAACACAATGATAGAACGAATAAGATTAATATCTGATATAATTGAAATATCAACTAACACATTATCTTATTCTTTATATTATACCATATTCCACTATTTTAATTATACATGTATTCTCATTGAATATCACCTCATAAACATTAACATATACACGAATCAAAATCAAAAAAAAATCCCATGAGGCTATTAATAAATAAACCCTCTTGCGAATTTAGTATGTTATATTAAATGATAACTCAACCAATAACCTTAATTGTTTTTTAAAAAAATCACTTATAGTAGAAATGGAAATAGTATTATGTTGGAAAATGCATTTCAAGATAAATTTATATTCTATCACATGTGATGATATGCAATAATCATGGATCCATATATTTTCAATTTTGATAGATTTTAATGAAACCACAATAATCAAAAAAAATCCGGTTTTTTTATTTTATATTTTTGTAAAGTTTTCAATTTAACATGAATAATATTTATTTTAAATTATGCATAGTTAAATTTTTTCAACAGCATCCACAATAGTAAACAAGATACTGAAAAGTATTTTGTGTAAGCACACATCTTGGTATACCAAAATTATATTACTTCAAACATGTTATTTTACAAGTATATCTATAATAACTCCCATTGAACCCATTCTATATGTTATTCTATGGGAGTAAAATATTAAAATATAGAACATATTATTTATTTGAAAATGTTCTACAACACCATCTATAACCCATAATGTTATATTAGTAATAAAACAACTAAATCAATCTTAGAAAATCTGTATGTAGTTTTGCAATAATATCATCGTTATTTTTCATTGGATTTAAAGAGACATGGTTCTCATGATCACTCTACAACACCTTTTATATTTAACTATTAATATATGGATTTTTTATAATTTAATTTTATCAATAAATTTTTTTTTATGTAATGTAAAATTGATTAGAAGTAAAATATTTCGATTTAATAGTTGGAGATTTAAATTGAAGTGATGAAAATGTATTTTTATTGTTTTTTGATAACTTATCCTTGACATGACTATGTTTTTTAAAGTAAGAAATTATATCTGAAAATTATTTTCATCATTAAAACACCATGGTTTTCCAAAATAAGTTTTCCTCATAAGTATCCATCTTCTTCATCAATTGTTCTATAACTATCTCCTACTCAATAATTCATCATTGAGATGTTTAATCAATTCAATGTAATCAATTTCTTTTTTTTTAATATCATCATCTAAAATCTTCATCCAATTTATTTCATTGTTTAAATTTTTGTCTTTATTATTGAGACTAAAATTTCATTCAATAGAAACATAAAAAAACATTAACATTTGAATCATGTATGATTCATATCCTTCTTCTTCTCCACCACTAGAAGATCATTTTCTCATTTATCATATTCCATGAAATTATTCTATTATATCGAACATTATTCTTATTAATTATATCTTAGAGAAGTGTTTTATTAATCAAATTTTTTCAAATGAATAAATTTTTCCTTCATAATGTTTTATTTTTTTTATTTTATCATATTTCTTATAGATTTAATCATATTTGAATTTTGATATAGACTGTGATTTTTCTTCTTTATCCCCATAATATGACTCTATATTCCTCTTCATGTTATGATATTCTATAGAAAATTATCCAATTTACCAAATCCAAAATTCAAATGTGGATGAATTCCTTTAAATTTTCTTTTTTACACTTTTAAAATTTTTTGATACGATATCTATGTTTACATTATGATTTTCAACACTCTCATCATCTTTTTCTGAATCACATGGTGGTTCATGAAAGTTATTCCCCTATGATATTCATTTTATTCCTGAAATCAGAAATCATATCTTTTCATTTTTTCATGGAAACCATTTTTTATTGTCTCATACATTAGGAGGGTGTTGTGAAGTTCACCAAGTGATATCTCATAAATTTCATCGAACATTGTGTTCATAGAGAAATATTTTTGATGAATGCTTCTCAGTAATCATTTTACCATTGATTAATAATTAACATATATCTAAATTCACTAAGATGAATAACTATCTCAACAAAATTGCTAAATATTCCTTGAAATTATCGTACACATCCATTCTAATGTATTCAAATTTGGACCATTATATTTATAGCCTATATTCTTTATCTTGATGTTTCCCTCATAAAAATTCTTGTTCTTATAAAATGATTACATAGATAACTAATTACCCATCACCCTGTGGTTAATATTTTCATAAAAGTGTATTAATAATTAATTTTTTCATTTACATCTATCTAATGAATACTCATTTCCAACAATTTAAACACACAGTCTATTTCAATAGTTTTATAACCCAAAATGGCATCATCACTTACTAAAAGTAAATGTGAGAACAGTAGTAATATATTTGATTCCTCTATGCATTAAATCTATTTCCATGGATTATGGGGACACCACATTTATTTAAAGAATAATTATTCTCAATAATAGACCTATTGTGATTAAAATCATAAGGGAAATTGATTTTCTCTAATATCACATGATGATCACTAGTCAAATAAGAAACCGAAAAGGGTGGTGAATTAGTTCTTATATTATTCTAAAAAAAATATTATGGCATTAAACAGATGTGACAACTTAATTCAATGATTCACTCTCTTGTGTTTGTTCCTCTCGAATATAAAAAACATGGAAAAAATATTTTTCCAAATAAACTTGTGCATGTTTTTTATTATTTGAGAGTGTACTCATTTTTATGATAATATTTTAGATAGGATATACATTATTTTAGATTACTAATATTCGTTGATTATAAATTCATAAAATCAACACAAAGGGTTCCATATGGATTTATCGTCTTTACTTTATGTGTTGGTTTGTTTTACATAAAACTATAAATTTTATGTCATTATCTAGACTTGGAAAACCATTAAATCTAAATTTCATCACAAACATTGTTTTTGAGTTTCCTCTCTATACAATCATTATAATGATAATACCAAAGAAATGACCCTACCTATTAAATACTTTCAATGTAAAATGTAATTGACGATATATCAATTTATTGGATATCTAGTCCCATTTTTCAGAGTACCCATCTCATGCATTAGATCATAATTGCATTGCATAACAATATTCCCTCTCTTTATGAAGAACAAAAATTATTTTATAGTAATGTTATACTTTCCTCAACCACATTAGATACAAGAATGTATCACACATTAAACATATTTACCACATCAATGTTTGAAATATTAGAGTATCAATTTCTGTCACAAAATTTAATAAAATGTTATTTTATCATTTTCATGATATAAATATAAAAACAATGAGTTATAATATTCCTAGTAGATAAAAATAATTATTCCTCATTAATTTTTATGTTATGATTTAATTCATTATTTAAATCATTGTTACTTAGTTTGATATATCAATAACCTCTTATTAAAATAATTTTATTTTTGTATTAAATTCATGTAGCTAAATAATTATTCAATATTTGATGATCTTTAAATCCACATAACTATTTTCATTTAAAATCAATCTATGTATGATATTCTATGAAACAATTCTAATAGGATCATTTTCATTATATTTTCATAGATACAAAAATAATATCCTAGTTAGTTCATTTAAAACATATATGAATTAAATATCATGTGGTTCTCAATTAAACATAGATTAATCCCATGGTAGTGCTTATTCACATCCTCAACAATGCTACGTAGAATTCTTTAATTCATAAATGATTAATTTTAATAAAATCTCTAATGTGTCTTGATCACATGGCCCATGACATGGGATCTATATCATTAATCTAGTCCAGATAATGGGTTGGAGATAGACCAAGGTTCTCATTCAGGTCAATACCATTTACAAGTATTCAGTAGAATAATTATAAATATAATGAATCTCGATCATCAACGATGGAGGTATAATATGGTTGGCTCCATCCTCTTTTTTTACTACCACTAATATTGTATATTCTCATGGTAAATTGATACCAGGTGTCCAATCATTAAACCATGTTGATATCATATTCAGTACAGCTACCATGTCACAGATAATATATTAACATTCTGACAACTCATTTTATATTGAGTTTTCTTGAAAAATATCATCTCATAGTATGTAATAAACAACTAATATTGATAATTAATTTCAATTTATGTTAGTTGATAATGTGTTAAATCCATTTACCAAACCTATACATATAGTGGATTGTATCCCTTAATGTTTTTTCAATGAATTATATCATTATATAACGGTCGATACTGTCTTTCATGCAGTATTTTAGAAAATCATGTGGTAGCTACAATTGGACAAGAAATTTTTATGCAGGAAATACTAAGGAGGAATACATGACACTTATCATGTTCCCACACATATCAGTTTATTTTTATATGATTGAACCATAGATGAAAAATTAATACTTCTTCTCTTATACAACATAGATCATTTAGTGGGATGGAGAGAACTATATATTATTCAATCCCTTATCATTAAATCATCCAAGTCATTGAGGTCAGATCCTAGACACATTCACACACACACACACACATTGATCATGTTTCATACCTCCAAATGATAACCAACTACCACTTCTATATGCATGACTCCATCCATGAATTCACATACGATACATGTAAACCTCCATACCCATGCATATGTTATTCTTCATTTACCTCTCAGTCGATCTTGACAACGTTTATCTAGATGAATAATGAGGATGGATAATATTCTTGGTATAACTATGTAAAGACATTGAAAATTCATTGTTCACAACTCATTTAAAAATGTATAAAAAATAATTTTATCACCATATGAAGCTTTACAATCATTCACAGCAATATTCCACTTCTCCGTGTAACAAATATATTTTTATACTTATATGTCCTTTTATCATTGTGTATTTCTTTTACCATATCTATGCGTTATTAGCACATAACAATGAATTTTTATAACATTTCAAAAAATTCATCTAATATTCATCTCATAATTTAACTCTAATAAAAAACATCTTCAGCAAAGGGAACATCATAAATAAAATTTAGGGAAATTTTTTATCACCAATCATCAAAGAAAATATTCATTCAATAAAGAAATAAAATATATTAATAATAATTCAAGAATTAATGGGATGAAGAATATTCATTAAATATTAAATTAATTAATTAATCTAAATAAGCACACACAATCGTCTAATAGGTTGACAGTAAACAAAACCTAAATGGTACTATCAAATTGAATTAATAAAAAAGTATCATGTATATAAAATATAGTATACGAGTAATATTAGAAGGGTAGTTTTCTCTTTATTTCATTTTCAATATTATGGCTTGAAATAGTATACTAATTAACATTGTCCAAAACATATTAAATAAAAAATAGTTTTTTATAAAATGTATAATATTAATGTATGATGTAATTAAAAAAATGATCATCATAAGTTATCCTATAAAGGAGGTTCTATGTTTATAAAACATATAGTGAATCATTCTCAATGTATTCAACCTGATTAAATGTTGGATGTTTTTTTTAAATGATATAAAAATCCACATGTTAATTATTCTAGTGTCATTTATTAGACAAAAAGAACAAATTCCCTTAAAAAGGAAGTGAGGGTGGTTCATCATTTAGAACGTGGAAATAAAATATAGGTAATAAAATAGGGTAATGTTTTTAGGGGTTCTCCAAATAATCTATTATAGATTCATAATATTCTTTAATAACATGTTATTAAAGTGGGGGTATTCTCATAACCATAAGAGACTATTTCTCTTATTGTTCATGAATTATCAAGTGATAACCTACCATGTCCAAGATGAGTGAAGGGGAAGCAATGTACCATTCCCTCCCTTCTTCAAGATGAAAGAGAAGTAATAACCCCTAAGTCCCACCTTAAATAGGTCCTAGAGTGTGGACAAAAACCAAGGGTATAGAATCTCAATCAAAATGGAAGCCATTACCCTTTTCATAGAACAATATCTGGAGAAAAGATGGTAAATCCCAAGAAAATCAGAATACTAAAAGTAAATGTAATGAAAAAAAATCTATTCCCACATGCATGTTAAACTATAGGGATGATACAAAGTGAAAAAAAAACTCAAATTTAGAGTACCAAAAGAAAGGAATCTATGTAGGAAAACATCTATCGCGATTCCTAAGATAGTAAGGTCCAACACAGTTTCCAAAGTCCTCTTGGAAACATGAAAACAATTATATATGCGTAGGTTGAGTATATAAGTAAACTCAGTGGGAAAAAATAATGCTACCCATGCATGAGTGGGGGAACAAACTAATTCCACTATGAGAAAACTGTAGAAACTCAAAGAACCTACAGAGGAGACCTAACTAGCACAGCCTCACTAATGCACATTCAACAAATAACACAAGTAATGAAAAGTACTAGTACAAGAATATATACATTTGTGTACCATACAACACATTCCCACTGGTTAACTAATCATTCCTAATGAATATTATCTTGATTCTATTATTCTTCCCATATGAAGTGCCACTACCATAACCTACCACAAACAACTTGGAATCAAACCACAAACAAATCCATCCCACAGATACCTTTTCCACAACATCCACACACAAACCACAAAAACACATGTGCCTCATCCCGAAGACACCTCGTAAGTCATCCATCCCCACAAACCTGAGCCCCTCATCAAAAAAAATTATACCTGAAAATCATGGAATATGGTAATCCTAAATCCATTACATCCTTCCCGAATAAGCTCATGAGGGAATAATTGGAAGAGGGTGCGAGGAAGAATATCTATAACTAGTCACCCATCCTCCCCTCGAGATGTTGGGAAAGAACCCCCCCCCCATCAAATATGGGTGTTCAGAACATTGTTCTCAAAAAGGGTGGAGTGCGTATAGAAATTAAGAAAAACTAAAATGTATACATGTAAGTAAAAAACACTCTATCCATCCTTAGGGTTCCCTAACAAAAATCGGCCCACACAAACCACCTTTGTTGATACCCCTACATGAATATCTACACCAACAAACACTGCTGAAGTATAAACCCAACCCATTCTCATATAACCACATTCCATTTATTAATTAAGGGATAGAATTTAATTTTTTGCAGCACAACCTAGTTACTACCAACCAAAACAACATGAAAAACAACAAACAAAACTAGATTTTCTTTCCCACTACACACCCCCATTCAACTGCTGGCAACCATCATTCTTCAATGTTATATCACAAAATCCTTCTCCTACAACCCATACTTATATCCCCCCTACCCAAACATTACCAATTCTAGTACCTCTACATAGAATGTTCGTATCCACCCCGCAGTCCCACTTCCCAATGATGTTTGATGGCCACAAAAAAAAAATATATCCAGTCCCAATGCCTACATTTCCATCCATTCCACTATCAATCAGTCTCTCACCTGGGATACCAACACGCCCCCTATACCAACCCACACAAGAAACCCATCAAAAATATGATTAAGAAACAACATATTACGGTGTAGAAACAAGGTTTTTAAATTCTAATTTAAAATAACAAGGGTGATCCCACAACAGGTTTTATCCTGGGTAATCCATTTCAAATAGCCATATATGTGTGGTTAATAGATTTCTTGTTACAACCATCTACCAAGCATCATGAAAAACATAGGAGACCACTAGTATGAAAGAATGGACTGCCAATTATTGTGATTCTCATAAGTCCGATGACCACAAAAATCCATAAAAAACAAAGATTACCGAATAAAATAGGTGATCAAAAAGCAATCAACTCCCATATCATTATGTTATTAACCCCCATTATTTATTGATTATAATCCCTTGTTATGTATTTCTCAGTTTATGAAATTATTTACCCATTCTTCTCAAGGAATCATTTTTACACCCACCCCACATTATGAACAATTATAGAGATGTAGAAGAAATCCCTACCTGAAACAACAGGTGACCAAAACTCATTATTCCCCAAGAACAGGGAATCACATGGGTGGTAGAGATGATCTCCAAGAAAACTACCTAGGAGGGGGATCTAGCATAGGCACATGAATCTTATATAGAATAAGACATTTTTCTCACTAAGAGGGAATGGAAAACACTCTAGGAAGGGAAGATCGTGGTTTTGATAAGAAATATCCTATATTAAAGGAGGAATGACTTAAAAGGCATTAATCATGGGATCGTGGTGAATATTGTGTGGTTTGAATATCTCAAATTCCCATGAGTGTTAGGATATTAATGTTATAACTATATCCATTGAAACACCTTTAAAAATTCTGAATCTAGGCAATAAATGCAGTTTACATCAAATAAGAACTAAGAGGGAAGAAAATGGTAAACTGGTAAAAACAAGAAAATTGTAAGTGAGTCCCTGATGGGTAAGTGACCAACACTGACCCACCAAAGGATGGGATACTGATGCGACCTAATGATGCTGACCCACTGACACTGAGCTACTGATTCCATTACCTACACACACTTTGACCTACTGATTCCATCACCTACCAATGCCCTAACCTACCGATTCCTCGACTCACCTATGATGATTCCCCTGACTCACTGATGCTGACACCCCTGACTCACCAATTCCATTTCAACTGACTCACTAATGCCGATTCTCATGAACCACTGATGCTGATGCCCCTAAATCACCAATGATGACTCCCCAGACTCACCAATGCCAACAGTTAATACTGGATTTTTTTGGGCTAACACCCAGAATGATTCACTGAAAGACTCCATGACATCCAAAACAAATTATTTTAACAATGTAATGAATGGGGGATATAAGTTTTATTACATCAGATAACTCTCAAACTACTCGTATCCTTGAGATTTCAAAAATAACCTTGAATAAGAAAGGATCTGAAAAACCACCCCATAAGATACCCCTCAAGGACAAACTATCTTCCTCTTTAACATCTATCTCATGAACAACTATACAAACACTAAGGCTCCACTTCCCACAAACAACTAGGAAAAATTGAATGGTCACTCTATTTAGACACATTGATTAGGGAGTCCCTTTCCCCATGTCAAGGTATTATCCACATTGGGTAAAACTGACTTTCCTGTATGGGTTTAGTCACATCAACATTAATGCATCTTGATTTAGGGCCAATTCATCTCTTCTCCACATTCAGGAATTTTCACACAAATTTAGAGATCATGTAAATAATTTAACATACAACAAACAAGCTCAATCATTACATAATTAGACAAAAATAAAAAAATATCAAAAGAAAAAATTATAATATATCTGGGTATTGGGCACTCATTTGTGCCTTCCACTCGCTAGCATAATCCTTGAGGTCACCATGCCTCTATAACAAACAAACCAATGGAACGACATATCCACGAATCACCTTATTACAAATGTACTGTATCTCAATAGGCTGCTCAAATAATGTTGTGTCATCATTGATATCCAATCCTCCCATGTGAAAGACATGTGAGTCATCATTTTGATACCAAAGAATCTGGTAGACACAAAAGACGATGGGGACCCTCTCCAATTGCAGTGGTAACACCAGCTGATATACCACCTACAAAACATATCCCAACACCTCTAAAGGTTAAATAAACATATGAGAAAACATTATCCCCTTATCAAACCTCCACTTCCCACTTGTAGGGGAAACCGTTATGAACATGTGGTCCCCAAACCCATACTCTAATGACCTCCCCCTATGAAAGGAATATGACTTCTATCTGTCCTGAGCCACCATCATTCTATCATGCACAAGATTCACCATCTCTGTTGTGCTCTAAACTACTAATGGGCCAAGAACAACTGAATCCACAATGACTGTCCAACACACTAGTGAATGAAATGACCTTCCATATATGTATTTGAATAGTTCCATGCCAACGGTAGAGTGATAGATATTATTGTGAGAAAACACTACATGGGGAAATATTTGTACCCATGATCCACCAAGGTCTAAGACACATGCTTATAACTTGTACACTAATGTCTGGATGGGCCTCTCTAGCTGCCCATCCATATAAAGGTTGAATGTAGTCCTAATATGTAACTGGGTTTAAGAGGCATGCCACAAACCCTTCTAGGCTCAAGATGTAAAAAAATTTATCCCGATCTGAGAAAATGGAACATGGACTCCCTACAGCCGCAACTCTTCATCCCCAAACCTCATTGCCAAGTCATCTACTACACTCAAATCCTTGATTACCAAAAAGATAGCTGATTTTTTCATCCAATACACCAATACATAAATAGAATCCTAGCCTACCTGATTCCTGGGTAATCCTGTGACGAAATCAATCATGATACCAACCCCCTTCCACTCGGGACTTTCTATGGGCTACAAAAGGCCTCAAGGAACACAATGCTCATCCTTCTCCTATAGATCTATTAGGCACATTACCATGAACTTCGCAACTACCCACTTCAACCTAGGCCACCAAAACTATTTCCTCATGCCTCGGTACATCATAGAGACTCATTGATCCACCGCCAGTGGTGGGATATGGAAATCATAGAGAAATCCCTTGTACATATTCACTCGAACAACTACATTCCCATGGAATAGTATCTGATTCTGACCATCCTTTGACCATTCTTCTAGAGCATAACCCAAGATGTCTTGATTACACATCACTTCAATCACAGAGTCTCCCCACCAAGACGCCTCCACCTCCCATACCAAGGAAAATTGTGTTGTCATCCAAAACAGACAAAAGCTTTCACAATCCTCTCTCACATACAAATGAAAAGCACCCAACTCCTCCATCACCTTCCAAGAATTCATATAATCCCACCTCCTGTGACTTATTTCATGAAGCATCATATAACAAATTACCTTTTCAATGGGTTTAAGAGATCTTAATGTAGTAGTATTGGAGAAACTCCATCCACATTTGATGTTTCAAAGTCAAGTCTCACTGTGAGATGACATACCTCATGCTCTTGTGATCTAAGAAAACATGAAATCATTATAGAATGTGGAAATGTAACCAAAAAATCAGTTCCAATATCACAACTTGAAGTTCTAGATCATGGGTATCATTGTTATGATCATGCCTACATAACTACCTAGACACATAAGAGATCACTCCCAATTCTAGCATCTGCATACCTCCCAAGCCTAGACTGGAAGAATAAAAAAAACCATGAACATCACCACTTCGTCTTACAACCTGAGCATTGGGGAACTGACTAATAGCCCATTCATATAGCATAAAGTGGCATGACACCTCCCGTTCCATATAAAGCCCTGGTCTTTCCTAGGAAAGGCTTTCAATGGTGCTTCAACTCTTGAGAAGTCATGAAAGAACTTCCGATAATATCCTGGTAATCCACGGAAGCAACAAACCTCTTCCACATTATTGGGGTCTATCAATGATACATCTTCATAAAAAATTGATGGGTCTATTTCAATCCATTAACAAGACATAAACTGTCCTTAGAAGTGCACCAATATTATCCAGAACTTGAACGTGGAGAAATTCTCATAGAGTTGGTTGTGTAAATGGACCTCAAAGATAGTCCTTAAATTCTCATTGTTCTCATCCGCTAACCTTGAATATATCAGGATGTTTTAGATGAACACGATGATGAACTGGTATATGAACTTGCAGAATACAGAGTTCAATATCCCCATGAACATGGCTGGTGCATTGGTAACACCGAACGACATGACCCCGTACTTGAAGTTCCCATAACTACACCTAAAATAATTCATTGGGATTTCAACCTCCTTCACCATTAACTGGTGATAACCAAACCATATATCTATCTATGAGAGACAACCTACTCCAATTAAATGATAAAAAACAAAGTCGATCCTCTGAAGTGGTTAACGGTTCTTGACCATCACCTCATTCAGTCTCTTGTAGTTTATGCACAATCTTGGACCACTTTCTTACTTCTTTATGAACAAGAGTGGGGAACCTAGTTGGGACACAATAATCTTTATAAAAAAAATCTACATCAGTCCATTAACATGAATCAAAAACTCCCGCAACATTTAAGGAACCATCAGATAGCGAGCCATCAAAATCAGATGTGCACCAGGGTTCGATTATATTCTTAACTCAACATCACGCCGAGAGCATAGAGTCACAACCACATCTATAAAGACATCAAGGAACTCACTGAAAACCCACAGAACTTCCACCATCTCTATGTATTCAAATTCCACTCACAGGTCATCCTACAATGATATAAGATGCTCCACACACTAGATTCCCACCATACTACACTAATCACCAACAAAAACTACACGATGGTCATCCATATCTAAGAAGCTCACTCTTCTCTCAAAGATGTCGATAATAGTGTGAACATAATTAAACCAGTCGAAACCTAGGATAACAATTAATGGATGAATTTGTATCATCAAAATATCCCCATGGGATTGATGCAATCTCATTATCAGTCTACACCCTAGGATAACATCAAAAAAATTAGTCTGACCTCCATCTTCTGTACACAACACTAGGGGAATAGAATGTATATCTATGTATTAGATTAGATAATGTGATATAATGGGTCTAACAAAGGTGTGAGAATATCTTGAATCCAAAAAGGAACACACAATAATACTAAATAGGAAATGTATTCATCAAAAATCCATTGGACCTGTTAAAAATACTACCTCAGTGACATGCAACAACCCATGCACAAATTCACTTCCACTCTATTATTGACCCACTCCTCGACCATACCATGGTCGAGGACCCTAAGGAGTACCCTATGGTTGGACTACTCCTGCACTGTATACCCTCAGTGTAATGGGAGCATGCTACCCCTAGAACTAGAAAGTCCTAACCACAAATACAGTGACTGAGGTGGGATCAACACCCGCCGAAACGCACTATATTATGCTCAAACTGGGCCTTGGATCCAAAGAATACCTAGTCCTCACCATGAAAAAAAATCTCTCCCAATACCATTGGAAAATGGAGAGGGGAAGGAAATCAGAACTAGAACTGCTAAGGCGTACTCCCAACTGGTCAAACCTAACATGGCCATGATACTAGTGACCAAATACTGATTGAATTACTCTTCAAAAAACTCATCTGGATAACCTCTTATACCAGACCTCCTCGTGAGTATATCATTTCCACATCTTCAACCTTATTCTGATCCTTTATGTATGTTAGTAGAGTGAAAGGAGTAACAATATACTGAAGAGATATTCGGAGTTCCTCCTCTAAGCATCTCGCCCCGGACACCTCATCTAGAATGATATTTTGATAAATGCGTAGGATATTATTAAACTTTTCCCATAATTCCATCACCAATATACTCTACTAATAGATTTAGAATAGCTATTGTCTCTTAATGGGATTTATAATTGAGGAATGAAACTCTGCACAAAACTCCTTCTCGAAGTCATCCCATGAGACAACCGTCTCATTCCTCTCACTAAGGTAGAGCATCACCCACTGATGCGCTACTCCCCTCATCTGGATGACTGATAATAGAACATAGTACTCTTTCAGATCTCGGATCAAGGTAAAGGTGATTTTCAACTCCACAAGCCATCCCTATGTCTCTGAGTCTAAAAAAATGCAAAAAAGGGTAAACAACAGGGTCAGCCTACTAGGGCTCAACTACTCATACCACAAGTTGGAGATGTCTGGGTTCAATAGCAGAAAAGGGTAAACAATGAACCCCATATACAAAGTAGTATGTAAATTTTATTTTTTACAATAACACTATAATAAATTAAATTCTCAAAATAATCAAGACACACAAGAATGAAATTCATTATGACGTATGAACCTTTCCTAGGGTATCTAACCTACAATAAGTGTATCTGAAGTTGTTCATTCAGTATGTCTAGTGTCCTGGCATTAGATCATGGGGGCCTAAAATCTCGTGTCCTAATGAGTCTTCTAGGAAATATCTCATGAAACACGATTTCCAAACATAATTTCCCAACCATCCGATGAAATACTCCCTGTGCCTAACTCTGAAATCCATATTATCCCTCAAAAAATAATTTGATACCATTTTTGGAGGACTTTCCTTCTCTAAGATGATTAAAGGGGTATAAAATTTCCACACCCTTCCTTATTCAAGATGGGGGAGAGATAATGTCACTCGAGTCCTGCCTACAATAGGTCCTAGTGTGTAGAATTGCATCAAGGGTATAGAATCTCAAAAAATTGGATTTCATTACCCTTTACAATAATAAATATCATTGGATAAGATGTTAAATCCCATGAAACTCCAAATACTAAATTTTAAATTAAATCCAAAATCCATTCCCATGTGAATGCTCTAATGTATTTTTAATACAAAGTGAAAAAACTCCAATGTGGAGTAAAAAAATAATAGAAACTATGAAGTAAAAAAGCCATCATGATACCCAATCTAGTATAGTCCGGTATGGTCCCCATAGACCTCTTGGAAACCAAAAAACAGGTTCATATACGCTGAGTTAGTATACAAGTATACTCATATTGAAAAACTAATGCATCCCATGAATAAGTTGGGGAACATAGTAATGTCCCTTTTAAAAAATAGTATAAAGTCAAAGAATCAGCCAAGGAGTACTGACTAGCCCAACCTCACCAAGAAAAACTCACAAAATAATGCGAGTCTAGTAAGTAGTAGTATAATAACATCGATATTTGGGTACCCCACACCAAATTACCACTATTTGACCTCTCATTCCTAACGACTAAAGACTTGATGCAACCACTCTTCCCGTATGAAGTCCCACTGCCACAACCTGCATACACAAACTTGGGAAAAAACCATTAAAAAATCTCTCCCACAAACACCTGGGCCACAACAACCACTCACCCTGACCTAAAACACTTTGGCCTCATCTCAAAGAAACATGGGAAAAACATGAACCACAAATACCTATGAATCTCATCCAAGAAAATCCTTCCTAAAGAATCTTGGACTGTGGAAAGGCTCAGGCTATTAAATCCTGCCTAGATATGAATCATAATTATGAATCAGAAGATGGTTCGAGGAAGAAAGTCAGTAACCAGCCACCAATCCTCCTGCCAAGATGTTTGGAAAGACACCATCCCCTATAAAATGTGGGTGTTCAGAACATAGTTCTCAAAAAGGGTGGAATGTGTATAGAAATCACAAGAAACTACAATTTATACAAATAAGTAAACAAACACTCATCCCATCTGATGGGTTCCCCAAACAAAAAACTGGCCAAAATAAACCACTGTTGTGGCTACCACTACATGCACAACTACATCAACAATAACTACCAAAGCATAAATCCAACCTCTTCTCAATCACCCAATTTAAATTTATTAATTAATGGATTCAATTTAATTTATTATATTAATACAAGGAAACTATCAACCACAACAACCTCAAAACAAAAAACAAAACCACACTTTCTACCCCACTACATGCCCCTGTTCAACCACTACCAACTATTATTCTTTAATGTTATACCAAAAAATCATTCTTTCACAATCCATCCCTCCATCCCTGTTTCCCAAAAAATTCCCAAATGTGGTCCCTTGGAATAAAAAGTTAATAACCACCCCTCATTTCATCTTCCCAACATCGTTAGATGACCAGAACACTAACAAAGGTAGTCCAACTACCAGTTGGTCCATCCATTCCAAAATCAATCCGTTTCTCAACTGGTATACCAATACGCCCCCTATACCACCCCCACGTGAATCCCAAAACAACTAACATTATTCCAAAACATATATTTGTTTAGAAAATGGGTTATTTAATTCCACTTTAAAATAATCAGGGTGATCACACAACATGTTCGATCATGGGGTATCCATTTTAAATAACCAAGTATACGTGATTAACAAATTCCATGTTACATCCATATATCAAGAACCATGATGAAAAATTATATCCCCAGGGTGAATGAAAGGAATACCAATGGCCAAGATTTTTAAAAGTCCCACACCCACAACAATCTATAAAATAAACAAGGATAAGAGAATAAAATAAGTGATAAGGAATCAATCTGCTCCCAACCCATTATGTTATTAACCCTAATTATCTTTTTATCATATTCCCTTATTATATATTTATCATTTTAAGAAATTATTAATCCTTTATTCAGAATGAATAATTAGTATATAAACCTAGAATGATTCACAATTAAAGAGAGATAGAATAAATCCCTACTTGAAACAATAGGAGGCCAAAATTTCTTATGCGCCAAGAACATGGGATTTCATGAGAAGTAGGGATAAAATCCAAGAAAACTGAGTAAGATGTTTCTCTTGAATAGTTAAACAAATATTCTAGAGAAGAATACATTAGGATTACCAAGAGGGAATTAAAAACAAACTATGAATGGAAGACCCCTACATTTAAGGGAAAGATCCTATATTAAATGTGGAACGACTTCTAAAGCCATTAATTGTGGGATTATGGCCAACATTACGTGTTTTGAAAATCTCAAAGTCCCAAAAGCTTTAGAATATTAAAGATATAAAAAATATCCTTTTAAAAGATTTTTAAAACACCAAAACAGGGTATTAAACTCAGTTTATGTCAAATATGATGTAAGAGGGGTGATACAGGAAAACTGGAAATTACTCACCAATGGGTGAGTCATCAATGCTGAGGAACTGACAGGCGAGCTATTGACACGACTTACCAACACTTAGCTACTGACACAATGACCTATTGACGTGTCGACCCACCGATACCTCGACCTACCGATGCCATGAACTACTGATGCCTTGACCTACAAACACCTGGACTCACTAATGTCGATCCTCTTGACCCAATGATACCAACACTGTTGACTCACTAATGCAAATTCCCTGACTCACCGATGATGACGCTCCAGACTCTCCGGTTCCGACGCCCCTGTCTCACTGATGCTGACGCCCTAGAACCTTCGATATTGATAGTTCAAAATAGATATTGTTTTTAGTATCACTCAGAATGTGTCACCGACTTCCCCCAGAACACCCCAAACACTGGATTTTTAGAATGTAAAGGAATATAAAAATCCATGTGATTATATATCACCTTTTTTTATAATATTCAAACTCCAACACCAATTCATCATTGATGGTGTTTTATTTATCATCATCGCTACCCTTTAAGGGTAGTATTTGTTTTGATCCAATAATATATTATTAATTATTAGGATTTTTAAAAATTGTAAAATTAGAAAATCATTATTCTAAAATTAATTCCAGTCCCTTTAATTTCTTATCATTGAAAAAAAAATTTTCTCACTGGGACCCTGAGAAGAAATCTAGATGATCTGGGTGATAAAGAGTTCTTATTCTAACAGAACTTAATCAATTTCATTGTAAATAGTGGGAATAAAAATATATATATTAGTATGATACTCATCCTCATATTGATTTTATTCAAGAAAATATTGTGAAAAAATTGCGAGTTCCATGGAAAATGATACATGGTATTTGAATATGATGAACTCATTGAGTTCCCCTATGAACTTTTTAAATTCATCAACTCTGTAAGTGTACTTAAAAATCTCAAATCAAAACTAATCTAGATCTTAATTTTTTCACTTAATATATAGAATGATTGACCAAAAATTCATTGAAATATTTTATTTTTCATACAAACAATTATATATTTATATTTATTGAGTGAATCTACTTTGGAATCAAAATTAAAATTTTTAAATTTTTATATGATTTACTTAATTCCAGTCAAAATTGAATTATACTAACCAAGAAATAATTATTCATAAAACCCATTGGAGTTTGTAAATTGGGAACATAATCACACATGATCTATCATATGACTAGTTACAATATTTTTCCCCTTTTTATTCATGAGATAAATATAAAAAATGAGTGTGTTAACTTGTTCTTTTATGAATAAATGAAAAAAATCAACATTAGTATTATCGTGTGATGAATCCTTTGATACATTAAAATTAAACCAATCATTTTCCATTGTAAATAGATCTACTCTTAATTTATTCATTGAAAAAATCAAAAATATTTTTTATTGATCTAATAATATTCTTAATAAATGAATAATTATACCCCACAATCATATTGTATTGTTACACATTATCTCATAGTATAGTTGTAACCATATTCCATACATCCGTATAATGATTTTTTATCCAATATATGACCACCAAATCCACTAAAATATATACTATCTGTGAAAGATTATACGTATCATAGAAAATGGATAATATACGTGAGAGGATGATAACTATATAATCCTCACAAATTATACCCATTAACCTGGAAAATGAGAATTATGAAAATATATCAACTAATCTTATGAAAATCATCAAAAATGTTTGATGCTAAGAAGGATATAATAGTTCAATATGATAAAACAGAACAAGAAATCATAATTAAATACAAAAATACTCAAATATGGAAAAAAACCGTTAGCTATATTTTATGATGGAGAATATATAAGAGTATTAAATAAAATAAATATCTGTTACTTACATATCCCCTCCTGTGGACCTAAAAACTATCTCCTTTGATTTTTAAAGTGGATAACTCTTTTAATTAAGATGGAGACATAAATATATAACAAAAATAGGGTCCTAATTTTCCATCTAATTCTATACATTCAATGTTCATGATTGTTTTATACCATGGATGAAATAATATAAAAATATAATTATCTACGATGTTGTTATTCTGTAACTTATTTATCCAGAAACAAAACATTATGTCTATTTGAAATTTATAGAATGCTTTATTAATGAATTATTAAATTAATATCATTTTCGGGGTTGGCACTTCCATTCCAAAATTCCAGTATCTAAATAATTCATGGAACAAAAAATACAAGAATAATGAGTATTAATTTCTTTTAAGAAATATTTTATGGAATCTTATCTATCTGTAAATATATTGTTATCTCATTTGGGATATCTGTTTATGAGATATAATCCCAAATTTGAAAGTAATTCAAACAATTAAGAGATTTTGTAACCCCAGATGGGTGCATCATTTATTCTTCATACTGTTGGATTAAATAATTGGTCGCATTAATCTAAATGGATTCCCTCAACCATTATATAATAAAAAGAGGAATTTTAAATTTATGAGAATATAGTAAATGAAATGAAAATAATATGAAATGGATATTTCTCCATATAAATAACAAAAATACTTAATCTAGAACATTTTTTTATATTTTCAAGAAAAGATTCATTCATGTGTTAAGATGGAAACCCTAAAAACATCAATCGATAGGAAAACTTCATTATAATAAAATATGTATGATAAATTCATCTATAGAAACAAATATATCTGTATTTAGATAAAAAATAAAAAAACATACCAAATTACGCATCATCCACAATAAATATCATATAATACCTTAGTGTAATCCCCCCACAAGAAAAGATTAATTGTAATGTAATTCTCTCATTGATTTTGATAAAAAATTCTAGGATAAGTTTCTAACATCAATAATTATATTATGATGAATGTAATAATCAATTTTCTGATAGATTAAAGTTGAAATTTCAGAATATTCATGAACATTAAAACTATATTTATTCACACATACAAAAATTCATAATGGTTTAAAGAAATATATTAAAAAATTTCTCATTCAAGGATTGTATGGTATAATAACATAATATTCACTTTCTACTATGTGGTTTATTAATAAAATTGGCTTTGAGCTATATAAATTTCATAAGTTGATTCCATACAAAAATGATCATAAAGTATTTTCGAATATTCATTGAAAATATAGGAGAATATGACCATGTCATCCTAGTTATCATGAGGCAGCATTGTATGATTATTATATTCAACCATGACATGTTTTTGTGGTTTCCTTCCCCTATCAAAATATAATTTCATTTCTCCCTAAACACATAATTCTTTTTTTATGAGAGTACCCTTGATTCTTTAAACCAACAATGTGTGATAACTTTTTCTAATATTCAAAATGATGTTTCTTGTTATTATATTGAAATCGACCACAATCCCTAGAATCCTTTTTGGGTATTTAATTCATTTTTTACCTCATTTCAATGATTTTAGTATGAATATAAAAATCATCCAAGATTATATTTTTCTCTCATTTAATCATTACATAGTATCTGAATTCTAGGATACCCTTATTCCAATTAATATTTATATATATATATATTTCTATCTCATAAACTACTACATCATAACCATATTAAATAAATATTTTTTTCATGCATATTCCATCCATAGAAGATGAAAAAACCTATATTGTATCAATTTAGAACTATATTATGATTTTCAATGAAACTATATCATGAATCATTCATTTTTTTCTTGTATTTCACCCAATCTTATTCCAATAAATTAGCGGTATGAATATTTATTCCCTAGAACCTCAAACTAGTTTTAAAGATCTAGAATGTTCCCCAGAAGGATATATTTCAATAATTTTTAAATAGATTATAAATAGATTTCCCTCACCCCTTTTATAGTATTCTTTCTTGTATAATCTAGTCCATGTTATACATTTCTTCAATGTTTGATTCTTAAATTCCCTAGGAAAACATCTTTGAAATTTAAATACAATTCATTAAAAACATAATTAACATGGAACACTTCTCCTGTGACAAATTGTTCTATAATCAATGTTGGAATCCAATAGGGTTCTCATCCTCTACCCAAAAAAAATTACTAGGTTTTTCCATTAGAAACCATCATCCAAACTAATTGTTTTAATATGTTCATCAAATTATTGATTTCATGGATTAATGAATACTGTAGAATTACTTGGATTCTCTATATCCATAATTAATATAATTGTTCCAATATTCAGGCTCCAACAAATAATATTTAAAACCATATGAGGTTCCAATACATCTATTGGCACCCATACTCTCTAGGTGGAAAAATAACATCTATGAAGGGGTTTTTACTTATTGTTAGGTTACTAAGATACATTAAACAACCTGATAGAAGAATGTACTAACAACCATTTTACCAATTTATAGACTCAATTTTATTCTCATTTGACTTTGATTAATGTTTCAACTCTTTAAAGTCATCCATTCAATTTGATGGAGACTAAGCCATCAATATGAATTGAAATAATAACACTAGGAATCAAACCAAACCATAAGTAATTTCATGTACTGTTAAGTTATCCAAATATGAATTGATTAAATGGGTAGATTTGAATGATTCAACTCTATAAAATTCCTTGTGGTGATGGGATAAAAATATTATTTAGACATATTGTAAAAATTCAAAAATATTCTTATTATGTTTCCTAACATTCGAATAATTATTTTTAATTAATGAATATAACCAAAACCCATGAAATAATAACATTGTGTTAGTGATGGGGAGACATAAATTATAAAAAATTTAGGGGTCTCTCAATTTATATTGAAATAAATTCCATCAATGTGATGAGAAGATTTAACCTAGATGGTGGGGAATTATTCTTCCTAAATAATAAAGACTATGAAGTGATAATGATCTATTGGCCAAATAGTCAAACACTCCATTAAAACCCATGATAAGTTGGTCAAATGATCATGGTAATACAATAACTATTGATATTTTATGATCAAAGACACCATAAATAGGCAATGAAGATACAAATAATCATTTAACACATTGGGGAGATACTTAATTTTAGAATACCATCAACGATCATGGGTACATTTAGAAAATGTGATATATGCGGAAACACTGAAAGTGAAACTAGATCTATGAATGGAAATAATTCCACATGTGTGATGAGGATGAAGTAGATCCATGTCCTACTAGAGTTACATGTATTTAGAATGATTAATGTAGAGGATACTAAACAAAATAATTAATTTTAAATACTTTTTTATGGATGAAAATATTTGATATGTTTTTTTATTTTCTATACAGTGTTATGAATATATAAACCAATTATATGAATAAGGATTTAATGTGAATTTTTTTCTATAATATATTAAGAGATACCTTTGAATTATACAAAGCATGTATTTATCACTTGGAGTGACTGGGTAGTAATCATATTCTTAACTTATTTAGGATTATTTTCAATTCAATGAAACATTTATTTATCATAAAATCACAATATATATTAAACATATCATACTAGATAAGTTTATAAAAATTATTAGTGGTGTCATACTAATTTTTACCCAAACCCTTATTTGGTACCACATAACCCTAATATACTTCTTTGTTATTGTCGCAAGAAAGGTTACATGCCATGATTTGAATTCCTATCAAGGTGATTCTAGATAGAGTTAGGGGATGTGACTATGTATATACATATGACCTTTTTTTCTAGAATAAATTATTTTGTATTTATTTTTAATGTAATATACACAATTTTGATATCAAATACCATTCTTATGTATTACTATTTCAAATTACTTCAGAATAATTTCATATAAGACATGATTTATAATTTTTTAATGATATTATTTTTTTGTTATCAGTATATTATTTTTGTTTTATATGATGAATTATTTTACCATTTTTCGACTATTATTTAGGGTTTTTTTCATGATGGTATAGTATCCTCACTCTCATCCATAAAAAATCATTATTCTACAATATTTGATGGCATACATGGAGGAATACTTGTGGTATGTAATTAATGTTTTTCTAAAATAAAATTTGATCTTTTTGAGGGATGAAATTAATTTTTCAATGAATTTATATTATTTATCCTGTTATTTGTGATATGATAATTGGAGATAGTATTAGTCAGAACTCTAGATGGATTTTTTTCATAATGGATGGCCATCAATAGTATGAGTTAACACCCAAGATTCCAGTGAATTAGGTATATCTTTTTGACTTTATTTGTTATTTTTGAGTTTTTTTGATTTCTAAAATAATGACTTTGGTATTTTTTTTATTTATTGGTTTTTATCATGGGCATGGTTGGAAGGATGATTTAATTAAAGAGTCATATTTTCATGTATGATTCACTTTATATTTTCAATAATTTTTTTGATTGAGAATATTTATTAATATATTGGTTCTGGTTATTTAATTTTGTTGAAGTAGATTATAAATTCTTTTTCATAGGCAACTTAATGATGGATCTCTACATTTTGGAAAAAAAATTAGTTTATTAATATTTTTTAATTATCTAGGTGATTCTTTTATGTTTTTACACAAGCTATGTTATTACTTATCTTATGATACATTTATAACGCAGTGGTGTAAGATATAAATGATGTAATGTTATTCTAAGGAAGTGGGGTGTATATCATATTACTGTACCTTTTTTCCTTAGTGCTGGTATGATGGGACAAATTTATAGGGTAAAAACAATGTTTGACTAAAATTGTTATAAAAATAATAATTGGACATTCTAGTATATGGGTACATGGTGAGAATCATCTCTCAAGAGTGGTATGAAGAGTATGCGCGTATGTTTTAATGATATTGAATAAAAATTTGAATGGGGAGAGGTAATGTGAGTTTTCCTATACATTTATGTTCATGAAATAATGTTTATTTTTATGTTATAATTTTTTTTTGGTTTTTTATAGAATATAAAAAAGATCCTAGTAATGGGGTCTATGAAATAGGTTCACAGTGAGTTGAGTTTTAGCCATGTGTTAGGGAACAGTTCATTCTGATACATATGATGGTTTATGATGATTTGAGTCTATAATGATAGAGGGGTAAGTCCTAGGTAGGTTCATCCATTAAAATAATATGTATGGGTTGATTAATTAATGAAAAATACATGATTATTATATGATTTTTTATTATCTCAATATAATAGATACTTTGAGGTGTTTTTATTTGGAAGCATGTGTGATACTTTTTCACGTGACATTCCAAATTACATGTGAGTTGTGTCGTGTTAGAAATATCTATAGTGTGGTGTCATTGTACCACGATCATTGCTCATGGGTGGGTTTGTTAGGATATGATGAACTAGGTCTCATGCATATCAGGTTTTAGTTGATTTCCTTATATGAAAACATTAATATATACGACAAATGGGTAGACAAATTATATGGAATAGATCCAAAATCAAGTCCCCTTAAAAACTATCCATTGTAGTGCAATGTACAGTGATCATCCATTGTATTATGTATGATTGTATAAGACTGGTACTAGTAAATTTTCATTATCATATCTTTAATACATGTGGAATATCTATATATTCGTATACGATCAATGAGGGAACACTAATATATAGTAATAGATCATGGAAATTGTGTATAAAAATGCATATAATGACTATATAAGTGAAATTAGGAAACATTAAAGGTTAAATAACTATATCAGATCATGTTAATACCCATGAAGAATATAAATCCTAATTTAATAGTGAATCCAAATCGGTTTTTGTAGATCCTTGTAAGTATATCCATGGGTTTGAGGCCTAGTGGTTTGGTGGCACTCAGGTGTATTATTGAGTGAATGATGGTCTAGTTTAGATCAATGAAATATATTATGGTCCTATGAAATTAGTGTTCTGGAAATCCATAAATATCACTTGTTTTGGGTCATCATTGAGGTGTTGGTGAAATTAGATGGTGTTCTGATTCAAAGTCCATCACATTATTCAATGTGACTTGATTCAGTAATATGATGGCTATCAGATCTCATATATGATCAAGAAAAATTTATTGGATCATGATATCAACTCATTATTCAACATAGGAACTATATTGATGTTATTTCAATGTGTGGTACATGACATTTTTTAAAATATTTAATGGCTCGGGTATGGCACCAAAATGACAATATATAGTGGGAGATATGATTTTAAACCTTTCATTAAGTTTATATGATTAAATATTATCATGTGAGTTTAATTTGGTTACTTCTAGAGGACTATAAGTGTTATATTATTAGGTTATACAACTTCACAATGGTTTATGTTTTTCTAACAACATAAATATAGGTTTCAAAGACCGTGGAACCTATGTTCTATTAGAATATAACAATTTTGTTTGAGAATTATCATTTTTATACATGGTTAGGAGGTTTAAAAATGTTGTTTCATGGTGGTAACTCCAATGAGGAAAAATGTGGGTGTGTTAGATTATTTTTTATGATGTCTTTTTCCTTTTGGTGGCTACAGGTGACATATGAAACAATAGTGCTAGCGCACAAAGTTATATCGAGTAGGATAATAGAGAAGCACTTTTGTAACTTCAACAAAAATACTGATCTTGGGAAATAATTATTTCTATGATAGCTTATAAATTTTTTTATTTATGGGTTACATTTTACCATTACACATTATTAATTAGGAACCAACTAAGGATTCTTTAATTTTCTATCGTCTGCAAATCGGGGCAGTCAACTTCCCCCCACCTATCAATTCATTCTCCACATTACCTCTTGATCTAATGAAACTCAGATGTGTTTTGATCACTAAATATGATATTTATTTAAGTAAATTAGTTTTATAAAATTTTCATCCATATATATATATATATATTAATATGTTTCACTAAAAACAACACCCAACCATAAATCACCACAAATCAATCTCTAAAAATCTATATTTGAATAATGAATGGATTCCATTGAATAAGTGATTAAAAACAATTATATCCAATTTTTGAAATTAAGGACCCATCAAATAATTTTTCAATGTGTTCTACTAAAAAACTAAGAAAATATTTTTTTCATTGAAAAATTTATTATATTAAATCAATATTTCCATATTTTAATTTTTAATTAGATGTATATTTAAAAGAATTGTTTATAGATCAAAAAATGGTTTCTTATAAAAATGGTTTTATCAAATATTTTATGGTTTCATTTCAATGTAAAATTTATAAAAATTAAAAAGTGATTATTGAAATGTTAAAGTCTTTTTTAAACATATAATATAAATATTATCTTAAGTTAATTTTTTAGGATTTTACTAAAAAGATTTAATTTTATTGGAAAATTAGAAAATACCTTTTCAACAAATAACATTACATTATTAAAATATTAAAATACATGTATGAATTAGAAAATAATGAAACCTTTTTCTACATAGAAATTTTTATTTCTTACAGTAAATTTTTTTATTTGGGTTTAAATTTTAAAATCCATATTTTAAATTGTAGAACATGAGTTATAAATTTTTAATAATTGTTAATAAATAAAACATTCATTCTTTAAAATTAACGTTTTTTACATTTTTAAAATTAATATTAAAAAATGGATACCAAATTTGAATTCATTAGGGCAACATTATGTAATAATGAATTTATTTGTTTTATTCATATAGGATAATTTAATTTGTAAAAACAAGTTACCTTGATAAAAATCGATAGGGGGGTAAAAATGGGTTAAACAATAGGGAAAGAATAAGAAAATTACAAAAAAATTTATTGGAGGGTTTTTACATGGAATTTAATGTATTTATCCTTTCCAATCACCTTTATCAACCTATTAATGTGTTACTTTCCCTTAGAGTGACTTCCCATTGTTAATGTTTTCAGTATATAAAATATTTTTGTAAGTTTTCACTTATAATGGAGAACTCTTCACCTCATTAACCAAAACCCAAATATTCAATTTGATATTCTCATACTCTAGCAATTACTCTGGTTAATATTCTAATCCTCCATCATAATTTTTTTTTCTTAAGAGACGATCCCTCAAAAGGCATAATGTGCATTGCAATGTAGATAATCTATGAAATGATGTATAAATGTTTATCTACAACATTCTCTTTCCTATTTCATTAGGTGAACATATTATTCCTAATTTTTCATTAAAACATATTAAAATTTTATAATTAATAAGATTATAAAATTATTATGTTATTATTATCATCGTAAAATCATTAATCACCTTTCCCCCTCCCTCTAGGGTAAAAAGAATAAGTAGATTATGTACACTTGGAGACTGCACATCAATGGTGATCGATTTATCATTTTCATTTACCCACTAACTAGACTGACCAGAATGGGGAATTATTTAATTATATTATATTTATTCATATCTTATTTATGTTACTAAAATGATATAATAGGTAATTTAGTTCTTCCCCCTTCTTAAAATGAAATAATAATCTATCTGTACACGTGGACTACTGCCTCTATGGAAGAATGCATTATTTTTTTCACTAAAACCATAATTTCTAGTAATAGTTTATATTCAATGGGTATATATTATTTTCATATGAAATATATATCATGAATATGGTTCATTATGGGTAAAAAATAATTAATGATTGTTATAATTTATTCCAATCTATATCATTTAATTACCCAAAACCGGTTCATCACATTTTTTATCTTCATGAAATATGACTAAACATATCATGTAATGGAATTATAACATTATAGAAATTAAAAAACATAACTTCTTATATACTTAATGATTTATAAAAGATGTAATTTTTTAGAATATGGAAGATCTACACCTCATTTTGTAACCTAGTTCAAGACGATCATGATTATTAACACCCAATGTCAAAAATAGATTATAAAAATTCAACTGATAGAGAGAATTATTATTAATCAACTGTATAAGTAATATTTTATGCCTATAAGATATGAATTATTTAACTAATATTTTTATCATTATGATACAAGTGGTTATATATCTTATAGAAAAAACAAGTATAAGGGTAAGGTACTTAGTAATTCAAACTCATTTCATTTAGATATATAATTTATTTTAAACATCATCATTCTATGATATTATATTTTGAATGATGTTATACTTTTTATTGAGGGGAAAAAACATTTTTTATACATTTCATTTGAATTTTTTTCTTTCCAATTAATTTTAAAAGGACCCTTATTGAAATCGTACACCTATATTTGATTTTAGATTTATGAATACAAAATTTTTAAAAGATATTTTTTATATGATTTAGATTTAATTTTCACATATATATTATAAATTTGATATCATAAATGGTGTTTTGTTATATTTTTCAGAATATATATTTTCTATTTTATTATTTTAGGTAATCATATTTTGGATATCAAACAATTTAATTATGGATTCAATTTTATTCAAAATTCAATTTTTGGAATCTTGTTTTACTTACATGTGTTATATATTGATGTAAGATTTTTTCCATTTGTATTTTTTGTGAAATAAATTTTATATCTAACGATTCATTATACAAAGAAAATTATTTTCATTTGGAATTATTATGAACCCTATTTTATTTCCATGGGTTATTTATGGTGTGAATAGTTAATGATTTTTAGTGGAATATATATGTATAAAATAATGATGGGTGGAATCCTATATCACCCCCCAAATCAGTATTTAAATGACTATATATCATGAGATCAATAAAAACCAGTATATTTTACTTTATTTTCTTCAGGGTAACTGATTGTGTGGATCATGAAAATAATGTTTTATGATACAAAACTTCTTATTTGGTATGTAAATTTACTATTTGATAAGCATTAAAATGGTTAATGAAATGATTCTGAGGAAAATGAGGAAACTTTGTGGTGAACCTATTCATTAGGGAAAGAATGTGGGAGAAAGGATGTCTCATAGTGTAGGTTTTATGATTGGAACACAAATAATGATAACCATGCACAAGTACCATGCACCTTGGTAAGGAGTGGTTCATTATCAATGAAACATTCATGGATGGGGGACTAAACAACATAGGATTGAACATATTCATATTAATCTACCACTAAATTATTTTTTAAATCATGTTAGTTCCCTATGTGTCCAGGGGACCTAACACCTCTTAGATTGAGGGTCTCACATGGTTGGTGCATGTTTTGGCTAATTGTATAGAAAAAATGCACCCAATTAAAAATTCTGTGTTTAATAATTCCCCATTAGAATTTATGATACCTCACCAATATTTATCCTTCCTTCTACTTAAAATATCCTTGGTAATAATCAACACATGTCCAAACAAACCAATAATTAGTCCCCCCCCCCTCATTTATAATCCATTTTGGAATATAATTGGGTGTGGATCGAAGACTCAATAGATCTTAAAACTCCATTTCAATTTTTTTCTTAGATCAAGTCTTGTGGAATCATTCCTCTACGTATGAAGTTATAAAACACTCTATTTCAAGGAGATTCTTTGTTCGATAATTGAATGTGGTTGAGTGTGATATAAGTAATAATGTTATCTGAGTGACTATTTATGTACATGATGTTGGTGGTAGACATGGTATATCCCTTTTTATTTATATTTGTTATTTGTATGTCATAATAGTCTTCATGTCATTAAGTGAGTTATGATTTCAGATGATAATAAATGGTTAAATTTGTATCTAAATTATATGTTGAACCCCTAATGATCTAAATACGATCTGATATGGATGAGAGGAATGATACTACGCAATACCCTTGGGAGGACCAGTGCCTTTAACATGAGTTTTTAGGATGCTTAATCGAAAATATTGGGTTTTATGATATTAAACCAATCTTAAATGTGATAAATTAGGTAACATGGAATGAGTGGATATTTGGATTAACACGAAGTGTTTGGTAAATGACATTCGGTAAATGGATGGGAGTTATAATTGGTTATTGGGGCCTTTCCTCAACGTTAGATTTTTTAAAAGTAAAATAAATGGTTAATATTTTTTAAATGGAAAAACGAAAATGAATTGGGAATTGAGACAATGATGATTAGAAAGAACTCTAGAGGTGTGATTAAATGGAAGTGGTGCACAATTTTTTTTAATGATATTGTTAATGATGACGAGCATATCTTATTATGATATTTGGAAGTGGGATTTTCGAAGGATGCACCACTACTGTGGGAGGTCCAAACTGATTCTCTTGAATCCCATATTCATAGTAGTTATTTATGGAATGTGCTTTTGCTCTCGAGCCCAAGGGTATGGACATGAAAATCCATATCAGGATTGGGGTGGTTGGACATGGAGTCATGAATGTTGGATGGATTCATGGAATGAATATCCATGTTTTTTGACTTGTACCTACTTTGACACATGGATTAAAATAATGGAAAAAATCCATGGAAGGTATAATGAAAAATTAGTAAAATATGGAACATGGATTGGATGTCGTTAACATAATAAATGATGAATAATATAATCTCTTTTAGTTTTATATTTACACAATCATTTTTATTACATCATATATTGTATTAGACTCAATATTATTGAATCATCGTTCGTGGTGGACTACTGAATCGTAATCACAACCTCTTCAGGCCACCTTTGGGGTACCCAAGAAGACATTACAGTTGCATGTTAGTAGAAATTAAAAGGCCCTCTTTTTGAGTGGTTATTTTTTGAATATGGAGGTGTATGGATGAGGGGACTAGACATGATGTTGGGGCCCATTTTTAGGTTTCTTAACAAGTATTTATTTTGGATTTACATTTCACATGGAATTTTATGACATGTCTTGGCATAGTTACTATTTATTTTCACCATGTAACCAGTCTGAAAAATTCATTATGGTAATATATGATTATATATTCTATTTTTTATTTTGATTCACATTTTATCAGATGTGAATAATTATGATAATGAAGGTGTAAGCTCGCCCACATTCCATCAAATACCCTAACTGCTTATCAGTGGAAACTAAAGTACGAGCATGCGTGCTTGAGGGAATATGGAGAACCGGCTTGGGGAACTAATTATAGTGGATCTAGAAACAGGGTTTTATAATGTGGTATCATAGATATTGTTTTGTTATTTATTTTATTTGGGGTTTTAGAAAGGGGTTATGTGGCTCTGATCCTTGAAGAGGATATCAGAAATGGTAGTAGAAACCCCAATTATGGTGGAAACCTATGCTATTAGAGAGGGATTATAGTTCATGAGGTTTTCCATTATATGTGGATATTGTATCCTAATTAGTGATTCACTTGTTGGGTGATATTATAATTTTATATGATTTAATTTATGAACTTTTATGGAAATAGATTTTATATTCATGTACCATTTTAGGCTCTTAGGGACGCATTTGATATGCATCATGCTTGGAATACATTTAAAAATGGGTTATTGTCATGAATGAGAGTTTAAATTTCATTTTAATTATAATGTAATTTTATTTAAAAACACCACAAAATATAATTATAATTTCTAGAATAATTGAATAATTATTGGGAAGGTTTAATGTTATATGAATACATGGGGTTTGGTTTACCACATGTTATAAATTGAATAGCTTGTGAGTGGTAAAGAATAATTAGGGGTTAGTAGTGGTGTCTGTTTGGGATATAGATTGTGGGTTGACATGTTTTAGGGGGTGTTATTATTCATTTGGGAAAATTTTAAATATTTTATTATATTTTATTATATTTTAATTTTTATAGATAGAATTTACTAGGATGTTGTCTACCAGTTGGGTAAATTGAGGATAACACTATGAATACTCATCTAGTAGTGAGGCAAGAAGCCCCCATGATTTTGAGTAATAGGGGGTAGACAAATTTCATGAAAACATATCCCTTTTTATGATGTTTATGGATCTAGACCTTGGGAGGGTTGGATCGATTATTTTTTTTAATGGGATTTCTAGCTGTAGAATCCCCTATCATTTTTAAAAGTTGGAGGACCTAAGGTAGTAGATATTTGGTTGAGTCAATCCAAATGATTTTGGATTATTGGGATAGAAAACATAAAAAGTTAGTTATGTTGTTGATGTATATGTTTAGATTTCATATGGATTAGTGGTGGGATATTTAGTTGTGAGATTGAAAAATGGAGGACATCGTATAAATGGATTTCATAGAAAAGTTCCTCGAGCACAATGACATTGAGAATGTGAGGCAGAGGAATCCTGAAGTGTTTAATCACTTTACTCTAGCAAGTGTGAAGGTGATGGATTATGCTGGTAGCTACACACATATATAGTTTTTTTCAATATAATTTGTGTAAGATGAGAAATAATAGCTTGGAACCCTTAGGATGGGATCATATGTGAGATCATGTATGAGGTAAATAATATCTTTTTTAATAGTTTGGTAGAGGTGGTGGATCTTGATCTTATTTCTTAAGGGAACCAAAATTAAGCTTCTACTAGCATATGTTCTATTTCACTTTCTTGATCAAATGGTAATATTCCAATGACATGAATCACCACTGTGAGTTCTTTCTCTATAATATTGGTTGATATAATAGTCTGGGTATACTGATCATCTCTTAGGGAAGTATCTTTGATGCATGTTCTCTGTAACACCCAAATGTTTTTATGGAAATTTTTCATTAATTATTTTTATTTTACTTGTATATAATATATGGAATAATGAGATTAAATTAACCAATTAACACCCTTATTATAAAATTATCATTATAGCCTAGTCGTTTGGTTAGAAGAAATAATTATATCTAACTTATGAAAAGGTATGGTGAATTCCTTCGCTATTAATTATTTATGAAAAATATAAATGGGAGATTTGTATTTTTGAATGAATTACTATTTCAAATGAAATTAATTAGATATGTATATTTAAAAATAGGTAAATTATTTTTAAATCATCCAATGGGGATTTTAATCATAGGGATTAAATAAACCTTAGTTTTTGTATAAATACATATTTTTTAAAAAATGGAATCATACACCATTGAATGGAGAACCTATTTTAAATTAAGATATTGGAACATTAATAATTATTATATGTAAGAATAATCATTTTATTTTAAACAGGGATATAAAAATTTGATTTTTTTGAATTTATTATATTTTCTATTAACATTCATGTTTTGATGAATAGTAAAAACACACTAAATTTTAAGTGATAACAACTATTTTTATTGAGATAATTTATATGGTAAAATTATAATATTTAATGGGTTTAATGTATAAATGGAATATATTTTGACCATTCAATATAATTTATCTTATTTTCATTTATTTTACATTGAATTCATTTGTAAAAATATTCCAATATTTTTTAATGTTTTAAAAGTTAGAAACCCTATTCTCTTATTATAAATACATGATTGATTTTAAATAAAATATCTCTACATCTATGTTTTTAATTTTAAAAAATAGATTCCATATTTGGAATTATTAGGTCGAAATTATGTTAATAGGCTATTATTTTTTGGCATTTTGAATAGTAACTTTAGTAAAAAAAATTGTAACATGGTTAAAGGTAAATCAGGTAATTAAAAGTAAAAATATTAATATAAAATTAACGTAACTCTTGTAAAATCCTATTTTTTGACTAAAATATATCCTTAATTTTTAATTTAGTAAATATAATCACTTGATGGAGGCTTACCTTTGAATATGACATGAATGTAATAAAAA
The DNA here is from genome assembly GCA_963277665.1 of Viscum album. NCBI lineage: Eukaryota > Viridiplantae > Streptophyta > Magnoliopsida > Santalales > Viscaceae > Viscum > Viscum album. The sequence continues at coordinate 1,612,650,993 of OY728156.1, read as the reverse complement.
CAAATGAATGTGATAAAATGTCAAAATATCATTTTATATTAGAATATTAAATTTAATATATAGATAAAAATTACATAATATATTCTATAGATATTATCTAGAAATATAAATGAAATAACTACATCATATAAATTTATTCATAATTTTTAGAGATTAAATAATTACAATTAATGAGGACACAATAGTGATGTAAAAATTATTTTTTTAATGGAAATATCAAATAAATGTTTTAAAAAATTTAAAATAAATATAATATGCACTCATTAGTGTTCTCCACAAATTCTCTAGGTGTATATGAATAGTTGGTAGTGTATTTAATTTTTTGTTTCTAATTTAGCTTCTCTGTGGTGTTTTTTTAAAGTCAAATAATTGAATACTGTCAAAATTAACACTGTTGATATTCTAAAAATATAACATTTTATTAAGTTATTTTAAAACTATAATAGTATTTAAAAATAAAAAGGTGTAATTATATGTTCAAAATTTTCATGAAAATTTCATTAATTGTTAATTAACACAATATATGTAAATATTTATAACCATTAAATATTTAGAATGTTATTAACAAAATTAATATTAAAAAGAATTACTATGAGTCAATTAAAATGATATGGTTTAAATAGAAAAAATAGCTCGTCCAAAATTTATTGTATTATGATATTAAAATTTTATCTCATCTCATTTTATAAATTGCACCATTTTTGAGGTTTTTTGGGTTGGGTTTTATTTTATTATAAATAATTATTTTTGGAGTATCCATGTAACAACAGAGACTTTTATGTTATATAAATCATCAAAGGAATCTTTTTCTAGACACAACACTTGCTTGGCTTGCTTTACACGAAATCGCAACCTTCCTCGAAAGCTTGCGTCGTACGCAATACCGAGTTTCACTAAATAATGATATGCTGTTAAAATATTATTAAAACTAGCTGTTATGAATAGTAATAACCACTTTTTGAAAATTTATAAATTTTATTTTTCAAAATGGACTTCATTTTTGGTTTCGGAATATCAATATTAGCCAAGGGTGAAATTTTGGTATTTTTCTGAAAACTTTCAATTTTTGATGAATAGTGAAACCACTAAGTGGTCGTTAAAAAAACTGAATTTTTCATAAAACATAATTTTACCGCTTCTGTGAGTGGAATTTCAAAAATCCTAGAGACACGGTTGATGTCAATAAGTAAAATGTGGGTCAATGAGATGAAATTTTTTTTGGTGAATAGTAACTTTTTACTTTTTTTACCACGGTTAAAAGTAAATAGGGTAATTAAGGGTAAAAATGCTATTATTATTACCCGAAAACATGTCCTAATTCTATTGGAAAAGTGTAATTTGACAAAAAACAAACTTAGGAATAAAATATGACAATTTAGGCCCACATGGATTAGATTAGGACATTTATTATTAATTTATTTAAAGAAGGGCTAAAATAGTTAAAATCAATTTTTAATAACTAAATCATTTTTAATATGGGGTTATACATAAGATAAATTCGACTTAAAATATTCATTAGAAAGATAAAAATATTTCCTACGTAATGGTATTTTATTTGTAATTTTTAGACATTAAATAATTTAATTTATTTACAACACAACAATGATGCAGTAATTATCTTATTAATGAAATATTGATATCATTGATATTATAAATATACAAATAAATATAATTTGAGACATTTTATGAATTACACAAATTTTCTTGGTTAACATGACATGTTAGTATTGCTTTAATTAACTTTTTTTGAACTTATCATTCTGTTATGAGTTTCACAAAAATCAATTACTAAATAGTTTCAAAATTGACATAAAATTGTTTTTAAAACAAATATTACATTATTAATTGTTATTTTATTCCTAAAAATCTAAGGCTCGGCCAAATGACTTATATAAGGTTATATATATTAATAATAAACAACTTGGGGTTCGTTTGGCTTGATATAGTATGTTTATTAACCCTTATAGTATAAGAACACAAGAAGACATGGTAAAAGTAGAATTATTTAACTTAATGTTAAATCTAAATGATAAGGTTAAAATAGGAACCTAAACTTGCCTAAATTCTATTGTATGAGGGGATTTCGACCCATCCCCACATTAGCCTCGAAATAAATCAATTTGGAGCTATTTAAAACCGAACTTGACTTTATAATAAAATAATATTTTTTGTTATTCCAAATGTGACCCTCTCCTCCCTTATAAAAGGGCACCTCCTCCCTCTCTTCCTCACACCACTATGAGCCTTCAAGCACGGCCAACCCCGACCATTTTCACTTCTACACTTCCCTAGAGACATCCTAGAGGTCCTGGTCTTCTTCAAAGACCAATTTTAGTGCCCTAAAAGGAGGTCTCAAAGAAGCACTTCAAAGAAAAGGTAATATCCATTACCGATCCTTTCCAATTTCTTTCTTATTCAACTTATTCTGATTTAGTTGATTCATTATGAAGTAATAACATCAGTATCACTCATATACTTATATGTTATTATAAGTATGAAACAACCCTATTTAACCATCTATCCATCCTACAGAAAATGAAATCACCGCGCGTGCGTACGTACAGAATACCGTCTCCACGCCGTGGTGTAATCTATTTTCCACCACCACCATACTTGGATGGGTATAATGGTGTAAATAATGACTATATATGACTATTTTAAAGTGATATTGATTTCGAAATAGTATACATACACTCCAATACAATTCCACGAACGTAGGAACGATATCATCACTCGTGCTACGTACGGAATACCGTCTCCACGAGGTGATGCGACTCATTCTACATGATCTTCATTTCATAATGATTATATAAATGAATTGAATTAATGAATATTATATATATTACACTAATACCATTCTGTAAATGAGGTACCTATAACCTAAAGATAAGAATAAGAATTTATTCGACAAAACACGCATAAGAACAAAAAGTTTAAACAACCGAATAACAAGTAGCAATGAAATATTACTACTAAGAGGCTAAGAATATGACCATATATGATATCATAAAAATAAGTATGATTCTGGAATAAGTCAATAACATTATTTAAATCATTATACAGGAGGTTCGGACACTTACAAAGCAAGTTGGACCTAAGGTAAGGGAAAATATCACAATCTCATTTTTATCCGAAATTGTTAATACTTTCAAATTTACTGGGGTGTATTTTATCATCCACATCATTGTTTCTTAAATATGTAATATTTATATTTTTATACAATAGTATATATCCAATTTTATCCTTCGGTGAGTTTTTAGTAAAAGATATGAAAGGAATATTTTTTCATTTTTCGTACGAGTTACTTTTTGACTTTTCCTACAAAAGTACGAAGAATGTTTTTTTAACTTATACGGAATGAATGGATTTTTAAAACATTATTTCCAAGAATCTTACTTTACAAGCTTTCAAGTTTATTTTTAATCAACTTCTTTTAGTTAAAATTTTATGACATGTTAAGAAATGAAAAAAAAATTTGATGTAGAAAGGATATTTTCCTCAAGAATGGAGTTCAAGTGTTTTATCAAAATTATTTTCCATCTAAGATAATATTGGGTTATGTTTCTATCCCTATTATTACATGGATTTGATTATGTTGTGATTGAAATAGTTTTATGAATTCCTTTATCTTATATGAACTGTTTTATGATGTCATGTTGTTTAAGAATCTCATTTTTATTACATGGGTTATGCTATGATGTATGGTTTATGATTTTGTGGCACACATAAGAATGGTATCATTATGAGATGGGTGGGACATATATATCCCTCCAATGAATTGGGTAAGGATTTTATATCTCATGAGATAGACATGGCTGGAACGGTAGGTTATACCGATTTAGTGAAACATGACTGAAACCAGGGTGACTCGGTTCAGAAATGGACTTTGTCCACTAAGATAGTCTTGGAAATGAGTCTTAACTAATAAGAAATGATTCTCTATGATTATGTGTGTATTCCACAATGTTTCATGTTTTATGTTATGATTATTAGGATTACATTTCCCTTCTATGATTTATCCCATGTGATGATATTATGATCTCTTTTGCAGGATAAGATTTCCAAAATTTATGTTCTTATGTATATGATGTGATTGATATTTCTTTGGTTTACCCTTATTGAGAATTTGAGCTCACCCTTTTGTATGATTTATTTTCCCAGGTCAGGAAGATGGTTATTAAGTAGAATATGCCAAAAATGGACTCTAGATATGATGAAATAAATGGGAGGCAAAGTAGATGTTTTATGAACCAGTTGTTTATGTTTCCCATTTTCTAAAGACACTATACCTATATGGTCCTTTCTTGGTTTTGTTATATATTTTAATAGGTGTGCTTCAATTCTAAAGAAATAACAATGTATGTAAAGTATGGTTCGTTATAGTTGGTATCAGAGGAAAGGTATAGTCAAACTTTGGAAACTAGTTTGTGAAAGCCTTAGTAAGAACCCTAAGGATATGTCTAAGAATAGAACACAATATTAGTGTTTTAGAAATGGCCATGAATAACCTAGGATAATACCTTAAGTGTGAAATTTTATTCTTGATTATGTGGTTTTCCTATTATAATTTGTGTTGCTCACACTATTCTTCTTGGTTTTAGTCAATGGCTGGAACCCGAAGGAACCGTGTTAATGAGGAATGCGACGAGAAATGCAATGATTGTCCCCCTGAGCAACCAAACGTTATGGGAACTGGAATGAAAATTCTTGTAGCCATGCTCACACAACTTTCTCAAGATATGAATCATGTAGGACTTACAAACGAGCAAAGGAAGGAGGAACAGTCTGTTGAATCCTTCATGAGACAGCGTCCACCTTCATTCAGCGGGACCACTAATCCATTAGTTGCTGAACAATGGATTAGTACTACTTAAAAGATATTTTCAGTTCTTCAATGTTCTGAGCATGATATAGTCATCCTAGCAGTGTATCGTTTGGAGGGTGATGCTGATCAATGGTGGAATCTTATTATGAATACGAGGTAAAGGGATGAAATTGAGTCCATGGAATGGGACGAGTTCAAGAACTTATTTTTCAATAATTACTTCCCTTTTATTCTCCGAACAAAGATGGAGAAAGAGTTTCTTGAACTGAAGCAAAAGGATGATGAATCTGTTGGTACCTTTGAAGCAAATTTTACAAGACTTGCAAGGTATGCTTCTGGTATTATTATCTAACCTGAGAGTAAGATCGATTGATTCTTTAGGGTCTTAAAACAAAGTCTTTGAAGGGCTTTCGCCATAATGGACTTCAATAGCTACGAGGAAAACGTTCGATGTGCTCTCAAAGTTGATATGGATATTGGAGTAACCCATCAGTCATATGGATTTGATAAGAAGAGGAAAATGGAATTCAAAGAAAAATCTAAAGAACACACTGAAAAGAAGATGAGCTTTCCCTTATGCTCTAAGTGTGGAAAGAATCATGGAGGGAGTTGTCTTAAAGGGAAAAGTAAATGTTTAAAATGTGGAAAGGAAGGTCATCGGGCATTTGAATGTCGCGATGATGGGAAGAAGATGTCTAATGATGCAAACAAATGAAGGGATACACAGAATGAACCTACTACACTTCAATGTTTCAAGTGCAAGCAGATGGGGAATTATGCCAATAAATGCCCAAATCCAAGGGTTGATGATGATGGTCGACGTCAAAAAACTCTTAAGGCTAAAGACAAAGGAAAGTCAAATGCAATTTCTATCAGCGATGTGGAGTATGATAACGATGTGGTGAAAGGTACACTTACCATCCACTCTAAAGTAGCAATTGGTTTATTTGATTCTGGATCCACCCACTCCTTTATTTCTGAAAATTTTTGTAATTTTATCACCGTATTACGTCAAAAATTAGATGTTGAGTTAGTTGTGACAACACCTAATGGCACAACAGTCGCATCAAAAGTTTATAATTCTTGTTCGATTGAAGTTTGTGGGAAAGTGCTTCCTGCAAATCTTGTGATCCTTCCTATAGTGGAATTTGATGTGATTCTTGGCATGGATTGGATTTCTCTACATGGAGCTCATATCAATTTCCAAAGAAGGGAAGTCACATTTCATATTCCAGATCAATCTATGATCGTCTATCGATGCAAGGATGAACATAACCTTCCAGTGGAAATTTCTTCCATTTTATTGGTATTGATTCCACTAAATGAAGGTTATTTATCTCAAATTGTTGGTGAGAAACTCACAATTAAGAATATGCCCATTGTACGGGAGTTTGATGATGTCTTTCCGGAGGAATTACTGGGTCTTCCACCGAATCGTGAAGTTGAGTTTTCAACAGAACTCGTACCGGCTGCTTTGCCTATTTCAAAGACACCTTATAGAATGGCCCCAATTGAGTTGAAGGAATTGAAGAAGCAACTCCAAGAGAATCCTGATAAGGGGTTCATACACCCTAGTGCGTCACCTTGGGGAGCACCTGTTTTGTTTGTTAAGATGAAAGATGGATCAATGAGTCTCTGTATTGATTATTGAGAACTTAACAAGATCACTATCAAGAAAAAATATCCTCTCCTGCGCATTGATGACCTATTTGACCAACTACGCGGAGCTCAATACTTTTTCAAGATTGATCTTTGTTCAGGGTATCATCAATTAAGGGTCAAAATGGAGGATATAACAAATACGGCTTTCCGTACAAGGTATGGAAACTATGAATTTATAGTGATTCCATTTGGTCTTACTAATTCCCCTGCTATCTTCATGGATCTGATGAATAGAGTCTTTAGAGAATATCTTGATCGGTTTGTGGTAGTCTTTATAGATGATATTCTTGTATACTCAAAGAGAAATGAAGAACATGAAGATCACTTGAGAATTATATTGAAGACCCTGAGAAAAGAGAAGCTTTATGCCAAATTCACCAAGTGTGAATTTTGGCTTAAAAAAGTTTCATTTTGGGGTCACATAATCTCAAAAGAGGGGATATCTGTGGATCCAGCAAAAACAGAGGTTATCGAAAGATGGTCGAGACCAACAACAGTGACTGAGATCCGAAGTTTTCTTGGTTTGGCTGGAAATTATCGACGTTTTGTGAAAGATTTTTCACGATTATCTAATCCCCTCACCAAGTTGACTTATAAAGGAGTTAAGTTTGTTTGGATGGAGGAATGTGAAGAGAATTTCAAGGAGTTGAAAAGAAGGTTATCCAGTGCACCTGTGCTCTCACTGCATTGTAGTGTAGAATGGTTTGTGATCTACAGTGATGCATCCAAGAAGGGATTGGGGTGTGTTATTATGAAAAATGATATGGTGATAGCTTATGCCTCATGGCAGTTGAAAACACATCAGAAAAATTACCCAACTCATTATTTGGAGTTAGCTGCTGTAATCTTTTCATTAAAGATTTGGAGGCAATACCTTTATGGTGAAAGGTGTGATATTTATACTGATCATAAAAGGTTAAAGTATATTTTCACACAAAAGGAGCTGAATATGCGCCAAAGAAAATGGATGGAGCTGATTAAGGATTATGACTCCTCAATCCATTACCACCTAGGGAAAGCAAACAAGGTGGGAAATGCATTAAGTCGACAAGACCATGCTAGTTTATCCATAATGAGGATCACAAAAGATCCAATATTTATGGATTTACAAAGGATGGATCTTGGAATTATAATGTAAGGGGAAAAATCGTATCTTTCTCAATTGAATGTTCAACCATCTATACATGTGAAGATTAAAGAGGCACAGAAAGAAGATGTCGAGTTACAAAAGATGGTTAGAAATTTTCCTTAATTCAACCTTGATTGTGATGGGATAATAATGTTCAGGAATCGGGTTTGTGTTCCTCCCATCCCCGAATTAAAGAAGGCGCTGCTGGATGAGGCTCATAGTTCTTCATTCTCTATTCATCCTGGAAGCACGAAGATGTATAGGGACCTGAAAGAGTACTTCTGGTGGGATGGCATGAAAAGAGATGTTGCTGAATATGTCTCTCGATGCTTGGTTTGTCAGCAAGTTAAAGCTGAGAGACAGAAGTATAAGGGGATGTTACAACCATTACCTATACCCGAATGGAAATGGGAAAACATCACTATGGACTTTGTCACAGGACTTCCTAAAACATCCAAAGGCAATAATGCTATATGGGTCATAGTTGATCATCTTACAAAGTCTGCACACTTCATTGCTATTAGAGAGGATTTCTCTCTGGATCAGCTTTCCAGGATATATGTAAAGGAAGTGGTAAGATTTCATGGAGTACCACTTTCTATTATATCTGATCAGGATCCGAGATTTACCTCAAAGTTCAGGAAAAGTCTTCAGCATACTCTGGATATAGAGTTGAGTTTCAGCACTGCTTATCATCCTCAGATAGACGGTCAGTCTGAGAGAACAATTCAAACTCTAGAAGATATGTTGAGAGCATTCTCTATGGATTTCAAAGGTTGTTGGGATCAACACCTACCTTTGGTGGAATTTTCTTAGAATAATAGCTTTCACTCCAGTATTCAGATGGCTCCTTATGAAGCTCTCTATGGAAAGAAATGCAGGACTCCAACTTTCTGGGATGAAGTTAGGGAAAGAAAGCTATTATGACCAGATCTCGTTGATGAAATGGAAGGAAAGGTCAGATATATTCAACAACACATAAGAGCAGCTCAGAGTCGACAGAAAAGTTATGCCGACAACCGAAGAAAAGACCTATAGTTTTAAGTGGGCGATAAAGTGTTCTTACAGATATCTCCCTGGAAGAGAGTCATGAGATTTGGAAAGAAGGGGAAGTTGAGCCCAAGATATATCGGTCCTTTCAAAATACTGGATCGTGTTGGGAAGTTAGCTTACCGATTTGCTCTTCCACCGAATCTCTCTCAATTTTACGATGTGTTCCATGTATCTCTCCTGAGAAAGTACATACCCGATCATTCACATGTACTTAGCTCAGAAGTCGTACCGCTGGAGAAAGATCTTTCTTATGAAGAACAACCGAAAGTGATTCTGGATCGTAGCGAAAAATTCCTACAAAACAAGACCACTCGATTGGTGAAAGTTTTATGAAGGAACCAGCAATTAGAAGAAGCTACACGGGAGCTTGAGGATATGATGCAGGAGAGGTATCCTCATCTGTTTGTTACAAAGTGATGAATTTCGAGGGCGAAATTCATTTTAAGGGGGTAGAATGTAACACCCGAGACTTTTATGTTATATAAATCATCAAAGAAATATTTTTATACACACAACACTTGCTTGAATTGCTTTACAAGAAATCTCGACCTTCCTCGATAGCTTGCATCGTACGCAATACCGAGTTTCACTAAACAATGATATGCTGTTAAAATATTATTAAAACTAGCTGTTATGAATAGTAATAACCACTTTTTTAAATTTTATAAAGTTTATTTTTCAAAATGGACTTCATTTTTGGTTTCGGAATATCGAAATTAGCCAAGGGTGAAATTTTGGTATTTTTCTGAAAACTTTCAATTTTTGATGAATAGTGAAACCACTAAGTGGTCGTTAAAAAAACTGAATTTTTCATAAAAAATAATTTTACCGCTTCTGTGAGTGGAATTTCAAAAATCCGAGAGACACGGTTGATGTCAGTATGTAAAATGTGGTTCAATGAGATGAAATTAATTTTTTGGTGAATAGTAACTTTTTACTTTTTTTACCACGGTTAAAAGTAAATAGGGTAATTAAGGGTTAAAATGGTATTATTATTACCCTAACACATGTCCTAATTCTATTGGACAAGTGTAATTCGACCAAAAACAAACTTAGGAATAAAATATGACCATTTAGGCCCACTTGGATTAGATTAGGACATTTATTATTAATTTATTTAAAGAAGGGTTAAAATAGTTAAAATCAAAGTTTAATAACTAAATCATTTTTAATATGGGGATATACATAAGATAAATTCGACTATAAATATTCATTAGAAAGATAAAAATATTTCCTACATAATGGTATTTTATTTGTAATTTTTAGACATTAAATAATTTATTTTATTTACCACACAACGATGATGCAGTAATTATCTTATTAATGAAATATTGACATAATTGATGTTATAAATACACAAATAAATATAATTTAAGACTATTTATGAATTAAACTAATTTTCTAGGTTAATATGACATGTTATTATTGATTTAATTAACTTTCATTGAACTTATCATTCTGTTATGAGTTTTACAAAAATCAATTACTAAATAGTATCAAAATTGACAAAAAATAGTTTTTAAAACAAATATTATTTTATTAATTGTTATTTTATTCCTAAAAATCTATGGTTTTTCCAAATGACTTAGATAAGGTTATATATATTAATAATAAACAACTTGGGGTTCGTATGACTTTATATAGTAAGTTTATTGACATTATAGTATAAGAACACAAGAAGATATGGTAAAAGTAAAATTATTTAACTTAATGATAAATCTAAATGATAAGGTTAAAATAGGAACCTAAACTTGACTAAATTCTATTGGATGAGAGTATTTATACCCATACCCACCTTAGCTTCGAAATAAATCAATTTGCAGTTATTTATAACTGAACATGACTTTATAATAATTTAATATTTTTTGTTATTCCAAAGGTGCCCCTCTCCTCCCTTATAAAAGGGCACCTCCTCCCTCTCTTCCTCACGCCACTTTGAGCCTTAAATATCGGCCAAAACCTGCCATTTTCTCCTATACACTTTTCTAGAGACATCCTAGAGGTACTAGTATTCTTCAAAGACCAATTTTAGTGCCCTAAAAGGAGGTCTCAAAGAATCACTTCAAAGAAGAGGTAATATCCATTACCGATCCTTTCCAATTTCGTTCTTCTTCAACTTCTTACTATTTAGTTGTTTCATTATGAAGTAATAACATCAGTATCACTAATATAATGATAGGTTATTATAAGTATGAAACAGACCTATTTAACCATCTATCCATCCTACGGAAAATGGAATCACCGCACGTGCGTACGTACGGAATACCGTCTCCACGTTGTGGTGTAATCTATTTTCCACCACCACCTTACTTGGATGGGTATAATGGTGTAAATAATGACTATATATGACTATTATAAAGTGATATTGATTCTGAAATAGTATTCATACACTCCAATACAATTCCACGAACATAGGAACGATATCATCACTCGTGCGTACGTACGGAATATCGTCTCCACGATGTGATGCGACTCATTCTACATGATCTTCATTTCATAATGATTATAAAAATGAATTGAATGAATTAATATGATATATATTACACTAATACCACTCTGTAAATAAGGTATCTATAACCTAAAGAGAAGAATAAGAATTTATTCGACAAAACACGCATAAGAACAAAAAGTTATAAACACCCGAATAACAAGTAGCAATGAAATATTACTACTGAGAAGCTAAGAATATGACCATATATGATATCATAAAAATAAGTATGATTCATAAATAAGTCAATAACATTATTTAAATCATTATACAGGAGGTTCAGACACTTACAAAGAATGTCGGACCTAAGGTAAGGGAAAATATCACAATCTCATTTTTATCTGAGATTGTTTATTCTTTGAAATTTACTGGGGATTATTTTATCATCCACATACATGTTTCCTAAATATGTAATATTTATATCCTTATACAATATTTTATATCCAATTTTACCCTTCGGTGAGTTTTTAGTAAATGATATGAAAGGAATATTTTTTCCTTTTTTCGTACGAGGTACTTTCTGACTTTTTTGATAAAAGTACGAAGAATGTTTTTTTAACTTATACGGCATGAATGGATTTTTAAAACATTATTTCCAAGAATCTTCCTTTATAAGTTTTCACGTTTATTTTTAATCAACTTATTTTAGTTATAATTTTATGACATGTTAAGAAATGTAAAGTGTTTTTGAAGTAGAAAGGATATTTTCCCCAAGAATGGAGTTCAAGTGTTTTATCAAAATTATTTTCCATCTAAGATAATATTGGGTTCTGTTTCTATCCCTATTATTACATGGATTTGATTATGTTGTGATGGAAATATTTTTATGAATTCCTTTGTCTTATATGAATTGTTTTATGATGTCATGTTGTTTAAGAATCCCATTTTTATTACATGGGTTATGCTATGATGTATGGTTTATGATTTTGTGGCACACATAAGAATGGTATCATTATGAGATGGGTGGGACCTATATCTCCCTCCAATGAATTTGGTAAAGATTTTAAATTTCATGAGATAGACATGGCTGAAATGGTAGGTTATACCGGTTTAGTGAAACATGACTGAAACGAGGGTGACTCGGTTCAAAAATGGACTTTGTCCACTAAGATAGTCTTCGCAATGAGTCTTGACTAATAAGAAATGATTCTCCATGATTATGTGTGTATGCCAAAAAGTTTCATGTTTTATGTGATGATTATTGGGATTACAATTCACTTCTATGATTTATCCCATGTTATGATTATATGATCTCTTTCGTAGGATAAGATTTCCAAAAGTTATGTTCTTATGTATATCATGTGATTGATATTTCTTTTTCTTACCCTTACTAAGCATTTGAGCTCACCCTTTTGTATTTTTTATTTCCCCAGGTCAGGAAAAAGGTTCTTAAGTAGAATATGCCAAAAAGGGACTCTAGATATGATGAAATAACTGGGAGGAAAAGTAGATGCTTTATGAACCAGTTGTTTATGTTTCCCAGTTTCTAAAGACACTATACCTATACGGTCCTTTCTTGGTTTTTTTATATCTTGTAATAGGTGTGCTTCAATTCTGAAGTAATAACAATGTATGTAAAGTATGGGTCGTTATAATCCAAAGGTTCCCCTCATCTCAATTATAAAAGGACACCTACTCCCTCACATATTCACTTAATTTCGAGCCTTTAATATCAGTCATATCATACCATTTTTTCTTCTCAAATTCCATACTTTCTATTGAAGATGTTATTTTCATCTTCAAATACCAACTCTATTGTTCTAAGAGGATATTTATAGGAACCACCTAAAGAAGAGTAAATCACTTCTAACAATTCCTTAAAACTTATTTCTTCTTCTACATCCTCATCATTAGTGTTTTTCTTATAAATTAATAACATCAGTATCACTCATATACACATATGTTATTGTAAATATGAAACAACCACATTTCACCTTTTTTCCACTCCACGAAAAATGATATCACCCCGCGTGCGTACATACAACTTATCGTATCCACGCCATGGTGTAATATTATTATCACCATCACCATACATGGATGAGTATAATGATATAAATAATAACTATATATGATTATTATAACGTTATAGTAATTCATATATATCATACACCATACCCTTCCACACAATTCATTAATTTTTGGAATGATATAATCGCTTGTGCATACGTACGACCTACAGTCTCCAATATGCGATGTGATTCATTCTATAGGATCTTCATTAAAACTAGATTATATACTCTAATTTAATTATTAAATATAATATATAGTTTAATAATTTAGTTATTTAAATTATTTAACTATAATCTATGATGTGTAACAAGATCTTATCTGACAAGTCTGGCATTAGAACATAAAGCAATCAATATCTGAATAACAAGTGATAATGAAATGTTACTAACAAACAGATGATAGTATAACACTATTCTAAATCGTAAAAATGATGATTTTTATTATAGGGTATGTCAAAAACATTATTTATATCATTATATAGGTGTTCCATATATAGACGATGGATATCAGACCTGTGGTAAGGGATAATTTTTCAATCTCATTTTTATCCGAGATTGTTTATATATAAGTATTTACTAGTGTTATATTTATCATCCATGTCCATATTTTCTAAAAATGTTTTCATAAAATGTCTAATATTATTATATTTTTGGTTCATGTAATTTTTAACCATTTTTTACATTTACTACCTAGTATGGAATAATCTTTCTTTTATTCACCATATGAGGTACCTTTTGACTTTTCCAAAAAAAGTTCAAGTACAATGTCTTTTTATCGTGTAAAACATGATCATATTTATACACTTTCATAATTCCTTATTTCTATGAAGCTTACCATAAAATTTTACAAAATTATTTTCACATAAAATGATTTCTTCTGATATTTTTTGTCATTTTGAAGAAGGAATACATTTTTTAAGAAGAAAGGGTATTTTACTCAGGAATAAATTTCAAGTGTTTTATAAAAATTATTTTTCATCTAATATAACACTCCATAAATAGGGTCATATTTCTAACCCTTTTATTACTATGATTTTATTCTATTTTATTTAGGAAATCCATTTTTTATATAGTAATTATGAAGGAATGATGTTTTAGAATTTTTTTTATTTCATGTGTCATGCTATGGTCAATGATTTTATGTTTATGTGGCGTATGTAATAATGGATTCATTATGTGAAGGGTGGGACCTATATCTCCCACCTATGCATTGGTTAAGGATTTATATCTAATGATATAGACATGCCTATAACAACATTTAAATATAGATCAATAATACAGGGTTGTAAAGATAAGTGAACTAGGTTCAGTAAAGGACATTGTTCGCTATGATGGCCTCAATAATGGGACTTGACTAATATGAAATGATTTTATATTCTTATGTGTGTATGCCACAAATATACATGTCTTATGTTTGGACTATTGGGATTATATTTCACGTTTATGATTTATACCATCACGATATTAAGACATTTTATATGACAGATAAGATTTTAAAATTATATGTTCATATGATTATGATATGATTGTTATTTCACTTGTTTACCCTTACTAAGCATTTGACCTCATCAGTTAAAATGTTTCTTTTCCCCAGTCCATAAAGAAGGTTATTGAGTATGATATGTCAAAAATAAGTCTAGTTATTTTGAAATAAGTAGGTGACAATGTGGATATTTTATGAACTAGTTATTTATGTTTCCATGTTTTTATAAACACTAAACATATGAGATCCTAGTGTTGTTTTTGTTATGTTTTTTAATAAATATTATTCATTGTTGAATTAATATCTATATTAAAAGTGTGGTTTGTTACAATTGGTATCAGAGAAAAGGTACGGTTAACCTTGGTAAACTAGGATGGGAGAATCTTAGTAAAAACCCAAAGGATATGTCTAAGTATAGGTTAAAATCCTACGAAAGTGTTTTATATATGTAAATGAAGAACCTAGGATAATTCCTAAAATGTCCTAAATTGAAATTTTATTCTTAAAATATGTGGGTTTCCTGTTATAATTTTTATTTATCACACTATGATTATTGGTTTTAGACAATGGATGGAACCTGGAGGAATTGTGTTAATGCTGAATGTGATGGGGAATGTAATGATTGTCCCCCAGAGCAACAAAATGGTATTAGAGATGGAATGAAAAATCCTTTATCCATGATCACACTAATTTCTTAAGCTATGAATCATGAAATACTTCCAAACGATAATAGGTGGGACAAATATTTTTCTGAATCATTCATGAGGCTGCATCCACCTTCATTCAATAGGTCTTTTGATCCATTAGTGTATGAACAATGGTTTATTACCAAAGAAAATATTTTTCATTTCTATAATGTTTGAAAATGATAAATTCATTTTATTGTATATATTTCTGAAGGTGAAGCTTTACAATGGTGTAATTTTATTATGTATATGTATAAAAGAGATCAAATTGAGTCCATTGAATGGGAAGATTTCATTAACATATTTTTCAATAAGTACTTTTCTTATATTATGTTAACAATGAGGGAGAATGTGTTACATGAACTTAAGAAAAAGGAGGGTGAATCTGTTGGTTCCCACGAATAAAATTTTACAAAACATACAATGTAATCTTTTCAAATTATTATGCTGCTTGAGACAAAATATGATCGAATCTTAATTTGATAAAACAAAGTATATGAAGTTTATTAATCATAAGGGACATCAATAGCTATGTGGAAGTTGATTGATGTTCTCTCAAGGTTGATATGAAAATTGGAGTTACCCATTAATTGTATGGGTTTGACATGAAGAGCAAAATTGAATTCAAAGGAAAACTAAAGACTACACTAAAAAGAAGATGAGTTTTCTATTATACAGAATGTATAAAACAGACATGTAGGGGATTGTCTAAATGGGACTAGTAAATGTTTTATGTGTGGAAAAGTCCATCGAGAAGTTGAATTAAAAAGTGATGGGAATAATATGTCTGATGATTCGAAAAAATAAAAGGCTACACAGAATGAACATCCTATATAGTAATGTTATAAGTTCCCAAAAAAGTGGAATTAGGTCAATTAATTTCCTAATTCAAGGGTTATTAATGATGATTGACATCAACATAATATTACGGTGAATGAAAATTAAGAGTCACATGCGATCACTATCGACGACCTGGAGCACAATAGTGATGTGGTGAAAGGTACACATACCATCCACTATAAAATTGAAATTTTTTCATTTGATTATGGATCCACTCACTCTATTATTTTTGACAAATAGTCTAACGATATCACCATATTACCTCAAATATTATATGTTGAGTTAGTTGAGACAAATCGTAATGGAACAGGAGTCACATAAAAAGTTTATAATTCTTCTCCGGTTAATGTTTCTAGGAAAGTGTTTCTTGAAAATCTTGTGATCATTTATATAGTGTATTTTGATGTGATTCGTGGCCTGGATTGGGTTTCTTTATATGGATCTTATATAAATTTCCAAGGAAGGGTAGTCACATTTCACATTCCAGATCAATATGCATTCATCTATTGATGTAATGATGAATATGACGTTCCAGTAGTCATTTCATCCATCTTATGGGTAATGATTACTATAAATGAAGGTTATTTATCTCAAATGGTGGCAGAGAATCACATGATTAAGAATATACCAATGGAATGGGAGTTTGATGTTGACATTTCAGAGGAATAGCAAGGTATTCCACCAAATCGTGAAGTTTCATTTTCAATATTACTCATAAAGAGTGTTATGCATACTTCAATGAAACCTAATAGATTGGCCCAAATTGAGATGCATGGATTGTAGAAGAAACCCCAACGGAATTTTGATAAGGGAATCATACTCCCAAGTGTGTTACCTTAGGGAGCACCTGGTATGTTTTCTAAGAAGAATGATGGATCAATGAAAATTTGTATTGATTATCAGGAACATAACAATATCACTCTGATGAACAAATAACCTCTTCCCAGTATTGATAAATTATTTGACCCACTTCACCAAGATCAATTATATTCCAAGATTGATCTTCATTCAGGATAAATTCAATTAAGGGTAAACAATGAGGATATACCAAAGAAAACATTTTATACAAGGTATGAACACTAAGAATTTATAGTGATGACTTTTGGTCTTAAAAATTCCCCTGCTATCTTTATGGATCTAATGAATATAGTGTGTAGATACTATATTGATCCATTTTTTCATAGTCTTTATAGACAATATTCTTTTCCATTAAAAGTCCAAAGAAGAACTTGAAGATCACTTGAGAATTTTACTGACGACCCTGAGAAAGGAGAAGCTCAATTCCAAATTTACCAATTGTGAATTTTTCCTTTATAAAGTTTCATTTTTAGGTCACATAATCGCAATAGATGGGATATCTCAGGATCCATAAAAAATATAGGTTTTTGGAATATGGTCAACAACAACAACGCTAACTGAGATATGATGTTTTCTTGGTTTGTCTTGATATTATCAACGTTTTGTGAAATATTTTTTATAATTTTATAATCCACTAATCATGTTGACTCGGAATAGAGTTATTTTAATTAGGATAGAGAAATGGGAAAAGAAATTCAATGATCTAAAAAAACATAGCTAGTGCACACGTTCTCACATTTCCTAGAAGTGGATACATGTTTGTGATCTATATTGATGCATCCAAAAGTGACAGGGATGCATTCTTAGGAAAAATGATATGGTTATAGCTGATTCCTGACAAAGGTTAATTTTTTATTAGAAAAATTACTAAAATCATGATTTGGAGTTACCTGCAGTGATATTTGAAATAATGATATAGATGCATTATCTTTATGTTGAAAGATGTGATATTTATACTGATCATAAATGTTTAAAGTATATATTTTTCTCACAAAACAAGATGAATATGCGTCAAATAAGATGGTTGGAGATGGTTAAATATTACGACTACTCAATATATTACCACCCGGGGATAGAATATGGTTGAAAATTATTTTTGTTGAAATGACCATTATTGCTTATCCATGAAAGAAGATAACAAAAGACCCCAAATTTATATATTTATAAAGGATTGATATAGAAATTTTAATTGAAGGTACGAAATATAATCTTTCCCAAATTAATGGTTAACCATAACTTGTATAGATGGATGGAAATTAATTTGAGAAAGATAATTCAATTTGGGTTATATTTTATCGCCTTACAGAGTCATCACACTTTATTGCAATAAGAGTGGTTTTTCCTCTTGATGAGCTTTCTAGAAAATATGTAAAGGATGAAGTAAGATTTCAAGGAGTACCAACTTACGTTATAACCTATTGGGATCCATGGATTACCTTGATGTTCGGACGAAGTCTTTTGAATGTTTGGGATATAGAGTTGTGTTTCAGCAATTATTATCATCCTCAGACAGATGTTTTGTCTAAGAGGGGAATTCAAACTTTGGAATACATGTTGAGATATTTTTCTACGGATTTCAAAGGTGTTTGAGATTAACACCTACAGTTGGTGGATTTTTCGTGCAATAATATATTACACTCTTGTATTTATATGGATCCTTATAAATACATATATGGAATTATTTGAAGAAATCTATCTTACTAGGATGAAAGTGTTGAAAGAAAGCAGTTTGGACCTTATCTTGTTAATGAAATTGAAGAAAATTCATATCTATTCAACAACAAAAAATAGCATCTCATAGTTGACAAAAAATATATGCTGTCAACCAAAGCAAAGACCCAGTGTTTGAAGTGGGTGATATGTTGTTTCTACAAATATCTTACTGGAAGAGAGAAACGATATTTGTAAAAATGTTCTTGCATTGCCATAGGTATATCTGTCCTTTTGAAATTTTGGATCATGTTGGGGAGGTAGATTACCAATTGGAACATCCACCAAATCTGTCTCAAGTTCTTGATGTGTTTCATGTATCTATAATAAGAATATACATATAAAATCCTTCAGAGGTACTAAGCTCATAATTCATACCACATGAGCATGTTATTTCAGTTGAAGTACAACACATAGTGATTATGGATCGTAGCGAAAACGTTCTATGAAACAATACCACTCCCTTGGTTATAGTTTTATGGTGGAACCACCAATTTGAAGAACCTACATGGGAACATGAAGATATGATGAGGTAGAGGAATCATCATCTATTTGATTCCATGTGACGAATTTCAAGGATGAAATTCAGTTTAAGTGGCTTATAATGTTATAGCAGGAAGTTCTTTATGAAAATTTTATTTGAATATTTTTTACTCTTCAGTACCTAGAATTTCAAAAAATCACGAGTTTAATTGAACCATGAGACACAATTAGGATACAATTTCCATTATAGCATTGCGGTTCAGTTAGCGAGAATAATTATAACTTATGAAAATGTAGAGTGAATTCTTTGGCTATCAATTAATTATGGAAAATATAAATTAGATATTTTTACACTTTAGTGAATTAATATTGGTAATGAAATTAATGAGATATATATTTTAAATAATTAATAAAATATTATTTATTAATCCATTATATATTTTAATAATATGTTATGAATACACCACGTTTTTTGTATAAAAACCAATTTTTTTTAAAAAAAAGCGGTAATATTACGCATTTTAATGCTGAACCCATTTTATATTATTATTTTGACATATTAATATGTCTTATATGACAAAATAATATTTTTCTCTTAAATAGGGATATAAAAATCTAATTTTGTTGAACTTATGATTTTTTCGGATAAAATTCAAGTTTTGATGAATAGTAAAAACATATTAAAAGTAATGTGAAAAAAAAAATTCAACAATATAATTTATATGAATAAATTAAAATATTTAATGTTTTTAAAATTTATATAGAATTTATTTTATCATTAAATATTATTTATGTAATTATAATTAATTTTAAACTGAATTCATATGTAAAAACATTTCCATATTTTGCAATCTTATACTTTTTAAAAAACATGTTCTCTTATTCTAACAATGGATTGATTTCAAAATAATTTCTAAATTTTTTTGTTTCTAATTACTTTAAAAGGACTCCATATATGGAATCATAGGTCCAAATTATGTTAATAGGCAACATTTTTGTCATTATGAAAAGTAACATCGGTAGTTATTTTTGTTACCATAGTTAAAGGTAAATCAAGTAACTAAAGTTAAAAATAATATTATAATGTTACTTTAACTATATTTAAAATCATATTGGTTAACTATATTTGACCCTTATCATCTATTGATTGAAAGGGAATCACTTTATGGCAACAAACCTATGAATATGACATAAATTTAATTAAAAGTAACGAATGTGACAAAATGTCCCAATAACATTTTATATAAGTATGTTATTTTTAATATTTAGATATTTTTTATATAATATATACTATAGATTTTATTTTGAATGATAAAATAATTATCTAAATGATATAAATTGATTTATAATTTTCAGATATTAAATAATTACCATTAATGATGTCTCAATAGTTTACTAGAAAATTTTTTATTAATGGAAATATCAGATAAATGGTATAAACATATTAAAACAAATATCATATTACCCGATTAATGTAATCTACAAATTTTAAAGGTTACTATGATAGGTTATAAATTTATTGGATATTTTGGTTCGAATTTATCTCTTGTATGGATTTTTTTAAAGTCAAATAAATGAATATTGTCACAATTGAAACTATTTATATTTTATAAATATAAAATATTATTAAATTATTTAAAATCATAAAGAAATTTAAAAATTCATAATTCATAATTATAAGATCCAAAATTTCATAAAATATCCAATTATGGTCAATTAACACAATATATGTTAATATTTATAAGCATTATATATTAATAATTTTATTACCAAAATTAAAATTAAAAATCATAACTAAGTGTCAATTAAAATGATATGATTTAAATTGTAAAACTATCCTTTAAAAAATTTATTAGATGATCAAATTACAACCCTATCCCATATTATCTTATAAAATGGGACATTTGGGAGGTGTTTTGTGCAGGTTTTGATTTTATTATAAATTATTATTTATGGAGTTTCTAAAAGTGACCCTCAACTAAATTATAAATAGGAACATCCTCCCTCACCTATTCACTTCATTTTTATAATACAATATCAACCATACTTTAGCATTTTCTATTATAAACTTCTTTATCTTAATTCTATAGGTTCTCTTCATCTCTGAAGATAGACTATAGTGCTCTAAAAAGTGTTTTAGAGGAAGCACATCAAGGAAGAGGTAATCTTTTCTACGGATTATTTCGAACTTCATTCTTCTTCTACTTCCACTTAATTAGTTGTTTCATAAAAAAGTTATAACATCATTATCAATAATATAAATATATTTTATTATAAATATGATACCACCATATTTTATCTTCAATCCATCTTATGAAAAATGAAATCACTTCACGTGCGTATATACGGCTTACTGTCTCCACGCCATAGTGTAATCTATTTTTCACCACCACCTTGCATGAATGGGTATAATGATGGGAATAATAATTATCAACAATTATTATAACAGGATACAAATTCTTAAATATAATACACAATCCTCTTCAATACCATTCACGTTTTTTTGGAATGATATCATCGCTCGTGCGTACGTACGTTCTACCATTTCCACGATGTGATGTGATTTATTCTGCATGATCTTAATTAAAACCTGATTATATACTTTAATTTAATGAATAAATACGATATATATTATACTAATATGATTAATTAAATTATTTAACTATAATAAAAGATGTGGAAGAGTAACTTATTTGAAAAATCATGCTTATGAACATAAACTAGTCAATACCTGAATAACGAGTGGCAATGAAATATTACAAAGAAAAAATGATAATATAATCATATATGATATCATAAAAATTATTATGATTTTGGATTAAGTCAATAACATTATTTAAATCATTACAACGGAATATTGGATACATATAAAGGATATTATACCTAAGGAAAGGTGTAATTTTTCAATCTCATTTTTATTCGAGATTGTTTATACATAAGTATTTACTGGGAATATATTTATCATCAATGTACATGTTTTCCAAAAATGTTTTCATAAAATTATTATTATTATCATATCTCTTTTTAAAGTCATTTTTAACAATTTTTTACTTCTACTTCATGGAATGGAAGGAATCTTTATTTTTTACCATATGTGGTACATTTTGACGTTTCCGAAAATGGTATGAGAACAATGTTTTTTAACATGTCTCGAATGAACTGATTTTTATGAATTAATAATTCCTTATTTCCTAGAAATTACCCATACATGATTAGAAGGATATTTTCACATAATTGATTTATTCTAAAATTATGTAATTTTTAGGAATCAAAAAAATATTTAAGAATGAAGGATATTTTTCTCAGGAATTAATTTCAACCGTTTTCTAAATTTTTTTTTACATATATAGTGACAGTCTTTAAATAGGTTAAAATTTATAACCCTATTATTAAAATTATTTGATTGTGTGTTATTTACGAAATCCATTTATTTTATATCAATTATGATGGAATGATGATTGAGAGACCCATTTTTTAATGGGTTATGTAATGGTGAATGTTTTTGTGTTATTGTATAACATGTAAAAATGGTTTCATTATGAGATGAGTGGGAAATATATCTCCCTCCAATGTTGTGGGTAAATATTTATATATCATGAGATAGAAATTACTATAATACCAATTAAATCTGGTTCAGTAATACAGGGGTGGAACGAGGAGTCAACTATATTTATTAATGGAATTTTTCCACTATGATGGTCCCGACAATGAGCCTTGACTAATATGAAATGATTCTCTATGCTTATGTGTATATTACTTAAAATTTCATGTCTTATTTTATGACTATTGGGATTAAATTTCACTATTATTAATTATCAAAAGACATTATATTATGATTGTTTATATGAAAAATAGAATTTTTAAATGTTATATTCTAATGATTATGATACGATTGATATTTACCTTGTTTACCCTTACTGAGCATTTAATCTCATCCATTCATATGTTTCTTTTCCCTAGGTCATGATGTAGGGTATTATGTAATATATTTACATAAAGAGTCTATTTATTAAGAAATAAGTGGAAGAAAATGTGGATGTTTTCTGATACAGTTATTTATGTTTCTCTGTTTCTATTGACACTAAACCTATACAGTCTTGGAATAGTTTTTCTTATTTTCTGTAAAAAATATTCTTTAATGTTGAAGTAATATCTATATGTAATGTATTGGACATGATGTTATCAGTGTGTAATTTCATTCCAAAAGTTAGAATAGTGTTCATAAAGACTAGAGGAATTTAGAGCATGTGGGAGGATGGGTCATATATAGAGGTTCTGTAGAATCCCACATTAGGAATGTAGTGGTGGAGGATATATTCTAGTACCGAGCACTACTATGGGGTCATCTACTCTGTATTAGTGGGGATGTTAAAATTCCATCAGCTGAACCAGTTGGGATGGTGGATGTATAGGTTCCGGACAATAGTGTCATTATCAAAAGGGTAATTAAGCATTGTGAAATCATACTTGGGCCCTTGGTTGAGTGGTTGGTTAGATTTTGTCAGTTCAGCATGCACATGGAAGTGGAGAAGATGGAAAATAGACTATTTGAGTTATGATTCTTGTATCTTCCATGATTTCTAGTGTATTATTTCATATATAAGCCTCATATTGTTTTATATCAACACAATTTTACATGTTTTAGGTCTGGTGTTGGAATTTTTGTGAGGGTTTATATCTTTTTTCACAATGTTGGTGTTATACGAAAAGAATTTCACATAATATAAGGGTTGTTCTTTTGAGGATGTAAGGTACAATTTTCCATGGGACGATTTTATTCTCCAGTTTTTTGTTTTTTACCTAATGTTGGGGATGGATTGATTGGTATTATATCGATCACATCTCCACCATTATAGATTAACGGTAATGTTCAAATCCATTGATGGTGACCCTTATGCTCACTATAGGAATGTGATATCATGGAAGGTCATGCAGGGGAAGTTCACCAGTAGTTTGGTGATCTCATAGATCATGTAGAATGTCTTTTTATTGTTAATAGGTGGTTAAAGCTTGCAATATTTCTTCATATGATGGATATGTTCCATGATTTATTTCTTATATACTCCTTAGGGTGTCTTCTTAAGAGATAGATTGATATCACAATTGAGCTCATTCATAGAGCTTATATGGTTTACAATATAACATATATAATTAAACCATCTTATATTCATGAAATTAATAATTGGATAGAATAATTGTAGAATAAATTTTTTATCATCCCATGTACATCACCAAGGGGTTCACTATTCTTGATAGCTAGAAAAGATAATGGATATTTTTTCCTAATTGTTGATTATATGAAGTTAATTAGAATGAAGGATAAGAATTGGTATCCACTTCTTCTTGTGGATGATATATTTTTTCAATATAAGGTATCATGTGTGTTCATGAAGATCAATCTGAGGCTATGATATCACCAGTTAAGGGTTAGACCCTAGGACATATCACATACTTATTTAAGGACAAAACATGATTTGTATAATTCATTTGTGATACCTATTGGGTTGATGAATTCAATGGTAGTGTTTATGTAATTGATGAAAGAAATCCTTATCTTGTACCTAGATTAACTAGTATAATTTTTTGTAAATGAAATCACAGTGTACTCTCAAACTCATGAGTATAATTCCAAACATCTAGACATCATCTAGAGTAAAATGTGAGAGAATAAACTATTTTACAAGCTATCCTATTGTATTTTTTAGATTTATATTGTACATTTCTTAGGATTCACAATTTTTAAGGAATGTGTTTCATTGGAACCAAACATTTTCATGATGTTTTATATTGGGAAAGACCATAGAATGTTCATGAAATCAAATGATTTCGTAGTTTAGTGGTCTATTAAATATAGTAAACTATGTTATTCTATCGCCTAATATCACCTATGTTATGATTGAATAAGAATTGTGTCATCATTGAATGGTATATATAATTTGATATCTAATTCCAGGAGCTGAAGAATCATTTGACTACCATTCTCATTATGATCCTACCAAAGTCAGGTAAGGATTATACCTTATTTTTTATGTGTCCATGGTCAAACATTGAATAAGATTCACAAAGGAAGATGGTGTTTTAGAATACATGTCATTAAATTAGAGGACGATTAATTAAAAATGCCCTATGAATGACATCTTGTTGGCCACATTTGATTATGCTTTAAAATATAGTTGGCACTACCAATTGGATGAAGATTTTGTTAGGTATATCAATTATAAATTACATAAGCACATCTTCACCTAGATTTATTTTAACCATCGATAGAAGATATCGGTTGAGTATATGAAGCCCTTCGATATTTAGTTGGCCTGCACTCTAATTGGTAAATCGTGTTATTGACACTTTATGTAGAATGATGTAGACTCAGAAAGTTCTAGTGTCTTGTTTAGTGTGGAAGATGATGTAATTTTTCACAAATATCATTATAGAAGGTTAATAGGTCTAGGGAAAGATATACATATCATCCATGGTGGTTGAGCCTACCCATCTAATTGATATCAGATAGATACAAAAAGATGATCTAGATAGTTTTTTGATGGAAATCCTTTATGGTGGGGAGACACCTTCCAATTGGACGGTCAAAAATGGAGATATTTCTTACGATCAGGGATTTTTTTAGAATATATATATATATAAGGGATGATAATATAAAAATTTCATTCATCCCGATGTGCGGTGCATCATAGAATTTACCAAATGTATTATGAACTTCATAGAATGTATTGTTGGTTGGGGATGAGGAAAAATGACACAAATTTCAAGGCTCAGTGCTACTAATGTCAATAGGTGAAGGAAAATCATTAATAGTCTGGTTGTATTCTCCTTCTGTTTCCCATTGTAGAATGAATGTTGGATGATGTCACTATGGGTTTTGTGGATGGAATTCAGAGGATGCCTTTTGAGAATGACATGTTTATGGGTTGATATTGACTGATTGACTAAGGGGGGGACATTTATTACTAATAAAAGATACCATCACCATGGATATGATGGTTTATTTATATGTTTTTATATAGTGTTGTTTCATAGGGTTCCAAAAAATATATTTAGCGATTGAGATTTGTGATTTAAATTGTTCAGAAAAAAGTGATGCATAGGGCCATTCGTACCCAGGTATTTTTGATTGGTCCTTTACCCCACGTACAGAAGGGAAAATATAGTTTAATATTCATATACAAGTGGAAATGTTGAGGGAATTCATTCTACACTTTTTTGGTTCTTTGTATAAGCACTTACCACAATTGTATTTCACGTAAGAAATAGTTATCAGGAAAATATTTATATGGTAGCATGTGGGTTCTCTATGGTAGGCCATGCAGGTCTTCATTATTTGGATAGAAGAATTTGAATTAGAGTTACTTGGACACATTCTCATATAGGAGACGTCAAAGTATGTTTAGTGGATTCCGAAAGGTATGGCTAGGACTCAGAGATGGTAGTAGTCCTATGATGATCAAAATCAACAGTATCTTGAGTTTATGGTGGGTGATCATGTGTTTGTTTGGGTACTACCATGTTTGGGTCTCATTATATTTAGAAACTGGGTATGTTGGATCCTAGGTATATGTGTCCATTTGAGATTATAGAGAGGATCAACTGAGTGTAATTTCTATTCCCTATTCCACAAATCTATACTGAAATTCATGAAATTTCCCATGTGTCCCATCCATGGAAGTATCACCATGACCCTTTAGATGTGATATTTTTTGAATATGTTGATCATGAAACCGATTCGTCCCTTGAGTAGAATCTAGTTCTTATTGTGGATCACAGTGAGAAATACTTGTGTGGTAAGACTAGTCGATTTTTTTTATTATTGTAGAAGAATAAAACATTTCTATTAGAATCATGGGAGCGATAGACAAATATAAAGACAAGGTGGAATGACCATTTTACCTCAAAGGCATAGTGTGTCTTGGTATTTCCATTCAAGGAAGTTCCATTTTATTTTTCGGAGGTTGTATGATCATGAAAATATAATGAGGTGTGAATTTTTTTGGATTAATCCATTTAAGAATGGATATCGCATTGTTAGTGGTAATTTTTTTCCTAAACCATGCACCATTGAGAGGGGTGGTGAATAGTTTAACCATGCATTGATCGCGGACCAAACCATGTGGGCTTTGATAGAGTCATCCCACACATCCACACCATGCTTTATCAATCGGTGTAGGCTCTCAAAGAGGCCGAGTGACCTTCCCACTCCGAAGAAGTGGGTGGCACTAGGATATCACATTTTTTTGGCCATCTGTGTAGAAAAACTCTATTCCCCCTAAAAAAATCGGCTATTATCAATTCTACCCATAGTATTTTTGAGGCATTAACCAAATTTCTCTTCCATTATTTGTAAAATATTGTTTGTGATGAACCAAACCCTCCCAAATTTCCCAAGGATTGATATTTCTCATGTCTAACTATTTTAGAGTTTGTTTGGGTGTCGATAGAGTAGTTGGGAAGTCTAAAAGACCAATTCCATTATTATCTTGGATTTGGGCTTGTTTAATTATTTATATCCTTCCAAATCACTATAATATTATTTATCGAGCAGATTCTATATAGTGTAATTGAAGGGTGTTGAGTTCGAATGCAAGGTTATGATTAAGTGAGCTTCCAATTACCGACATGTGGTAGGTGGTCTATAATTTATATATAATATTTTTGATGTAGGTTATGTGTATGTGGTTGTGTTCTTGGAGTCATTATGTTGATTTTTGTTTTCATGCGATAGGAAATGGTTAATTATGTATCTAAATGATATGTTGAACCCCTAATGATCACTGTGGAATTTCACTAGGATGATTTATTCATGCATATGGAAACCCATGGGTAGACCACTCCTTTGCGTTGATTATTTTGATGTTGAATTAAATATTCTGGGGTGTTTGATATTAAAAAATTTTAAATGTGATAAATTTAGTAATAGGGAAAAACAATATGTTTTTCATAAAATGACTAGTTAAGTTAATGATAGTGGGTGACTGGAAGGAGGATATAATTTTTTAATGGGGATTAGACTCAAAATTAAATTGAATTAAAGGGTAATAAATTCTTGTAATGTGTGAGACGGTAAAATGAACAAATGTTAGTAGCTGAGATCATGTTGATTGTCAAGAACTATGGAAATGTGATTAAATGGAAATGATGAACAATTTTTTTTCAATAAAGTATTGGTTAATAATGAATAGTTTATGTGATTTTGATATATGGTTGGGGGATATTGGAATGAAGCTTGACTCTTGTGGGAGAGACAAAATTATGCTCACCAATATGCACGACAGTTATCTGGGGAACAAACAAATGCTCCAGAACACATGGGTATAGACATGGAACTCCATGTTGTCATTGGGCTGTTCAGATATGGTGTTTTGAATCCTTGATTTATTCATACACTGATGGTCTAGGTTTATAGACCTATGAACCACATTACACATGGCTTAGACAATCGACACTTTCCGGTGTAGTTTTTTTGTGAAAAATCATTAAAATATGGAACATGGAATTAATGTAACCGACTTAACAAATGATTAATTATTTAATATATTTTAGTTTGTAATATACATTATATTCTATGAATCTTAAATCACTGTATTATAATGGATATTTTTTAGACACCATTGGTGGTGGCATACTGATTTATACTGAATCCCTTCTCATGTCCCTATTGGGTACTTGAAGAAACATTATGGATGTATATATAAATAAGTGAAAATTCCATATGGTTGAGGGTTGATTTTTCTCATAGAGAGGTTCATGGCTGAAGATACCCAACTAGATACTGGGATGTGTTTTTAGGATTCATCAACATGTATTTATATTGTACTTTCATTCAAATTGGCACTATTTTACATGATATGGAATCGTTATTATTGGTTGTGGGGACGTACCTAGTATTGGGAAGTGGTGTTGGTAATGTATTATTATATTTCGTTTTGATTTTTTTTTGTTTTTATTTTCTTGTTAATTTCTTACTCGAATAATTAATTTTATGTTTCCCCTTTTGTTATCTCAGAGAATCCCTACTAGTAAAGAGACACTTTTTATGGGGAGTTATTCATGAGATCATGTGGAAAACTGGCATGGGGGACTAGTAATAGAGGCTACTGGACTGGGGCATTATAAATTGGAATATTAGTTCATTTCTATTGTTTATTTTATTTTGGAAAGTTATTTTGGATATTACGAGGTGTTTTTATTCTTAAATGAACTCATGCATGTTAGTATCTAACCCATTTATGGGGGGGGGGGGGAAACTGGGTTACTAGTCTTTAATTTGTGTTCTTGATGATTCATATTTCACATGGATGATATTTCACCTTGGCTGATTCACTTGTAGTGTGATATTATTTATTTCCATGATTTCATATGTGACCTAGTATGGAATGAGATTATATAGTCATGCATCATTATTGGCACTTAGGGTTTCATGTGACACTAATCATTCTAGGGTCACAAGTGAAACTGGTATATGGTCAAGAATGAGAGATGAAAATGAATATTTATTCTATTGAAATTTTAATGAAATATCTCCCAAAAAGGAGTTATAATGGTGAAGTGAAATAAATATGGTTATGGGTGGGTTAATGTAAATTGAAAAATATGATTTGGTTTAAACCATCTTTGAAATGGCCAAGGTATAGAGTGTTTAATTATATTGAAGGATTATACTGGTTTTTTGAAATAACTATGAAATTTTTCTCTTATGTTCGTATGATATGATTTAATTTTGGTTTGGAAATTTTATGATGGGAAAAGTTTTGAATTGAAATCCTTGATAAAAATTATCCTCAGGTAACATGAATTATTCTTCTACTCATATATATTTCATTTTTGTTGGGAAATCTGGTGTAAATTCATATAATAGTTTGAAGTTATAGTAAGATTGATTTCTCAAGAGCAGTTATGAAATGAGTAGTTAGAGAAGAGGGACCATCACCCAAGGGAGTAGATGATATGTTTTTTTTCATGGTGGTATGACACTCCACATCCAAGTATAGTATCCAACACCACCATTAGAGTGTTGAGAATGTAGTATGATAGTTCCTATACAATGTTTCTATTGGGTCCCAATGTAGAAAGAAAATGATGGAGGGTACATGTGAGTACATAACACCAAAAAGTGGAAGGCTAATCAGTATCGATCATCAAATTATAATTACATGGACAAAACTATATGGGTTGGGGGATTTGTCTATTTTTTATAAGATAATACATATTAGTTTGGAAATGAAAAACTTAAAACTCATACTGATGGAAATGGTTGAGGGGTATGGCAATTTCATGAATTTTAGGGTACACTTTGTTGGGGCAAGGTGGTACCATTGATGATTCCAAGTACTATTATTTTAGCTTCTATGATTTCTTGTTCATTATTTGACATAGGGGCCTCAAATTCAGCCATTTCTTATAATGATTTACATGTTTTAGGTCTAGTGGTGGAATGTGTGTGTGGGGTTATGTTAATTTACACATAGTTGGGAGTCAAATTAGATAATATATAAAAAGGAAAGAGGTGTTATATCGAAGTTGGTGGGATCCAATTTCATTGGGACTTTTTCATGATCGATATATCTATTTTTGACTAGATATGGGGGATGGATTTTTTGTAATCATATTGAGCCTATATTACATGTTACTAATTAAGGGTAGTGTTCGTGTCCCTTGATGGAGTCCCTTATGTTTAGTAGGGGTAATGGGACATCAATATAGGCAATGCAAGGCCAGTTTTGTAGTAGTTAGGTGAGATTTCACCCTAGGAGGAATGCCTTATGCTAGATAACAGTATTTTAGATAATGAATTCATTCCACTTTTGGTGGATCGGTTCAATGATCTGTTTCCTGATGTCTTTGTAGTTTTTCTTCCGTAGAGAGATGTTTAGGTAATAAATTATACGAGTACAAGTGATGACCTGATTTCCATTCATCCATATAGTATGGAATCAGAAGAACATAATTAACTCAATACTCAGTTGAATTCATTTGAGAATAAATCTTTCATCCACCCATTAACATCTCATTGTGGTTCACTATTCTGGTTTTCAATGAAATATAAAGTATTAATTTAGTTGTTCTATGATTGAAATATGTTAAATAAATTCAATATTAAAGAATTATATGATCTTATGAATATCGATGATCTTTTTCCAACATTGGGGTTCTTTTGTGTTCTCCAATAACAATCTGAGACCAGGATATCATCTTTTGGGGGGTGAAACCATCTAAAATACCACAAACTTCTTTTGGAGCATGTGTTGGATGTATGGTTTTTAGATGTCTTTTTGGTTGAAAAAATATATAGCTGTGTTTATGGAATCGATGAAACAAATATTACCCGCATAATTGGTCAAATTTGTTGTTGTGTTTTACATGACATCCATTTGTACTGTCATACTCACAATGATCTCACCAACCATCATGACATCATATTGATTTCTCTGTGAGATAATTGACTCTATGTAAAGATATCCAATTGTGGTTTCTATATTGATATAGTATATTTTATGGGTCAGATCATTTCCATGGAAGTTGTTTCTATGAAGTCAAAAAAGTGAAGGTAGTTATATCTTGGGAAAATCCTAAAAATGTTTTCGAAATAATAATATTTCTAGAATTGGTGGTCTATTTAATAAGGTTCATTAATGACATTCCTCACTAGGAATCACCATTGTCAGTTTTTACTAACAATAGTGTAATGTTATAATGACTTATATCTTGTGTAAATTCCATTTAAAACCTAAATAAGCATTTAACTATCGGGAAAAGTTGGAATCTACATGAGATGGGTAATGAGTATACATTGTTTAGTGATTTTTCAGGGGTCGAACATGCATAATTGTTTTTTTAGGGATATTTAGTCCTGGTATATGGATCTCGGTGGTTGAGGTCACATGATGGTAATTATCCTACTCAAGACCTCAGGATGGCCATGGTTTTTTATTAAGTGTTGGTGGAAATACCTATTTTTTTTAATTTTGTTATGTACATAGATCATAAAATAATTAGACATATCTTTTACAACTATTATTTGAATCTTTCCTTGTGATGATAGGTTGAGTATATGTATTCCTTGGATTTTGAGCCAACATATACTCCGGGGAAGGTAAACAGTGCTTATGATTACATAAATAGAAATAAGTAGAAATAGTTACATCAGGATTTTAGTTCATAGTTGTATAATATGGATTTATTCACTTTAATTAATATAGAGGTTTATGAGGGAATGTGATGAATTATTATCACTTCCAGATATGTTGAGTTCACTCTTCTATTTTAGATCAAGGAGTGATAATTTTAGGATGAAATTTTGGTGATCTTAGGGTAAATAATTAATGAATGGGAGACACCTTTCAGATAGACAGTTATGAATGATGGGATCATTTATGGTTGGGGTCTTGTTCTTTTGAATACATGTAATCAGGATTAGATGATGCAAGAGTTACATGACTTGAAGTGGAGGGTGCATCCTAGTATACCCTAAATGTTTCATAATATTCATATATAGTATTTATAGTCTTTGATAAAGAAAGAATTTTCATGTTTTTTCACCTGGTGCTACACATGTTCGCAGGTGAAGGTTAAACATCAGTGGCTTGGAGGTATGTTACAACCTTTTCCCTTTCCAAAATAGAAGTGGGATTTTTCACCATGGATTGTCTGTGGTAATTAAGAGAATGAAATAGAAAAATGATGTGGTATGGGTTGTATTGGATCATGTTACCAATTTGGATCTATTATTCCAAATACGAGAGACCATTATCGTGGATCACTTGGGTGATATATTGTTTAGGAGATAGTGTGTTTGCACAGAGTGCCACATACTATTTTTTAGAAAGTGATCCACATTTTATTTCACGATTCTCGAATGTTTTGAAAAAATGAAACATTTACCTAGTTGTTTATTAATCTGAATGTTCACCTGTAGATAGATGGGATGTCATCAAATACTATTTAGGTGATAGTGGACATGTTGGTGGAATATGTCGATCACTTTTGAGGATATTGGGATATGAAACATGAACTCATATAGTTTTCTTGTAATAATATATATCACATGACTATTAAGATGTTACTATATAATGTTCTCTACTATAGTCCATGTACTTATTTTTTATGTAAAATATTGGTAGGGGAATTTGTAATTATGGTAATGAGTCATGATTGTGAGATGTCAAAGGAGGTTTATTAGATTCCAAAATGTATGGATAGAGTTTAGAGTTGGAAGAAGCCATATACTAATTGATTTAATCGACATCTTGAGTAAATATTGGGTGATCATGTGATCTATTGTATTCCACATGGTTGGATCACCATCTAATCCAAAAATAGGGTATATTGGTTCATAGGTATGTGGGACCATTTGAGATTGTGCAGTGGATCGAACCAGTGGAATACCAATTGGCCCCCATAGTGGTATAGTGTAATTGGAAACATTTTTCATGTTTCAATGCTCCTTCAATATCACCTTAACACTATTCATGTGATTTGTGTTAATGATGTCAAGGATGAGGTGGATTAGTTCTTTGTGTGGTATATTGTATGTATTGTCGATTATATTGAGAGAGTCTTTCTTGGATATACTGTGCAATTGGTTCAAGTGTTGTGTTAGAATAGAAAATTTTCAACTAGTAAAATGATTTTGATGTGTCAAATGGTACTACGAACTTCTATGGGAATTCAGAACATGAGGATTGTCAAGAACAATTGAAACATGATTAAATTAAAATTGTGGACTCATGTACCTTTCTCTGATGAAATTATTAATAATGAAATTCCTATGTGATTTTTCTATATGGTAGTGATATGTTGGACTGATCCTCCATTCCCGTGGTTGGTCCATACTGATGCTCTAGTCAACCATGTTTATAGTAGTTTTTCTAAGAATGGATAGATGCTCTTGAACCCAAGGTTATTGACATGGTGTTCCATATAGTGGGATGATCAGACATGGATTTATGAATATTATATGGAATCATGGCCTAAGGGTATTTTTTTCTGGCCTATGATCCCTACGACACATGGATCATATAGTCAACACTGTCCTAAGTATGTTTTATGAAAAATTGGTAAAATATAGAACATTGAGTGAAATATATTGACAAAATAAATGATTAATAATGTAATAAATTTTATATATATGTTTTCAATATATTTTTATCCAATAAATACATTGTATGAGACTAGATATCTTATAAACACCATTAGTGGTGGCATACTGAGTTTTACTGACACCCTTTCCGTGCTACCGATGGGTACCATGGAAGACGTTATGGTTATCAGTTAGAAGAAGGGAAAAAATATATTGAGGGTAGATTGGGTGCTTATGGGGGTTTGTCAAAGAGAGGACCAGAACTAATGTTGGGAAATATGTTTGGGAATCTCTAACATGTTATTATTTTGGGGTAACAGTCTACTTGACACTATATGAAATTACATGGAATAGTTACCATTGAATGTTGTAATTTACCTAGTCTTAGGAAATCATATTGGTAATGAATTATTCTATTTTGTGTTGATTATTTTGTTTATTATTTTATCTTGTCTATATTTCTTAGATAAATAACATATAGTCCCCCCATGTGATATCTCTTAACCACATTATTAGTTAACAAAATCTAGGGTATAATGATGTGTTCCATGTTTCATGTGGGAAAACATCTTGGGGAACCAGTTATAGTGGATCCTAGATCATTACATTATAATATGGTATCATTTCTATTTTATATTATTTATTTTATTTGGGAAGTTTCAATGGGAGATTAGTATATTCTGGGGATCATATGTGTGGTATTTCATGGGAGTATCTTACCCATGTACTAGGGAAAACCTGAGTTCCTTTGGTGGGATTAGTGTTCTCGATGTTTTCAGCTATTGTTGGAAATTATTTTTTCTTGAGTGTTGAATTGGTAGTGTGATCTTATTAATTTGTATAATTTCAATTGTAATCTAGTATGGAATAATGTTTTATATTCATGCATCATTTTATGAACTTATAGTTTAATGAGACATTCATCATTCTAGGAAAACCAATGAAAATGGGTAACAGTTAAGAATGACAGTTTAATATTATTTTCACTTATATTTTAATTTTAAATAAAAATGTGAATTTTTTTTAGTTTTGGAATGAGTTAAAATATGTTTACATGAGGGCTAACGTAAAATGAAAACATGGGATTTTGTTTTCCAATTATTATAAATCTATTAGGTTAAGAGTGGTCATGAATATACATGGGTTAGTGGATGCATCATTTGTGATTGAGTATGAAGGTGAAATGATTTATGGGGTGACATATTTCATTTGTTAAATTTTAAAAAATTCTATGTTATGTTTCTCTAGATGTATGTTTGGAATTAAAGAGTGATTACAAAATGATGATCTCTACCATTTGAAAGATTGATTGATATCATTGAGAAAGATCTTCCATTAGTGGGTAAAGAACCCTTGATGATTCAAGATAATATATAGAAGGTAAAAAAAATTTTAATGTGGAATTTATTATGAAATTTTATGGAATGAGGCCCAAGGAAATAATCGTTGATTATGATTGATTTGACCAGTGATTTTTAGCTACAACACCCTCAAATGTTTTCTGGACATGGTGTACTGGAGGAAGAATAGCATTGGATTGTGTCAATTCAGATGATTTTGTATCATTTTGTGACCACAAATTTAAATTGGGTTAATGTAGTTACTTTTTTGTAGTGTGGAACTATGAAACGATGGTGTGATCTATTGGAATGGGATGAGGCGATGGATAAAATGGCATGGATGGATTTCTAGGTAATGGATGAAGAGAATTATTATCTTTATACCATCATCGGATAAAGTATAAATATTTTATGAAATTGGCATATTGGAATATGGGGTTATGGATTATGTTATCCACTACATAGATCGTTAGAATTATTCTTCATCATTGGCAGGAGATGAGGAAATTTTGGCTATGTGATTTCATGATGGGATTTGAAGTCAGATCAAGACATAGTTAAATATCTTCCACATGAAATTGAATACTGATGTGATGGATCAAGATTTAATTTTTAAATGCAACTTGAAAGAAAACTATTGTGGTATATATGATTTTGTATTTGGGAAATCCAGTAGTACAAATTTTGATGGCTGGATGTACTATTTCAAAAGATTAAACTAGTGTTGGGGTAGATAGAGGTGTCAGGGAATATGGACCATCTCCCAAAAGAGGAGCCCAGAAGTCTAAAGTTAGTGTGTTAGTTGATTCTAGTTGAGAATAAAGTATCCATGAACATCATAGTAGTGTTGAGAATGAATTATGATGTTTCATACATAGGGTTTTTATATGCCCCAAACTAGGTAGGCATTGGTGGAGGAAATATGCCAATATAGAGTGCCAATAGGGATCAGCTCCTCTATATCAGTCAAGAAGTTGAGGTTCCCTCATCCAAAAAAATCAAGGTAGAGAACATATTTCATTGGGATAATAGAATATATTTATCTATGGTTATGATACATGACGAATGCATAGTGGGGCTCAGGAGTGAGTGTCATGTATACTTGATGTAGTTCATCTTGGACATAGAAATGGAGAGGTGATTGAATATACTTTTCAATGTTATGATCATATTGATTCCCTGATTTTTATTTATTTATATTCCACCAAGTCCTCGCATTATTCTATATCTAATCATTTTTAATTTTTTTTTTCTAGTGTGAAAATGTGTGTGGCGGCTATGTTGATTGGAACACCATTGGAAGTATGAGCATTGTATTTTTTGGAATTATATTAGGATTTTTCTTGGGGATGGTATGTACATTTATTTGGGGTGTTTTGATGCTTGAGATTTATGGTATAGACTTAATATTAGGGATAGAATGGTTGGAATCATATCATTACTGTATTAACTATTAACACTGATGTGTAATGTTCACATGCATTGATGGTGACCTTTATGTTCACAGTGGATAATGAGATATCCTTGAATGACTTGTAGGGATAGTTTGTTAGTAGTTAGGTGATATCACAACCCCGGTGTCATGTCTTTTTCTTTCTTATGGGAGGATATAGAATGGTGTATTTCCACATATGATGGATCTATTCTCGAATGTGTTTATTGAGTAATTCTCAATGTTTCTGCATGGGACAGATCTCAAGTTCTTGATTGAGTTGATGCTTAAAGCTGATACAGTTTCCTTTATTATATATTAAAAGGAACCATATAAACTTTAGGACCCCATCATTTAGATGTATGAATTGAAAAAAAAAGTTTTTATCCACTCAAATACA
The DNA here is from genome assembly GCA_963277665.1 of Viscum album. Lineage (NCBI taxonomy): Eukaryota > Viridiplantae > Streptophyta > Magnoliopsida > Santalales > Viscaceae > Viscum > Viscum album. The sequence goes on along the minus strand of OY728156.1, from coordinate 1,612,613,510 downwards.
TCACCAAGGTATTTCGAAGTGTTTTCTAGAAAACCAATGGATCACTTTGTTTGATCATCGATTATACGAAGTTAAATAGAATGATGGTTATGAATTGGTATCATCCTCCACATATCTATGATATATTTTTATAACTATAGGGTTCGTGGGTCTTATACATGATCAATCTAAGGTTGTGATATCATTTGACGGGAGTGAGACACTTTGACATACTATGGACAATATCTGAGTGAATGTATGGTATGTATGAGATTATAGTGATTCCATATGGGTTGAAGAGTGAACTAGTCATGTTTATGGAAATGATGAACTGAAACATCTACCCAAACATGAAGTAGTTTTTATTTGTTTTAATGAAATTAGTGTAATTTTAGAATCATGATGATCATTCCAAACATCTTGATGTCGTCTTGATTACACCAAGAGAGCAATAAATAAATGAAATTCAATCCAAGTGATGTTTCTGGGTTGATAGGGTATATTTATTAAGTCACATAATTTCCTATGAAGATGTGATAGTGGACCCAGAATAAGTAAAGAGATTTGTATATTGGGAGCAACCGTATAATTTTTTTTTCAAATCAGAATCATTATGGGATTGGTGGTCTATTAAAAAAGGTTCATCAGTGATATCTCCCATGTGGCATCACCAAAATTAATATTTGTCAAGAATAGTTCCATTATCTAATGGTATATAGAATTTGATGATTCCTTTGAGGTTCTAAATATGGATTTTCCTACTGAGCCTCTTTTGATCCTACCTAAGATATGTAAAGAGCATAGCTTGTTTTCTGAGGCATCTAGTGTTAGACCTAGAGTAGTGTTAATGAAAGGAGATCGAGATCCTACATGGATAAAAATGAAAAAATTTAAATGATGAATCTTAAACACCAATGTACAATCTAGGATTCATTATTTGTCTTACGCTTTATAGATGACCTGTTAAGGTTCCTCTTCGTCATATTACTACGGGTGACACTAGGTTACACCCTAGGTCTTATGAAATAATCTTTAAATGAAATTTAATTATTAAATGATCATGTTTATAAATGGAATAATAATCAATATTAATTTAGATACTAACTATCTAAATAAATTATATGAAATTATTCCGTTATAAATTTGAACACAGACGTTATAGGATGTTTAATTTCAGTACATCCTTTACATATTATATTGTTTCCAACATACATGGACTATTTTATATTCACCAAATGGAAGTAAAATGATAATCAGTGGTTTACTACTAGGATTTAGTCACACGACATGTTTGGGCTGCCTTAGGTACCTAAATATACTGTATTATTATAGGATTAGACAAGTTAATGAGACATACTACAAGTTCCTGATTCATGCTCAAGAAAATTGGAGGACATGACCAAGCTACAACTCATGATGCTAGATGGGATACTTTTTTCCTTTTTGAAAATTTCACACCAGTATTGTACTGATTCTATGTATATTTTTTGAGATATTTTGTGGGGATATATAACATGTGGAATCATCATTGAATATAAGCTTCCTTTTGTTATTTTATTTATTATTTCTGGTTATCAATTGTATGATTGTTAATAATTCATTGTCTATCTTATATGTTATTATATTTCCTATGTGCTACACTATGGTAATGATGAAACAGTCTCCCCGATAACACTCATAGGTACCCAATTATTATTGGAAGCCTCATGTGTTTAGGGTTATATTATTGAGGTAATGTGGAAAACTTTTATTGGGGCACCTTCATAGGAATCTGGGTTTTGGACGTTAATATTTTTATAATTATATCAGAGATGGTTCCCTATAATCAAAATTTCTATACTTTATTATAAAAAATTATTCATGGTTTTTATTTTTAATAAACTATTTATTACATCTTTATCATTCTTCTATGTTACATTCTATGTGCTAATTTTATTGGACTAGTTTTCACACTAAAATGTCATAGCAGTTCTTTGATATGATTAAAACGTAAAAGTTCTATGAAACTATACTTGAATATATGTTCTATAGATAGAATATATCATTTGAGTGATACATATGATACATACTATCATTAGTGGAGAATAGTAGGACTTTGAGGCACCTTCTCATGGTTTACGATCATTGGAATATCAAGTAGGATATTTTGAGAATGAAACCCACTAGTAGGAAATCCACATTTTTAAGGGTCATTGAATGTTCCTATCTGTGGATGTGTGTATTAGTCCTTAGACATTAATATAAGTATTAATTAGTATTTTGAATTGCACACTTATATGTAATAATGATTCCCATGGTGGAAAATGACCATGGTGAGGTAGAATATGTTGGGTTCATCACAGTTAATATTTCATTAACAAATAATGCAAGAAAATATTTATCCCATATATTCTTAAAAAATTTAAATATTTCAAGACCTTTAATAGAAATGATATATCCTAAATAAATGCATGGACATGGTGTACTATAGGCATTTTTTACTTCCCAATATTTAAATAAAGAGATATCAAGCATATAGGTTGATGGAACAAGCATGAAACTTACTCTATTTGAGATATAATTATAAAATTACTATATTACATGGTAAATTTTTTTATGGGATGAAATGTCATCTTTGAATTTACTTCATTCTCTATGGGTTCCTTGGTGCGTTTATAGACACCAACCTTGGAATATAGGATGCATCTCCTAGTTCCACATAGAAGTAGGCCTAGTAGACCACAGACTAAGTGTATCCAAAATCCGAGTTAAATAATATATTATTATATCATATTGAATAGGTTGTAAAAATATTATTCCTTTATATTTTTTTAATAATAATTCAGGAAAGATTGATCACATTTTTTCACCAATAGTTTTTCGAGATATTGTATTATGTGACAAATATTTAATAAATGATAATATTCTATTTAAAAAATATAAGACTCATTTATTTATTAGAGAATAATGCAGTGATAAATTTCTAATTAATAAATTTAAATTATTCAATGCATGGTAAATATTTTGTAGGAATAGAGAACTGAGTTTAATGGACCACTAAAAAATAATAAATAATGAATATTATTTAATTACATAATAATTAATTTTAATTCACATGTTAAGATCATTCCGATAAATAATAATAATAATATTATTATTATTATTTGAAATGGGTTTTTTCCAGTATTAAATAAATAAATATTTGCACCTTGGAAATTATTTTATTTTTACACCAGTAATATAAATACACAATTATATAATGTTCTTAATAAAAAAAATTTATTTTGTTGGTTATGCAGAGTGGATATTGGGAATCCTCTCAATTATAAATAGCTCCCATTTCGAATAATTCTCTTAATAATTGCAGCCATTCTTCCACCATCGGATCAAGAATAACACTTTGGAATCTGTTCTCTAGTCGCTTAAAGGCGGAAAACATAAGTGCAAGGATCTGTCATGATATCACATGGAGATTCATTCAGCATCATCTAAATATTCATTGAATCATATTGGATCACTGGTATAGGAATTCTTCACTAGGATTCTAGAACTGAATGATGGAACATCACATATATACCATCAATTCATCAACGAAAAAATAATTCTATTGAAGCAAATCTTATTTAATAAAATAGATTATAAATAATATGTGGTGATCCCACTATCTAGTTCTAGTTCAATTATTAATTGTCAATTTTCATTGAATCAATTTCCTAGTTTATTATGGTCATTTTCATATAAATCTTGAAATAATCAATGATTATGGGAAAAATTAATTATATAAGCTGCCAATTTCAATTCTTTCATTGTACCTGGAACCTACCTGTTTTATCAAAGGGATCACATAAATAATTATAATTATTTAAAATCATTGTTTTTTATGCATTAGTAATTCAATTCTTCAATTTAATTTTACTAATAATTTTAATCTTCATTTCAATATCTATTTATTCCTCCTTCATTTATCATAGATTTATAGATAAATAATAATTTTATGATTAAAATAATATCAAGGAACTCATACACTTGTGCCATGCTTCTTTTTAGACCACCACATATTACATGCCATGTAACCAGAGTTATACCATAAGTATTTAAGTTCATCACATCAATATCGGTTCAAAAAGAAATTTGAGATTATGAATTCATTTTCACATTAATTACACAATTAATGCACCATGTGATGACTAAAATTAACAACAACATGGTCAATCGGACTACATGCAGTGTGGCCCATTAGACATAGCATGCATCCCTTTGGGTCTGTCATGGGTCATGTATTCCATACACGACCTACCTGACTGTCAACTATGTAACATGGAGTGCACATAGTTTGTGGCCCATTGGAAACACCATGTAATCCAATATTTTTGAGGTTCTATTGACATGATGAGTCCTTATGTTGTACCTCAAATGGATTTTGGGGGATTTACATGCCATTTAAATAACTTATACATGATATGTACTTTTACCACTTACTAATATTTAAAATATTTATTACATAGTATAATTCACAAGACATGTAATTTCTTGTGGTCGTAGTGATGTGACACAACATTTGATAGGTTTTAATATAATTATATAATTTTTTATTTAACATATGCAAAATTTTATGATATTCATATAATATATGATTCGTATTACAATTTTTTATGCAACATGTGTTGATATATAACATATGTTTGAAAAATAATGTAATTTGTGTAATCATTTTTGAAGTATATGTAATGAAAGTATGTAATAATTTTTGTATTCCATATGTCACAAAGAGTGAACCAATATATGATAATAATACATGTTGGTTATATTTCTACATTTACTCACCATGTTACCTATATGGTAAAAGTTATGTATATTGTAATTTTTAAATGAATTTATTTAATTTTATTAAAATTATAATGGATGAGAATATCAAGGAAATATAGATAAGAATTAAGATAAAATAATTTTTAAATTATAGATAATAAATAATTATATTTGAGACTTATTTATATTAAATATAAATTATTTAGAATTGAATGCTAGTTTTATTAAATGATTAATTTGTTTCATGCTTGTGGTTGATCCTGGGAAAGGATAGAACATTTTTATATAATTGTTTTAATTTAATTTATTATTAAATTAAATTATTCGTCTACATGCCTTATAACCTCATTATAATGTAGGTCATCCATGCCAATGATTACTTTCATGTATACCACTTTTCCTCTCCCTATATGTGATTAGAAGCCATGTGTACTATAAGGAGATCCCAAGCTAGTGGAGTCAGTTCAAGTTCCGAGCTGAGGTGAAACCACTCCAAGGATATATATTCGTGGACATGTGGAATGCTAAAACACAAACCTAAATGGTTCAAGGTGTTTTTCCACTAGGTCAATGGTTATTTTATCAACCACAAGATAAACTATCCATTTTTATAAGCTCATGATCATAGACTTTATTTTATTTCTTTCAGATGCATTGTTATTTCATTATCTATGTTTTTTCATGATCACATCATTAATAAATTAAACATAATCCATGATTGAACTAAAATAAATTGTCTTATGCTTAAATTTTATGTATGACATGGTTAAAAAATTACGTAGTACCACTTAATATAAACAATCATGAGAGAAAGATAATATTTAACAATTAATGCATAAAAGGATAAAATCCCTCAATAAAATATTATGTAGTTATAGAATTCCATTCCATTAGTTTGAATCAAACCATAGTTCAATGATATTTACTAGCCAATATTGTGGTGCTATCAATTTACAAGTAATTCTAATATGAGGGTTTTGGTTGACTTAAAATTTTTCACATCAATGGTTAACTACCAAAGTAGGTCTTAGTGTAAATGAGTCAACAAATTTGAGTAAGTCTAAATAAATGATTTCATGATTGGGGAGTCCACTCAAGGGATCGAGAAACTATGAGTTAATTATGCCGGAATTTGAAACAACTACCAAAAACCATTCAAGTTGCTCGGCCAACCAATGAAGGGTAATGAGATAGGGAATATAGATCTTTTAAACTTGAATATAAAAGAAACATGATACTTTGATGGTTATGGTGAGGGATATTAGGTTTCGATAAAATATTGGGAGACTAATAAATAGAATATTTATTTATTTTTCTAAATTTTATCATATAACATACTAAATATTTTCTAATCTTATTTGTAGAAATGGTATTAAAAATTAAATCATCATATCACTGAGGTCCATACTTGAGGAGGAAAACCTTCTCACTGGCACAAATTTCTAATAATGGAAAGGCGTTTACATGTATTACTTCTCTATTAATGGAAATTGTATGTATTGGAAGATCCTATTCAAGTTTTTCTACAAATGATGAATGTGATGAAGAATTTTCCCCCCATTATAAACATTTGAATGATGCTAATTATGTTCATTTCGTTATGTTATCTTCAATGAAAAATTAAATTATAAAATAATAATAGGATATGGTTTCATATATAATGATGTATCACCCTCAGGATCTCCAACAAGAGAAGACGTGACAATAGTGATATGTGATCTCAAAAACTTTGATTACAACTATGTTTTGATATTATCCACTCGTTGGGCCTTATTTAGTCAAGATTATAGGCGACATTGAATGAATACACATCTTATGGATTAAATTCTCTGATGATCTATGTTCATATCTCATAATTTCATCCCTACCCAAGACCGTCACAAGCATTATGCTGAATTATAATATGATAGATAATATGAAAAGTCATTCAGATCGTATGATCTTAACTCACCAAGTGCATAAGGATATGGGGGTGATGAACCCTTATTCTTTATGGTGAATAAGAAAAATAAAAACAAGGAAATGGGACCCATTCCCTATAAATAGTCTAAATCTCGCAGAAATCATCCTTCCATGAAGGGGATGATCTATAGGGAGGGAAACAAAATTGTGGTATTGTGTTTTTCGTGTGGCAAGCAAGGCCATTAAAAAAATAACTAAAAACATAAGTGTGGGGAAGCTAATGTTTTGTTTGTTATCAAGTGAAATATTTCTATTTCTAAACAATGGGTATTAGATACAACTTTTGGTGCGAACATTTGTATTTAAATTAAGTAACCAAGTTGGTTTCATATGTTTTATCGAAAAGAGATAGATCTAGTAGCTTCCAATAGTGCAAGCCTAGATACTATAGCCATTAGTGACATCCACCAATCATTTGCAATGTGAATGATTTTTATTTGATGTTATTGTTATTATGTACCTACATTTACCAAAAACATAAATTCTTTATCATTCTTAGATACATATGGATTTATTTTCATTTTTGGAAATAATATATGTTTCTTTTATAAGGACGACATATGTTATGGTATAGTGTATTTAAATACTGGCCTTTATTTATAAAATTACAAAACAAAGTGTCGGTAATTGACAATGATTCATATTAACATTACATATATGCACCTAGTTGTGGCATCACTATCTTGGTCGTGTAAATGAGAAGCGTTTTACAAATCTATTTCGAAATGATTATTTAGAGTCTTCTAAGAAATAACCACATGATATATTTCTTGCTTGTTTACAAGGGAAAATTACCAAAGCACGATGTATTAAAAATGATTATTTATACTCTTCTAGGATTGGTACACATTGATATATGTGGACCATTTCTAGTAGAAGCTAAAGGTGTATATTCTTACTTTAAAACTATTAATAATGTCTAGTGTAAATATATATATCTACATGATGAGGTATAAGACAGAGACCATTGTTAAAATAGTGGCATTCAATAATTAATTTTATAATCAACATGGTATGAAGATAAGAAGCATTGATCACATCAAGTTGTTGAATATATTATCTAAGATCTCCTTGAATTTAGATAAGTTTTTGGGATTCTATTTCAACTAACACTACATTATACACCACAATATAATAGTTTTAGTAAAATGAGGAAACCTATAATGTTGGAACTGGTATGGTCGATGATGATTCACGCAGATCATCCATTATCTTTTTGGGGATATGCATTGAAAAATAAAAAACAAATATTAATCTGAGTACCAAATAAATTGGAAAATTGATGTCCCTTTGAGATATGGATTGGAAAGAATCCAATTTTGTCAAAAAAAACATGTATTGTGTTTCGACGAAATTGTAAGGTTTTTTGGAAAACAAACTAGAACCCAGTGGCACAATTTGTGTCTTAATTTGGTATACCAAGGGAAAAAGAGATACTACTTATACAAACCCTTAGACATGAAATTTATTGTTTCCAAAAAATATTTAATTATTTAGAGGGAGTACACACTCAAAAAATATGTTGTGAGCACGAGTGCCTTCGATGATGTTGACTGTTCAGGATACACAAGTGATGGTACATGAACAGATTCCATAGGTCCCCCTTAGAAGAAGTTGTTCTTAAAACACAATTTTTTTGTAAGAGTATAAGAGATGTAAAATAACAAAATTGATAATGTTTTCTGGTCCCCTAGGATGGTGAGTCATTATTAGTTGACAATGATGAACCTCTCTCCCACAAGGAGGTAGTTGAGGGTATAGTAGCCACAAGATATATATAAGCAATGAATTATGAAATGGATTCCATTTATCATAACCATGTTTGAGTTCTAGTATATGTTCTAGTTGATTTAAATCTGTTTGGTTGAAAATGAGTATTCAAGAAGAAATTTGACATGGAAGGTAATTTGAGTACCTATAAATAAATTTTACTGGCTATAGGGTTTTATAAGTATCAAGGAATTGACTAAGATGAAAAAATTTAACTAGTTTCCATGTGTAAATTCATCATAATAATACATTCTATAGAATCTTACCATGACTATGAGATTTGGAAGAAGAATTTCAAAACATTCTTCCTTGATGGGAACCTTCAGGAAGATATCTATAGGATAAAACCGGAAGGGTTTTTTTACTAAAGATTTTACTAAATTGATTTCCATGTTTTAGATTTCCATTTATTGATTAAATGAATCATCTAGGTCATGGAACATTTGTTTCAATGAATGAAAATAAAATTTGGTTTCATTAAGAATGAATTTGATCCATGTGTTTAGATTAGGTTTAACAGAAATGATGTTGTTATCATAGGTGAGTTTCTTAAAGACATAATACAAATTGGAAATGAAATACTACTCTTACAATATATTAAATAATGGTTATACAAGTTTTTATACCTGAAGAAGTTGGGTGAAGAAGTATATATTCTAGGGATCAATATCAATGTTGATCGATCCAAGAGGATACATGAACTATGTCAAAGTACATATATTGGAAAGATACTAATGATAGTTTTTATGTAAAACTCTATGCGGCTTTTTGTTACTGGGTCACATGCTTTACATAATTATCAGAAAATGTGTCCTTAGGAACATCATGAGAATGATTTAATGACAAAGATCACATACGCTTTTATGAAAAGATCAATCTTGTATTGCATGTTATGTACTTTACGTCATGGTTCCAATGAATTGAGCATGATGGGAAGATATCAAGAATATCATGGAGAAAAAATTGGAATACAATTAAGTATATCCTCATATATCTATGAAGAACTAAGGATATATTCTAGATGTATGGAAGAGATGAGGAGCTGGTCATCAAATGTTATGCTGATACTTTTTTCAGATAGATCAAAATGATATGTAGTCACAATCATGATATATTTTTTGTCTCAATGGATGACATCTGAGCTAGATGAGTTTAAAGTAGCTATTTGTCACCGATTATATAGAAAGATCAATGTATATATCATCTTATGATGTAGCAATGAAATCTATTTGGACTCAAAATATTGTCTAGGAGATAGATGTGGTACCTATAAGTAAAGAACCAATCACATTGTATTGTTACAATACATGATTGGGCGATCTTGAAAAAGAGCCAAGGTCACACCAAAAAAGAATAAACTCTATAAGTATCACCTCTTGATTGATTTTTATCAATGGGGTGAGGTCTTAGGTAGAAGATTACCCACAAAAGATAACTTGGTGGAAACCATGACTAAGGGAATATCTTAGATGAAGCATGAGTACCTTGTGACATCTAGAAGAATGAAGATTTTCATTAGTTGGCTCTAGTTAAAGTGGGATTCTGTTGGAGATAGTGACCATGAAAAAACTTCATTGTACCTTCTAATAAACATTTATTAATGGTTTTGAATATTAATAAACTACTTATGACATAATGATTATTATTATGTGTAACCTTATATGTGATAATGTCCTAAGAGTAATTGTCACACTAAAAGATCATAGAAGTTCCTCACTATGATTATAACCTATAAGTTCTATGAAAATATTGTTTAATATATGTTCTATATCCTGATGATAATTTTTTATGGACATATTTAATATAGGCTATCAGGGGTGGATATTAGTAAGACTCTATGGAACCTTCCTTTGGTGTATGCATGTGGTAATATCTAGTGGGATATTATGACATCGAGTCCCTCATGTAAGAAATACATAGTTCTATGTGTCATTGGATATTCCAATCTATGGGCATGTGTATTCATCCTTATACATTAATTTAATTATTAATGAGTTTTATGAGTCGCACACTTAGATGTATTGATGAAAACCTTGATGATAGACATTTGTGGTGAGGTTGGATATGTGGGATGCGTCATGATTAATATTACATTAATCAATTGTCCGTGAAAGTATTTATCCCTTATTTTCATTAATCGAAGTTAATATCTTAGTCCCTTTGATTGAAATGATATAGCCTATAAAAATCCATGTCTATGATGCACTATAGGGATTTTAAATTTCTAGAAAGACAAGGAAAGAGATATCAAGAATATAGGTTGATGGAACTAAAATGACACCACCTCTATATGAGATATTAAGATAAATATATTATATTACATGGTGAATATTCATATTAGGTGACATGTCATTATTGAAGAAACTTATTTTTCTAGGGGTTCCATTGCGTGTTGTTATACTCTATCCTAGGAATCTTGGCTGCTTTGCCTAATGCCACAGAGAAAGAGGCAAAGATGGTAAAAAAAGTGCATCTAGAATCTTCGTTAAGAATATATTATTATTTATTTTTAATATATTGAATAAATATTATTCCCATACATGGTTTAATAATTATTCATGTATACATGATCACATTTATTTTGTCAGTAGTTATTTGAGAAAATATAATGTGAGAAGAATATTTAATAAATATTTTCTTTTTATTTAAAGAATATAATATTTATTTATTTATTGGTGAATAATGTAGTGATATATATATATAAAAAATACACATTATTTAGGACCTGATAAATGTTGTGGATGAATGTTGGGATAACTTTAATGGTTCGGTGAGAAATAAATAATATTTAATATTATTTATTTAAATAATATTTAATTATAATTTGTAAGTGAAGCACATGATGAGAAACAATAAAAATATTATTATTATTAAACATGGTTTATTTCTAGTAATAAATAATTATGTAAGGAATGTGGTGAAATTATATTATTTTAACAGTAGAAAATTAAATATCCTATAATATTATTTTCGCAATAATCCTATTCATTTGACTTGGTTTTGAATAATGGATTTGGAGAATCCTCTCAAGACTAGAGAGCTCCATTTTGCAGGAGTTCTCTCTTGAAGGGTGAGAAATCCTCATCTACCAGATCAAGGAGAACACTTTGAATGTGGTTCCCTTAGCAATCAAAGGTAGACACTATTGGAAATTAGATCTATCCCAACTCTTTTATACCAACGGTTTGCAAAAACCGTTGGTATAGGTCCCGTTTCCCAACAGTTTTGCCAAACCATTGGGAAAGGCCCCCAAATTGGCTTCCTTTCCCAATGGTTTGGCCAAACCTTTGGGAAAGACCCTCAAATTGGACACTTTTCCAAACGGTTTGGACAAACCGTTGGGATAGGTCTACCTTTCCCAACGGTTTGGCCAAACCATTGGGAAAGATCCCCAAATATGCCACTTTTCCCAACGGTTTGGCCAAACCATAGGGATAGGTCTACCTTTCCCAACGGTTTGCCCAAACCGTTGGGAAAAGTGGGCCAAAAATTCAACATCCTTCACAGAATGAAAATCACAACCAAAGACTTATACCAACGGTTGTTAAAACCATTGGTATATGTACTTTCATTTTTTATCGGACCTTCATACCGATAACATTGTATAAATCAAAATTTAAAATATTTATGATAATACATATATATATTTATGTAATTATGATCACAAAAGTCATGTTAGCTTAGTGGTTGAGTCGTTCAATTATAAACGAGGGGTCCTGGGATTAAATCCCAGCGGATCTTTTATTTTTGGAATTTATATACCAACGGTTCCATTACCGTTGGTATATATTTCATATTACCTATAACAACGGTTTTTGGAAAACCGTTGGTATAGATCTATCCCAATGGCTTACTTGGCTACGGTTCTCCAAACCGTTAGTATAGGCTTTACCAACGTTTTGGAGGCCTATACCAACGGTTCCAAACCGTTGGTAAAGGTTAGTTTTCCAGTAGTGAGACGACATATATGGAAGTATTTTTCATGCTAGCACCCAAATATTCCTTCTGCGATGTCTGGAGATTCATGGAAAATGTGTGGATCACCTCTAGAGGAAATATATATATAGATTATATAGTGAAATGATAGAGCATCATTCATCGTCCTCTAATTCATCCGTAAAGAAATAATTCCTTTGAGGTAATTATTATTTAATCAAATTGATTGCAAATAAATTTTGATGATCCCACTCTTTAGTATGGGTGAAATTATTCATTTTAAATTTTTATTAACTTAATTACACAGATTAAAATGTTAATTATTGTATAGATCTAATATTGATAATCAATTGTAGAAAAATATAATTTTGGGAACCACCCATCACAATATAGTGTATGGGGACATACACTTTAGGTTATGTTAATGACTGGATTCTGACAATCATTATAGTAGTAATTTTTCAATGGAATTACAATGTTTCTATATGATATTATTTATTATAGATTAAAAGTTTTTTATTTTTTATGATCTTATTCATTCATTATTGATGGGTATTGATAAATTCATTTAGTCATGTTTGGGAAATATTATTTCTTTATTATCATAAAAAAAATGAGTTCTTACACCACGTCCTCTAAAAATGAAAGAATCCATTTTACTACATCTCATTATGTTATGATATTTGTCTTAAAATTTGGATTTTACTTATTCTTATGAAATCATCATTGATTATATATCTATTCATCACTTTATGAGTGTTTGATGAACCGTTTTTTTATGTTTTCATCCAACTATTTTTTAGAATGTGTATTACTAATGGAATTTTTATAAGATGGTATAGTATAGTTCATTGAGTATAAATGATCATAGGTTTTGTGATATAATATTCTTTTGTTTACATTCTATTAAAACAATGAACCTATCAGTATGTGGGATCTTATTTGTTTTTATTTTTTTTAAATAATTTAAACTACTTGATTGAAACAAATGTTTATATTGGTTCATGATAGTTGGTATCAGAGAAAAGGATTAGTTATGAATGTTGATTAGATAAGTATTTTTGATAATTATTGTCATATAACAATAGTAACAAACAATGACATGAGCCTATGCATATGATGATGTGTTAAGTTATTGGTAATGTCTTGAGTGTATGATTTTTCTATAAATTACATCAATGTATAGATATGAAAATCGGATATAAGATCTGAAATTGATGTTCCAAGGGGAAATATCCCAGAAAATACAAGATTGGTTACTTTCATGATCACCACCTAGTTCCTAAAAAAGAGAAAAAAATGATACATAATTTCAAACTATTAAAATATGTTTGTTGGTATATAATATTTTTATTTTTATGAACCAATATAAATGAATTATTCTTAGTTACATTGAGTTATTTGGTAATGCAGTGAATGAAAAAACAACCAAAACATCAAACAAGAATGATAAAGGTTAAATTAAAAGAATAATATAATAATATTGTAATTATAGTGTGTAATAGATTTTTAGGATGAATCTATTTCATGCTATTATTTACTTATGATGTCAATAATATATTAGTCATGATAACTCATTTTTTGTATGTGTAATGGATGAAATTGGTGGAACTGATATTACAATGTGTTTGAGGGACAATGTGATGGTTACCCCGAATGAATAACTCAATGGATGAAGTGTTTCGTTAAATAAAATCATAGTACTGATCTCTCAACTATTTCAAGATATGAAAAAATGACAAAAATAACATTGAGAGAGCGAATTAACCAAGGATGGAACAACTATATATTGATTCATTCACATGGTATCATCAAACCTCTTTTAGTGGATATTGGAATCAATTTATAATCCAAAAATTTATTAATATTTTGGAAAATATATTTTCTCCCCTCCAATTCTAGGAAAATGAGATAGTTTTTTAGTTTGTTTATCATCTGTATAGTGCATCTAACGAAGTGTGGAATATCATTATTAATACAATAAAGAAATAGAAAATAGACTCTATGGAATACGAAGAGTTTACAATAATATTATTACAATTTATTACCTTCAAACTACTCAAAAAAATTTAGATGAGTTGATTATTGGAGTGGAAAAAACATATTATTTATTCACTTGATCATATAATGAAAACTATGTGAGGATGGAAAGTTACACCACCCCTTGTTAAATATATAATATAAAAACTGAAATTATTCATTTTTCTGCAGAGTACAAAAAATTTTTTGTCTTTATAAATGATAGGATTTAAATTCTATGTGGAAATTTATCAATGTTTTTCAAAATAAGTGATGGAATCGAGGGTATCATAGTTATATAATGAATGAAGAAAGAAGTAATTAAATTGGAACCCCAATGGTAAGTCACATGGGTGGATGTAATTATAATCACATTGTTTTAAACAAATGAGAGGAAGCACTTTTTAATTTCATTAAAGGATAAGGGAAGTTATTTATGCCTAGAAATGTATCATACCAAGAATACAACTGTTAAAGTAAGGCAATGATATGGATTAACAAATTGGATGTGGAGAGTAACCAATATTTTGATCTACCAGCACTATAAAAAATTAAATTTATATATTTTAGAAACTATGTGAATATGTAAATTCCTAATTTTTCCTATTGGTACTGATGACTATAATTTTGATATGATTCCTTTAAAAGGTCAAAATATTGATGACTATATCCAAAAAAGGATATCTTGTGTGCGTGTATTGCCGTTCAAATCCCAATGCTCCAAAATGGGGACATTCCTATTTGGTTGTATGGTTAGAGAAACTTTTGCGGCCCATCATGACAAGTTTACCTAACCCGTACCGTAGAAGGAAGTGGGAACCTAAAGGCTACACCACTACTCTACAACTGTGTTTCCCGTTTAACATGGTCATATATACTAGGAAACAGGAAAGGGAAACCCTCTGTATTTTTTTGACAGAGAGGTTTCACACATCTTGAACACAATTTGTCAAACTGGGTTCTTATTCATGCAAGGCTCCACTTATAATAAATGATGGTTATTGAATGTCATAAGGTTTGGCCACAACGTCTGGACAAACAATGCATAATTTATTGTGAAGGTGAACTTCCATTTTTTCCATTAATTATTGTTTTAATAAAATTTCTTCCTCCCCTCTCCCATTTTTAGTGGGGTTTTGATCCTCCCATGATGTGTGGGGCTCATCCTTCTCTATATATGGGGTTTTGTGGAATCTCCTTCTTATGTAGTCCAAATCCTTATCCATTAAATGCTACAAAATTTCTTCAGTAAGCTTTACCTTGAAAATTGTATATTTGTTACTTCCTACCACATCTGTTATACTATTTTGGTGTAATATAATTTTCCCAATATTTTGGTTTATTAATAATTTGATTTCGTCCATTTTTTGATTGAATCATGTCTTAATAATGGATGAGTGTATTGTTACTACATTGAGTTAGGGTTCATAAGTCTTTTTATTTCTCCCACATTCAAATTGATTTTCCATTGTGCTGCTCACCGAACAATATTGATGGTTCCCCCTTATTACATAAAAATTGATGGGAATGGTTTTTCATGTATTGAGTGACCCTAGATTATTGGAAAACCCATATCTGATGTGTTCTCCTTGTCTTTTGACACCCCTCTATGTTTGCATTCTTAAATGGAATAATTTATTTGTGTCGTTACGATGTATTTCTCCTTAGGTGTGTGCATGTATCCCATTAATTAAATGTAATAAGTGGGTAGATTGATAAAAATGATAAAAATTTTATGTGGTTGTCCCTATTAGAAATACGTTACATATAACGTATCATTTGGACTTCAGGTGTAATGCCATGTATGTGGTAATTTATTTATATGTGCTTATATAATATCCTTGCTCTATGTTCTTATGTTTAATTCCAATGCTATTCCTTGTTACTTGTTTCATTGTGGTAGTTAATTCAATTACCTTAATTTTCTAGTTCGATTTATTTTTGTAGGAAATTATTCATGACATATTCTATTGATCATCTTATTCTATTCCTTGTGCAATGTTCCATTTTCCACATTTTATTTTAAATTCTTTATATCATATGTAATTGTGTTGAATTTAATTCAATGCTTGGGCATGATTTCTATCATGGTATATTCAAATGATATGAATGCAATGTGTATTGAAATGTGTTAAGGCCATGTTATTAATCTTGTATGATATATATTTTTCCGTAGTGATCCTTCCTTAGAGCGTTGAGATTAATTTTTTTAATTAAAACCATTTTCGTTGTTAAAAGGTTTTAATTGTATTATTTTATAGCATGGTATCATGAGAAGTTTCCATGATTTTTATTGACTGGGATTATATGAATTTTATTCCATGTTGTGATAAATTCTTTCTTGCTATGGGCCAAATGTGAACATGGTTCCTGAGTTAAGGATTCCATGGATGGACTCATCATGCATGGTTGGAAACTGATGACAATCCAAGAGAGATATCTTGAATTTACAGGTAAGGACTTTCTATGAGGATTAACATATAATTGTGGGTGTGGCTAGTACCCCTTGTGCAATAAAGGAAAGAACCATTTTTCATATATGGTTATTCCATTCCTCAAGTGATGCTCAGACCCCAGTGGGAGATACAAGGAACAATCTTACAGTCATCAAATCTTGAGTGATATAAGGGATGCCACATGGATTACCTTGGATAGAATCGATGAAATTTGTTTTATTAGACGTTCCATAGAAACCCTGGGGATTCAATTTAGATAATTGAGGATGGGCTTAGACTCCACAATGGTAATTGACATTTTATAATTGTTTCTTCAGATAAGATACACCTATTTACGATTATCATGATACTTCTTGTGCACATTTTATGTTTCCCGTTTTATATATTATCATTCATTTGTAATGAAAACGCAATGTGAAATATAAGATAAAGAATAATCTTGGTGTATTCTTCTTTTTCCATGGTTGATTATATTGTAATGTCTCTTGTATACATATCATGACTTGCACAGATAACACAGTTAAACTTTTGTTTTAGATTGAAGCATGTGGTATGTGGTGGGTGTAAATTTAGGAACATAGACCAAGGCTTTAGTGTTTTATTTATTTACTACTAGGATTTTATTATATATGATATAATGTGTTTTATCTATTGCATTAAATGGATTGGATAGAAACTAATGTTTCTAGCATTCTGATGTTTTTATCCCAAACTTTGATCGAGCATCATTTTGTACATAAGAATACTTTATGATCACTGGTATGAATAAATGGAATCTTTTGACTTCTGATGTTTGACCTTCTTGCTTCTTAGGATGATGATTCAGGGGTAGAGGACCAAGCCTATGATAAATATGTTGTGTAGATGTTTTAGCATTTTGATTTTTTTAGAATGAAGTATATTATTTTTTTCCACTATTTCAATTTATTCCCATTTTTGGACATGTTACATCTTCAACATCATTATTGTGTATGTTATTTATAGTCACCTTTTGACAATTATGAGTTTCTTTTTCATGGGGTTTTTATCTTTACACTACTTTATGATTATGACTATGAATCTACCATTTATTATCCATTTTTTACATACGTGAATCCATTTATCTACTAAGGAATATTATCCCCATGGACACACCTAATGTCTTTTCTACTAGTCAGAAGCCTCTGGTATTCAGGGAAGCATGATTGAGGTCTCGTAACCACTGTCTCAAACACCTATTGACTGACATAGAGGGGGTGGTGATGCAACGTGGTTTCAAATAACATTTATTACCTTTGTATTTCTATTGTTTTTAGGAATTATATTATGAAAGTGGAATTTGGAATAAAACCTATGATTGGAATTAGAGAAAACATGGATAGGGGAAACCAAAATTTCCTTGTATATAAATTATAGTTATTTGTTATGCCCTTTATTGTTGAGACGACATCAACATTGGGTGACACACCTATCATGTGATGTTATTAAAATCTATAGGGTTAATATGATGATATTAATTATTTTAACTTTATTAAATGATGGAATGTTAAATAATGCATCATATTAGGCACAATAAGCCTTAAAATGTCATGCAACATGCAATGTCATATCAAAATTCAGTTTTCATTTCTTTTTTTTGAAATGGTTGTTTTTTCCTTGATTAATATATTTTGACATTCCTTCCCATTTTTAATTTATTATAATTATAGAAGTGGTACAATCCATCATGTAGTGACACATTATGGTTTTGTTAGGTGGACACCGGTTTCAACGCATTAGGTGTATGGGACCTTATGTATTAGATTGGGGATCCACCTAATTCATCCAAACATGAATAAGGGAATTAAGCATATAATTCAATTAAGGTGAATAATGCAATTATTAAAATGATAATTTCCAAATTTTAGGACAAAATATAGGCCTTAAACATGAACATTCCATATAAATAGACTATAGGCCACGAATATTTTGATCCTTCTTTGGTATTATACTATTTTTCAAGACATGGCAGTAATTGTAGGCTATCTGTTGTATTATTCTTAGAGAAAGGACATATACTATTCCTTCTTATCACTTAATTTATATTCAATATATATATATCTCTACATATTATGAAACCTGACTATAGAGTATGATTGTATATTTTAGAGATTTTGCCTAATGGATTTGCATTCTATATACCAAGAGAGTGGCGATGAGAACACAGCTATATTGGTGGTCCATAATACATCTATTATATATTAAGTAGTTACAACTGTGAAACCTTTAGATAATCCACATTTGAGAACCAATACATAGTTTATTGAGATTTTATCATGTTTATATAGTCTAATTAGGGTTCTCCCTGGTCTTCCCCAGCTATGGAAGAGCTTACATGAGTCTTTCAGAAGAAACACCTATCACCTTCGTGTGGTACGGTGGAACTTATACAACTGATTCATTATTATAATCTATGGTATCTATCTTCAATATTATATATATACCTACATAGAGTTTCTAAAATATTTCTATATACATACTATGTGCCTCCACCATGTGTTGGTGAGACATCATTTCTCAGTACGAGCGTTCATGAGGTATAATCTTAGTAGACTTCTATAGTGTTTTATTTGACCATTTCATTCTAAATACATTGATAATGGATCGAGAAAAGGTGGCCATTCATCATTAGTTAGGATCTATAAAAGTTCATGAGTATTCTTCTCCCCCACCAAGCATCAATGTTTTTCTCCACCTCTGACAAGTAAAAAATTGATGATTTTGAGGTGCTTTGAGGTATGGATTGTGCATGATTTTCACACATATATGAATGTATTTCAGTTAATTATTATTACAGAGATAATAATATAGTCCCTGATTAAAGAATTAAATCTCAATGAATCTGGAAATTTGAGATATAGTGGTTATGTTCTGAGACACGGTGATTGTTATTCAGGTAGTGGGAAGTGATTATTTGAGGGTTCATATGATGGTGGTTCTAGCTAGGTTAACCACATGGATAGTTCTATTGTGTGTCATTAGTTTTGCAAGATAGAACAAAATAAACCTCAATGAATGAGGAACTTGTCGAATAATGAGAATATAAAATTATGGATCACCTTTAGCACTTTTGTTGTTATTTTACTATATAATTTTGTTCTATGGGATCCATACCAGCACCTCTATTATCTATATAATCTCAAAGTTTGTGTTAGGATATGAGTTGATCTTTTAATCACTGATCATGATGAGGTGGTAGTGATCATGGATGAGGAAGTGCATCAGTGTTAGTAAAGTGGATCTTCTTAGGGTTATTTGGTAGAATACCTGGTCCATAGCGAGGTCCATTTTTATGTAGTGTATCCAATGCTAGTAAAGAAGATTCCATGGACATATATGGTTAGAGGTACAGTTCTAGTGACCTCTAGTTTTGTTTCTTCCATTTTAAATTCAAGTGAATAACATTATTTTATATCTGATGTGTGTACCTAGATCCTCAGATCTGTAATAGATTATTTCAGTTGAAACTTTTCCCTAAACCCACTATTATGGGTAAGGATATAGGTAATACATAAGTTTTATGAGGTCACCATTGATATTGGTGGGTTGCGTTTCTTCTGAAGTTTCTTCATCTTGGTGATGGCCAACATAGACTTCATTCATAATATGGACTGGATCATTCCATATCATGACCATGGAGATGTCTCTCATCATTGAATTTATTTTATATCACCTGGGATACACATATTTACACATGGGATAATAAGATATCTGTAAAGGTCGATCTAGATGCAAGTAGGCTGGGTTAGGTTGTGTTACAAATCAACTATCATGTCTCTTTATGTGGGATAAATACATATATATTTAAATATTTGTTCAAGAATGCCTTATATGATTATTTATCTAACTTCGCTCATATGAGAGAGGTATATTTCGCTATAGAGATAGTTCAAGCTACAACACCAGTTTCCATTCCTCTGAATAGGATGGAATTTACAAAGCACTAGGAACTCAAAAAACTGCTTGAGTATTTTGAGGCTATGGTATTTATCAAACCCAAAACATATCCTAGGTGTTCATCAATATTTTTCATTTAGAATTCTAAATGTTCCCATAGTATTAGAATGAAGAACATTATTTGTTTCCTTATATAAATGACATCTTCGAGTAGCTCCTAGGAGTAACTATTTTCACTAGGATCAATCTTAGTTAAGGCTACCACTAGGATCATGTGATTCTATTAGATAAACCAGGTATAACACCCCATAGTAGATATGGAATTTTTGAGTACTTTTTTATTCCATTCAGTCAGATGAACACACAAATAGTCTAAATGGATACAATTAATCATTTTTTCTACACGTAACATGATTCATTTGTGGTAGTCTTCATAGATGACATCTAAGTCTACTCCTGTTCCAAAATGACCATGACACCCATATCTAGGTATTTATGACTACACTGATAAAGGACCGTATATTTGAAATTCTTAGTAAATGAAACTTTGGTTTGGTAAGGTTAACTTCTTGGGTGATATAATACCTGACACTGGTCTATCAAATGACATAGAGAAGGGGAGATTGTCATTTCCTGTAAGTATCCCAATAAAGTGTTTATATATGAATATTCGTAGGGTTAGTTGTTTATTTCATGTAGTTCATCCATGACTTCTCCAACATAAAAAAACCTCTTATATCCCTTACTAAGAATGGTGTGGGGTTCCAATAGTTTGAAGCACATGAGAGAGATTTTTATGACTTAAAAGTGAAGCTCACCTCAGCACTGACTTGGATTCTCCTCATCCTTGAAGGATTTAAGAAATGTGTTTTGATGGTTCACAGATTGATCTTGGTTTAGTTTTGATGAAGGGATATCGACTTATAGTGTATGGATCTCGCTATCTGAGATCTCGTGAGTGGAATTATCACACACCCAACATTGAGTATGTAGTCATCATTCATGATATTTACTGTTGGAGACACAATCTATTAGGATATTGATTAATTATTTATAAATAATGAAAAAAATAAAATATATCTCCACTCAATGGGACCAGAATTTGAAGCATCATTGATGACTATAATACCTACAGTACTTCACTTTTGATCTTACTTACAACCCTATTAATGGTAATGTTGTGGATGATGTATTTTGTAGTAATATATAGATTCAAGACATCTATGTGTCTAGTAGTGAGTGGAAGATGATGGAAATGTTCTATGAAATGCATATTGAGGGTCAGAAGTAGCACTGGAAACAAGTCATTATAGCTCTACCAGTGACATATTATATTCATGAATGGGATTTTTTGGGGAATTTATTGAATTTTTAAGGCCTTGATCTGAGAGATATTTTAACAGGACAACACTAAATTCTTGCATGGGTTGTTGATGTTAGTAATTCCCTACTCTGTCATGGTCATGCATGAGTTTCTTTTGATATACATGAACAGATGATGATGGAATTTCATTCCTCTATTTGGGCACATAGCCCTAGTCTTACAATGATGAATTGGGATAAGCATCATCTGTACTAGAATCTATATATGAAGAAGAAGAAAACTTGTTTCAACACTATGTCCTCCACCATTCAGTTTGTGAGGGAAGATCCCCAGAGAGCTGCCAGACATCTATATCGTCTATACATTACTATGTGGAAATGGAATGATGTCACAATGGACATTGGTATGGGTATTCCAAGATATTGTCAATGTAAAGATGAAATATGGATTATCATCGATAGATTGAAAAAATTCACACACTTTATGTTGATTGGGGGGACATTTTATATTGATGATTTAGACATTATTTACACTAGTAATATAGTGAGACTCTATAGTGTATCACAATCTATCATTTCATACCATGATTTGTAGGTCACATCTCATTTATGGAAAGGGTTGAAAAAGGATCCTAGTATATTTTTTCTCTTGAGTACTTCAAATCATCCTCATACAAATGGTTAGTATGAGTAGATGATTTGGGCATTATAGGATACTATTTAAGATTGTATCCTTGATTATCTTGGATTGTGAAAAATAATATTTCCCTGGTGTATTTTTTGTATAATAACATATTTTTGGAAAAAAAATTCAGATGGCTTCATATGTGGAATATTATGGTAGACTTTGCAGTTCACCACTATGATGGACTAAGGACGATGAAGTATCTCTACTAGTTCCTCATCTCATTTAAGAGAATCTAGTGTAGGTATAATTTATTCATGATAATATGGTTATACCTTAGTCTAGGAGGAATTCTAATACCGATTTTCATCATAGAGCTATGGAGTTTGAGGTGGGATATTTGGTCTTTCTTTTTATATCACCTTGATTGGGTTAGATATAAATTAAAAGATAGGGAAAGTTACTTACAAGATAAGTTATTCCTTTTGGAATAGTAAATTGAGTTTTTATGGAATCCTATTAGTTTTTGTTACCTTAGTGGTATCATTCCATGCATGATATCTTTCTCGTATCACATCCTAAATAGTATCATCCAGACCTATCTCATTCATTTAATTGTGAGGATATTGGGTAAGAGGTGGATGCATGCATTGAGGATAATACTATTTGAAATTCTATCTATGGTACATCAGTTCCTTAGGTCCAGGTTTTGTGGCAGCACAAATGTGTGTTGGATGAGACATTACAATGGGAGATCGATGTAAGTCTGCAGTGGCTGAAAAACTTCCCAAATTTAGTTGTTCCATCCTAATAAGGGATACTTGGGGAAGTTTTATTTTAATGAAGTTAGGTTTTAACATAAATTATATTCAAAAATGTACGGACCATTAAATTTTTGGTTCAAATTCCTTAAATAAATACTAATATTGATGCAAAATCAAAAAATTGAGGTCTAGAGTGAATATAGGAATCATACTATGCTTAGAGATTTGAAATGGGAGGAAGTAAACTAGGAATAATGGTTATAGAAAAATGTGCCATACTGCCTGCAAGGTTTCCATAAATCATGTGTTAGATAGAAATGGAAACCTAGGGGTTGCATAGTTAGTCTGAAACCGTGTGACCCAGAGAAAACATCCAAGTCACCTTATACAATTTTTGAATATTGGGGAATATCATAGTTATCTCAGGGTTAGTCAAACTATGTGCCTAATAATATGTGGTTCCCCCATATAGTAGTGGATGTCATGAGATAAGCGCACAGTTTTCCCAAACCATGTGGCCAAATAGTGCACAGTCTATTAAGAGCCTAAAACACCCTTATTCCTATAATAATGGTTTTGACACTATTCTTCCACCAATCATCCTTTTGCAATGGGGATTGGGTCATCTCATATTGTTTGGTGTGCCTCGTCCTCCATCTATGGGGTTTTTGGGAATCTACATTGCCCTTAGATTAAATCCTTCTCGGTTAGAATATATGGAAACCCTTGGTAAGATCATCCCTTTATCAATCCATTATTTATAGGTTCCACCATTATCATTTTCTCTCTTTTGGTGGGATGACCTATTTTCCTATTTTTGAGGGTTTGTTAAATTCCTTTATTTCTCACATTTTAGGATGAATAAAGTTTTGATAATAGACAAGTGGAACACTAATACATCTAGGTAGGTTTCCTACTCATTTTCCTTTTGTTTTGGTACATTTAAATTGATATTTCATTGTTATGGTCACCAGACCCATCCAACATTTCCTTATTGATAAATAATAAAATGATTAGATTGATTTTACATAAATTTAGTGACCATAGCTTACTATAAAACCCATCCACAAGGTTTTCACCCTCTTTTGGCCACCCCTTTGAGTGTTCCATCCTAAATGGACTAATTTTACGATGTTCTTATGATGTGTTCAACCTTTGGTGTGTATATGATTCCCTTAAATTAAATTAATTTTGATATTTTATTAATTAAGTTGGTTAAAGAGACAATAGGTACACTATATTATCAATTCCTTGATTATATCTTATTGTTTGGACTTCACGTATACCACATTGATCATGATAATATATTTCTAGGTGTATATTTGGTTTCCTTGTGTTATGGGATTATGTTTACATCCAATGATGTGAATTGTGACTTAAATTATTTTTTTTTCATAATACCTTATATTTAAATTACGTATGCAAGTTGTCGAGTTCCTATTATTAATTCCATAAGTTATTTCTCACATTGTTCTATTCCAATTCCCTTATTCAATATTCCACATTTTATTCCTAATGTGTTATGATAAAAGTAAATGTCTTGAATTTAATTCCCTTAATGGTAATGCCTCATAGCTTGGATTATTGAAGCATCATGGAATACATGATTTTATAAATGTATGAAGGTCGTGTGCTTAATCTTGTATTATTTTGATTATGGCCTAGTGACCTTGCCTTGGATCCTTGATATTATATTTTTTTCATAATGAATTATTTTTGGTAAAATGGGTTGATTATTTAAGGATTTCATATAAGGAATCATCATTCTTGGTTGGAAACTCTTGATACACCTAGAGTAAAAATTTGTCTTTATAGGAACAAGAATGATTAGAAAATTTACCTAAACACTTGAGTGAGGCCAGTTACCTAGGGGAGAAACTATGGATGAAACCATTTGGCCTGATGGATTTTCCATTCCTTATGTGATACTCGATACCATGTGTGAGACACATATAATATAATTAGAGTCACCTTGACTTAAGCGATACAAGGGAAATCATATGGGGTTCCTTGGATAGAAAGAATGACATTTGTCAATTTGGATGTTTTGTAGAGACCCTTTGGATTCTATTTTGATCCCTTTGGACGGGCAAAGAATACACAATGAGAATTGATGGTTTGATTTATTTTTTCTCACATGATATTCACCCATTTACATTAATCTATATCATTCATATGGAAAAGTAATGTTTCTCTTTCAGTCTATAATCAAATGACTATAGTAAAAATACAATTATATTTCCAAGATAAATCAAGTGATTTGGGTATTATTATTTTTAATTCATTTATTATTTTGTAATGTACCTTATATATATATCATGACTTTCACAAGTACCTCATTCATACATTCATTGTAGGATGAATTATGTGGTATGGGACATGTCTCAATTTAGAATGCCAGACCAAGGATTCCATATTTTATTTATTTACTTATCTACTTTTCTTATATATGGAACATTATCTTTTATCTATAGCAAGAAATGTAATGGACTAGTCACTGTGGGTTCCATCATACTCATATTTAAATCTCACAACCTGCTCGAGCATCGTTTGATATCAGAGTTGACTTTATGATCACTGGTATGGATAAAGAGAAGATTGTAGCTTTTTTTGATTGATATTATTTCTTCATTGGATGGAGATTTGGGGGTGGAGGAGAAGGCATATTATTGAGAATTTTTGTAGTAGTTCTTTTCCTTTTTTATTTTATGATATATTTATGTATTGTAATTTTATCCTCTATTCCTCTATAATCTCATTTTGTATTATGATATGACATCATTATCATCACTATTCTATTTGTTATATATATTTTTCTTCTACACATTGCCAATCTATTTTGAATTGATAATTTCCATATCTATATACATATATATAATTTGGATTTTTCTTACACTATTTATTATCCTTTTTACGACTGTGAAACACTTTCCCAATGAGATCATAATATCCACATTGACACACCCTAGGATATCACCTCTAGTCAGTACCCTCTTGCATCCATGGAGGCATGGTTAGGGTCTGGTTTCTATCATCTTGGCTAACATGATGAGTGGCACTCAGAGTGATATTCCATAGATTATTTACAACGAATATCAGGAAAAAGATTAAAATATTCATAATAATCAGCCAAAAACAAGGGATGAATGAAGGGAATTCATGATAACAATCAATGTTATATTTTAGTGAACACATTATTTCATAAAAAATATCAAAAAATCATAAGAATATTCAATTAATTTTAGAAATTTATTAAAAAATACTACAATATCTTACTAACTATTGAGACTAGGTATATAATCTTAATCTTTTGCAACAGACCTTCAATATATCCATAATGATATTCCCCTTTTATAATCATCATAAACATAAACTACTTAAAACCATTCCTTTTAACATGGGGAATGAAATCATAATAATGGTTGGGATCATATTTTCACTAAGGGTGGTCATTTGAAACAAACTATCATAACTTGAGAATAAGGGTTTGATAACATGATAATAATACACAAAAAAATATTACATAAAAAATATTAAAATATTGTGTCATTAAATAATGATTGTATTTTACGAAGACATTAATAATAATAAAATTAAAGAACATGACCCATGAGATAATAAAATTAACATAATACATGGAAATTATTCGTACACGTAAGAATTAAAAACATATTTGAAGGATAAACATGAAGACATTCATAACATCATAAATTTTGGATAACAACCAATATTACTTCTTCAAGAGTGGGATAAACACATATGTACCATATTTTAGGGAAAAATATAACCTCATGTGCACCCTCTATGTTTATTGAACATAAATCATTTCCCAATGCACTAGAAGAAGATATATGTTCCACCAATAATTGGTTATAAAGTAACTAACATCTATAGTTATAACATAAACACCATCACATATTGAAAACTAAAAATAAGTGAGAAAAAATATGGAAATGACATTCCATATATCAGATCCCATGAAAAGAAATGGGATTCATAAATGACACATCATATCAGAACCAATGGAATGAAATCGGATTAATAATATATTTCATCCGTGCATAACTGATTGAAAATTAATAGCCTAAAAACATCACTACTTCATAATCATAAAAAATAAATTGAAATAATAATAATGGTATCTTTAGATCATTTCCACAATGAATCATATGTAACATAAAATGGTTTCATTTTATATGGGAAATGATTTTGAAATATCACATGGAACATTTCTTGAGTAAAATAGCCTTTCAATATTGAAAAAAACTATTAAAACCATAAATAATTTTTAAATTCATTATCTTTGAAACCAATTTTTGAAACATATATCATATTATGTATTTCTTGTTCGAAACCTATTTTGTAAAAAAATGATTACTGATGGCCTAACTACTAATCAAAAGTTCTTAATAATGTTTATTTAGTTGATAATTGTATCAAGGACTGAAGAGTTTGAAAAAAATTTATATCATGATATGTATGTTCTATTTTTGATGATGAACCACATCAAGTAGAATATTAGAAGATATATTCTTAGGTTTATTAATTTCTCCACAATGAAGAATATAGAATTTTTTTGATACTTATGGAATAATTAATTATCATTTTATATTTACACTAGGAAATGTAAGAGACCCCAAAATAGGACCAATATATCATAACAGTATTGTGTTATTTACTAGAACTGTGAAGAAGCTAGGATATTTCTTTAGTAGCTCTTACAATAATATATTACCAATCAGTATAGTGGAACAAGATAGGATGATGGAAACTACTAAATGAGTGGAAAGAATGATTCCACCAGTTGGATCTATTAGACCCAGACTGTATGATGTTGCAGAATCAAGACAAGAATCAGGTAATTCTTGAGAATAATAATTTCTATAAACATTGGTGAAACTGTTAATGTAACTGGAGAATTAAATGGAACAATATATAAAGCATAAAGGGATAAAAATGTTTAGAATGATTATCGGGGGAAGGTGAATAGAGGGAAGCTTTCCCTATTTCATGTAAATCCACCCTGCCAATAATTTGTTAGTTGTTACAAATTCAATGTATGTTGAACTGCCTTCTTTCAGAGAAAGAACAGTTGTTCATGGAATGGATTTTTCTTAGAGAGAACAAGGTTTATCTATCATAGAGTTAGGAAAACCTCGAAGAACTATTTCTAAAGAGTATTCAAAATCAAATGTTGAATCCTATGTTTGAATGTATAATCTTTTAGGTGAGTTGTAATTTTCTTTTATGATAAGAGTTAGAAGCTAAGAATATTAATGTAGAAAACTATAAAATATCAATAGTAACTAAAGCTAAATTTGAGGCTCTTTTTTGAAATTTAAGGGATGTTTAAAAACTATTGTCTCAGTGGGTGACCTTCATGATTTTATCGTAATTTTTTATAATGATTTTAAAACATAAAATGAATAATCTATTAAAAAGTAGTATTTTGTTGAGTTAATGTAGATAATAGGGATAAAAGTGAAATATGTTATAGAAATTTAATATTCTTCATCTAATAAATAGAAACCTCTAGAATTGATAACAATATTTGAAGCTATTACTTCTATTTTTTATGATATCAATGATAGGATTCTATCTCTACAATGAGAAAGCACTCCTTTTAATAATCTTTCATAATTAGAGACAATTTATAATTCAAATGACCTATAATGATTATTAGCTCTGGTAATTTATTCATCATGTCAAAGATAAGATGAATATTTTCATTTAATATGAAAATTCATTTTATAAATTTTCAATGCAAATTTGTTTGATAGATTGAGGGTTAATCATGATTGTAAGAAGATTCAATAGTACTACAAATGTTTTTTCAACAATCATATTCAGATATTATTTTGATGCTGAATTATATTAATGGATATGTGCAATCCATTACTCATCCTATATTATCATATTATAGTGAATAAGAATAATAACAATAAAAATTAACATATAAAAAAAACATTTGACTTAGTATTAAATATACTCTACCTTTTCCTTATCTCTCTTAGTTTTATTTATATTTATTTTTTTATTTTTTATCACTATTCTTTAACCACCAATCCAAAATTTAGTTATGTCTTAATAATTTCAATAACTCATAACTTACTATTTAGTGAAATATTAACTATGGTTTTAACCTTTTTAGTGTCAACATTATTCATGATATCAAAAAACAAGGTTCAAAATTTGGAAAACACATAAATTTTTAATTAAAAAGTATATATTTATTTAATCAAAATAATACTATGAAATAAAAATAATTTTTTTAAAAAAAATTAATGAGATAATTAAAAAATGTATACAAATCATATAAATTTTGTTAATTAATTAATGTGATCTTTTATTATTCCAAAGGGATTATTTATTGTGAAATTAGTTTCATTAAAATACTCTAAAATATATATTAATTTTGATAATCACTAATAAAAAAGGTTTTTTTATAACAAAGGTTCTTTAAATATTTTCCAGAATTTATATCATTTCAAATTATATCTTTTTGATTGAATAAAACGATAGGGGATGTGTTTGAATAACACTAATAATTCCTTGCATTAAATAATTTGACCCATGGTTGATCAACCCTACATTTGAATAAAGCATGTTAAATTTTATTCCAATGGTGATGTTAGGAGTCACTATTCATTCCCTTCACTGGAAGGATGAATGTATAGATTCCCAACCCAACGATATGAAATGGATCCCTAATCTATGAAAAAGAACCCTATTATATGAAAATGGAGCCCTCCACTATGAAAAGTAACCCTACACTACGGAATTGAATGCTATATTGGTTTATTTAATATCGTTAATCATAATATATGATTTTTATCTGATATTTAAGAAAAACATATTGATAGAATTAACGATCAATTGAATCCTTTCTTATTATTATTTTAATGAATCGTTATGATTGATCCAAATTTCAGAATTTTTTGGAATGAATCATTCATATTTCTAAGGGATGATACGTCTATTTTGATTGATTTATTTGGAATATTTGGGATCAGTTAGGTGATAATATGGGATCTAGAATGTCGGGGAATGATATATTCTCTATAAATATTCTATTTCAATTTGTTGTGAAATATATTTAGGATTGTATAATTGTGAATATATTTTGAATAAATTTCTATTGAAAATAACGATCGACTCAGAAAGAGTGTACACTTTGGAGATATTCATTTTCAACCTCGTATTACTGTGAAACTATTTCATGCTTATTGCTACCAGTATTGATGATCATTTGCAATAAAGTTCTTTTCCAGTAAATTCATACATAAAAGATTTTTATATTTATTTAATGATATATATATTATAATTTTTACTATCGGGACTATGAGGTTTACCCTATTACCTCAACAAATCAAATTCATTTGATTTAATAGAGTTTCAACTACTCTGACTTAGTTATGGAAGAGTATCAGCTTCGGGAACAATGATGTGTACATTTTGGTTACCTTTGAAAGAACTATATGGCCTTATAATTCATTTTTGTAAAGGATTCAATTTCATATACTGAGTTGTGGATCTGTAGGATTTATGATATAGTGATCTTTCTAATGAAAATCCCCAAGCTCATAGAGAGAGAATCGGTGGAGTGGACAATGGGATATTTGTGCACCAATACACTATAACAATTTTTCTGCTCTTATTATCTATTTATACACTAATTAATTACATACCTTTTAAAAAATCATATCTGAATCAATCATAACGAAATGGAAAAATCCAGAATTAGTCCAGATTTTAAAAAATATGCAATTCAGCCCCTTCCTGTGTATGTTCATATTATTATAAACCAACCGTTTTTATCACAAAATGTCTTATTGATAAAGCTATAGTAATATTAAAATAATAATTTCTATTAAATAAATTTGGAAATAGATTATCCAAAGAAATTTATGATTATGATTGTAGAACGATATTTTAATGGTGAAAATTATCGATGTTGGATATCTCGAATGATCAAATATTTGATAAATATTAGTTTCAATGTTTACTTGAAGATCAGGACTCCTTTTGTGATTCCTGATAAACTAGAGACATGGGATTCCATAATAGAATCTTAATATGAAGTAAACATAAAGGAAATGAATTAAATCATATAGGGAATTAGACCTGATGAATTCAATTGAGTTTCACAATGTCCTTCTACTAATTAAATGTTGAATATAATCATCTTTGCTTATGAAAGAACATACAATTTTAGAAAAATGATGAACTCAAGTACAAAACACATTTTGACACTTTTAGAATGTTCTATTGTTACATTATCACTCAAATGAATAGAAGAATAAAAAATGATAACAATATTAATTTCTTTGGTGATTGAATTTCTCTTTCAAATCATTCACTTAAATCACTTAGGGTACTTCATACAAAATGGAATGGAATATATGTAGAAATTCATCTATAAAAATCCGGAATGTATTTTACAATGAATATGTTATTTGAATAATTTATGATTAATTAATATTTTGTGAAATATGATTTTGATGATTAGATGATAATATTAAAATGTGAAAATTCTACCTTCAATGTGACATCTCATAAGAATGAAATAAAATCCAAACAGGAATTCCAATGAAAAAATTAAGATTCATCAAAATCATCAATATAACTTGCTTAGTTATCAAGAATCTTTATCAAATTATAAAAGAAGAAAAGATGCTTCAATGAATCAACCAATAAGGATAAAAAGGGACCAAGGAAAGAAAGATTTTATGAATGAAAAAATGTTGCATCACATAAAAACTGGTTTCCACTAATTTAAAGAAGATAGACGGGGGACATAAAAGATATATGAGATGAATTTTGATTATGATAAAAAATAAAAAAAAATCTATTAAATATAGGTGGTTTTCTATCCAGAGACTTCATGTAAAGACCCGGAAATTTCAAGGAATTTTTTTCATTATTTCTTTGGAAATTTACAAGTACGTAGTTTCTGACGACACTTGATTCCGAGGCCCGGTGTGCCTGGAATAATTTTCTGATGTTTTGTTAAGCTTAATTTAACGCGCAGAAGATGTTTTTCTGAAAAAGTAAAATAAATCTTAGACGGTTACTTGGATCAGAAATCTGAGTGCAACGTTGTGCTCAGGATGGTGGTTCTACCCTAGGCGCGACTTAAGTTTAGTCGGTGTGGGCCTCCGGTGAGAAATTCCTAAAATGGTATAACCAAAAATAAAATAATTAAATAAATTATATTATGTTTAAAATGATTATAACTCAAAAACAGTAGCTTGGATTATAAATCCGAGACCACTGATGAACTCGTGAGGGAATGGTTTATTTAAGAAGATACTAACATTGGCTGGTGCGGGCCACCAGAAAAAGTTAGTTTTTGGCCGTAAATAAAATATTTAAATGACAATTATTTTATTGTAAAATTCATAAATTTTAAACGGTAACCCGGATTGAAAATTTGAGAGTACTGTTTGGTTCTTTGGGGCGTGATTTACTTAGGCAGATCCTAACCTCAACCGGTGCGGGTCGAGGGTGACTGATAATAATTTTCCGAACATTCTTTTCGGGTACGTTCAGTAAACGTACGTTTTGAATTTTATAACATTTTAACCAGTTCTAATAATTGAAATATGAGGACACCGATGAACTGACAGCACCGGTATTCACATAAGGAGACCTTTACCACTGTTGCATTTTATGCGGGCTAAATGTTAATTTTTGGGGATTTGTAAGAAAAATAATTAAAATGGTTTTGCACCATTTTATTTATTTTGGTGGTTATGTCCTCTAAGAGGAAGTTAGGGGTGGCGCCCACACCCCACATAACCTCCCATGAGAGGATATTTTTGCGGTGGGGCCCACTCAAGGCCTAACCCTCCACCTCCCTTAAACTCTCCATTAACACTCCCTTGCATTTAAATTTCCCAACTCCCCCCTAATTAAGAGACCTCTTCACATTCTCCACTCCCATTAATTATGCCAACACCCTATTTAATTAAAGTGGTTTGAATTTTGAATTACATGGGTTAATAAAATAATAGCCATAGTCTATTATTTTAGTTTGGGACTTTCCTTGTGTTAAGATGAGTTGGGAGAGAGCTCTTGAAAAGGAGAGAAAAGTGTTCCTCTCTTCAACGAAGAATGGATTTCTACCTTGACGAAGAACACTCTTCGATTCTAAGAACGTGAAGTCACCAACGTCGATTCCTCCTTGGATGCACCCTGACGTCCACAGAATCGACGATCGATCACCGCGATGCACGACGTGTTATGACAATTATAGAGGTAGGGGAATATTTTTTGTTTCACATTTAAGTGGTTTTATCTCTCGAGCATGAGCGTTTATTTATATTATGTTTGTATAATTTTTTCTTGAATAAATTATACCCTTGTTGTAGTTGAAATAAATTGTTTGATTATTGACAATTGATAACGCATAACGCGCAGAGCGCGGGCCTAATAAACACTGCCCGACGACCCTCCGCTGGTTGCTCGTTTGTGTGCGGAGTCAGGGCTGCCAATGTGAGGGCGAGGCCGGGAGAACAACACGAGCATGACATCGCAGGTAGGCGGCCGGTACGGCGGTCCAGCGATATGATCGAGCGGACATCAGGCACAGTTGTCCGGAGGCGGCGGGTGCACAAGACCCTTAGCAGGTTGGGTTTCATCCATGGCTGAATATATGGGTTGAGGATGTAACATCCCATGTAAGTAATGAATAATAGATATTTTTATATATGTCTATTAATGAACTAGATAGTGTTTTAGAGGCTTAAAATGAAAATAAATCCAATCTTAAGCATGTAATACAATAATATTTTTAAAAGATTGTTTTACTGCCTTTTGATGGAAACCCTTTTTAAATTAAACTTTTGACAATTTTATAATCTATATTTGTCAAAATAAACTTATTCTTTATGATTGGGACATCAAAATTTACTTTGTGTGAATTTTTGGTATTTTTCTGACAATGTTCATTTTTTAATGAATGGTGAAAAATACGGCATTTTACATCAAAACTGCTTTTTAATCTAATTTATTTATATGATTAGATTATATTTTGAATTGGTTTTGAATTGAAATTAGAATATATTTTTACCTTTTAATCCAATGGTGGTCATTGTGATCAATTTCACTTTGAAATTGGACTTAAACTGGTGTCAATCTTTTGATACTTATTGTTTCATAAAAACACGCTATTTGTCATGACAGCGGGAATTAATTATTAAATTAATTATTGTAACTTATATGATTTTAATTTTGTAAAATAGACATCATTTTTTAATTCGGAATATCAAATACAGCTTAGGGTGAATTTTTTGGTAATTTTCTGAAAAACTTCAATTTTTGATGAATAGTGAAACCACTAAGTGGTAGTTAAAGAAACTGATTTTTCGTTTAAATGAAACTTTGCCACTTTTGTGTTTTGAATTTCAAAAATCCAACATACATGGTTTTCATTATGAAGTAAAATGTGGTTCAATGAGATTAAAAAAAATTTCTAGTGAATAATAACTTTTATGTTTTTAATCGCGATTAGAGGTAATTAGTGTAGTTTATGGTAAGAATAATGTTTTAATAAAATGAAATGACCTAGAAACATGTCATAACCTTATTAAATCTGTCATGGCCGACCAAGAAAAGAAAAGGGTCAACTTGGGGACCCCATGGAGCCACTTTGGTTGGGAAATGACATAAATAACTTTTTATTAAATGTTAAAGTAAAAATGACACAAACATGAGATGTTTTACTAAATCAATTTTTACATGGGGTTATACAAGTCAGATTTTTGACTATAAATATTAATTGGAAATATAAAAAGATTTAATAAATCATGATATTTTTTTATAATTTTTATACATTAAATAAATTAAATTATTTATGACATCATGATGATGCAGCGATTACCTCATTAATAAAGGATTTAAATAAAATGGAAAGATAATGTAAAATATATAACCTACACATGTCAAAAACCTATTGGATGGGGGTATTTATAACCCTTATAACCTTATCCTCGAATTATATCAATGTGGGACGATTTAAATCCAAAACTCATTTTCAAATAAAGTAATATTTCTTTACTTTCCAAGAGTGCACCTCCTCTCCTCTTATAAAAGGCCCCCACCTCTACCTCCTTACCCACACTACCAAATCCTTTGGATCGGCCAACCTCTGCCCATTTTGTCTCTCCACATCCCTCTCTTACTCCTTGAAGCCTCACTTTGGGCATAAGTCTTCCCAAGGAAGCCATTGAGCTCAATCCAAAGGGAGTTACCAGATATTAAGGTAATGTCTTCACTTGAGTCCTTTTGTTTTATTTTGCTTCTCCAACCCCATAAACACTTTTTATTTATTTCTTTTGTAACAACTCCAGTATCTTCCATATACTAGGATGTTGTTATAAGAAATATTCAAGCAACAGTTACACATACCTACATCTAATGGTTAAAGAACATACTGTTTCCGTGGATGGTGAATTTATGCCTCCCGAAACGATGATTGTTCAACATTCCTTTAACACCATCAAAGGTTTCCATTAAGATGACACTATATTTATATATGATATATAATATGTTTATCTTTTCCTTAAGCTTTTGTATTCTTCATTTTGGGCATACCTTTATGGTTTCCATTATGGGTAAACGGGATATCTTCATTTAAGGAAGTGAAAACTACCGCCCCCTCAAAGTGATTGGATTAGTTAAATACCATATTTGGGATGTATAAAGGATGAAAATATGATATTATATATGATATTATACTTAAATTATAATATACCTCTATATCATTATGATTCCATTCTATAAAATACAAAATTGAAATGAAAGTAGGGTGCATGCGTACGTACGGCTTACCGTCTCCATGAACGGTGCATTTCATTTCTTACCTCTAAATGATTATGTAATATTATAAATGCACGTATATACTAGATATATATTATATATATATACATCATGATTATAATTCTGGATATAATGGATACATGAACAACTTGTAATTATAAAGGGTTTATTTTGACTCAAGTACCAATGATCGTTAAAACGACCGTTATTAACTTAAATAAATAAATAGTGTTCATGACATGGAAATAAGTGATATAAAAGAAATAATTAACTTGAAAGTGGTTCTTAAGAAAGTATAAATTAACTCAAGTTTATTATTCAGGACATTAAAGAACGATCGAGTCAAGTTGGACCCGAGGTATGGTACTTCATCTCAATCTCCTTTCATTGAAGAATATTTTATTTTATACACAAATTTCTTTTATATGGTGTATAAACCCAATTGAATTTTACGTTTATCCAAAAGGAATATTTTTTATATGAAGCGTTTTACAAAATGACAAAAGGGAATGTTTTGTCGTACGTATGCGGCGACAACGACTTCTCTGCCACCGTGACGATTATTTGAGTTTCGGCTTCCTCTACAAGCCGTACCTTCTTTTTAAAAGAAAAATAAATACCATGTTTTACTTTTCTTTTTTGGTATTGAAAATGGTTCTCATAATGTTTTTATATCAATGTGTTGTATTGATATCTTGTGATTGAAAGGTGGAAATGTTATGTTTCCTTTATACATGTTTTATGTGATACGATTATGTTGAGGTTCTTGGGCATTATTATGAAGACGGGTGGTTCCGCGATAAACTAAGGGCGGGTGAGCCCGATATAGCTCTCCATTGCATTGGGTAAAGCGAAGGAGTGAAATGATAAGGTTTCTCCGAAGAGATTTAGGGAATATACTGTGATGGGTATTCCAAACGTAACCAAGAGGGTTACTCCCTACGTAAGAATGTAATGAATGCCTCAAGTTACCTTTATGTCTTATGATTTCTATGATTTATTCATGATTTGATGAGGTATGTTAAAGTGTTTATGTTTTATGGGTAAAGTATGATTTCATTCTTATGTATATATGTACCCTTGTTTCCTTTCCATATTTTTATAACCCATACTGAGATTTTTATGCTCATCCCAAGTGTTTTTGGAAGGTTTTTCACAGGTAAAGGTAATGGTACATGATATGATGATAGTGTCAAGGAAGATTCAAGAATGAATCCATGTTTTATTTCAAATGTGTTTCCGTTGATGAGAAAAATGAATACTATTTTTATGTAACCACTTTGTTTATATGTGTAATTTAATGTAGGTTTTATGTTCTAATTATCTAAAACTCTAAACCCGAAAAGATCCTCAATGTGTAATCTTGTAATAACTCAAGATTAATTAAGGTTTAAGGCTGTGGCCTTATAGTTGGTATCAAAGGTCGGTTTAGTCAACTTTAGGAGTTAGAAAATTGTTAAATCATAAGTTAATTTATGGTATGAATAAAATGATATAGCATTTAAAGATTACCATGTTGCTTCGCCGAAGATATTTCTGTGTTCAGAATGGTTTTCCGCAGAGGAAACAAAGCAGCTTTATTGGGATGACATCAGGAGGAAGACAACCTTTCAAATCAGTATCCTGAGATGATCAAAATCAGAACTAAAGAGTTTATTGCAGTGATGGCTCAGTTGACTCAGGTGAAAAATGTTGGTTGTTTTCATTGGTTATATTTTGGTGTTTTCAAATAGTAAAGAGGATCATAAAAGTCATTTAAGGTTTATCTTGAAAACCTTAAAAGAAAAGAAACTATATGGAAAATTCAGCAAGTGTGAGTTTTGGTTACATCAAATTTCTTTCCTTGGTCACATTGTTTCAAAAGATGGCATAACTATTGATCCTGCTAAAACAAAAGTTTTTGAAGAATGGCCAAGACCTACAAATGTAACCAAGATCCTTAGTTTTCTTGGTTTGGCAGGTTACAACCAAATGATTGTTGAAAATTTTTCACGGTTATCTAGTCAAATGACTAAGCTAACTCGTAAGGGTGTTATGTTCATCTGGACAAAATAATGTGATGATTGTTTTCAGGATTTGAAGAGAATATTGGTGAATGATCCAATTTTGGCACTTCCTTCGAGGAATGGTGAGTTTTTTATATACAGTGATGCTTCGTTGAAGAGACTTGGTTGTGTCCTTATGCAGAATGATCAGGTAATTTCTTATGCTTCACGTCAGTTGAAAACTCGTGAGGTAAATTACCCTACACTTGATTTGGAATTAGCTGTTGTTGTTTTTGCTTTAAAAATTATGAGGCATCATTTGTATGGAGTAAAGTGTGAAATATATACTGATCAAAAAAATTTAAAGTATACATTCACTCAGAAAGAATTGAACATGAGACAGAGGGGATGGATATAATTAATCAAGGATTATGATTGTACAATTCATTATCATCCGGGAAAAGCCAATAAAGTGGTTGATGCTTTGAGTCGAAAAAGTAATGCTTCATTAACCATGCTATGTTTGGAATGAGATCCCTTGGTTTTTGATTTGATGAACTTTCACATAGAAGTTGTTGGTGCAGGATTTCATTCTATTTTGTCTCAGGTATTAGTGAGATCCTCTATATCAGACAGAATCAAGCAAGCACAGAAGCAAGATAGTGAGTTGCAAAAAAAGGTAGAGTTGGTTCAGAAAGGTAAGTTTCCTGAATTAAACATTGATTGTGATTGTGTTTTGAGATTTGGGAAGATATTTTATGTGCCTTGTGATTCACAATTGAAGTGAGAGTTGTTATGTGAAGCTCATAGTTCTCCGTTTTCAGTTCATCCAGGCAGTACTAAGATTTACAGAGATCTGTGGGAGTATTACTGGTGGGATAGAATGAAAAGAGATATTGCTGATTGTACAGTAAAGTGATTGACTTGTCAGCAGGTTCAAGCAGAGCGGCAGTTACCGAAAGGGATGATTCAGCCATTACCAGTGCCAGAGTGGAAATGGGAGAATATATCTGTGGACTTTGTTGTGGGATTACCAAAGACATCTCGAGGTAATAATGCAATCTGGCTTATTGTTGATCGCTTGACCAAATCTGCTCATTTCCATGCTATACGAGATACTTTCACTCTTGATCAACTTTCCCATTTGTATCTTAAAGAGGTAGTAAGGTTACATGGAGTTCCTCTCTCCATTGTATCTGATCATGATCCCAGGTTCACTTCTAACATTTGGAAAGGCCTTCAGAAGTCGTTGGGTACTGAATTAAATTTTAGTACAACTTTTCATCCTCAATCAGATGGGTAATCAGAATGAACAATTCAGACTTTGTAGGATATGCTACGTGATTGTTCGATGTATTATCAGGGAAGTTGGGACCAACATCTTCCTTTGGTTGAATTTTCATATAATAACAGTTTTCATTCCGGTATACAGATGGCACCATTTGAGGCGTTATATGGGAAGCAGTGCCGAACTCCAGCTTTCTAGGATGAAGTGGGTGAAAGGATGTTGATGGGACCAGATTTGGTAGAAGAGATGGTAGAAAAAGTTCAGCTGATTCAGAAGCACATGAGAACAGCTTAGAGCAGGCAGAAGAGTTATGCGGATAACCAGAGGAAGGATCTATCTTTCGAGGTAGGTGATCATGTTTTTCTCAAATTATCACCATGGAAAAGTGTGATGCGATTTGGTAAGAAAGGAAAGCGGAGTCCAAGGTTCATTGGACCATATGAAATTCTGGAGAGAGTTGGATCAGTTGCATAAAGAGTGGCATTACCTCCGAGTTTATATCAGGTACACAATGTTTTTCATGTTTCGATGTTGAGGAAGTATATATCAGATTCATCTCATGTTTTGAGCCCAGAGGTAGTTCAGTTAGAAGAGAATATCTCTTATGAAGAACAACCAGTCCAAATTCTTGACCATAGGGATCAAGTGTTATGGAATAATGTGATTCACCTGGTAAAGGTTTTGTGAAAAAACCACATGATTGAAGAGGCAACATGGGAATCTGAAAATGCAATGAGGGATAAGTGCCCCCATTTATTCGATAAGTAAATAAATTGCGGGGGCACAATTTTCTAAAGGGGGGAAGGATGTAATATCCCAAGTAAGTAATGAATAATAGATCTTGTTATCTGTGTCTATTAATGAACTAGATAGTGTTTTAGAGGCTTAAAATGAGAATAAATCCAATCTTAAGCATGGAATACACTAATATTTTTAAAAGATTGTTTTACTGCATTTTGATGGAAAAACCTTTTTAAGTTAAACTTTTGACAATTTTATAATCTATATTTGTCAAAATAAACTTATTCTTTATGATTGGGACATCAAAATTTATTTTGTGTGAATTTTTTGTATTTTTCTGACAATGTTCATTTTTTAATTAATATTGAAAAATACTGCATTTTACATCAAAACTTCTTTTTAATATAATTTATTTATATGATTAGATTATCTTTTGAATTGGTTTTTAAGTGAAATTAGAATATATTATTACCATTTAATCCAATGGTGGTCATTGGAATAAATTTCACTTTGAAATTGGACTTAAACTGGTGTCAATCTTTTGATACTTATTGTTTCATAAAAACACGCTATTTGTCATGACAACGGGAATTAATTATTAAATTAATTAATGTAACTTATATAATTTGAATTTTTTAAAATAGACATAATTTTTGAATTCGGAATATCAAATATATCTTAGGGTAAATTTTTTGGTAATTTTCGGAAAAACTTCAATTCTTGATGAATAGTGAAACCACTAAGTGGTAGTTAAAGAAACCGATTTTTTGTTTAAATGAAACATTGCCACTTTTCTGTTTTGAATTTCAAAAATCTGACATACATGGTTTTCATTAAGAAGTAAAATTTGGTTCAGTGAGATTAAAATAATTTTTTGGTGAATAGTAACTTTTGAGTTTTTAATCGCGATTAGAGTCAATTAGTGTCGTTTAAGGTATGAATAATGTTTTAATAAAATGAAATGACCTAGAAAAATGTCCTAACATTATTGGATGTGTCATTTCCGACCAAGAAAAGACATGTGTCAACTTGGGGACCCCATGGAGCCACTTTGGTTGGGAAATGACATAAATAACTTTTTATTAAATGTTAAAGTGAAAATGACACAAACATGAGATGTTTTACTAAAACAATTTTTACATGGGGTTATACAAGTCAGATTTTTGACTATAAATATTAATTGGAAATATAAAAAGATTTTATACATCGTGATATTTTTTTTATAATTTTTAGACATTACATAAATTAAATTATTTATGACATCATGATGATGCAGCGATTACCTCATTAATAAAGGATTTGAATAAAATGGAAATATAATGTAAAATATATAACCTACACATGTCCAAAACCTATTGGATGGGTGGATTTAGAGCCCTTATCACCTTATCCTCGAATTATATCAATGCGTGACCATTTAAATCCGAAAATCATTTTCAAATAAAGTAATATTTCTTTACTTTCCATGAGTGCCCCTCCTCTCCTCTTATAAAAGGCCCCCACCTCTACCTCTATACCCACACTCCCAAAGACGTTGGCTGGCCAAACTCTGTCCATTTTGTCTCTCCACTTCCCTCTCTTACTCTTTGAAGCCTCACTTTGGGCAAAAGTCTTCTCACGGAAGCCTTTGAGCTCAAACCAAAGGGAGTTACCCAATTTTAAGGTAATGTCTTCACTTGAGTCCTTTTGTTTTATTTTGCTTCTCCAACCCCCTAAACTCTTTTTATTTATTTCTTTTGTAACAAATACAAAATCTTAAATATACTAGGATGTTGTTATAAGAATTATTCAAGCTACACTTACACATGACTATATCTAATGGTTAAAGAACATACTGTTTCTGTGGATGGTGAATTTATGCCTCCCAAAATGATGATTGTTCAACATTCCTTTAACTCCTCAAAGGTGTCCATTAAGATAACA
Organism: Viscum album; assembly: GCA_963277665.1. Classification (NCBI taxonomy): domain Eukaryota; kingdom Viridiplantae; phylum Streptophyta; class Magnoliopsida; order Santalales; family Viscaceae; genus Viscum; species Viscum album. Next base: position 1,612,571,217 of record OY728156.1, on the reverse strand, counting down.
CTATATTTATATATGATATATAATATGTTTATGTTTTCCTTAAGCTTCAGTATTTTTCATTTTTGGCATACCTTTATGGTTTCCATTATGGGTAAACGTGATATCTTCATTTAAGGAAGTGCGTACTACCGCCCACTCAAAGTGATTTGATTCGTTAAATACCATATGTGAGATGTATAAAGGATGAAACTATGATATTATACTGAAATTATAATATAACTTTATATCATTATGATTCCATTCTATAAAATACGAAATTGAAATGAAAGTAGCGTTCATGTGTACGTACGGCTTACCGTCTCCATGAACGGTGCATTTCATTTCTTACCTCTAAATGATTATATAATATTATAAATGCACGTATATACTGGATATATATGATATATATATATATATATATATACATCGTGATTATAATTCTGGATATAATGGATACAAGAACAACTTGTAATTCTAAAGGGTTTATTTTGACTCAAGTATCAATGATCGTTAAAACGACCGTTATTAACTTAAATAATTACATAGTGTTTATGACATGTAAATAAGTGATATAAATGGAATAATGAACTTGAAAAAGGTTCTTAAGAAAGTATAAATTAACTCAAGTTTATTATTCAGGATATTAAAGAACGATCGAGTCAAGTCGGACCCGTGGTATGGGACTTCGTCTCAATCTCCTTTCATTGAGGTATATTTTATTTTATACACAACTTTCTTTTATACGGTGTATAATCCCTTTTTACTTTTACGTTTATACAAAAGTAATCTTTTTTATACGAATCATTTTAAAAAACGACAAAAGGGAATGTTTTGTCGTCCGTATGCGGCGACAACGACTTGTCCGCGGCTGTGACCATTACTTGAGTTTCGGCTTCTTCTACAAGCCATGCCTTCTTTTTAAAAGAAAAATAAATACCATGTTTTACTTTACTTTTTTGGTATTGAAAATGGTTCTCATAATGTTTTTATATAAATGTGTTGTATTGATATCTTGTGATTGAAAGGTGGAAATGTTATGTTTCCTTTATACATGTTTTATGTGATACGATTATGTTGAGGTTCTTGGGCATTATTATGAAGACAAGTGGTTCCATGATAAACTAAGGGTGGGTGAGCCCGATATAGATCTCCAATGCATTGGTTAACGCGAAGGACAGAAATGTTAAGGTTTCTCCGAAGAGATTTAGGGAATATACTGTTATGGGTATTCCAAATGTAACCAAGAGGGTTACTCCCTACGTAAGAATGTTATGAATGTCTCAAGTTACCTTTATGTCTTATGATTTCTATGATTTATTCATGATTTGATGAGGTATGTTAAAGTGTTTATGTTTTATGGGTAAAGTATGATTTCATTCTTATGTATATATGTACCCTTGTTTCCTTTCCATATTTTTATAACCCATACTGAGATTTTTATGCTCATCCCATGTTTTTTTGAAATTTTTTTCACAGGTCAAGGGAAAGGTTCATGATATGATGATAGTGTCAAGGAAGTGTCAAGAATGAATCCATGTTTTATTTCCAATGTGTTTCCATTGATGAGAAAAATGAATACTATTTTTATGTAACCACTTTGTTTATATGTGGAATTTAATGCAAGTTTTATGTTCTAATTCTATAAAACTCTTAACCCGAAAAGATCCTCAATGTGTAATCTTGTAATAACTCAAGATTAAGTAAGGTTTAAGGATGGGGCCTTATAGAGGAGGTGTGATTTTGGTGAAGGAGTTTTATTTATTTATTTTTGAGCATGAGAAATGGAGATGAATGAAATATGATTAGAGAGAGGATAGAAAATAAGAGAAATTAATTAAAAGGAAAATAAAAAGAGAAAGAAGATGATATGTATAAAGGGAGGCATTACCCACATCCACCAAAACCTTAAGAGTGAATTTAAAATTAGATTAGAGAGATAATTTCCAATAAAATGAAATAATAATAATATATTATTATTATTATTATTTATGGTTGTCAAAACCATAATTCGACCGTAACATCTTCGTGCAATCTCGGTTTCACGAACCGTCAGCGGCAGTGCGACCCTGACTTCGTGATGGAATTTATGAGCCCAATATTGGATGTCTTTTTCGGGTTTTTTGATCGGGTAACCGAAGCACTCGGAAAATAATAGATTTAATATTATTATTAAATCTTTGACCCTCCATAACTCATGTGTGCGACGTCTGAATGGCTTTCCATCAGTGGCGATGTAATCTTGTCTTTAATACGACCAGTTCATGTTGAATGTTGGATAAAAAATTATAGATCGTGGATCGGCCCCACGAAACACCGAATAATAATATTATTATTATTAATACGGAATCTTGTATCAGACATATCTCTCTCATACGGTGTCGGAATGACGAACCGTCTGCAACGTTGTGACCCTAGAATTAAGACGGATGTTTCAAAACCAATTTTGGATATTTATGTCGACGTCGAGGTGTGGGACCCACGAGGCCCGGTTCACGCATGTTGTGGTGAAATTCAACTTTTTCACCGGCTATCCGTTTTGGACTAATGGGTAGTCCATCTCGTGTGTTTTTCTGTATGGATCGCAATGGTGTGACAGGTTTGGTTAACCAGTGTCCTTTGAAGTATGGCTGGGTTGGTTCGAACCTGAAACCAACCGGGCCCTCAGAGCGGAAACACTTATAACTTAAAGACCAGACTTTCCGATTGAGGTGTCGTCAACTTTTTTGGAATCCTTTTGAAGAGACGGGTCTTTTGGTATACTTCACCTGAGTTTTGGATGCAGTTGGAATATGGCTGGGTTGGATTGTACCCGAAATCCAACCGAGCCCCTGGAATGGAAAAGACGATAACTTTCAGATCGGACATCTGTTTGACAAACCGTCATCAACGTTGGTGATCACGTTGAGAAACGGTCCCTATGAGTATACTCTATGTGAGTTCGGGGTACAATTGAGAAATGGTCGGGTTGGTTCGTACATGAAACCAACTGGGCCCCGGGGATAAAAACACAAATAACTTATAGACCGGGCGTCCGATTGACGCATCGTCTATTGCGTTGAGACCCCTATGAAGAGGTGGTCCATTGAGATACTTATTTGTGGGGATTTTTGATACTTGGAGTATCAACCTGTATCTTGTGGAGCGGACCCTCTCGGAGATGGGCGTGCGGAGTCCGGAGACCGTGTAGCTGGATGTGATCTGAAAACTGCTTGTTTGATTTGATTCGAAGTGACTTGTATAGCCCAGTGGGGAGCACTAATGTGTTTGGGTGGAAGACCCATGGCGGGGAGCACTACTGTGTTTGGGTGGCAGACCCCGGTGGGAGCACTACTGTATTTGGGTGGCTGACCCGCGGTACTCGATAGGATGATTACCTCAGTAGTCTTAGGTTAGTGAGAAGTGCCTCAAAGTCATGACAGGATCACTGTACTCGTCAGATACAGAGCACTTTAGCAGTTGCGGTTTCGATGATGAAAATCCTGGTTTGAGCTGAGTCAATAACCTTTGTGTTTTCCTCATGATTGAAATGGGTTACTAGATAACTTACGTATATGTATGGGCATATACCTAAGTAGTGGTTATCCATCGACTTCATATCTGTGTGATACCTCATGGCTGAGATGGGTTACATGGTAACTTAGGTATAAGTATGGGTTTATACCTTAGTAAGGGTTATCTGTTGAAAACATTCTTTGTGATTATACTTGTTGGATTTATTGAGACCTTGAGGGTCTTGGGGTCCCTACTGAGTATCGTATACTCACCCATGCACGGGCTTTGCCCGCACCTGGTTGTTTTGGTTGTAGACGACGGACATCACTGATCGCGGTTGAGGCTTACAGAGCTAAACGATACCCAGAAGAGTATCTCATGACGAGTTGGTGCTCGGAGGTGGCCTTCACGACGAGTCGGTACTCAGAGGAGACAGACGGACGTGGAGTGCTGAGGAAGACATCTGTACCTACCCTTCAGGTAGAAACCCGGAGGACGATCCAGGAGCTGCTTGTCACCTTTCAACCGTTGTCCTTGATTTGTACGTTACATTCAGTTGTAGTTATACCTTTCTTTTGGGCTTATATTTCCAGCCCCTTGTACTTTCAGCACGCGTGTTTACTGCTTTACTTAGTTTTAGATTCCCCTTGTAATCTGTTGTGTTTCTTACTTTTATAAAGGCAATGCCTTCCCTTTTTTTGAGATTTACGCCTTTGGTGCTAGTCGCCAGCCCCTGGCCTATGGAAGGCGGGCTTGTGGTAGTCACGACAAGGGTCCTGAGGACGGGTTGTGACAAATTGGTATTAAAGGAGTCAGTTCTACCGCAGAATACATAACTCGGATCATTATATTCTGTGAGGAAATAGTGTTAATTATACCATGTGTGGTCTTCAGTTCAGGGAGTCCAGTGTTGGTGTGGCGGCCGACGTATCCATACACCAGGACCCTGACTAATGATTTCTGACATAGTGCACGAAAACAGTGATTGTGTGTGTGTTTCCAAATATTTTTAATTTCAGCTCAAACTAGGTCGGCTCACAAGGTATAAATCATTTTCAAAGTCACATCTATTCAGGATGTCTCCACGCAGACAGTTAGTTGGAGTTCTAAGAGGGTACTCGATGACGGCCCACCGAGCGACGAGAGTCCGGTGTAGGGCCCTTTTTACTATATTGGCACCCTCAGGTAGTGTAGCAGCAGCACCGCCTCCTGTTGGGAAGCGGATGCCACTTTCCATACTAGAAGATGGTGCATGCCAATAGAGCGCGTTGCACGAGTTCTAGCAATAGAGGCCTCCGAGGTTACGAGGCGAGGTAGATTCCCAGACAGCAAAGGACTGGCTGTAGGCGATTGCTAGAGTTTTCCTCCTAGCTGAGACATCATTAGAAGGGATAGTGGACTTGGCTACTAGTGTTTTACAGTGAGTGACCATCAGGATGGTCCGCATAGTGATGAGGCTTCGGTATGTGGACCGATGACTGGGATAGTACCTTCGGGTAGTGTGTCAGCTATACATCACTACCGGTTGGCATGCAGTTACAACCGACAATACCGATAGGTGACACATGTATGATTAGTGCCTTACACGTGTTGCAGAATTTGATATCCCTCGGGTTCTGAGGCATGCTCGAGTCATAGGCGGCTGAGGACTGGCTTGAGGAGGTGGCTAAGAGTTTTCTAGAGCTTATATAGCTTCGACAGGACGACATGTCAATAGCTAAGTATTTGTTGAGGTGTACCGATTTTTCTTGGTACTTAAGGACAACGATATGATCAGTGTTTTAGAGCTCAAACCACTAAGAGAGGTGTGTTTAATAATATCCAAGTAATAACTCTTTCCTCAATGAATTCCTACTTATGTTAGGGTGCTAGAGAGAACCTTTGTGGTTGAATGTTCTTTGGCTGATCGGTTTTAGCCAGTGAATGTTAGCAATGGGAAGATGTGAACTGGCGCCAGTCTCAGAGACATAGTCATGTAAAGCTTTTCAAGAAGAGGAAGTGTTAATCACAGATGAATCTGCAGATAAGTAGACGTGGAAGCAGAGCTTGGAGAGCAACATGAGGTGGTGTACATTTAGACATGTTACAACCACCCACCTTTGTAGTCTCTGCCAGGCTCAGGGAGCTGAAGGGAATGGGAAGAGAATAACTGCATGCGGTCACGGAGTGTGACACATGGGCTCTAAGAATTATTTTAGGTACTGTCTATGTCTACTACGAGATGCCATATCGATAGACATAGGTACCAATCATTCCTTCCTTCCACGAATCTTGTCCCAGACCTAGAGTTTCCGGTTAAAACCATTGACTTGACACTCAAATCTAGAGATACCATTGAGAGGAGACTCGATAAACACACTTACACCGACAGGTGTGATCTGACCCATGAGGCGAGAGTTTTAGTTGGAATCTCTTGGTGGCAGTGTCGAGGCCTTACGACGTTAGTTTGTGTATGAGCTGGGCAACCACAGTTCATACACGGATTGATGGTATTAGGCAAATAGGTTGTGGTTTAATAATAATGATGCGGTGGGTTTTCCTTGGTAGGTGAAAAGGAAACCCGATACACCACAAGAAACTCTAGGAGAGCACATGGGAGCGGAAGGCTCAGATGCGTGCTCAGTACCACTTTTGTTTCCCCCAGTGTGTGTTGAAGCTTTATGGGGACGTAAAGCCCAGAGCTGGGAGTAATGTAAAGACTAGTAAATTTCAAGGAATTTTTTTTTTAATTTCTTTGGAAATTTACGAGTACGCAATTTCTGACGACACTTGATTCCGAGGACCGGTGTGCCCGGAATAATTTTCTAAATTTTTGTTAAGCTTAAATTAACGCCCCTAAGAATTTTTACTGAAAAAGTGGAATAGCTCTTAAATGGTTACTTCGATCAGAAATCCAAGGGCACCGTTGTGCTCAGGATGGTGTGTTTACCCTAGGCATGACTTTTGTTTAGTCGGCGTGGGCTTCCTGTGAGAAATTCCAAAAATGGCATAACCATAAATAAAATAATTAAATAAATTATTTTATTTTTCAAATGCTTATGACTAACAAACGGTAGCTTGGATTAAAAATCTGATACCACTAATGAACTCGTGAGGGAATTGTTTACTTAAGAAGATACTAACTTTGGTTGGCGTGGGCCACCAGAAAAAGTTAGTTTTTGGGCGCAAATAAAATAATTAAATGACAATTATTTTAGTGTAAAAATCACAACTTTTAAACGGTAACTCGGATTGAAAATCCGAGAGTACCGTTGGGTTATTTGGGGCGTGTTTTAATTAGGAATAGCCTAACCTCGACCGGTGCTGGTCGAAGGTGACTGATAATAATTTTCCGAACATTCTTTTCGGGTACGTTCAGAAAACGTATGTTCGGAATTTTATAACATTTGAACCGGTGCTCGGAATTGAAATATGAGTACACCGATGAACTCGCAGTGCCGATATTCTCTTAAGGGGACCATTACCGCAGTTGCATTTTATGCGGCCTAAAAGTTAATTTTTGGTGTTTTGTAAAAAAATAAATAATATTGTTGTGCCCCATTTTATTTATTTGGGTGGTTATATCCTCTAAGAGGAATTTAGGGGTGGGGCCCACACCCCATATAACCTCCCATGAGAGGATATTTTTGAGATGGGACCCACACAAGGCCTAATCCTCCACCTCCCTTAAACCCCCCTTTAACACTCCCTTGCATTTAAATGTGCCAACTCCCCCCTAATTAAGAGAGCTCTTCACATTCTCCACTCCCATTAATTATGCCAACACTTTATTTAATTAAAGTGGTTTGAATTTTGAATTAAATGGGTTAATAAAATAAAATCCATAGTCTATTTTTTTTAGTTTGGTACTTTCATTCTGTTAAGAATAGTTGAGAGGGATCTCTTGAGAAGGAGAGAAAAGTGTTCCTCTCTTCAACGAAGAACAGTTTTACCCCTCGACGAAGAAAGCTTTGCGATTCGAAGAACGTGTAGTTTCCAATGCCGATTCCTCCTTGGATGCACCCCGACGTCCACGGAATCGACGTCTGATCTCCGTGATGCCTGATGTGAGACGACAATTATCGAGGTAGGGGAATATTGTTTGTTTCACATTTAAGTGGTTTTATCTCACGAGAATGAGAATTTATATATATGATGTTTGTATAATTTATTCTTGAATAAATTATATGCTTGTCGTAGTTGAAAGAAAGTGTTCGATTATTGCTAATTGATAACGCCTAACGTGGAGAGCGCGGGCCGAACAAACACAGCCCGATGACCCTCCGCTGGTTGATCATTTGTGCGCGGAGTCGGGGCGGCCGATGTGAAGGTGAGGCCATGATAACGACACGAGCAGGACATCGCAGGTAGGCGGCCGGTACGGCGGTCTAGCGATATGATCGAGCAGACAGGAGGCACAGCTTTCTAGAGGCGGCAGGTGCCCAAGACCCTTGGAAGGTTGGGTTTCATCCATGGCTGAATATTTTGGTTGAGGAGGTGTGATTTTGGGGAAGGAGTTTTATTTATTTATTTTTGAGCGTGATGAATCGAGATGAATGAAATAAGATTTGACAGAGGATAAAAAATAAGTGAAATAAATTAAAAAGGAAAATAAATAGAGAAGGATGAAGATATGTATAAAGGGAGGCGTTATCCACATGCACCAAAACCTTAAGCGTGAATTTCAAATGAGATTGGAGAGGGAATTTCCAATCAAATTAAATAATAAAAATATATTATTATTATTATTATTTATGGTTGTCAAAACCATAATTCGACCGTAACGTCTTCGTGCGATCTCGGTTTCACGAACCGTCAGCGGCAGTGTGACCCTGACTTCGAGATGGAATTTATGAGCCCAATATTGGATGTCGTTTTTGGATTTTTGGATTGGGTACCCAAAGCACTCGGAAAATAATATATTTAATATTATTATTAAATCTTTGACCCTACATTACTCATGTGTGCGACATCCGATTGGCTTGATGTCAGTGGCGATGTAAGCCTATCTTTAATACGGCCAGTTCAAGTCGAATGTTGGATAATAAATTCGGGTTTGTGGCTCGGGCCCATGAAACACTGAATAATAATATTATTATTATTAATACGGAATCTTGTATCAGACATATCTCTCTCATACGGTGTCAGAATGACAAACCGTCTGCAACATTGCGACCTTGGAATTAAGGAGGATGTTTCAAAACAAAATTTGGATATTTATGTCGAGGTCGAGGCGTGGGCCCCACGAGTCTTGTTTTGTGCATGTTGTGGTGAATTGAAACTTTTTCACCGGCTATCTATTTTGGACTAATGGGTAGTCCATCTCGTGTTTTTTTCGTATGGACCGCAATGGTGTGACCGGTATGGTTAATAGGTGTCATTTGAAGTACGACCGGGTTGGATCGAACCAGAAACCGACCCAGCCCTCGGTGCAGAAATGCTTATAACATAAGCACTGGAGTTTACCATTGGAATTTGTCGAATTTTTTGGATTCTTATTGATGAGACGGTTTTTTTTGGTATACTTCACCTGATTTTTGGACATAGTTGCAATATGTCCGGGTTGGATTGTACCTGAAATCCAACTGAGCCCCTAGAACGGAAAAGCTGATAACTTTCAGACCGGATGTTTGTTTGACGAACCGTCATCGGCGTTGGTGATCACATTGAGAAAGGTTACCTATGAGTATACTCTATGTGAGCTCGGGGTATAGTTGAGATATGGTCGGGTTGGTTCGTACACGAATCCAACCATGCCCCTTGGATGAAAAGGCTAATAACTCACAGACCGGGCGTCTGATTGTGGCGTCATCTGTTGCGTTGAGACCCCTATGGTGAGGTAGTCCTTTGAGATACTTCTTCGTGGGACTTTGTGATACTTGGAGAATCGACATGTAGCTCGTGAAGCAGACCCTCCTGGAGACGAGCGTGCGGAGTACGGAGACCGTGTAGTTGGCTGAGACCTGAAGACTGCTTGTCCGACTCAATTCAGAGTGACTTGTATAGCCCAGTGGGGAGCACTACTGTGTTTCAGTGGCATACCCACGGTGAGGAGCACTACTGTGTTTGGGTGGCAGACCCGCGGTACTCGATAGGAGGAGTACCTCTACAAGCTATTGGGGGGGGTGCACTATTGTGTTTGGGTGGCAGACAACGGTAGGAGCACTATTGTGTTTGGGTGGCTATCCTGTGGTACTCAACAGGAGGAGTACCTCAACAGTATTAGGTTAGTGATCAATGCCTCGAAGTCATGATAAGATCACTGTACTCATCATAGACGGAGCTCCTCAGCAGTTGCAGTTTCGATAATGAAAATCCTGGTTTGAGCTGAGTCAATAAACTTTCTGTTTTCCTCATGATTGAGATGGGTTACTAGATAACTTACGTATATGTATGGGCATATACCTAAGTTGTGGTTATCCGTCGACTTCATATCTGTGTGATACCTCGTGGAAGAGATGGGTTACTTGGTAACTTAGTTATAAGTATGGGATTATACCTAAGTAAGTGTTATCTGTTGAGAACATTCATTGTCATTATCCTTGTTGGATTTAGTGAGACCTTGAGGGTCTCGGGGTCCCTACTGAAAATTGTATACTCACCCTTTCACGGGCTTTGCCCCCACCTCATTGTGTTGGTTGCATACGATGGACATCACTGATTGTGGTTGAGGTTTTCAGTGCTGGACGATACCCGGAGGAGGATCTCATGATGAGTCGGTGCACGGAGGTGGATTTCATGATGAGTCGGTACCCGGAGGAGACAAACAGACGTGGAGTGCTGAGAAATACATATGTACCGACCCTTCAGGTAGGAACCCGGAGGACGATCCAGGAGGTCCTTGTCGCCTTTCAACTATTTTCCATGAGTTGTAATTTATTTTCAGTTGTAGTTGTACCTTTCTTTTGGGGTTGTATTTTCGGCCCCTTTTACTTTCAGAACGCTTGATTACTTCATTACTTACTGTTAGCTTCTGGTTGTACTATGTTGTGTTGTTTTCTTTTATAAAGGAAATGCCTTCCCTTTTTTTGGGATTTACACCTTTGGTGCTAGTCTCCAACCTCTGGCCTATGGAAGGCAGGCTTGGGGTAGTCATGGCACGGGTCCTGAGGACGGGTCATGAAACTCCAACAGTTCATCAAAACATGATATAGAGAACGATATAAGAAACCTAAAAGAAAATATCTGATCTATGGATAAGGATGATGAAGAAGAATAATCCAATTGTTCCTCTAAATATGAATCTCTAGGCCTATAAATAATACATTATCTTTTTTATAGTTCTATGTTATATGAAAAATGTGCCTCTTTAATAAAGAATAAAATATATAAAAAATCACAATGAGGTTTTAGGATAAGATAAACAATGCTTCAAGACCTCATGATCTAATTGAAAAATTCATTTCATCATAATAAAAGTGTAATAATCATGAATAAATTCATAAATAATTACATGATGAAGTAGAAACATATAAAAGTTCTACTACTATCTTTACTAATGGATAGAAAACTCTAAATAATATTCTTGGAAGATATTCCCTAACAAGTGAAAAATTTGGAATACGAAACAAGGTAGAAAAATAAAAATTATACAAATACTATTTTATGCCCGATTCTATAAATTATACATTAGGTTATTATAGAAGGATATTTAATTTCTCTAAGAACTGTTATTTTTGGAATCCTCTAATCTGCAGTATTAAAAATTCTTTTATCTCAAAAAATATTTCTCATGATCTAAATACATATTCTAGGAAAATAAGGAAGATTTGTATTCCCATATCTCTGATTGATGGCACTGTTGGACCGATGAAAATATTGGTACCAAAATAAAAAATGAATAATTTTTTTCTCAGATAAAAAACAACAGTAAGAAACATTTCTCTTGTATACGGATAGTGGATGATCATTAAACATGAGTTGAGATTCTAAAAAATTCCATACACTGACTCAAATGAATATAGGTATGGTCTATTTTAAGGAAAATAAAAAATGAATTTTTTTTGGAGTTGGAATAGTTGGAGATTAAAATAAAATAACAATCAATAAGGAATTGTATACAATTATAAATTCATTTGGATAATAATTTGATCTTTATATATTACACCCAATATATTTTCTAATAAAATATTTATTTTTTTATGTTTCATGTTCTCCATTCATTTTTCCCTTTATATACTCAAGAAACTGAAGGAATAGTTGTACGGAAAAGTTAATTTGTTTTTAGTTTTGGTTTGGAATATTTTTCATCCAAATATATATATATATATATTTATAATATTTCGAATATTGTTTTTACTACTATCGAATAATTTACTAAGCTAAATTTTAAAATTGTTTTAATTTATTTAAAATATTTGAAAATAAATTTTGTTTTCATTTTTCGGGTGAGGTATTTATATAATTAGTACTGAATATTTTAAATGAATTAATGTTTCAACATACATGGAATGGGTGTAATTTCCTACCATAATGAACTCTCAATAACATTAAGATATCAGTACATATCAATTGTCATTTTATATTCAATTTCATACAGTATATAAGATAATTAGTTAGTTTGGAATGTATATTTATTTTATATTTTATATTTATATGATGGATTAATTGGACTAATTATGTGATGGTCGGGGCCTAGAATTAAAATCCTCCTTTATGAATTGATAGGTATCATGCCAAATAATCTGTTTGGAATTTAGACAATCCCTTATACTTTTATGTATTATTTCATCATGTATGGCCATGATGATATGGTTTATAAGTCTGGAATTGTAATTACATCCTTTTAAAATCATTTACTAATGTCCATGTCATTATTTGAATGGTTAATATCTCTATGGATTAGTTTCCAAATCATGTTCTTTTTGTCAAAAATTATTTTATCATTAGTTATTACTGCCATATTAATCATACCTTATTTAATCTATGACACATTCCATTATACAAAGTCCGTTTTAGGGCATTGGAGCGGCCTCTTTATTATGTTTCATTTCTCCTAGAATTCAAGAAGTGTACTATGAATGATGTGAAAAGAGATTATAGTTGTGATAAAAATTTTAACAAATGATAATAATATGTTTTATTTTATTTTTTCAAATATAATGTTAAAATCATGCATATATATAGTTTTTCAATATAAATACGCCATTTAATCCCTCGAGATGTGATACATTATATATATTTTAAATAAAATAAAGGTACCTCTATCATTTTGATACTATAGTTAGGGAAATATAGTTGGTATTAGGGAATGTTTTGTAGAATCCATGGGAACTAGATTCAAAAAAATATATACTATGGAACATAATACTATGATAAAATATGAGAACAAATGAATGTTTACTATGTTATATTAATTTGATACAAATGTTTATATTTTTTTGTTTTACCTTGAAGATAAATCCACATATAGATAAAATATTGGACGTGTCTATAGAACAGATAAAATAATGGTTAAAAACTCTTGAAGGGTTGGATTATGTTTTAACTTGATCATAAGCCTTGAATGATGAGTGGGCGTAAGACTACACATTAAGATAGATTCTATCGAGGGATATTCTAATTTTCATTAATTTTTTATTTATAAACTATTATGAAATTTGGAATACTTATTAATAATGTATGATATATATTAAAATTATGATATCCTAGAATTAAATAATGTCTTCAAGATTTAGATATCATATTAATAATTATTTCATAATTTATAACTATGATTATTTTTAATTTAAATCTATTCTATTGTTTTATTTAATTGATAGAAAAAAGAAAAAAATCTGGTTAACACTGAATATGATGGACAATAGAATCATTGTTTTCATGATCATCCAAATAAAATTAGAGCTCAGATATGAAACCTAATTACTCTTCCTAGTCACTTATCTTGATATATAATTAACATCCTCAATGATGGTGAGACTCTTAGAACACATAATGAGAGATATATTGTGTTTTATGGGAGTTAAATTCATGAAAACTATGTAGAAAAATAGATTCATCATTAATCATAAGTGGAAATTATGGATAATAATTCAAGTGAATGTATTAATGTAACATGAATTTTATTTAGTAAAATAAAATAAATAAATGAATAAATATATTTATTAGTATTTTAATGCATTTTATATGTGGAGCACATAGTTATAGTAAATTCTTAATCTATGAGTTAACACCTAAATGAAGGAAGGCCATATGTTATGAAAATCATTAAATTGGAGTGATTATAGATTTTTTGTATTAGGATTTAAGAATTATGTTTTATAATTATTTTATCATGGATATTCATTTCATAAAATCATTAGGAATGACTTAAGTATTGTTTTGCATTTTTTTATCATTAATTATAGGAAAATGTATTCTATATGTAACTGATAACAAAGAAATGTTATTTAGTGAAATGGATATATTTTATTAAAAAGACATTATTTTTTGGTATATAACACTTAATATTTTATTCATTCTGATATAATAATATATACATAGGATAGATATATGATTAATATTGATATAGAAAATTATTAATAATTAATGACCTTGGAATTGATTTAAAATTTGATGATAAAGTGGTTTATATTATCATTTATGATGTTAAATGCATTTTTTTTATTTAGAGAATATATTTCAAAATCTATGATTTTATTTGGGAAATATGGATAGTGTTAATTTTTAAAATCAAATATATATTCATTGAATTTTTATGGTGATTCATTATATTATAAATTTTTGGGAATAGTTAACCAAGGTATTTAAATTTTTGGTATGTGGAATTATGATCTAATTCATATTTTATGGTTATATAAGTTAATTATTGTCTACAAAAACATTGGATTAAATATTTTATATTTATTCATTTTGAATTTTGAATTTTTTCATATATATTTTAGGGGAGTCTTACAATTGACTATGTATGGAATGGATTATGTTCGAATTTGTGTTTTATTATTGAGGTTTTATATATTAATTAGATATATTAATACATATTGGAAAGAAATTCTAACTATATTTGTTTGGTGAAAATTTAGAGACCGAAGGAATGAATTATCAATATTTATTTCGATAATATGAACAATCAATAGATAATTTTATTTCCACTTGTATAAAAAAATATTCTGGAATATTCATTTCATGAAGTAATTTATGAAGTGTAAATTGATAGAAGAAAAACCATCAGAAAAAAATTTTCTCTTGAAATGTTGTTAAATAAAGTGTATATAATGTCATTTTTTCTCTATCTCAATAGTAAATGATTCCAAAAAATTTTAAAAAATGATCTTTAAATTGAAATATTATTCTTTTACCTACCTCTCTGGTGAATTGATGTACTTTTACCCCATCACTAATCTATGGTTTTTTGTACATTAATGTTCTCATGAACATGTTGACCTTCACTTTATATAAGTCCATGGAAGATTGTTTATTTTCCCTATATATATATTATATCATCCCACCAATGTCCCCATTTTTTGAGATCATGATTATGTTTTTTAGATAAATTTTATGATTCCCACATCCCATTTTCAAAGAAGGTTTTATTACCCCTTAGTACGATGTGGGTGTTCAGAAGAGGAATTTTAAAGTAATTAAAATTTTATGAATAAAAAAAATTACAGTGGTGAAATTTCATTACATGGGGGGATAATTTGACACCAATATTTATGTTTAAATGAATAATAATCTTGATATATTACTTAACATGTAACTTAAATATTTAAGAAAACTATGATATATTATAAATATTGTAATAATAAAACATGACCATTATAACCTTATAAGGAATTGGTGTGTATTAATATGAGTAATTGTGTTATTATATATATTTTTAATGATCATGATAAATAAAAATTTATTAGTAAATTCTTAAGAAATATGCCCTCAATTTTCACTGATTTCATTTTATTCTTCAAATTTCCTTGTTGTCCAAATTTTTTTTGTGTGTTAAATTTTTAATTAATTTCTTCTACTCTTAAAAATTAATTTTAAACCATCATATCAAAATTATACCAGGTTGAAATTATTTATTTCTGGTGGATTTTGTCAATGAAAATTGAAAAAATTTATTTTTCAAACTGTAATTTCTTATTATTTAATAATGTAATTTAAAAGTATCTTTGTATTATTGCAATTTATATTAATGAAATATATTTTCCATTTAATTAAAAAAAATTAATTAACTGAAATTAATTAATAAATATTGCATATTTTTACATAATATTAATTTTTATTATTAAGAATAATTTTTCAAAAAAACTATTTTTTATTTCATTTTATGAATTTAGATTATAATTTAATTATAAAACATGTAGTTGTTAAATTATGAAAAAATTATATCATATTTTGAATAAAGGGTATTAAAATTTTAAAATGCCTCCCTTATATTTTTAGTTCTTATGAGTAGTAATTTTGGTAAATGTTTTTCACTTTGGTAAGGCTATATTAAAGAATTAAGGTTAAAAATATTGTGATACGATATAAAAATCATTCCATCACATGAAATATTTATATATGATGACATTAGTTTTAACATAATCATCTATAATTCTAGGAAGTAATTTTTTTTGTAATTTAAATTTTATAATGACCTTATTGTTATATTAAGAAAATGAAAAATACAAAATTTTTCCCCCTTCAATTTTTTATCAATAATATTTTTTAATGAAGATATAAAAAGATTTATTTATCTAAGTGGTTATTTGATATATGAAATATCTACTTTTCCAGTAATTTATTTATATTTTATAGTTATAGAACAATTAACCAAAATTCTTATGTAGTTCCAACATTTTACTTTGTCATCTAATCAAAAAATCAATTTAAATATTTTAAAATTTTTAAAATAAATACCATTGGGATGAATTGTTACGTTTCATGCATTTTATTGATAATTAAAGAACATTGGATATTTTTTAAAAGAATATATTGTAATTTTATTTTAATATTTGTTTTATAAAAATATCTCTATTAATATTTCTTTAAATTAATATTATTTATTTTGCATTTAAAAATATTTTATTAATTGAAATATTATTAGAAAAACATATCTTTGGTTAAGGAATTTGATGTGGTAGAAAATATCATTCAATTACATTTATGGGAAACTATTTCATTAAATGAATCATTCATGGCCCTAAAGTGTAAAAAACATTGATATGGTGGTAATTATCAACAGGGTTATCGGGGTTGAAACTAAGGGTTAAAGGTTCAAATATTACCTAAAATTTTCTAAGATTAATTCTTTGATAATATTTAAAATTATAAGAATACTATATTCATAATATATGAATTTTTCACAAGATATTCAAAATTATTTTATATTATTTTATTACATTGAGTAATCTAATGGTTCCCCTCCCCTCACATGTAAAAGGGATCCTTATCTCCTCACATTTTCCAAAATTTTGAGCTATATCAATTAATAAAACCAGAAAAAAACTACTTATAAACATCCTTACCAACATTATATAGCTTTTTGGTCACTAAATAGACGACCCTTATGTCTGTTATGTGATATGCAAATCAGTTTTGTTAAGGAATATATAACCATCTTAAGTATGTGATTTCATTTTTATTTATTCATATACATCCAACAAATATATGGAATCTATTCCAAAATAATTACATCATTATAATCATTATACTTATTTTTTTAAGACGGAACAAATATTATCCAGCTTCATTCCATCTAATAGAAATCAAAAACAGTAATCACACATACCTTATCGTCTCCATAGAGCACTGTTATTATATTTTCATAACAACTTCATTTAGATGTTTATAAAGGTAAAAATAATGAATATATATTATATTCATTGAATAATTATACTTCTATAAGGGTAATATGTCATATATATTTTTTTCCATTTAATTCATTAGAAAATTATAGTGTCTTCCATACATATGTGTGGATTATCACATTCATGAAGCTGTGTGATTGGTTTTTCATGTGTGACATTAGTGGATGATTAAAAATATATAAATAATGAATATATATATATATGTAATTCTTATTATTTTAGTAGTGATAAAACTATGAAAAATTTAATGTATATGAACTATTGATCTGAAAAAAACATGGGAAATGGACAGCCTTTCACATGGATATCCATTTTATTGAAAATTTATTAATAATAAATAATTGGAAAATATAATGGAATGGTAAATAAATTATTTATATGAAAAAGTCCCTATTATATATGATTAAAAAATAAAAATTTATTATAATGGGGGTCTTAATTTATATGAATGATGAAAAGACTTGGTGTAAGGTTTTACTCATCCCATACATAATTTTGTGATACATATGCAATATTCATAACTTTATTTATATTTTTTATATGTAATAATATTTTGATATGTTATATAATAAAATATTTATTATTAATTGTCTTAAGAGGTTCATTTTCACTTATTTGTTTTTATTTTTAGGTATTGCCTCTATTTTTTTGTCTAGAATTTTACAATGGGTTTCCTTTGTGTTTTTGCAGAAAAATGGGAAATTGGGTTAGGAAGCATGTGGAAGATAATTGTACATAGTTATGACAAACCATGCACCCCATTAACCAATAGTCATGCTACAGGTGATGGGTTTGGATAGAAGCTAATAGAGGAATAGAATATGGAATGTCTGGCCATGCGTGAAATCCATGTGGTCAGTGGATCTCGGAAAATATGTGGTGTAAGTTTCTAACAGAATTTACAAAATCATGTGGGAAAAATGTGAATATTTTTCAAGTCATTAAATATTCAAAAATTACATATGTGTCCTCTCCATATTTAATCCAAAATTCTCCCTTTATCTCTAAATTCATACACTCCAACTATATATGACTCCCCCTCTCCTTCATGGCTCACCTGGACTCCCTTCATTTGTTAATTTTAGTGTGGATTCATCAAGGAATCATTATGTATTGGTTTTTTCCTGTTCCGGATTTTTTCTCCCTTTCTTGAGTACTTTTCTTCCAGTGTGGTATTGAACTATGTGAGGGTTCGATCATGTAATTTTGGGTGAAATATTGACAGTAGTTGGATGGTCTTGTATTTATAATGTCTTATTATGGTGTTGCTGTGTTTTCCCAAATATATAGATGTATCCATGTGAATGGTATGTGGTTATAAGATCTAAAATATTTGAATTATTTTTATAGCATTTTGTAGCTCTATAAAAGTGTCCTATGGTTTTTTGTTTTGGTTCAAAATATATTTTGGATATTTTTGTCATTCATATATGATAAAAGTGTATTTTCTAAATGAAACTTTTTTATGTTTAGTGTATTATTTATTTTGGTTTTTTATTGAAAGTGTTTTATGCCTTGTATGGATGTTCTGAAATGCATTATCAATGGTGTCAGCTGAAAAAATGTGTTGAAAGTGTATTTTCTAAAACAAAATAGATTTTTTTCATATTGGATTTTTTTTCAATTTTAATATGACTCGTGAATTGTTTAAATGATGTGAAGAATTTGTTTAAGTAAAATTGGTTTATGTGTTGGTTTGGAAGGATATTGTCCCATGGAAATCGTTTAATTGATTGTGTTCTATTATTTAAATGTATCTAATGGATTTTATAGATTGTTAAAGTGGTGAGAAATGAGTTCTAAAATAGTTTGGTTTGTATACAAATAGAATGTTTCTTGTTTATGGAAAATGGTTGTTTCCATGCAATGATTTGTGAAAGAGGTGATTTTACAATGTGTTTACAATTCTGGCATGTGTATATGAAAGAGAAAATTTGAATGAAATTTCGAATGAGGAATTGTGAACAATGGGAATATTTTGTATCTTGGTGGGAAAACTAGAACTAGTATTCTAGTTGTTTGAAGGTGGAATTCTGAGATTATTCTATTGGATTAGCCCTAGTTGAATCCGAAGTGGAAAGGCCAGGATTCACATAGAATTATTTATGATTACAACATCAACTAACTTATAATGTTTAGAGGAGACCATAATAATTTTCTGTAGATTCTTATCTAATTGTTTGTTGAGGTGGATGATGTGGGTTTTGGTAACTATTCCATCTTTTAATGAGTTACAAGGTTAATGTAGTTCCACATGTGCAAGTTACCCATAAGGATTTTCCCATGGTGCTCTATTATAGAAGTATGCTTACATGGCATGGTGTCATCAGTCAGTATATGTTAGACCATGTGTATGAATATATTTGATTAATGTTTGTTGAGAAATGGATTTCCTTGAATATTTATTCTTGAAAATAGATTTTTATAAAAAAATTCTTGAATATGATGCAATAGTTTTTATAAAAATGTTCATGTTAATTTTTATTATAATGTTAATGGATGTAATGAGTACTGTTTTGGTACAATGCTTTTGGGATTTGGGTCACACCATGAAAACTACTTTGTGGCTATGTAGACATTTTTATGTATAACCCAATGAATGTCATGATATGTTGTGGTGATGATGGTGGACCCAGGATCCTAGTGTTCCACTTCATTCAAGTCTGGTTGATGGTGGATTTATAGTGATGTACATATAGTTTTGCAGAGGTAATGGGATATTTTATGTTTTCACTAACATTTCACTATTTTGTATTTGGGTTATACTTATAAAACCTAGAATCAAAAAAAAAATTATCCTTGTTTTCTTCTGTTAATCAGTTATGGATTATTGATCTATTTTTTGATTGATTATGGTTATTATAATGGGTGAAATCATTACTAATGTATATTGTTTATATCTAGTCACTAGTTTTCATCCTATAGGGATAGAGACTTACTTTTGAGAAATGTCGCAGACTAGGTTTGGTGTTGAATTTTATGGAACTCAACTAGAATCATGAAATTAATTTTTTCCCATCATGAGGGGTAATGAATCAAATGTCACAATAATGGTAATGGTTTATTTCAAAATGACATCACTGCTAATGATCATTTAAATTTAATCCTTAATTTGAATAATTATTTAATATTTTATTCTAAAACAAACTCTATTTTCTTATACTATAGTTATTTATAGAAATTGATATTTTTCCTTACATTTTCCTCTATATGATTTTATGAAAAACAATTAAGGAAATACAACTTTCTTTTCTATATTATTCCCGAATAAATTTATTCTGTTAAAATATATTCAATAAAATATTTTCATTAATTATTTCCATATTCAAAAATGATTTCCATATTCAAAAATGATTTATTAAATTAATTATTACACATGATTGAAATTATATAAAAAATTTTATTTAGAATATTCCTATCATTTTCTAAAATTGGTGCTTTTGATTTTTCACCAATAATGTGAAAGGAAACCTAGGTTTAACATATATGGAAAAAATATTTATCCACCATCAGGACCACTCAATTTTGTGAATATTACTTTTAAATTTGGCATGGTTCATTCCATATGAAATATATTTATCTAATTTTTTTTAAAAATCAGAAGAAATGATATAAATATTTAAAACATATATACCCTAAAAAATTTATAACCATCTTTTAATAATATTTCAAACAATTTCAATATAATTTGATAAATATTATGAATTATTGAGGATACACTCAAAAGATAACATCTACCAAACATCACTAGATGGATCCTAATTAGTTTATATATGGAAAATAATTACATTTTGTATGACAATTATTTTATTTAATGTTTTTATTGGTTATTAAGTCATGTTTATTATGTTTAACAATTAATATATCTCATGAATAAATAAGAATTATTATGTGATGCTTGAATCCTAAAATTACATAGTCGTTTGATGAATAGATAGATCTAATGAGACAAAATATGTCGTCTATTTTCCCACGTCCATTCCCATTTATGTAAGATATCATAGAAAGATTCCTTGAAGGTATGTTTTAGAAATATGGAATTTGGAATTCCATATTTTAGAAATTAGTTATTAATACCACTTTGATTTTTCAAAATATTAATATATCATAGAATTATTTTAATGATAATTTTACTATTTATATTTCATTATTTGACCATAATTTATTACTACTAGATTTTTCATGCCATATTTACTCAATTATATCATTCACTGTATTCATTCCCTAACAGATAATTTATAAGCACCTAATTTGTATGTGATTTATGATATCTAGTACCAATGTAATATTCTGAACACTAGAAATGGGTGACTAGGGTCATGGAATTATATTTGGTATCAGTTGAATTTTAGTAGAATCTTTGGGAACCTAATTTAATGAAACATTGATTATAGAATATAATCCTCTAATATATTATGTGGATAATTCTAAGTACATGGAAACATAATAAGGTTTTCATAATGTAATGATTTTATATTTTTTACTATAGAATAATTTCCTCTCCAATTAAAATAATGTTGATGTGGTTATGACCTATATAGTCCTATGTAAAATAAATATAAAAGGGGTAATTTGTTGTTAACTAGATCACAAATGGTTCATGATGAGTTGGACTAAGACTTCAAACCTGGCTAGACACTCTTAAGGGGATATTAATGGATTAATTCACATTATAATTTTGAGTCATTATAAATAATTATAATTAATAATTACACGGGATAATCTTTATTAAACCTAAAATTTCATAGATTGAAAAGAATGTGATAGGAATTTGATATAATATAAATTATATTTTCTTGATTTCTCACTATGATTATTCTATCTCACACCATGATTTTTTATTTCGGTCAAAGGATAGAACCGGGAGGAATCTTTTTAATGTTATTTTCTGAATAATTTAATGATCTTCCTCATGAGTAGCCATGTAAAGTACATGTAATAATATGAAATCTACTTTTTATTACTATCATTGTATACCAAAATATAATTTATATCCTCAATATTAGATATATTCCAGACACACATAATCTGATAAATTTGGTGTTTCATGGGAATTTAGTTGATGAAATACAACATGGAATGAAGTTTTATCTTCCTACATATTGACAATGTGATAGTAATGAATCAAGGAAATGTATCAAAAAATTGGGAAGATATTTTTTAGAGATAATGGTAATAAATCTACCAATTTCCATGAAATTTTATGTTTTATTTGGGAGGTATATAGAAAATAATTCCTATCTAACCACAAATAAAGAGGTAACATATAGGCCAAGGAAGGGATTTTGTTTTTCCAATCAATAAAGTGTAATGATTATAGTGTTTAGGTAGTGGGATAGATGTATTATGTTACATATTTTTTTTATCGATGATATTTTAGTTATATGAATCATGAATTGCCTATGATTTGTTCTATATATGTTTAACATTATGGATTGGTAAGAAAATGTATCATGTTACCGATAAGATAGAAATTTGATTTAGTGGTATGGTTATATTTTATGGAATAAACTTGATTGAGGGGTTCATAACCCCTCTTATGTGCCTAATGTCAATATATAAAATCTTAGTTGGGGTAAGGAGATAATTAATATTTATAAATTAAGTGGGAAATTATTATATATATTTGGTTCTTAGGGTTGATACTACATTAAACACAAAAACATCACACACACAGTCTACAAAGGCTTACTATATCCCCATAAAGGGATATCCTATCTTTAAAGACTTAATTATTTAGTACATCACCATAATACCTAGTAGTATTGAAGCCCATTACATGGCCCAAAGTCCCACAAACTAAACCAAAAGTCCAATGAAGCACCATACCTTCATCATTCATGTTTCACCTTCTATATGCATCATGCCTATGTCATTACATTCCAAATTCATTCTCAGGTCACTACCAAGGTGTCACATGCCTGCAACACCACCTTCTTATGGAAATTTTCTCCCACCCAGATTTCAACCCAGGTCAGATAGAGGATTGTAGGGAGCCTTTTTCACTCATGAAAACCCCCAAATGAAAAATTGACATTATTTATATCCTTGGAATTTACGAGTAATATTATGAATAAATTTTTTATGGTAACATTAATGAATATTATTTCCTTATTGGTTGTGAAAAAAATATTCGATAGTATTTGATTTTATTCTAGTAATTAAGATATAGTTAACATATGTATGCATATATGTATTCATTAAGAGTTTATGATAATTTTGGTAACTAAAAAGTTTTCGGGGGAATATAAGACCAAGTTATTAACATGTTTTATTTTTTTAAATTATGATATTTTTTTGTGGGATATTTGTTAATGTTGAGCACAAATAATGTGATCAAACATTTCCAATTTTTTCATTTTACCAAATTTAGTCATTTCATTTAATTAAATAAATTAATATAAGTCCCATAATTTTTTTATAATGTAAAATATTATATATTTTATTAATAAAAAATCTAATTTAATCTTTATAAATCATAATTGTTTTTGATTTTGATAAAGGAAACTATTATGATTAAAACAAATTTATCTAAATAATATTTCATTATTTCATTTTATTAATTTATATTAATGCTAATTTCACCAACTTATAGTTATTGATTCATGAAAAATGGATTCCATATATGGAATTATGATTTAAAATATATTTCAAATAGTTCCTTTTAATTTTATTTGTGAATATTAACTATGGAAAATATTTATCAACTCTGTAAGGGAATGTATAGTAATTAGGGTTAAACATTTTGATATAATGCTTAAAATTTGTCTAATTTAATCCTTACATATATTGTATAGGTTTTGTTTGGCCATATTTTTCAAATATTCATGTATATTAATTTTTGGTGACCTCTCACTTTGATAGAGACCATAATATTATTTTATGAAAAGGATATATACACAATGTCACACTATTGACATTAATAACTCTAAAAAAAATTTAAGTAAAAATTGATTTTATGTCAAATTAAAAGTGTTAATTAAAAATATGAACTAATTTTTTAAATAATTGTAATTTTATTTATATTTATCATTCTTGAATAATTTCTTTAAATTATAATGGAACACATATATAGTGCTTGTTTGAGTAATATAAAAATAAAATAACATCTTCTAAAAAATTTTATAATATAAATAATTTTGTTGAATTACTAGGTCAAAAAAATTATACAAAAATATAAAATATTATTGATGTGTTAAGGGTTTATATTTCAATTCAAGTGAAACATTTTGGTTTTTTTCTCAACTATGTGAGTAGTTATGAAAATTAATTTTTTTGATATCTTATGATAAATAATATTTTATTAAAATAATTAAAATTAATTTAAATCTTATCTTCAACATAATGAATGGAATATTTTATAAAATATTAAAAAAATACCATTATGGATAAATTTTCCTTTTTTATTAATATTCATGCACCCTAATGTGTAAAACACTTTGTTATTATTGTAATTGATAAAAGGGTTAATAAGGGTTAAAAGTAGAAGATATGGGATAAAATATCTCAAAAACTTTTATAAATATTTTATTATGGGAATATTTGGACAAATAATCATCCTGAAATCTGAATATATCATTTTGAACCATATTAATTTAAATGATTTTAATTCAATAATTTATTTAATTTCATGGTTTCTTCTACCCTCATTTAAAAAATGAAATGTGATATCCTCAATCATTCAGTAATTTTAAGATGTTTGGATCGAACAAAATAGGAAAAAAAATATTTTAAAAATCACCAATAATTTGGTTGATGTTATTTAGTCTTAAACATACAATCCCTAGGGTTTATAGGAATATATCCGAATCTAGTTCTTCAAATAAGAAAAAAAAATTAAACTACTAATATCCATTTTTTATATTAATTTATGACCAATAAATATATGTAATCTATTCCAAAATAATTACATAATTATTTAATATATAATAAATTATTTTTTTGATCCAACAATCTTTATCCACATTTTTCCATCCTATATAATGTTAAAACCACTCTTTTTCATACGTATGGATAATGGTCTCTAAATAGTGGTGTAATTAATTTTTCATCTCTATTTTTATGGTGGTATATAAATAGCTAATTAATATATATGATATTCATGATATAATTATCATTCTCTAAATAAAATATATCATTTATTTTATTCCAATATATATTGTAAAATGATATTGTTGTTATTGTGTACTTGTGGATTACAACCTACATGAAGTGATGTGATTCATTTTTCTTGTAAGCCTTTCATGGTTGTTTATAAATTTTTATATAAACAATATATATCATATTTATATGATTTATAACATTTTTAATATGTTAAAACCATGACCACGTTTCATGTAAAACTACTATTGAACAGAAACACGAATTAAAAATGGAAAATTATTCACCCGAATGTCTATTTTAAGGATCAATTATTATTAAAACAATTATTGGAAACTATTAAGGAATGTAATGTAATATTTTATTTTTTTTTTGTATTTTTATTTTTTATTTATATGAAAATAAATATTTATTATAAAAGTTGTATAAATTTATATGATTCGAGAAAATACTTGAGGAATGTATTTTCTAATCTAACTTTTACTTCTATGTGACATGTTCAACATTTCCTATTTGATTATTTTTGGGGTTTATATACATATCTTATGATTGGTTTTATCATTATACTCATTATATTCATGTTATTTTAATTTTATATTATTTTTACTTCATTCATGATAATTATTATTCAAAACATTCCCTAATATTAAGGGTTTATTTCAAATTCATGTCAACATTTTTGTTATCGGTTTTTTTCTTTTGGATGAACTATATTATATTTATTTATTAAAGATATATATTTTATTCGGATAAGGATATTTCTATAAATTTAATTATTTTTCATTTCAATATCCTCTTTTAGTTATAAAATATCAAATTAATTTATTTAAGGAAAATGACATTTCTTTTTATTTTGGTTAGGAATATGTTTCCTCAAAATACATATTTTCTTTAAAATATTCCTGAATTTTTATAGACTTCTATAATGAATAACTTCATTTTATCTGATGTTTATTTTTTTTTAAATTGGATTATAGGAAATCATCTCACCATTTTCTAAACAAGGTAAATATGATTTTTTTCAAATATATGAAAGGAATATTTTCATTAACATCATGACATAAAGAAAATTTTCTACCATCATAACTGTAAAAATTTTTATTTATTCATTTCATTATTTCTATGCTTCTTTCCAAATGTATTTTTTATTAATATATTGTAAATTTTTAGATTTTGAATAAGTGATGTGAATAAGAATGGAATGTTTTCATCAAGACATGGTCTGATGAATTTTTTATTGTATCACATTTATATCAATATCATTTGTTGAATCATATGATATTTAAGGGTATAATCTCAAGAATACATACACCATATATCTCTATATTATTTGTCGATAAATATAATGGGGAATTTATTGATATTATATTCAAAAGATCTTCATATACAAAAATTCATCGGTTATTAAAGAATATTGTTTATGTTTTATTATTTATTCAAATAATGAATACATTGGACATATTATGTGAGGGGTGGAACCATGAATTACATATCCCCTTTCTGATTCGATGTGACTTATGATAAAAATGGGTTAGGTATCTATCTATATAACCTTGCTGATTTATATATGATTCGTTGACATATATCCTTAATAATTATCATTAAATCTCTTGTATTATGTATTCCATCATTAAGAAATCAGTTATTGATGTATTTTTTATTTTTCAAGTAGATATAATATCCACAAATAACATTTAATATCTTGTGATTATTTGTATGGTATTATTTTATATTTATATCTTCCTTAAAAATCATCCATGCCATATTCATATTATGATTGATTCTATTTTAAGAATTCTCTTAGTCAGAATCTGACTTCACCCAATTCTTATTTTTCCATTCCCTATGATTATAGGTATTGTAATATAACTATTATGTTGGATATTCTAGTAGAATTAATATTTCTCTAAAATAAAATAATATGTTTTATTTTAGGATTCAAAATGTAATTTTAGAATCAAGAATGTATCTAATTTTCCTTAAATATTATTCCAATCTATCCCTCGAGATGAAATCAATTGTATTTACTTCCATTGTAGTAATGTAACTACTTGATATATTCTATTTATTTTGGGGGGGTTACTATATCCATCCCTCTCATTAATATATTAATAGATCATGGTCCATGGTTCATGGATTATTCTTAAGTAATGTGATGATAACTACACTTTTATGGCGGGGTGTGACGTGATTGTCATGATTTCATTACCATTATCATGGATGGGTTGAAAATGTGTTGATATGAGAATAGAGTAGTCATTGAAACATAGGTATGGTAGTGTGTAGAAATTGTGTTGAATAATTTGATTTTTTAGGGAACACTAGATGTGTTTTTATGTAATTTACTTGTGAGACCTCATGTTGGATTTGTGCTAAACAAGATTTCAAGGGACCTAATGGTTGTCAT
This sequence comes from Viscum album, assembly GCA_963277665.1. Lineage (NCBI taxonomy): Eukaryota > Viridiplantae > Streptophyta > Magnoliopsida > Santalales > Viscaceae > Viscum > Viscum album. Next base: position 1,612,543,470 of record OY728156.1, on the reverse strand, counting down.
ATTTTAATGTGTCATTGTATATAGCATAGATTTGGTGATTTGTTTTATCATTGATGATATACTATGTAATCTGACCAAGAGTTGTGTAGGGAGTCTGAAAGCCATGTTCATGTGGATGTAGGATTCCTTATAGTAGAATGGCATTATAACCATAATGATTTTTGATGTGTTGATTAATGGTGTCCAGAATTATAAAGAGGTTTCTACCATTGGATGTCTGGCCATTTATTTTGAATATAATTAGTCATGGTGAGTTTCAATTCACATATGTTCTATTGTCTATCTGACAATGGATTGATCTTAAAAATTAAACATGGATTTTGAAGACAAAATTATGATTTTATCCTATGGATGGAATTCATTTATGTATCTATCCCCAAGTTGTTTTTCATAATGAGTATAGGTGTTGTTGTGTTTAAAAAATTAATGAGTATTTTTAATTCGGTGTTCTACAAACCATTCTAGTAATGTCATACGAATGTGGAAGTGGAGTTTTGGTAAGATATTATGATGAAGAAATACTAGACATAAGATGTTGGTGGAAGTTAGTTGAAGCTTGTGGTGGGGAGAAATGTAGGATAATCTGTTGTTTACATAATGAAAATATTAGTTTTATTGGGTATATTTTATTATGTAATCCGCATTATGGTGTGTTAGTTTTAATGATAGGTTTTTGATCTGCATTCTGGCAATTGATCACATTGCATTGATGGATGTTCTTTGAACTTTTTTCTGGTATTCGAAGAAGAAATGTTTCATTTGGCTTTATATTTGCGAATTATATGGGACCAATGGGGATGTTAGACCACCACCAAGGATTATTGTGGAAAATAAAAATAATGATGGAAGGGGATATTTTAATATATCATTTCCTTACAGGTGCATAGAAATTGGAGAATGTTATAATTTTCACATTTTTAGAGAGGAAATTTTATTAAACTAGGTATCACAATAGTTTTACTATACTTGTAACCTCTTACGGAACCATCTAGTGTGTGGAAGGAACTTCTCTAGGTTTCTAATAGAACTTTGGAGTGTTCCATTGGGATCAAGAATTAGGGAAGAAAATTTTTAATGTTCCTACCTAGGGTGAATGGTTGGAACATGGTTATTGCTAACTGTGTATCCCAAACATGTGTCCAAAAATGCATATCCACATCCATTTTGTAATCATTAAATAGGAGAATGGGAGCCCTATAGGATTCTGAAGACTTCTATATGGTCACAAAAATTTGACACATGGTTTTTTAAAATTTTCATCATTATCTTTCGTGGTTGGTGGTAATGAGATAGTGTTGGATGAATTCTTGTAACATGGTTTGGCCAACCGTGCATCCAAATAATTAACCCATAATTAAGAGGGAATGTTTTTAATATTCCCCTCTCACATTAATTTTTAAAAGACCCCTTTCCCCATTTCACATGGTAGTTCCAATGTGCCTCTCCTCTCTTCCATGGAGGAACTCCTTAATCTGTGGTTAGATTTAGCTATCATCTATAGTATTGGAATTATTTGTGTGAGTCTAAAACTACTCTATTTTATGTTATTATATTGTCTTTATGTTTTTTATATCACTCCATTTATTGGATAAATGAAAAATTTTAGGGTTTGTTTCTTGTTCTTCATTTTTTCTATTCAAGCTAAAACAATGTTATGGTATCTGATGGGTAGGCTTCAATGAGGATAAGGTTGGTGGTCCTTTTAAATTAACCCATTGTAATAAATTAATTTTATGAGTGTATTCAAGGTGATATATAGTATGGCCATTCATACATAGAAATATTTTTTAAATTCAGTTTTTTTCATATAATTTTAATTTGTTAATTATTGTTTTTAAATTACTTTGATTATAGGTAATAGAAAATTATCAATGGAATTCTAGAGGGGTAATTTATCCTTGGAGCTGCCTAATGTTTTTTGATGCTGAAATTATGTTTTAAATGTATAAAAGTGACTTTTGGTTTGAATTGATGGATTTGTATTTAAATTCAACAAACATAACTAATCATGATTGTTTTTTCCCTTTTAAAATAATCAGATATTAAAAGATAAAATATTAATATAAACATTGTTAAATTGAACTGTAAATGGTATATACTTTTTGTGGAATAAAATTGTGGAATGGATAATTTCCTTAACTTTTTCAATGAACATGAAATAATTTGAATCTATTTATGGTTATTTATTTTATAGGTATTTTAAAATATAGGTTAGAATGGGGTTATTTGGAAACATTAATTAGAATTGTTTTTATGGTTTGACATTATAAACGAGTTCAAATGTTGTTATGTACACTAGTTTTGCATATTTTTTAAATATGAAAATTTGGAATGATATTTTATTCATATTTGTTTGGTTTTTCACACGGATTGAGACATTTTTTAGTTCCTTTTATTTTGTTCTTAACCTAGGGAGACCACATGCTCAAGGGTTTAAGTGATTATGGTTAACATAGGATTACACGACCCTAGGGGATAAACTGATTATGGTTCATCTGTGGTGACCGAAACCCCATATGATTCATTGATTATGGTTGACTCAGGGTAACCACAAACCTAGGGGATGCCGAGATTATGGATAATATAATGTGACCATGACCCTTGGGGATGAAAGGATCTATGGATGAGAATATTTTCTCAGATGTTAGTTAGGATAAAAGGAAGGAATATTTCCCCCAGTCATGAGTGATATGGTTGTGAAAGTCTATGTGAAATGCTTCAAGACTCCATAACACTAGCCAAAGTAGGTATTCATTGTTACTAGTGTGTACAAGGGAATATGGTTTTGTGTTTTTATATTCATATTTGTAATTTATTTTACAAAGATATTATTAATTGATTAACCGAGTAGTCCAACATGCACTACTATTAGGGAAGCTATTTTTATATACATTATTGGTGGGGTCATGTTATGTTGTTCTCAAAACATTACCAGGATCATATGGATCATGGATACCTGATTTGATTTCATTATTGATCATGTTTACATTTATAATGTTTGACCTAACTATAGCGACTCAGGTTTTGGCCATGTCAGACTTTGGTATATTTCTACAAATATTCCAGATCTAGGCACGAAGACAGTGTGTGATTATAAGGCCCGGTGATCCAGATATTAATTTTATAAAAATATTAAGTATTTTTATTTTATGAATGAGGCAGGGGTGAGATAAATCCCAAACGGTAGCTCATAACGGGAATATGAGGGCACAGTTGCATCCAGAACATGTCGTTTACCCTAGGCAAGGTGTAAACTTTGTGGGCGCGGGCTTGCGGTGGAAAGCACCACCAGGGTCATTTTCATAAATAAGTGGAAAAGTTTAATTATGCGCATCGGCTTGAATGACTTCTGAACAGAGTCTCGGATCGCAAATATGAGTCCACCGTTGTGTTCATAATGACGCGTTTACCCTATGGGAGACCTAATTTCCTTTGCACAGGGAGGTCTGATCGGGGACGTTGCTTTAATTGATGGTTTAAAAAAAAATTCATCTTCCCCTCCCACATCCTATGAGAAGAAAATAGAAACCCCCCTCCCACCTCCTTTTCTTCGACAAATCTAGCCAGAATCATCCATTTTCTGTGCTAATTGTGAGCTGATCGAGCTTCAAGGCATCGCTAGTGTCGTTCTGCACCTGATGCTTCAGCATTTAGCCTGAGAGGTAGGAATTTTGAGTTTTAATCCCCCGATCCCTTTTTTTCTGCGAATTTCATCATTTTGATGTTTTAGAAGGGATGATCGTGTCCTGAGGGTCGCGTTGGTACCTTCGGATCGCAAAACGGACCACCGGGGTGCCCTCACCAGTCCACAGAAGCTCCGTCGGAGCAGCTCCGGCGTGCCGACATCGACACCGGTGTATCCACGGCGGCCCAGCTGGTGGAGCGCAGCAGCACGGGGTGCTGGGCAGTGGAGCGTCATCGGCCAGGGCGGGCCGGTCCCGGCCGGCCGGACCGGTCGGTTCATGCCGGTCCGACCCCTATTGCATACACGGGGGTTTTTAAACCCCCGTTTCTTGAAATCCGGGAGTTGAATTCGCATGCCGTCTACGGCGATGCAACCCTGGCGATGAGAAGAACCTCTCGGTGTGGGTTTAGAAATCTTAAGGTTTAGGATCTTGGCCCTGGAGCATGAAATGTCAAATAAAATAATGATATTTTATTATTATTCAACTTCGGGTCATTGTATCTTCTACATGGAGTGTCCAATTGACGTGTTGTCAGTGGTGTTAAGGCCCTGATGGTATGACAGACTTTTCTTGATGGTTTCCGGGTGTTGGGGGTGAGGTTGGGGTGTGGGCCCCCTGAGGCCAAGTTTTGGCATTTTCAGAAAACGATACATTCTCATCAGGTGTCCGATTTTAGAGGATGTGTAGTTGATCCTGTGTGTTTTTCCGAGAGGATCTAAATGGTGTGATTCGTTCGATGTGTTTCGGGATCGAGGCATGGGCCCCACCCGAGTTGGCTTCGGTGAATAGTTCCTTTTTCACTGGGAGTCCGTTTCAGACGAACGAGTAGTCGATAATGTGTGTTTTTTCAAGGGGATCGTCATGGTTTGATCCGCCTGATGAGTTTCGGGATCGTTCTGTGGGCCCCGCACATGTTAGCTATGACGAATAGTGCCTTTTCACTGGTTGTCCATTTCGAGCAAGTAAACAGCCTATCCTCCGTGTTTGTTCACATAGATCACGATGGTGGCCTTAGTATCGGCCTTGGTGTGGCGCAGTGTGGTATCGGCCTTAGTGATGCGCAGTGTGGCCTTGTTGCCTGTCACTCGAGTCAGTGACGTTCAGACCTGCAGTGGTTGAGGGTACTCCCTTGGTTCCTTCCGACAAGGGTTTGTGCAGAATCACAACCCTAGTAAATGTTTGTGATCCTCTTGATGGGATGTTAAATCTGGTAGTGTTGTGGCATCCCTCCGGTGGGCCCTCAGCAGGATCCTCATGCATCGTTTACCTATATTTTGTTTTTGGTATCGCCATCATCACCTATCCACGAACGGCGATCCCCTATTTAGTAGGATAACTCCATAAGGTTTGTGGAATAATCGGGAATATTATCCCCTATGTGGTGGGGCGTGCTCAATAGAGTTGTTGCATCATCAGGTATATGATACCCTAGTCAGCATGAAGTTTATAGAAGGGTTGTAGTATCATTGGTTATATGCTCCCCTACTCAGCGCGTGGTGTCAGTAGAGTTGTGGAATCATCAATTTGATCCCTTACAGCGCGTGATGTACCAGATAGGGTTTTGGTATTGTCGTGACAGTCAGGACATTAGTAAAAATCCTATATATGTGTGTTGTGTTTCTGTCTCCAGATCGGGTTGTGGTATCCTCCAGCGGATCTTGGGAGTGATCCCCTATCTGTGAGATCTACAAATGCTAGATCAGGTTGTTGTATCCCCCATCGGAACCTGAGAGGTATCCAATATCTGTGAGATCTTCACCTACTAGTGTGGGTTCTAGTATCCCCTAGCAGACCCTAGGAGAGATCCTCTATCCGAGGAGTTTGGTTTTTTTTTCGTTTCAGTGAGGATTCCTCAGTGACAATATCAGACGAGCATGATCTCGTCGGAGAGCATCTGAGGTGTTTTTGTGGGATCTGTTGGAGTGTATCTCTCATATTATTGTCATCTTGGATACCAATGATCGTAGAGCTTTTTCTCCTCGTTGTGAAAAAGTTGTTGGTGATGAGGTAGGTACATCATTTGTCTTGTTGCGTGAGCTTAGTATATCTGGATTGTTCAAGGAGGGTGTATGTGCATACACCTGAGTTGAGCTGAGTATTTGTGTTTAGACGAGTATGGACATGAGATGGAGTTTCTCTCTTGTTTGGGTTCCCTATGGCTGGGATGAGTGGACTGTTTCCTTTCAGTTACTCTCTTTTTTTTGGTTTTTTGGGTGCCTACGGGGTATTGTTATACTCACCAATGCACGGGCATTACTCATACATGTTTGGGTCTTGCACAAACCATAGGCCTTTCGATGGAGTCCCAAGAGGACCCAGAGCAGGTGGAGCATAGTGAATAGGTATGACTGGGGTGTTCACCAGAGCTGTGTCGAGGACCTTACCAGCAGGTGTTTTGGCAGTTTTTTCCCTCATATTGTTCTGGTTGGACACTTTGCAGTTTCCTTTTGGCGAGCCCTATTTTCCCATTTTTTACTCATGTTTTACTCATGGTTGTGGGATAGTTGTATGCATTCATTTACCATTCAGTTTTATATATCTCCACACAGTTTCATGGAGGTGTATGTTGGTGCGTGTGTACAAGTACCTTAGGCTAATGCCTCCCATGTGCGTGATAGCCTACTCGACGCTAGACTCCCGCCCGTGGCCTATTGGAGGCGGGATTGGGGAGTCGTGGCTCGAGCCCCGCAGGGTCGGGTCATGACATAGTTGTATCAGAGCAGGTTCCACCTTTGAGATCTCAAAGCGTAGCTACTCTAGCTGTGACATTGGTTTGGGTTGCCTAGCGGCAGTGTTAGGATGTTTCGAGTTTGGATTTCAGGCCAAAGACTCCATTGTTCGGCGGGGGCTGAAAAATCCATTCACCAGGGGTTAGATAACCTGCCTTTTGAATCGGGACATTCGTACACTGGTCGTAAGGGAATAACGGTACATGCATCTTATAGGACTAGGTTTTGGGTTTTTCTTTTTCCTTCTTGAGTCAACTCCCAAGATATACTCTTTGACTATGGTGAATCTTGAATGTATTTCAGGACGCCTCCATGACGATAGAAAGTGAGGGTTCCACAACAGGACTACAGTGATGATCTTCCCTGTGTAGAGGTTGTGGACCAGGGTGTAGGTTCTGAGGCCAGACCCCAAGGTGGTCTTCTAGTTGAGAAACCACCTGTCGAGTAGCTGGTTGTGCCAGAAGTGCAGGATGAGGTTGCGCACAGGATGAGTGCGCTACACGAGTTCTAGAGGCAGCGACCTCTATGGTTCCAGGGTGATCCAGACCATCAGGTTGTTGATGACTAGCTCGAAGCAGTCACCCGAGTTTTCTGCCCGGTGGGGACACCTCTAGATCACATGGTGGTCCTAACGGCGAGCCTTCGGCATGGTTCAGCCCGGAGATGGTGGAGCTTTGTGACGCAGTCCCATGACGAGGATATGCTCACACGGGCAGAGTTTGAGTGGATCTTCAGGGAGGTGTTCTATCTGGTGACACTGAGGTCAATGCAGATCTAGGAGCTCCTGCAATTTCGACAGGAGGGAATGAATTTGTTGGAGTACTCAACGAGGTTTACAGAACTATCACTCTACTCCATGCATATGGTTCGAGACCTGTTCGTTAGGCCTCATACATTCGAGAAAGACCTATGTGGGGACATCTAGGCAGGTGTGGTTTCCTTGTGTCTACCCACCTATACTGGAGTGCTGGAGTGAGCTTTGGTTGTGGAGATCATTCTGGCCAAGAAGATCCCACCTGTTAGTATTGGGCACATGGGAGCTGAGACCTTGTGATTCAGATTGGCATCTGGTAGCCAACGATATACTCAAGGGATCGGACATGGGGGATGTTTCAGGACGTGACCCAAGGATGGTCGATCTGAGGCATAGGGCTCATAGGTCTCGCATTCCAGTTTTGGATAGCCATAGAAGAGGCGGTGTTACGCTTGCGATGGTCAGGGGAAACGTCTCATGCAAGGAGGTCTGAAGGGTGGCAGACGTGGCGACAGAGCTGGTGCTGCAGCAGGAGGTGGTAGCTGGTATTAGTTACCACCACCCCCACCTTCAGGAGGTCTACACCAAGCTCAGGGAGATGGTGGCCGAGGGTAAGGACAATTGCATTCCCTGGAGGCTGTTGACCTTGAGGCTCTATGGTTGGATAGAGGTACACCTTGTGTCCTTTCTTCTTACTATAGTAGTTTGATACACACTGTTTAGATGTAATTTTTTCCATTCCATTGCTTGCTCGAGTTTCTGTTTAGAGTGTTTATAAGACCATGTGTGGGTGTTGTTCGACGTGCTTCAAAAGCGCAAGGAAGAGAAATCCACCCCCCACCGAGACAATTTTTTTGTGACGCGATCAAAACCATGCAGGTGAGTCAGTGCCGACCAAAGTGGATAGTGTTGAGGTGTGGTAGATGATTTCCTCTGCTTTATGTGTTTGGGCATAGGTGTTTTTTGGAGATTTCGCTGGTGTGGGAGACCCAGTTGAGAGTCCAGTCACCTTCATTGTGCTAATGGATTTTCATTGATAAAAATTTCTAATGGGGGAGGATGTATCATTCAGGTTTTGGCCTTGTCATACTTGGTAATATTTATACGAATAATTCCAGATCTAGGAACGAATACGGCGTGCGATTCCAAGGCCCAGTGTGCCCAGAAATAATTTTATAAAAATATTATGTATTTTTATACTATACATGTGGCGGGGGAATGATATCTCACAAACTGTAGCTCAAAAATGAAATCTAAGGGCACGGTTAGTCCGAAACATATCGTTTACTCTAGGTGAGGTGTAAACATTGTGGGCGCGGGCCTGCGGTGGAAAGCCACCATTGGCGTTTTTGTAAATAAGTAGAAAAGATTAATTACGGGAATTAGCTCGAATAACTTCTGAACAGGTTCTCGGATCGCAAATCTGAGTCCACCGTTGGGCTCAGAACAACGCATTTACCATATGGGCGACTTAATTTCTTCTGCGCCTGGAGGTCTGGTCATGGGCTTTGGTTTAGTTGATGGTTTTTTTAAAAAAAAGAAAATAAATTTCATCTTCCCCTCCCACCTCCTACGCGCATCAGATGAAACCCCCCTCCATCCTCCGTTTCGTCGCCAAATCATGCATGAATCGTCCGTTTTCTGCATCAATCATCAGTGGATCGAGATTCAGGTCATCACCGGCGTCGTTTTGCACCAGAAGTTTCGGATTTTCGCTCGTAAGGTATGCGGTTTGAGTTTTAATCCCCCAATACCGTTTGTTTTTTTTTCGAATTACTTTTTTTTGATGTTGTAGCAGGGAAGACCACATCTTGAGGGTTGCTCATGTACCTTCGGATAGCAAAACGGACCGCCGGGGTGCCCCCGCCGGTCCGCGGAAGCTCCACCGACACAGCTCAGAGGCGGCGATGCCGGCACCGGTGGAACAGCGGCGGCCCACGGCGGCTGGTCGCCCGGGGCGGCGGCGCGGGGCTCCGCACGGTGAACGCCGCTGGCCAGAGTGGACCGACAGCATTCGGCAAGTTCAGGCTGGCCGGACCGGCTGGTTCAGGGTGGTCCGACCCCTTTTGCATACACGAGGGGTTTTTAAACCCCCCGTTTCTTGCAATCCGGTAGTCGGATTCACATGTCGTCTGCAGCGACACTACCCTGGCGATGAGACAAATCTTTAGGTGTGGGTTATGGAATTTAAAGGTTTGGGATCATGCCTCGGGATCTTGAAATGTCGAATACAATAATGATATTTTATTATTATTCGATTTCGGGCCGTTGTATCTTCTACCCAGAGCGTCTGATTGACGCATTGTTAGTGGCTTTGAAACCCTGACGGTACACCAATATTTTCTTGAGGGTTTTCAAGTGTGGAGACCGAGGTTGGGGTGCAGGCCCCATGAGGCCGGGTTTTGTCATTTTTGGAGAAACACAACTTTCTCATCAGGAGTCCTATTTTGGCAGATGAGTAGTTAATCCTGTGTGTTTTTCTAAGAGGATCACAATGGTGTGATCCATTCGATTTGTTTTGGGATCGATGTATAGTCCCCACACGAGCTTGATTCGGTGAATAATTACTTTTTCACTGGGTGTCCATTTCAGATGAACGAGTAGTCAATCCTATGTGTTTTTCCACGGGGATCTTAGTGGTATGATCCCCTTGATGAGTTTTGAGATCTTTGTGTGGGACCGACATGGGCTAGCTATGGTGAATAGTTCTTTTTCACTGGTTGTCCGTTTCAGGCGAGTAAATATCCTATACTGTGTGTTTTTCATGTAGATTGTGATGGCATCCTCAGTATCGGCTTTGTCACTGTGCAATGTGGTATTGGCCTTGGTGCTGTGCAGTGTGGCATTGTTGTGGGTCGTTCGGGTCTGTGATGTTTGGACTAGTAGTGGTTGAGTGTACTCCCTTAGTTCATTTCTACGAGGGTTCGTCTGGTATCACAACACTAGTAATGGTTTGTGATCCTCTCGATGGGATTTTTAATTTAATAGTGTTTTGGAATCACTCTAGTGGGCCTAGAGCTGGATCCTATAGCATCGTTTCCCTAGATTAGGTTTTTGTTATCGCTGTGATTGCTTATCCATGGGCGGCGATCCCCTATCTTTTAGGTTAACTCCGTAGGGTTTGTGGCATCATCGAAAATATGATACCCTACGCGGTGGGCCATGCTCATTAGGGTTGTGGTATCGTCGAGTATACTATCCCTTACCCAAAATTTAGTCTATAGTAGGGTTGTGGTATCATTGGTTATACGATCCCCTACTCAGCGTGTGGTGTTTGTAGGGTTGTGGAATCGTCAGTTCGATCCCCTACAGTGTGAGATGTAACAGATAGGGTTTTGGTATCTTCGTGACTATTGTGACATGGGTGATGATCCTCTTTTTGCGTGTCGTGTTTCTGTCGAGCGCTAGATTGGGTTGTGGTATCATTCAGTAGATCCTTAGAGTGATCCCCTATCTGTGAGATCTAAAAATGCCAGATCGGGTTGTGGTATACCCTAGTGGACCCTGGGAGTGATCCCCTATCTGTGATATCTTCGCCTTCCAGTGTTGGTTCTGGTATCCCCTAGTGGACCCTTCGAGTAATCCCATATCCACGGAGTTTGGTATTTATGTGGTTTCAGTGCGGTTTCCTCAGTGACGATATCTGAATAGCGTGATCTCTCGGGTGAGCATCTGAGGTGTTTGTGTGGGATCTGATGGACTGTATCTCTTAGACGAGTGTCATATAGGATGACATTGATCATGGAGCGTGTTCTCCTGGTTTTTGAAAAGTTACAGGGGATGAGTTCAACACCACATGTTGCTTGTTGCGTGAGCTAAGTATTTTAAGATTGGTCAAGGTGAGTGTATGGGTATACACCTGAGTTGAGAGGACTAGTTTGGTTTAGTCGAGGATGGTCATGAGATGGATTTCCTCCCTCGTCTAGGTTCCCTCTACTTGGGATGAGCGGACTATTGTATTTCAGTTTCCCTCTCTTGTCTTTAGTTTTTTGGGGTGCCTACTGTGTATTGTTATAGTCACACATGCACAGGCATTGCCTGCACATGTTTGTGTCTTGTGCAGACCAAATGCCTTTCGACAGAGTCCCAGGAGGAACTGGAGCAGGCAGAGCTTACTAGGAAGGTTTGATCAGGGTTTTTACTGGAGTTGTGCCAAGGATATTTCCGAAATGTGTTTTGGTAGTGTAATCCCTACTTTTGAGATGGTTGGAAACTTTTCAGTTTCATTTTTGTCGGCCATGTTTTATTATTTTGTAATTCTGTTATACTCATGGTTGTACAATAGTTGTATTCATGCATTTACTCTTCAATTTTATATATCTCTGCATAGTTGAATGGAGGTGTATGTGGGTGCGTGTGTACGGGTACCTTAGGCTAGTGCCTCCCATGTGTGTGATAGATTACTCGGCCATAGATGCCATCCTCTGGCCTATTGGAGGCGTACTTGGGGAGTCGCGGCTCGAGCCCCGTTGGGTCAGGTCATGACACAAACGTTTTTTTGTTTCCCTGGCTGTATGGGTTAGTGTTGAATGATAAGAACAATACAAAATCAGGACCTAATTAGTAGAGTCTATGATGCAATATTTGATATTATTATTTTTATACTATTTGTGTAAAATAAAAAAAAGGGGGATCTAGTATGTATGACACATATATTTATTACATAATTTGTAGGGTTTACTTATTTATTGGAGCATTAGATTCTTGTGAAATTACTTTAATTTTCACTACTATTTTACAATGTTATGAGAGAATTATATCCCCTATTTTATTTATAATTTCTTGCGCCTTGATTGTAGAATATGTATTTTAGGGAGATGATTCATAATAATAACAGTTATCATAGGTTTGGGATCCAGTTAGTGTCAGAGGGGGGATATAATGACCCAAAGATTTATCAATAGAATTACATTCTTATAATTATGCATTATAATATAATCACTTCAGTAATCACAATTACATATTCTGATACCAAATTTGATGTGATCATTAAAAATGATTTTCCCAACTATAGGTTTTGAATTTTAAAAATCTGACATACACGGTTGTGATCGGTAAGATCTTTGGATTCTGAGAGGGAAAAAATACATTTTGTTGAATAAAAACATATCCTTATGAATAGAAACATACCCTTATGAATAGTAATATGACACATATGATTAGTAAATCGTCCAAAAAAAGTGTAACCTTACCCATGAATAATTAAATAAAATTTAGGTATATTATAAGGGATGATTTGATGATTGTAAAAGTATTGGTATATTTGTAAGTTATATATAATTAATTATAATTAATTAATTAATTAATATAAAATTAAATGTGTTCTCCTAAAATGTTTTCATCAATTAAAAAATCTATTTCTTATAGTTTTATGATAATTTTATAAGACCTTAAGTAATTTTTGACGATATTATTAAATTAGTTTTAAATTTAAAAACAATATTTTTCATGTAAATTATGATTTTAATTAAAAATATAATTAATCATTTTTAGAAAAATATTTTTGAAAAATGGACTTCATTTTTGGATTCTACATGTTGATAAATGGTATGGGTGAAGTTTTGGGATTTTTTAGAAATACACGAATATTTGTTGTGTAGTGAAATAAAATAATTGACAAAATAAGCTAAATAAGCTAATTATAGAGTCATGCATGATCTTTGATTGATGTAAGCCTTATTGGTTCAGGTTAACGTGATTAAATTACTATAAAGGATCAATGAGGACTCACTAATCAATGTTTTGTGGGGAAATAATAAATCAATGAATTTTATATTGAGAAATCATTTATCCCCTCCATTAGAAAAACCACACTTCACACCCTCATTTCCTCGCACCTCTCAAGATTCAATCCTTTCCTGAACACTTCAAAAAATTCGTTACTAAACCCCCTCACATGTCCAAGAGCTTATAGTCTCATCAAACACTAATCCATGCTTTCTTAATGAGGATCTCAAGATGAGGATTCAAGAGCTAATTCCTCTCTCTCTCTCGTTTTCCTTTAAATTACATTCAATTTCATGTTCATTTCCTAATATCTCCCAACCAATATTCATACACATGGTATTGTAAGTCCAGTATCATACATATAGTATAATTTAAGGATAATAATGTAATATTATATCATCCATACCCGTTATCTTTTTCTTCTTATTTTAAAAAAGAGAATTTTGTTCGTGGGGTGTTAATTTATCACCTACCAGAATGACATTGTTTCAATTTCTTGTACAGCTTTCAGATCTGGTCCAAAAACTATTGTTATTGTTGAACCAAATTATATTATATGTATTTTATCATATTTCATGTTATGGAGAAATCATAGGTACATGTTACAAAACAAAACAGGTTCGTTGTGGTCAGAAAGTCTCCCAAATCAACCCAAACAATAATCATTTATTTCTTATCTAATGATTCATCCACATGGTAAATAATATGATTTATTAAAATATTATTTAAAATTGTATAATATCTTTAATAACATTAAATATCAGGTATTTATGTTTACGCATGACCTACATGAACATCCATTTATGAATACATGTGAATCGCTCAAGAAAACCATAAAAACAAACATTCCCAAACACAGTTTTTTAGACTCTATAACTCATCCAAAGGCCCATAAAATAATTTAATGAAACCATAATGAAACATATTCATGTAAAATGGTTTTTTTAATAGTCTATTAATGATCCTAATTTGGATATTTAATGCATTAAAGTGAAGAAAGCATTCAGATACAAGGTAATGGGAAAATCTCAAACCCTAATTTCTTTCATCGGGTTCTCCCTCTTTCACTCCATTTTTGGTATGGTAACTCCATAAAAATAATTTTTTCATCACCATATCACCATTTGAATGATATAAATTTTTTATACTGATGTTTATTTCAATTCAATGTTTTCCAAAAATACAATACTTTCAAAAACACGCCTTTTACTTCTCACTCAAGGCTCATGGTTATCGTATCAACTATGTTATTCCCACTGAATTTTGGGAACCTAATGTTTATGAATATATTATTATGAGATTAAACCCATTTCATTACTTTGTATTTTAATGTTCATTTATGATATATTTTCATTTTTTCCGGCATGATAAATGTTATTTTTATTATGTGATGGGCGCGCCAGGAATTTTATAGCGCAATATGAATGTTTCAGTGTGACAGGTGTTCCAGGAATTATACTTCAATCCAATGCATTTCTTAAAGTGATGAATCTCATGAGTTAGATTTAAAATATGTTTGAACAAGATTCAATCATTTTTTACAGTTATGTGTGGTAGTTAACTACTAAGACATGAATTTTTATTTTTATATATTGAAACATTTCATGTCTCTTATTAATGCTTCCTCTAATGTTCATGATCCATTGAATATGTTATGGTTTTGATCACCCATTTCTATATTGCAATTATCAATCCTCTTACTTGGATTTTAGATCAACCATTTTTATGTATATCCTCAGGGGACTACATGTACTAAGGACATGACAATTCTTAGTAAGAAGCTAGAGGTGAAGGAATTAAATAAATGTTTAAGCTTGATGTTGTAATTTTTATGTATGGTACTAGTTTACCAAAGACACCAAACGTTTGGATACTCTATGTGTAATAATATTATGTTTTTTACCTATAAAATGATGTAATAATAATTTAATAAATGGCTGGGTCTCTATATTTGTTATCAGAGGAAAGGTTTGGTTAATTTGGGAATTAGGATAAGTGAACCCTAGAGAAAACCTCTAGTATGAGACTAAGTACAAATATAAACAGATTAATTTTTTCTTATGGATCCCTTAAGTTATGATTTTTGTATAAATTGTAAAAATGAGTAAGTTATTCATGACTTGTTGACTTATGTTTTTTTCTAACCTTTTCTATTTTAGAAAATGGTGGGATCTGAGAGAAACCATGCCTATAACTCATGTGAGGGTCAATGCAACGACTTCCTGAATGACATCCCCAATGATTTAAGAGGTGGAGTTACAAACATCATTGAAATTATAACCCAATAATCTCTTTTTATTAACAATAAACATAATAATGGAGAACAACCTCCTTAACTGAAGAGGGAAAAACTGTCTATCATATTTTTTAGGAGAAAACAACCACCGACATTTAGTGGATCTTTCGATCCACTATTTGCAGAGCAATGGGTCAACTCCATGGAGAAGATGTTTTCTATGGATCACTATTCTGGCATGGATTAGGTGACACTAACCATTTATTATCTATATTTAGAGTCCGATCAATGATGAGATTTGGGTAAGAACACTAGGCCGAGGGAGGAAATTGAAGATATAGAATAGAAAAACAATAAGATAATGTTTCTTAACAAGTATTTATAGAGAACTCTTCGCACGAAGATGGAGATAGAATTTATAGAGCTCATGAAAAAATAATGAGAATGTTTCACAACCTATGATGACAATTTCACATGTCTTTCAAGGTACACTTCGTGTTTTGTTATCAAAAATGATTGAAAAAATGATAGATTCTATAGTGTTTAAAATTAAATCTTCAAAAGGCTCTTTCAATTAGAGAATATGAGAGTTATGAAGAAGTTGTTAGATGTGATCTCAAAGTGGAGATAGATTTCGGATAATGGTCCATTGAATATGGTGATAGGAAATGAATGATAGAGTTTCAAGTCAGAGGATATAATTAAAAAGTTGGGAAGAACACTCAATGACCTACATGCCCAAAATGTGGGAAGTTTAACCATGGGTGCAGCCTCAAATAGATCGGGAAGTGGTTCATGTTTGGGAAATAAGGACACCTTGCTCGAAAGTGTCGAATGACATGAAAATGAAGGAGAATGTGGTTGTAGAAAGGAGATAACCACCCATTTATCAATGATACAACTATAGAGATAAAGAGAACTATAGAAGCCATTTCACTAAACCTCGAGTTCTCAAGGTTAATCGGTGCTAACAGCCATCAAAGTCAATGTAATATGGGAATTCATATGCAACCACTACTTCGAATGTGGAGAAAGATAATGAATTTTTACAAGGAAAACTTCTTACTCACTCAAGTATTGAAAAAGTCTTATTTGATTCTGGTTTTATGAAATCCTTTATGTCTTGAACATTTCCTAGAACTATAGGATTGAATCACCAAATCCTTGAAGTAGATATATCTATAAAAACACCAATGGTTGGAATCATTGAAACCCAAGTGTTTGACTCTTCTCCTATTTTCATATGTTGGATGATTCTTCTAGAACATATTGTAATAATTATCTTGGTGGCATTCGATACTATAATTGGAATGAATTGGCTCTTGTTATATATAACACGTTTCAACTTTTAGGAAAAATATATATATTTTCATATACCGAGACATCCCTTGATCCACTAAAAATGTAAGGAAGATCATGATTCTCCTTTGAAAAATCCTTCACTAATGTGGGTGTTTATTCCCTATTATGAATCATACCTCACCCAAATGGTTGAGTCAAAGGATAGTTGCAACCTTGTGGGAATTCCCATCACGAGTGAATACAATGATATATTTGCCAATGAGTTACTTGGAATTCCCCAAGATCATTTGGGGGAGTTCTCAATAGATCTCATACCCGGAGCTACTCCAATATCAACATGTCCATATAGGATGGCTCCTATAGAACTAGAGGAGTTAAAGAAGAAGCTGTAAGAGCATCTGGGAAAAGGGTTTATACACCCTAATGCATCACCATGGGGTGCGCCAGGTCTCTTTGTGATGAAGAAGGTTGTAAAAATGAAACTATGTATCAATTATTAGTAACACGACAAGATCACTATAAAGAACAAGTATCCTCTTCCTTGTATTGAATACTTGTTAGATCAGTGAAGGGGAACTCAATACTTCTTAATGGGGGATCTTTTTTCGGGATATCATCAACTAAAGGTGAGGAAGGAAGATGTTTTGAAGACTACCTTTCATACATGGTATGAGCACTATGATTTTCTGCTGATTCCCTTCAGACTTACTAATTACCCATCCATATTCATTAATTACATGAATAGAGTCTTTAGACATTATCTCAAAACATTTGTGGTAGTTTTTATTGATGATATTCTCATCATCTCGAAGAGAAAGGAGGAACATGATGAACATCTAAGAATGGTGTTGGTGACATTAAGAAATGAGAAGTCTCATGCCATGTTCATCAAAAGTTAATTTCTGATGAAGCATGTCACATTATTGGGATATGTGATAACAAGTGAGGGAATTTTTGTGGATCCTTAAAAAATAAAGGTGCTTGTGGAATGGAACAATCCCACTCTTGTCACTAAAATCTATAGTTTTGTTGAATTATCTTGGTACTACTAACATTTTGTGAGAAGTTTCTTACAATTATCATGCCATAAAACTATGTTAACATAGAAAGGGATTAATTATGTCTTAATAGACGAATATGAGGGAATCTTCACAGAGCATAATAGAAGGATGATAACTGCACATGTACTCACAATACTGAAATGTGTTGAATGTTCTGTGATATACAACGATGCTTCAATGAATGGATTGGGTTGTGTACTCATGAAAAATTACAATGTGATAGACTATGCCTCACGACAGTTCAAGCTCAAAGAGTAGAACAACCTGACCCATGATCCAGTGCTGGCAGCCATTCTTTTTTCAACGAAAATCTGGTGGTAATACATTTATGGTGGGAAGTGTGACATATACAATAACCAAAAGATCCTAATGTATAAATTCACACAAAATGATCTCAACATGGATCAAAGGGGATGGTTATAACCAATAATGAATTACAATTTCTCTATTCACTATCATCCTAGAAAGGTGAACAAGGTAGGTGATTCTCTAAGCAGAAAAGAACCAACTACTATATCCTGTTATGGATTGTGAAAGACCGTATCTTATTGAATATGAAAAGGATGGATTTAGAAATTATAAGGGCATGGGATACATCAAACCATCCCCAAGTGATTGCGCAACCATCCATCAAAGATAAGATTATGTAAGAAAAAAGGGATGATGTGGAGATACCAAAGGGGTGAATGATGTAAAGGAAGGGAAGATACAAGAGATCTATATAGACTATAATGGTGTGATTCGGTATGGAACATGACTTTGTGTGCCTTAATATCCCGGGATAAAGAAAGAGCTACTAGAAAATACACATAGCTCAACATTATCTATCCATCATTGGAGTATTAGGATGTACTGAGATCTCTGAAAACACTTATTGTAAGATAAAATGAAGAACAAGATTGTTGAATATATATCAAGGTCCTTGGTATGTCATCAAATTAGAGTATAGTGACAAAAGTTCAAAGGGATGGTGAATCCATTGCCGATTCCCATGTGGGTGTGGGAGAACGTCACTATGGACTTTTTCACGGGTCTCATGAAGATATCGAAGGGAAATAATAAGATATGGGTTATGGTTGACTGACTCACTATGACTGACAATTTTATTTCTCTTTCAGAAGATCTATTGCTTGAAAAACATGATAAGATATATGTGAATCAAGTGGTGAGACTGCATGGAGTTCCACTATCGATTGTCTCCGATTGTGATCCTAGGATTGCATCTAAATTATAGAGGTTTATTCAACATGGTTTGAGTACTAAATTAAATTTCAGCATGACCTATCACCCCCAAACTAATGGCCAATGTAAAAGGAATATTCAGACACATAAAGATATGCTACAAGCATGCGCTCTAGAGTTCAAAGATGGATGTGATCAGCATCTCCCATTGGTTGAGTTCTCATAAAAAAATAGCTTCTACCCCGAGAATTTTGATGGCTCCATATAATGATTTGTTTGGAAATTTATATAGAACTCCAACCTGTTGGGATTAAGATTGAAAAGAAATCTACTGGGACCCGATCTTGTGGGAGAGATGATAGAGAAGGTTCAATTCATCAAGAAACAAATCAAAGCTGCTCAGAGTCAGAAAAACTGCCATGCTGAAAAGCTTCAATGGAACATGGAGTTTGATGTTGGTGATAATTTCATATTTTGAATAACACCATTGAAGAGAATCATGCAGTTTGGAAAAAAGGGAATCTAAGACCAAGGTACATTGTCCCCTTTAAGATCCTTGACTGCATAGAAGTCATGGCCTATCGACATGCACTTCCACCGAATATAGATCTTGTTTACGATTTGTTTCATGTATCACTCCTGAGGAAGTACGTACCAGATCTCTCACATGTACTATACTCAATGGTGGTATAACTGGAAGATGATCTCTCATATGAGGAGCAGCTAGTGAAGATTCTGGACCGAAGATATAAGGTTATACACAATGATACAACCCACTGTTTCCAAGTGTTGTGGATGAACTATAAGTTTGAAGAAGCTACTTGGGAACTATAGGAGGTGGTGAAGGAGATGTACCCTCACATGTTTCTGTAAAATGAAATTTTGAGGGAGAAATTTAATAAGGGGGAATAATGTAATAACCCAATGTTTTATCAATGGAATTCCCTTCTTAAATTTATTCCATATAGTATAATCCCATTTGGAAGCATAATGACATATTATAATATTAAATACTATGTGATCAATAAAAATAATATTTCCAATTCTATGTTTTGAATTTCAAATATCTGACATACATGGTTGTGATCAGTAAGATGTTTAGAGTCCGATAGGGAAAACGTAATTTCTGGTGAATAGTAACCTACCCCAATGAATAGCAACATAGTCTTATGAATATTAACATGAACCTTATGAATAGTAAATCATCCAAAATAAAAAATAACATTACCCATGAATAATTAAATAAAATTTAGGCATATTTTAAGTGAAAATTTGACCATAGTAAATGTATTGGATTTTTTTAATTCATAAATAATTAAATATAATTAAATAATTTATTCAAAATAAAATTAATTTTCTAAAAATGTTTTTATAAATTACCAAATATATTTTATATATTTTTAATATAATCTTATAAGACTTTACATAATTTTTGATAGCATTATAAAATCAATTTTAATTTTAAAAACTGTATTTTTCAAGTAAATTATGATTTTAATTAAAATTTAAATTTATCATATTTAGATAATTATTTTTGAGAAATGGAATTCCTTTTTGGATTCTAAACGTCGAAAAAATTTTGGGGTGGATTTGTGGGATTTTTCTAAAAAAACATGAATTTTTTATGAATAGTGATATACTATAATTTACAAAATAAGCTAAATAATCAAATTATGGAGTCATGCATGATGTTCTGATGATGTAATCCCAATTGGATCTGGTCACATGGTAACCTTATTATTCTTGGTCATGGAAGAATCACTATTCCTTTTCTTGTGGGTAAATAATAAATTAATGATTTTTATATTGAGAAATACCATATCCCCTGCACTATAAATACCACCCTTCACACCCTCATTTTCTCACACATATAAAGCTTCAAGACATGTCTAAACACTGCCATAAAATCTTCCATATCCCATACCCAACTTCAACGTTCTTCTAGTATCATCAAAAGACCAATCCTTGATCCCCTAATGAGTATCTCAAGAGGAGGATTTAAGAGGTAATTCCTCTCTCTCTCTCTATCTCTCCATTAAATTCCATTCAATGTTAAGTTCATTTCTTAATATATCCCCACCTACATTCATATATATGGTATGGTAACTCTAGTATCATAAATATAATGGAATTATATGATACTAATTGGATATTATATCATTCATCCCCCTTATCCTCTTTTTTGTTGGATTTTATAAAAGTGATCGTTGTTCGTGAGGTGTTAATTTATCACCATTAAGAATGACATGTTTTCAATTTCCATTACATATTTTAGATCATGTCAGGAAACCATTTTTATTGTTCAACCAGATTATATTATATGTATTTTATCTTTTTTCATGTCCTGTAACTAACATAGTTACATATTACTAAATGATTAATCAAAATAGGATCGTTGTGGTCAATAAAACGCCCAAATTAACCCAAACCATCATCATTTAATTCTTATCTAATGATTCATCCACATGGAATATAATATAATTAATTATAAGATATTTTAAAATTTTAAAATGTCATTAATAACATGAAATATCTATTCTGTATGTTTAACCATGTTCTATATGAACATACATTTATGAAAACATGTGAACCAGTCAAGAAAACCCTAAAAACAAACATTCTTGAAAAAGATTTTTAAATTATATAACTAATACAGAGGCCCATGAAATAACGTAATGATACAATAATGAACCATATTAATGTAAAAAAGGTTATTTAATTGTAAATTAGTGAAGGTAATGAGGTTATACAGGACCATAAAGTGAAGAAATCATTCGGATACAAGGTATGGGGAAAATCTCGAACCCAACATTCTTTCGCTAGATCCTCCCGCTTTCACTCCATTTTTGGTGTGGTAACTCCTTAAAAGTAATTTTTTCTTCATTATATTATCTTTTATAGGTAATAAATGTTTTATACAGAAGATTTTTTCGACCAAATGTTTTCTAAAATAACTCTTCTTTCAAAAACACACATTTTACTTTTCACTCAAGGTTGATGGATATCGTATCAAGTATGTTATTCCCACAAAATTTTTGGAACCCAATGTTTATGAATGTGTTATTATAAGATGAAAAACATTGCATTACATGGTTTAGTTAGGTTCATTTTTTATATATGTTCATTGTTTCATTCTTGAAAAATGATAATGTTATGATATGACAGGTGCACAAAGAATTTTATAGCGTAATGTGAATGTTTTAATGTGACGGGTGTGCTTGGAATTATACAGTGGTCCAATGCATTGGTTAAAGTGGTAAAACTCATGAGTTAATGTGAAATAATTTTAGAACAAGATTCTATCATTGTTCACATGTTTGTTTGGTAGCTAACCCCTAATAGATGATATTTTATTTTTATGCATTGACACATTTCAAGTGTCTTATTAATGATTCATCTTTTGTTCATGACCCTTTGCCTATGTTTTGGTTATGATCACCCATTATTATATTGTTCTTATATATCTTATTAATAGGATTTTAGATCACCACTTTTGATGTATATCCTCAGGTGACTACATGTACTAAGGAGGGGAAAAGTGCCAATAAAATGAGAGAGAAGAAGGAATTAAATTAATGTTTAGGCTTTATGTTGTAATTTCAATGTATGATCCTAGTTTCCCAAATAATCTAAATCTCTGGATCCTATATGTGTAATACTATTATGTTTTTTATCTTTTAAAGTATTTAATATTAATTTATGAAAATGCTAGGTCTCTATTGAGGAGGGACATTGCAGGCTACTTATTTAGTATATGAAATTATAATCCTATGTATGGATTTAAATGTGACCACCACAAAAAATAGAGATATTTTAACCAATTAAATGAAGGTTTATACCACAAAAATCCATCATTATGATATATTAGAAACACAAAAAGACTACAGATTAAAATAATTATGATTATATGGTTAACAAAGCAACCATTCATTGATTAAAAGGGGTGAACTTGAGACATAAAATATCAAAACTAAGAGACACCATGACAATAGAATAAGAAAAACTAAAAGGGTGACCATTATAGTTTGTTATGAATCTTCATTTCAATCCATCAAATGATCGTTATTATTACTATAATTTATATCCTAATGGTGGGGTTGGGTCAAATAAGTTATATGTAATATACCAAAAGCTAGAAGCCCAATTTTCAATAGGAAAGGAAAGGATCCAAACACAGGAGGATCATCAATAGGTTCATATATGGGGGTCTGTTGACCATATTAAGAACTCATCACAGATGCCACCATTAGAAAAAAAACTCATTAATATTAAATTTGACCAAAATACTAAAAGATAATATATGTGACACAAAAGACCCAATGTTCAACATCCTCATGACTTACAAATAACCATAAAATATTTTCTGCCTTAAATGATTTATACACATCCTAAGAACCCCTATATAAATCATCGCATTTCTAGAAAGGGAAACTAGAGGAGGACAATAATAATTTGTAATTCCTCAAACAATCAATGTTTGGATTTCATTATTAACATATTGAACCATTGGATTAACTAGAGGGGTATATTTGGATCCAAAACTATTACGAGAGACACCATTAGAAAACCATTGATGATTCCAAGGAAAGAGACATATATAAAAGGTATTGTAAAATTATATAAATCAATTATTATTAGGTAATGGAATCAAACTCTAATGAAACACTAGTGGAATACTTCCAGAGTAGGCTGATAAGAAACAATACGTGGGTTCTCTAAAATTTTCCACCCACAATTTAAGACTTATATATCTACCCCTTCCACTAATAGTGATTCCTCCACTACCATTGTGAACTGGGGTGCATCCAACATCTCTATCATACCATATAATCAATATTACATTCTGAAGGCTTCTTTCACCACATTAACATAGGTGTCAAGATCATGCAAGGACACTAAAAAAAGACAATTTGTCAATGTCCTCTTAGGATGTACAATTTGTTCAATTATTTTTCTACTGAAAAAATTGGAAGAAAAATCATGAGTTTATATAAATTAATATAATAGCCTCGATTTAGTGAGTCTCATTACTAGAGGTAGTGCAGTTCCATTTTATTCTATATTTTCAAAACACTAGTCTCGTACTTTTATATAAAAATTCTTTAAATCAATCACAATAGAGGTCCTTCTAGAAATCATAAATATAAATACTTCCACAATATCTAAATTTATAAGTTTGGAATAAAAGTATTGTCTTTTTGATTAGGTGAATTGGGGAGGTCAACCCACATTAGGATATCATCAATCATATAAAAACATTCTTCTTCTCCAAAAGTTTTTATTTAACCAAGGAAACGACGAGGGATCATATTCTGAGACTATGGAACATCATCTATACCCGGATCTGAATTATATTGATAAAAATCCACCCTTACTCGAGTAAATTGAATGATTGACTCTGAAAGAACATGATAAAATTAAGTAAAATCATGTGTTCAATCACCAACATCTTCTTCTTGAGAGACCATTACTACATCATTGATGCCTACTATAATATAATAAGGAACATAATAAATATTAATAAATAATAAATTGAAAACAAGATATAATTAAATATGAATCAGTTAATAAATATCAAATTTATATTTACAATCATCATTAAACATGGTATATTTTAAAAGAAAATGTTTTTAAAAAAATTTAAATTTTGAATCACTGCATATATTTTAAACAGTAATATGTTATTTATTTTTTGGAAATATCAAATAATCCATTATAAAATATCCAATAAATATTCCTAAATAATTTTACCCAACTTCGATTTTTATCAAATAAATACTTTTGTAAACCATAGTTTCATTACAATCAAAATATATTTACCAATATCTTATATCTATAAAAACCCCAACACTTAATTAATACATGACCAAGATTTTTATTATAAAAATTTAAGTAAAATAAACCAAAAACACAACAAAAATAAAAATAAAATATCTTAATCCCTCATAAATCAATCATAAGATGGAATCATGAAAAACTAAACTTCCACAGAATCAAAATCCCAAAACAATGGAAAAATTAAATCCATTCATGTTTAGTAAACATGGCCTATAAAATCAGGCATGAAATGTGTGATGCTCACTGAACTATTACCATGAAAAGTCGTCAGGGTCTATGCCCTGCTTCACAAACCATGCAAACAAATAGTGAAACCCTTAAAGTATCCTTATAAATAGATTCCCCTATTTTATTATATTTCAAATCATATATTATTTTAGGTTTTTAATAGTATATTAATATATTTGAAGAAATAATTAAAATCATGATAAAAAATGATAAAATGTAATTTCATGGAGGTGGCAATTTGCATGATGCACAGTCAACATTGAGCATGTTTTTTGTAAGTGTTTGGGAAGGAATAAATGATGACTATTTCCATTCATATAATTCAACTTATGTATACTGTATATACTAATATTATTATATTATAAGTTTTAGGGTATTTTTTGAAGATATATGTTATGAATATAATTATATGGATTAAGTAATACACACTTTAGGTTCTTGATGACTCTCTCAAAATTATCCTTGCAAATGAAGGGATTATTCTAACTAATTGATAAAAAGGATTATGGACATCGTAGATGATTATCAGATGAGAAAAAATATCATATTTTTATTAATTAATGTAAGTATATAGGTGTGGAAATAGGGTTTGGAAGTGTCCTCTTTTATTATTGATGAAGAATGAACTATTGTGAATACCAATTATTTTTTAGAAAATGAAAGATAAGATTCAAGAGTTATTTATTCCCAAATAAACAAAAAATTTATTTTAGAGAAAATTAGGTTGTAAAATTTTCATCCAAATATTTTCAATTATGTTTTAAACATCTTGGATGTAATTTTGTTTTCTTACATTTTTACTTTTTTCCATTTTTTGGTGAAATAAGCTTTTAGTCAGGTAAATAATATTTTACTAAACATATAAAATTTCCCATAATGAAAAATTTTGATTTCATAAACATAAATTTAATAACATTTTAATCTAGTTTAATTTATAATTAAGATAAAATCTAATATTCCCTTAATTCATTTTGTTTATTGAATTTTCTTTTTCATATAAATGATGTTTTTAGATTTTTAGGTTAATGATATTATTTAGAAATAATTATCCAAAAAATGTGTTTCAATATAATTATATATGTTTTTGGAAATAATATTTTGAACATAATATAAAAGTTATGAATTTAATTTTATATATATAAATCACTTGTCATTATGAAAATAATTCTTTGAAAAAAACAGTTTTATCACTATCATGGTCATTAAAATTGATGTTTGTAATATTAATGTTATCCCGAAAAAATTAAAATTTCATTTTCTTATAACATTATGAGTTAGATATGAAATATAATATAAATTTATAAATATTTTGTTTCTATAAGTAATGGTAAATAATTTTTATAAAATGAGAACAACAATTTTTTTCAATTGTAAATCTTAAATAAGTTCATAAAATGTTAAATATTGGTTTTAAAATTTAATAATTTTATTTAAAATAATACATTACTAATCCATAATAAATATTTTGTCAAATAATTTTTCTTATTATCATATAGATATTTTTTATATAATTATTAATTTATATATTTTTTAAAAAATGATAGTTTCACTATTAACCTAAAAATCGATGATTTCAGAAAAATTAAAAAAAATCATCCATAATAATATTGACATGCTTAATAATAAAACTATTTTTTTTCAAATTTAATTCAAAAACATGAGAATTTTACCTTGAAATATATACATAGATATATAATAATAAAAAATAGAGACACAAAATATTTTATATCATAATTGTTTTATCTTAAAAATTAATAATCAAATTGACATTGATAAATTAACAATATCAAATATCTATTTTATATATGAATTTTTTGTTTCATAAAAAATATAAATTTTTTTTTTTATAAAGTTCACATTTCAAAAAATATATCAGACTTATTTTTTATTTTTCTAAATTAATATAAATTTTTAACAATTTTTAAATATTAACAATGACCATTATTATTATTTTTATACTTATTTCATAAGATGGTTACAAATATATTTACCCACGAGTTCTATTTATAAATTTTAATGGTTGTATATTGTTCCAATGAATATTGGGGACCAATGTTTCATGAATCACAGGATATCAAACAAATTAGGTCTTAAGAGAATATATAATTTAAAATATCTTAGGATAACCTCAAACTCTCCATAAATAAATTATATCGAAACAATTTTAATTTTTTATGACTAATTAAAGTAGGTGAGTTCATTATTAACAAATTAATCATTCATGATAAAAAATCTAATATGAAATTTACCTTGAACTCTTATTAAATATGATTTTTATTAAATTTCATCAAACAGCATTAATATTTTATAAAATCACATACTAATGTATTTATATACCATAATAATATATTCCCAAAAATATTTGTATCCCAATAATGTTTAAATTTCTAAGACTTTAATCCATAGTGGAATCATACATTCTACTAAAAATTAACATTATCCTTATACCACAAATGTATTTACTACTTGTTAATTAGGTCACACACTAGTCAATATAATCCATAGAATTTGATATACTCTATAAAAAATATCATGGATCACTTTTTTATTAAATTCATTATCAATTAACAAGATAACAATAATGTAAAACTCTTTTTCCTCAAAATGAATCATCATTTTAAACCTAAGGTTTAAAAATCCCTCAATGATATATTCTTTAATAGATTTGAAAGAAATGCATTTTAATTAAATCACATTACATGGTTATTAATACCATTTTACATATGCTTCTAATCCATTAATAAAAACTAAAAATGAATAATCCATAGATGATTCTCATAATCAACATAACATTTAGAATATACTAGAATGTTGAATCTAAATATGACCCTCCTATTAAAATAGTTATGAGTATTCGGATTTATTATCCATTAATATATTCACCTCACTTCTCTAGGTAAGATTAGTAATGTTACATTTTTATCATAACCAGAACGTACTAAAATTCCCAACTATTTTAGTATATTCCCTTATTTGATTAAAGACATATTATATTTTATATAATTATCAGCTTCATTTTATAAGTCCTGTTTCAAACAAATAATATAACCAAAATTTTTAAGATAATATCCATAATATGAACAAAAAAACTCAATCAAATTATTTATTCCCCTATAAATCATTATTTCCACTACATATGATATGTTCTGGTCAATCAATGATTGTAATTGTTTAATACATGGTAACCAATTGTTATTTTCTAGTTGGGTTCTCTATAATTATTATTTTATATCACAATCAATACATTTATAACGGTTAATTATAGAGATTATGGATTTACCGTATAATATCATCCAAGTGTGTCTTCATAATTGTTCAGTATTTATCCAGCTAAATTTTCAATAATAGAATATTGATTCAATTTCCAACTATTTTTTTTTGTGTGATTATTCATAGGTGTAGTATTTCCATAAAACAAACGACTTTCCAGAATCAAGGAAAAGATGTAGAATCTTGTAAACCCCACAATATCTACATTTTCAAAACATCAAGATATTATACTGTATTTATACTTACTCATAGGGGTTTCAATAAATTTTACATATCCTAATAATATTTTTTTTTTCAATATTACCCCAACTAATGTAATGTGTTATCTATAGATTTTGACTTAAGATAAAACAGTATTATCAACACCTAAATTATACATGAAATACATCTTAACCCATAATGTTATCTACACCATCCTTTTATAAAAAATATTGTTCCTCGAACCCACATTTCTAGATATTATCCTCATAAACACCATCATAACAAATCAAATTTAAAATATCTTGAAGATTAGTAGTTTTAAACGTCAATATTTACAATATTACTGATATATATTGAGTCACACAAATTTGATGAAACTATTATGTTTTTCATATTAGATAATTATGAAAAACATTTAAGTTATAAATCCCATATCAACCTCATCAAATATAAAATTTTATATTATATAAAAGAGTACTTAATCTATAATAAGTCTTCATCATCTCACAGAAACTCTCTTTATAGGTAATAATGTGAGAACAAACATTTTTAATATTTTTAATGACAAACTAGGGATATCAAAACATGAAAAGGGTTGTGATAAAATGATCAATAAGGAAAAATATAAGTGATATCAATTAAAGATCAACATTTAGAATAAGATTATAGAAAATAATATGATAAGAATGCATAATAAAAATAATACCATAATCAAAATAAATTGTGATTGTATCATATCACATGTTGTTATATCAATAAATAAATAAAGCGATAGAAATAAATGGTTCATTTCTTATAAAATTCTTAATTTATAAATACTTAATTATACTTCCTTATACTAGAAATCAAGGTCTTAGAAATTAGAATATTGTCATCGAGTTCATGTGTTTTAGAAATATTTTGTCCAAATAAACATACACTAAAATTCCTAGTCTAGTATTTATCATTTGAAATATTGACACATCAATGGGATAATATGTATGGAAAATGTTAAAATATTGATTGTAACATAAAAATGATTCAATTAATTCATATTTAACATTAGTAAATACCTATAGAAATTTTATCATAAAAATAAAAAGACCAAAAATGAGATAGTTCATGAAACTGAACATAAAATACGATGGGTGAAATTTTTTGATATATTCTAAAAAATATAAAATATATAGGCCATATAAATGTTAATTTTTTATATAAAGAATAGCTTACAATGAAATGTGAATTGAGAACAAGAAACCATGTGAATGTGACATAATATTTAATGTATAAAAAATTGTATAATGTTGTTATAAGGAAGAATTATATAATCAATTAAAATAATGGGGAAATATAATAATTTTTTTTATTTTTTATATTAAATATATGTTATAACAATAGAGTTCAACATCAAATTGGTATCCCAGTTGATGAAAATTGAGCTAGAAGAATCCCTTATTGTGAACATTATTTTTATTGTGCATGCATCTAGCATGTTGAATATTAATTTTTTTTGATGAGATACCTTTTTCGTAACCTTATTCACAAATTATTAATTCAGAATGAACCATTTATAAACACATTAAAATTTCTTATTATATTTTTCATAGGCGTTTTATTTTATGTGAAAATTAAATTAGTGGCAACTTATTTTGTTAATTTTACTGATCAAGGGTGAAATTTTAATATATTGGTAAATAATTAATATTACCCTATCAGTAATCGAAGAAAATAATGATTTTATTAAGAACATATAATAATATGATTATTTATGTTCAATATTAATTGATGATATACATATATTTCATAGTACATATATGTGGATAAACCGACCCAATATGGAACATTTTAAAACACAATGAGTGAGTTTGGTTAATAAGTGTTTAATATAATTACAAAAAATAAAATTGATAAAAAATTATTATTTTAAGTTGGTGGATTTTATTTTAAGAAGATTTTATAAAGAATTATAATCAAGGGTAAAAATTAAAAAATATGATTTCGCGGAGGGGTAGTACACACAATACACTATTAATGTTATTCTATTTTTATTTGTGTTTTGAAATGAATAAATGACATAATTTCCAAAAATATATTTACATATTAGTATACTATTGATAACGATGTCATTATATCACTATGTAAAATGTTTTATTGGATGAAAATTATTATGAAGTAAAGGATA
Organism: Viscum album; assembly: GCA_963277665.1. Lineage (NCBI taxonomy): Eukaryota > Viridiplantae > Streptophyta > Magnoliopsida > Santalales > Viscaceae > Viscum > Viscum album. The sequence continues at coordinate 1,612,513,095 of OY728156.1, read as the reverse complement.
TGATTATTCTATACTCACATTTTGTCCTCTAACATTCAACTGAGAATAAAATTAGAAATAAAGGGATTAGTATTGAATATTGAGATGATAGGATAATGATAAATATATGTGATTATATTATAATGAATATTGTATTATTTATTTATGAAATATTAGGGAATTGGTGTAGACTAAATGGGAGTTATTGTCCCCTATTATAACCATATAAAAATGATCTTTTTTAACATACATTCTTTATCAATATTGTAATGACACTATCCAAGGTTCATTGGTTGAAAAAGTAATATTTAATTCAGTTTTGGGTTAAATTGACACTATAAATCCCCAAATATGTGTTTCCACTCATGTTTTAATAATTTTATAATTTTGATATTCATATATTTGAATATTTACTTTGTTACCCGAGTTACTAGTTTATATCTAATTATCATATGTTTTAAAAATAATATAAAGTCATCACTATTAAACTGATTTTATTTAATGGAAATAAATTAAATAAAAAATATATATGATAACATTTTATGAAAATAGGAAGTTAAAATGAAAATTAAAATGTTTATGTATATTGATATATTAGTTTTTGTTGAAAATGATTTTTTTACCATTATATGATACTAATTTCTGTTAGAATTGATTACCAATTAAATTTATTTTAAAATAATTATAAATTTCATAAAAAGAAATATTATAATCATTATTTTAGATATATAAATTAAATTTATAAAACTAAAAAATCAAAATTATAATAAACCAATTTTTTAAAAAAATTCCATTATCTTTTCATTAATATTAATAATAGTATTCATGTTTTTTTAAAAAATAGAAATAGAAATTTTTACCTAGTATAATCATTTTTATATATAATAATAATTACATTTTAATAGATTTAATTTCTAATAGTGATAAAAACTAATTTTTAATACTTATGATCAAAAATAGTGCTTGGAAGAAAATAATAAAAATGTTCAAAAAATGTAAAAAATAGGGTTTTTACATTAAAATTTGAATTTAAATATGAATATAATTACTCAATAAATATACTTGGGACCAATATAATATTTTTATAAAATTTTAGGTATGGATTATATAATGATAAATTAATGGTTTTGGAAAGTATTATCAATTTTCTTCTGAAAATATATTATTTCAAAAAAATACAAAATAAATATCATGATAATAAAGAAATAATTTATCTAATTTTGAATTATATTTTTTAAAAAAAAAATAAAAAAATAAGAATATTTAACTCTTATAAAAAAATTCTACAAAGAAAAACATTTTCATATGGAAAAAAATATTTATTATTCCTATTCATATTTTCAAACAATTAACAATAAAAATGATGTTAATATGTTATTAATATCAACAATATAATATATTAAAATATATTTATTTTTTAAAATAATACATAGAAAAAAATTAGAATGGATAGATTTCCTATTATAGAGTAGTCTTATTTTTTATTTACCTAATCTAGTAAACTTTTTCATAAATGACAGTATAAATAATAACCATTTTTTATTTCAAAATATATATAATAATATATTTACATGTATTATTACCATAGAATTCCACATCCATATTTCAGTGGTTATATGTTATTCCATGGTTTATTATGGTTCAATGTTTTATGTATCACATGTTATTGAAAATATTACATCATGAAGAAATATATAATTTAAAATCTCCAGTTCTTTCAATAAGAATGACTCCCCATATTCCAATGGGTTTTAAATAGTAGTGAAGGTTTATAGAGTGATTATGGCTATGTTTTACCCTTTAATGATACATATAAATAGATAGAAAACAATAATAAAAATTTAAATATCCAATTTATAAAGAATATTTTATATTATTACATGATGATACAATAATTTCTTTGAAATCATACATGTTATTAAAAATACATAAGATCTATCAGGGTTGATAACATATGATAACGTATACAAGTACACAAAACTAATATCTTTGTACATAGGATACACTTATTCCATCTAAAAGTATGTTCCCGAAAATGTAAAACATTTATACATACATTATCATGAGTTTCCCAATGTCAAATCATTACCTTTACCTATACATCAAACTCTCATATATGCATGTGTCTTAGATGGATTGTGTTGGATGTGTATATAAACTTAGTATTAAACAATTAGTTGTGTCCCTTGTTACAATCCATTTATATACAAGAGAATAATTAATTTAATTAATTAAAGTAAAAAATATCACACAACCTAATAAACTTGTGTTTAACCAGCCACAAGTGAGTTGAAATCTGCCTCACTATGTTTTAGAGTGGATTGATGTATCCATTCTCTATTATACTATAATTAACCATGGTCATCCTACCACTTTATTTTCATATGATATCAAGTGATAACCGTCATTTAATAATAATTTATAAATCACCCACGATTCCCAAACAACACATCCATGTGCCCTATAGCAAGCCTTATGTCCTTGGAAACCAATTAACGATGTCTTCTCAATAGCTAGATGAATATCGAGGAATCAAGATAGTCATCTTTAACCAATTATGGCTCATTATCCCAAAAATATATATAATGAAACATACTTTTAGTTGGTTTTCTTACACACCACCAAACATGGTAATCAAAAATATATCCCCTCTCACAAATAAATGGGAAACAACATCATCCTATTGTTTTGGAATTACAGAGGATACACCAAAAACATGTCGAATAAACCAACACTTGTTCAAATGAACGTAGTATAATTAACCCCCATGGCGATTTGAATAAAAAATATCCTACAACCACACACATGTGAACTATTATATACACATAAATAAATGGTTAACACTATCTACATCCCACTGAAAAACCTTATCCTTTCAATCTTAGTGTTCAATATCTCCCACAATTTAATGAGCTATATTTATCATGTTATTATGAAAACTCGTCATACATCACATATCAATGATAAATACCAATATTTAACACCAATAAACCCATATTTTAAAAAAAATTACAATTAAACCATTTATTTGTCACAAAGTTCAAACACACCATTAATTAAATAAGAGAACCTTCAGGTACCTATTTGAAATTATAAAAACCAAAGGTGTTTTTCTATAATAGGTAATCCAAAAATCCAAACTTAAGAAAGTTTATTAAATTTATATAAACAAATTTACCATACATGAAAGAGATAGACCCCAATTAACCTGATTATGACAAAATCTACATTCAAATAAAATTCCTTGGATGTTTATTCAATCAGATGATTCATCAAAATATTTTAAAATAACTATTTGAGGGTAATATATACATAAAATAAATTAATAAAAATATAAAAAATAGATAAAAAATCTATGTAAATATTCATTTCTTACGGATACACTCTTCTTATTATAGTATGAAGAAGTTACTACATTCATATAAGGTTAACCATAATAAAAATAAAAAAACTATTTATGAAACTAGGTATTATTTCTTATATATTTATCATGAAACCCATAGTTGAACTTTAATACTAAAACAAATCAATTAATTTCTCATTTAAAAAAATATGTAAAAATTTGGAATGATAATTTTTTAACAGACACATTTACTCTTAACTATAGCAATTTCCTTGACAAATTTTTTTCATAATATAAATTATATATCACATGATACCCAAAAAATATTTTATATTTTCCATTTAGTCTTGAATTCGACCACTTTTTTATTTTATAACACATTAGAAAGATAGGGAAATATTAACTCTTGGGAATCTTAATATTTTATAATATGTAGTGCCCAAAATATAGTGAAATTTTATAGCTTTGATTAATCTTTATATATCATCATCATCATTACTTATAAAAAGTTTAACATTATGTACCAGGGTTCTATCCTTATGGGTTTCTACAATTTTTTTTACTTTCATACATTTACGTATCATGTTAAATTAAATACATAAAATATACTCAAATTCCTAACCATTTCACTCTTATGTATGTGTGGTTTACATTATGTTTCAACCCTCTCTATAATATTTACTCTTATGTATACATTTTGCCCAAAATAATCCTTTTTTCCATGACATGACCCTTATACATAGTGACCCTTACACATGACTTCTCTAAATTTTCTTCCATTTACACTAAGCATTATTTATCTAAAATAGATGTATTTAAATATATAATTAGTCAATGTTTCCAAATAAAATGATCAATGTACATGAAAAAACAAGAATATAATTGTTTTTAGAATATTTCTTTTATGAATCAAAATGATTCCATTTAATACATGAGTTTATCATCTTTTAAATATAATATTGTTTCATATTTAAAAAATTAAAATGGGAAACTAATGGTTCCATAGAAATCATTTTATTAATATAAAATCACAAAAAAAAAACCGAGAAATCTAGATACCCATTTAAATATTTTACCATAATAAAATTTAATAAAAAATTTAATGACTAAAATCTTCAAAAAAAAAATTACATAAACTCAAAAAATTCATACCAAAAATCCCGCAAACATATAAATCCAATTAAATAATCACAAAACACATCATAATTTCTATCCCATTATAAAATTTCAAATTCAAAGATTGGGAAACTCATGAGACTCAATTTCTATCCTATACTAAAACTTTTGACATATATATATAGCCTAAATTAAAAAGGTCAATCTAGGATCAAAATTGATTCACTATTAAGAAGTAATATAGTCTATATAACCTCCCAAAATTTAATATATCTTCCCTATGGAATTTATTCCCACATATAGTCCAACACATACTAAGGTATATTTACCTCATGCACCACACCCCCAAAACAGTATGATGTTTCTACCACACCCGTCTCGTTCCTAGTCCCTCTGCATACCCATCTCAGACATACTACATCATTATATGGACACACATCACCATAATAATCAGTTACACATACCTATTTAAAAAAATTAGAAAATATTCCAATATTATCAAATATTTCCCTCAATATAAATTATTCTCTGGTGGGTTTAACACACATAAACACCAAATATAAATCATCATTATCAAGCATCATATAGACATCCAATATCATCCATAATCATACCTGATTCCCAATTTTTAATAAAACAATTGAATTCCAACATTATCATGTATCATATCCAACTATTATTACATATCCATCATCCAACAGATCCCTGTATAATATTCATATATCATGAAACATCACCAGTCATATAGAGACCATAGTCAATATACTAATGGTGATCCTATAACTGTTGTTTCTCCTCAACCTACTCAAAATATGACAACTCAATCACATATATTAATTACAAAACCCAAATACTCGATAAATTTCCTCCATATAGAGACAAACTCAATGCCGATCACTTCCCCCACTACTAATAATCCATTTCACTAACTCACCCATGTTATGTTGTCTAATTGTAGCTACTATCTCTTGATACCATTTTTATTCTAACACCATATGAATGTATATTCCACAAACCATGATCCAAAACTATATATGACTTAAATAAACCAAATATTTCTAGATATACCATACGACCTCATTATAAACAATCCTATGATGTAAGATCTTATAAGGGTCAAAAATTCATTTTCTACCAATATTGGAAAAATGTCATGTATGACCCATTACATTGTATTGTAATTAAAACTACACTATAACTAATATATTAAGTATTCTCACACCCACAATTTTTGTTGCATTTATCTCCACAACCCATTATGCCTCACATTTCACCAAATATAGATATTCTCCTATCTCCTAAGATACACTCTCGTTTTAGATCATGATTCACCAACTGTAAAAAATAAGTCATCCTAATGATGTGTACCTTCAATTGGATCATATTCTATAATCCATCATAACACCATCAAACATGGGGATATCATATTTTACCAATTTTAGTATGAACATTATTATATATATGAACCTCACTACATAATCTATGACTAGAATCACTTTTAGTAGTTGAATTATGATCATTACTTGAATATAAACATTGATTAGAAGATATCACATAAAATATACCATAGATAAACAAGAAAATTATTCTCCTGAATAAATTATATTGATTACCAACACTATGACCATCATATCCAATAAATTAACCACTTACCTTAGTTAGGAACAATATATGGATTTCCATCCTACCTCATTGAATCTTCCCATAAATCATGTTAATATCATCCCTAAGGTTCCTCATTTAGTTCATGCCAAAGTGAAACCCAATCCCCACCCTCATTATTACCAATATATGGCCATCTATGTCATATATTTATGATATAAAAACAATATGTTAATTGATTAGATAAGAGTCTAGACATCGTAATTTTGGAAATTTGTTATAAACTGAAAGACTAATTCACCCATACACTTTCCAATGGGACACATGCCTATATTATTTGGCTTTATTTCTCTTACACATTCCAGTATTGGTTACCACATAGGAAACACACATAATATAACATAATTATTGAGGCGAATAATCAAATTACAAGTTCATCGTAGTATAATTTCACCAATAATATATATATGGAAAATCATATTTTTTATTGATGAGACTTTAGATAGCTCAACACATTTCCATTCTAGAAATAAAACCTCTTCACATCTTGTGTTATTTGAGAAGAATACCACTATGTGGTTGTCTAAAAAAATTATAGTCTATTATTGACAAAAAAATTAGAAAACCCCATCGATTAAATTTCAATATTAAAATATAAATCACAATAATGATACAAATATCATGTGATCTATATGTTTATATGATGATTCATGAGTACTTCCACCTAAAATGTTTATACAAGAGTCTATAATAATAATAAATAACATTGAATACAAATTAATTCTATTCAAATAGCTTAGTTGTGACCCATTAAATTAGAACAATAATCCACTTTTCCTCAGTAACATTGAATTCGTTGCATAATTTTATTTTCTAAGAAACCCAAAACATCATTCTTATTTACTAAAACATATTTTAGCACTAGTAAACAACATACCAAATAAAAAACATGACTAGATCAATGTTACCTTATCTCAAATAACATTGAAATGACTTATTAATTATTTTTCCAATCTCAACCCATAGTAATGAAATTGGGGTTATACTAGTCCTATTTTGTACCTCTAATATACTAAAGGCTTCCGATTAATATTGAGGATATATGGGGTTATGCTAAGAAGAATAAATCCTTTAAAGATATTTTAAATAGTAATATTCCAATAAAAAATTTAGAAACAATTTATAAAGTATTAACAATTACAACTATAAGGTGATACAATAATTTCATGGTTTTCATACAAATCATATAAAAATTTCATGACCACTCTTAGGCCTATCACATGTGTTCATATAATAAGTCACCAAAACTACCAACATCAAAAAACGTTTCCACGAGTTTCATTGGAAAAAAAAATTCCTTACTCATGCACTATATTCAACTCTGTCCAAACATTTATCACAACATTGTAGAATAACCATTTTATGTACCAAAGACCAGAAGTCAACATATGTCGAAGACGACCAATGAAGGTTTTGGTTATGAACATAGTAGTCCACCACCAGTAGTATTCCTAATTAATATTCATAGGTATAACAATGTATGTAATATATAATAATCTATTATCAAGAATATAATGAACCATTCACCACATATACTCATCTAAACAAATATGTTACTTTTCCTATATCATCTAGTGTTAAATTCAAATAATTTTTCAATATTCTATCATACAAAAGTTCTCTTGTCCTTTTAATTCTTTTTATAAAATGGAATATCATTTCCTCCATTATCTTATAACCATTCCAAATTACCATAACACCCCAATCGAACCTTCATATCAAATTTATTGTGACCATTAAGACCATTTACCACTACTATATCAGGATACCCAATATCTCAAAGCATGACAATGCACTTGTGAACAATTTTGGCACACTAAAACAATCATAAATGTAGAGCATTGAGATCCTCTTTAGGGATCTCACATAGAGCTAAATATTTCTATCTATATTGTATCACCAACACCATATTGGTGGTTAATAAAATCACCCCATGTTTCTCATATAACATGGTTACACCCAAAATATGTGTACTAAATCTCATTATAATCCCAATTATATATATATATATCCCTAATGGAATCATATCCCATGGTGAGTGGAATCACAAATAACCTAAAAAATCATGATGATTCATTTTCACCACCATTTACAACAGTAAACACCATATGCCTCAAACTGGTGAATTATGTCTCCCTAATATCAGTTATCAACATCACCTATATCCTCATAGTCTGTATCTATAACATTATCATCAAACCACATCAACATTCATATCTTAAAGGATAATACCAATATCTACCATAGAGAATAATACCAAAACATTGATTGATAAAACTACACAATCTTTATCTTACAATGATCAAACCCACTATTGATTATATAAGACTACCCATGGGTACCCCTTTCAAAAAATAAATACCCCAAGTGTTTCCATACATAGTCAACAACACAATTCCGTCCATTTAAATTTATAAAAAAAAGTATAGATACATATAAAATATATAAATTTTCTTATATAAACTACCTAGAGTCTTAAAAAAATTTAAAATTACCTTAAACTGATGTGGCTCCAGTCAAATTATTCACAAAATTAAGAGAAAACTGATTTGAAGGAATCATCAACAGAGGATGAGAGAATGATGATAGATACATTTCATAACTATTCAAGGAAATCTATAATGACATAATGATACTTCCAACTCTATATGAAATAATGATAGTACCACACTCTCTTATGTACCTCACTAATACATGTTATAGAAATTAGAGGAAAATTGATTTTGTGGTCCACAAGTATGGATTATTTTACGAAATAGGATTTGGATCTTGAATGTAATTGATATGAAATAAATAGAAGATGTTTTTAGAAAATTAATGGGTGTTAGGAGGTGGCTCACGTTCTTAAGAGTGGTGATTTATACTAGTACATATGTTGGACATATGTCACGGGACCCCATAGAGGCTTTAAGGCTACTGGAGGGGTTTAGTGTTATTGGAAGATGGTAGTGGTTTAAATATATTTTATTCTATTATTTTTAGAAAATACAGGTTTAGATAGGACCATTAGGGGTTGAAACATGGTAAAAGTACTTTTTGGTATGATTTTTCATTCATATAGAAAACTATTCTAGTTTTTTATGCTTTATATAATATAATATAAGTATGTGGAAGTCATTTTTCATTTTTGGACGATTTAATATACCATTCTATTAGGCTAATAGAAGTGGTGAATGAAGGATAGTTTTCTACAAAGTTCAATAAATTTAATCAAGAATTATCTTATCAAAATATGTCTTTATAGAGATATGTAGATAAATGTATGAGAGTCATAATTCATATTTACCGAACTTATTTTTACCAGAAGGGGAAATACCAATGATTAAGAACTATTCCTATAAAAGTTACATGTATAGAGGAGAAATATGTAATATTTAGTGAATGAATCTCAAGAAGATCTATATAATCAATATATTATGATGAAACAAAAATATTCAATGGAAAATATATAAAAATAAAAATTTTAATGTATCTTAAAAATATACTATTTAATCATACAAACTCATAGTATTATTTATAAAAAATTTTAATTGTGTCTGAAAAACTATAAAATTAATCTAATGTTTTCATATAATAATCTTATATAAATCTTGGAATATCTATATTTACCTTTACCTTGTTTTACAAATGTCTAGAGTAACTCTTGTCTGTTATCTAAAGAGAGAGATCCATATGTGATTATTCATGGATGTATAGATGGAGATATGTTTCACGGCGGTAGACTTCCTAGAAGATGATTTTTTAGAATATTGTGACTCTAAAAGTAATTCATATTGAATTTGTCAAGGGAAGTAATTATAGTGGTTTGTTGGAAAAAATAAGGCTCAGGAGAAGCAATTCCAAAAGAATTAATATATGAATTTCAAAACTACATCTAGAATTCCAAAAAATTAATAAAATAAATAAATGAATGTAAATACCATGATTAATGTTTCCAAGAATCACTGGTTATGTTAATATCCTGGAATATTATAGAATCAATTTCTTCTAAAAGTAATTGATAGTTTAGTAGTATTGTAAAAAATGATAAATTTTGTTATTAAAAATTACATTTGGAAACATAAAACATAAAATTTTAATTTATTCATGAAAACAATTATTCACAATATCATGTCCATTCATATCAATCATAAAACACATCATGGAATCTGTGGTAAAGTAATCAAATTATTTTGGGGACATGAGATGATTTGTAAGGTATGTGAACAAGATATTGAAACAATTCAGGAAAAATATGGGAAAAATAAATTATGATAAATAATTCTATAAAATTAATAACATGAGTTGGATACTCATCCATATATTGTAAATAAAATAATCACATGGACATCAATATTTAAATTCCAGTGATTGAATTTATAGTTGTAGTCATAAAAACCATATCATCAAGGCCTTATAAAAAATATCTGATATAACATCATGGCCAACTAATATGAGATTTGAATAAATTGGTAATGTCTTGAGAAGAACCCAATTTTGTTTGTCTCATAACACATACTAAAGAATCCATGGCCTATAGAGATCCTATCCCATCACATACTAAGTCCATTACATTCATCATATAAATAATTAATACAATTCAATTAATAATACATAACAAAATAAAAAATGTCCATATTAGAATTAATATTCATAGAAAATATAAATATATTCTCCAGTAAATATGATCATAAACTATCCAAATAATTTTTTTTTAATGGTATCATTAGATTAAATTATTTTTATAATAATACTTAAGTGGATTTTGATATATATTACTAAAATATAATGATATTATATTAATATTTCATGAGTAAAATAGCTTTTTTACATTGAGTATAATTTTTTAAAATAAAAACATACCTAATCATCGGTTTTATTTTTATGTATTCAAACCCCCTGTATAATAAATATATAATATCATTTATGGTTTGGTAAATTTCAATCCAAATTCACATTGAATACATAATTCAAGTTAAAACATAATATATAAGTATTTACTAATTATTCATGATATTACATGGGAAAAGAAAATTTTATATAAAATTCAAAGTAAAATAGTTTAGATCATACTAATATTAAAAAATTCAGGCATAAGTGAAAATATAATCACATCACATCACGATCCAGTAGTTAGTCACACACTTGATCGATGTTATAGTATTTAAAATACAATAAAACGTCAGAAGGAATATGTGATATTATAATTTAGAAATTTAAAAATATAATAACTATAAAATATAATTCATAAATAAATAATTATTTCTAGTAATTATAGGTGGTATTAAAAAATTGAATAAAATCGATTCCTAAGGCGTTCATCCACCATACACAAGAATTATAATTTCATAATTAATTCGATAGAGGTGGATATGGATAATTAGTATTACATACACATACTAACATATTATTAAATGTTATATACTATTTTTATTAAATTTTAACTATTAATATAAAATTAATGTGATAATAGAAAAAATTAAATGAAAGTGATTTGTTAATGTAATTACCTTTTCTAGAACAAAACCTGATTTGGCTCTTCTCTTAAAGACCCTAAAGGGGGTCATTTGGGAAGACCGGAATCTCCAAAACATATCAAAGGATTTTGGGGAATAATTTTTGGGTTATAATTAATCCAATGATAATGGGAGGTGTGAATAAGTGAAGGTAGTTTCTAACCTTTAATATATGGGACACATATCCCTCCTGGGATTTTTTTCTAAATTTTACAAAAAATCCAAAATGATAATATAATTCACTTTAAAAAGATTAAAAATTACCCTATATCTTAAATTTTCAATTATAAGTTAAATAAATATCTATAAAATAATAATTGAAGATGTTGGTTGGTTATTTATAACCCTTATCTTCTATTTTTAACCACCCGGTTATCCCATTTTAACCTTAACTATAGTAAATAATTTTTAATACTTTCACTAGTAATTTAGGTAAATAATTAAGATGAATATTTTATAAATTATTAATTATTATTATTAAAAATAATTAATCTCTATTTCAAAATTCCATTCACATAAGTGGATTTAATTCAATTGAAATTAATCTTACAGATACCATGACTAATCATGTTCTTGATGAGAAATGTCACAACGGTTGTAAACATTTTATATGAAAACTATATATATAAATTATTTAAAGGAAATAAATTAAATTAAATGATATATAGTTGAAAAAATTTTAATTAAAAACTAACTAAATATATAATTTAACTTGTTAAATAATTTATAAAATGGTAGTATTGATTAATTCTCAATAATATTTCACTAAAGATTGAAATATGAACCATTTTAAAAACATTTAAACAAATAATACTAATATAATTATAATTATATTATTTAAAAAAAGTTAATTATATCAAATAAATTTTTAAATTTGGGAAAATTCTATTTTATATTATTTGTGCGAAGCACGGGTAAATAATCTTTTAGAAAAAAATATTATTTTCCAAAAATATATCTTTTTATTTTATATGATCATTGTTTTATTTAAGGTTAATATATAATAAAAATTATATATTTTGTTGACTATGATTCATACCCATTAATATAATACTTTGGTTATAAAGTTATTCTCTATTATTGTTTTATTTGGGGTTATATGTTCTACAATCTATCGAAGATATTAAATTTAATGAAATATGTTTAAGAGGTTATTTAAGTTTTGTGTTTTCTGTTACACTTCTTATTGAATTTGGTGTTATTATTTTAAAATCTTATGTTTCTAGTTTTTCCACACCATTAATGAATTATGTCCTCACAATTTAATATTTATCTCATTAACAAATGGTATGAAATTTGGGAATAACATTTTTAAAAATAGAAATTGTAAAAGTATTTATAAAATATTTTTTTTAATAAGATAGAATAGGAACAAAAAATATAATATGGAATAACACAATATTTGGTTTCTACATATTTGGAAATTTATGGAATGTGAATATGTGTACATGAATGAAATGCATTAATAATTATACATTGTGATTCACATCACTAATAATAAGCATGTGACTGATCAATGTAAATTAAAGGGCCTAAAAACAATAAATCTGTGATGATTTAAAAGACCATCAGAATCATTTACTATTAATTAAATATGATAGATTTATTTATTCAAGACCATGATCCTAATATTGAGGAATTTTTTTCAATATTAGATTATAAGTAAATATACAAACATGATATGTTTTTATTTCATAACAATAATTCTTTACATTGTATGTATGTTGATATATTTCCAATTAATCCCTGACAACGGGAAATAAATATCCAAAAATGAATATTTTAAGAAAAAGTCACAAATATTAACATTTAATGGATCAAAAGATCCATAACAGAGTTACATAGTTTCCTTCAATATATAACAATTTAAAAAAACCAAAATGTTTAGAAAAACATATCCAATAAATTAATCTCTACAACTAATGATTAACACCACCAGATCATTAATAATATTTATTTTTAAAATAGTTTAACTATAAGTAATGTCATATTAATAATGAAATTGTGTAGTCTAGTGGTAGGTGTTAAACCCTTATCATATTTCTTATATAGGTTCAATACCCATAGCCTTACCAGATGCGACAGTTGGTCACCCCATGTCTAGGTTTTCTATTTTCGTAACAATATGATTATATTTTCTAGAATATCCCCAAAATATTGTTGTAAATTGTTGAAAAAAATTTATATTTAAATATCCTTTTCCATAAGGTTATCAAAACAAATTATATCACCATTTATAATAATCATATTATACAATTATTAAAATATAATTAATGATAATATTTTCCATAATGTTTATCAAAACCATTATAATTATGTATACAAAAATCAAAGGAATTATTCCTCGAATAAATATTCTACTAAAACATTTTCTTAAATAAACATTCACCCTAAATTTTTTTGAAACTAGTAGACTCCCATCACGTTAAAAAATAATATATTAAGGAATTGAAATTATGATCAAACATAAACTCATGAACCCATAATTGTATCCGCAATTATTAAGCTAATTAAGATATATATGCATAAAAGTTTACATAATATTTTCTGTTTTCATTCTACAGATTACCAAAATAGAATTTATTATAATACTTCCAAAATTTAATTCTTGAATCTAAATAAAAAAAATACTTTGTAGATTTTATTTCAACAAATAGTTCATTCATAGGTCAAGGTTTAAACCTATAAAAGAGTCAGTTGATTCTGATAATTTTGTGGTTCCCCACATCTATGACATGGAATTATAGTGGAATCCGTAGGATGGGATTTCTTTCTTTCCATGATTCTCTTCGTTTATTCTCTAAAATTCACAAAATTATGACCAGATTTTAATTACAAAAATAATATTCCAATTACATTGATGCACTTCTCCGGGTGAATCATTCCCTATTTTTTACACATAGAAAATAGATCATTTCGTACTCAAAGGCCTCCACCACTCAATGTCTTGGAAAATGATATCCTTATCTTCATTGGTGAGTCTATGGGTTTGTAAAGGTATATAATTTTAGGCATATTTCAGGAAATTATTAGTTATAATAATGATATATTTCAATCTAGTCATTTTTATATTGGTGTTTTCATAGTCACTTAATTTTACATCATATTCAATATTAACACGATTCCTTGGGGCACCATACATTGACCAAAACCAAAAAAACAATGTGAGAAACAATAATCATAGTGTGAATACCATATTATAATTAATAATTTTATTTAATCATAACATATATTTATAATATATGAAACACTAAATTTAAACATAGTCATTAAATTCTTTAATATATTCATTTCGTTCATTATTATTTATTAAGAGAATGTAAATTTTCCAAACCATATCTCCCAATGTTTCAAACTAGGTTCACGGTACGAACTGTTTTCCTACACAAGGGGATGATTGAGTGAAACACAATGCACAATTTTTGGATTTGATACCCCTAGGTATATCTATACAGGAATAATTCCCACTTATAGGATCTAGATTGGGATGTTATAAAAAAAACAACATAATATTTAAATTAAAAATATTAGTATATTCTTATGTACTTATCATTCAATTCTATCATATGCTTATGTTCCCTAATATATGTCTTCCAAAATCTAGTTCCCAATGTTTCTACTAATATTATTCTAATACCAACTACAAATACCCTAAACCTATTTGTTTAGGCCATTCTTCTTATTCATTTCATTGGAATTAGATTCAACGAATCACATCCCGAAGTACTGAATAGTTTATTAGTCATAGTAAACTAGATACATAATTTATCCATGCATTATATTTGAAAACAGAAATTACATAATTTTTTTAAGAATATCAGTATTCCAAATAACAAATCAATAATGTCATTCATATTACCCTTAATGGAATCATGGGATGAAAAAAATAAGGGTGAGATCCATTTTTCATTAAGGGATAATCTCAATAAAAAAATTGTGAATCAATATGCATAAATAATTTTTTTAAGTAAATTATTGGATATAGATTCCACATAATCAATAAATTTTGTATCAATTGAATCAATGGGAAATATCAATGATAAAATCTCATGTATAATAATAAATATGGAATAGTAAATAAATAAATAAAATCCACTTAAATATTAACACTATTAATAAAATTTTATAAGGTAAAATATATATAAATAAGTAAATAACTAAAAACACATTCAATTTAATCAATAACTAGGAATAAAATGTATCCAGAGATAATATCATTGAGAACATATCATTGACAATAAAAAATAAATTATGAATAAAGGATATTATTAATTATAGGAATTCCTCACATCGTAGCATTATACCTCTACCTTCAATACCTCATAAAATATATGTTAAAACTGTTGGGTATAAAAACATTTGGTTTTTCCAACTAGTTTTATTCTAGCTTACATATTATTCTCATTTTATTACTAATGTACTGAGGGGATATCTTTTACCAAGACCCACACATGTCAACATGTTTTAACCACTCATCACAATTAAAATGATCAATTAAATTGATGAATCAAAATTCCTCATCAATGGATATCTGTATTTGAGTAATGGATATAGATTTATTAATAATGAATAATGTGATAAAATAACATTCAAAGTAAATACAAGATGAAAAGTGGTATAAAGTTAGTAAATAGTCATAACTATCATAATTTAATATGGATATTGAATATATATATAATTTTAATAGAATCAATATCACAAGAATGTGACTATTTATTGGGAAATTAATTAATTATGCAATAAAAAGAAATTATACAATAACATTTATAGTTTGTTAATTTTGAAGCCAAATCCACATGGAAAAACTAATTCAAATGAAACATATGATACCATGAAGCATGAATTATTCATAATAATAAATTTTAAATTGTTATTTCATAACCATAAAAAATAAATTGTTATAAAATATAAAAATATGCCTCAATTTAAGGAAATTTAGACAAAATCATATACCTCACACATTCTTTTCATTGAATGGTAATTGAAATCCTATATGGTTGTTTTAAATGTGTTAGTAACTTATTAAATAACCATATTCCTATTCATTATATGATATATTATCTTTTAATAACATCTTATCACTCATTTTTTACCAATCTTTCATTCTCGTAATTGTTTCAGTTGTGAATTCCCTTGTTTTATCATTCATGATTTTTTATAAACATTCTTGTTCTGGTTTTTATGAAATAAATATATCATATATAGATTTATATTTTTGTAATAAATATTATATTTAAATAGTATATACACCATTATAATAATTCATAAAATCTATTCCAGAAATTTTAGATACATCTCTTCAAGGAGATAGCTTGTCGTACGTATGGATGTGAGATGATAAAATTCCTTCAAAGAGTTAAAGGATAATAAAGTGGGAGATAAATTAATTTTACAAAAATAAAAAATATCATAAATATCAAATATATTCATTAATTTTATCTTAATGACATTCCAATTAATGTGCAAGTGAAAAACTATTTGAATCACTTCATGAGAAATTAGTCTTCTATACACATGAGTGGATTTGATGAATTAAAATTGAATGGAATTTAGTTAGGTATATGTTATGATAAAATTGAATATTTATAATGATATCTTGAATAAAATATAAAATATATTAATTCATTATTATTTTCAACTATAATATCTTGTAAAGTAAAAATATGTTATATCGATTCCTGATGTGGCAGTCCAACATAAGAAATGATGATTTCATAACCCATGATATAAAAGTGGAGAATGAAAATTATTTTTCCCAAAATAAAAATTATATATATTTAAAAATTATTTATTATTATTTATTAATTTTACTTCTTAATTTAAGTATAAAAAAGATGAATGAATATAACAGAACTTGGATAAGATAATTACATTCTCTAAGAGAAGAAAACGTTGGATCATCAATTAAAAAACAAATTCAAAGAATTAAAGGAGGAAAAAACACTCAAATGTTCTTATTCTATATATTAATCTAGAAAATAATATATTTACAACTTGTTAGGACATTTTTATCCTTTATTTGATTAATTTAACCCCAGAAAAAATTAATTTTAACTTAACCGCGATAAATTATTTTTAATGTTGTCACTATTCATTATAAGAAAATTTTATTTTGATCTTATTAGATAATATAAATTATTACGAAATAAAAAATAAAATCCATTTTTATAAATTAAATTAAATGAAGTGTCAACATTTAGTTTAAAATTAATCTCCCAAATATGACAAGAATTATGGTTTTGAATGATAAAATGTTCAAAAGATGAAAAAACAATATGAAAAATAAATATGGAAATTAATCCAATGACCTAAATTGGATTAATTTATATAATAATGAGCTAATTATAAATTAAAAAAATTTAAAATATAATTCAACTATATAAATAATTTAAATTTAATGGTAGTACAAAATTTAAATTCATTATTTTCAATATTTATGAAAAAATGAAACATTTAACAAAAAATAAGC
Source organism: Viscum album (assembly GCA_963277665.1). Classification (NCBI taxonomy): domain Eukaryota; kingdom Viridiplantae; phylum Streptophyta; class Magnoliopsida; order Santalales; family Viscaceae; genus Viscum; species Viscum album. The sequence continues at coordinate 1,612,495,031 of OY728156.1, read as the reverse complement.
CTATTATAGTTTTGGTTTCGTTATTTCATATATTATTTTCATATTATAAATTAATTTTTTGAATAGTGGTAAAAATTAATTTAATTTTATGTGCATGAACTGTGACTAAACCGTCTTTTATAGAAAATATTTTTTTAGATATAATTTATTTTTATTATAAAACATTATTAGTTTATTTATAATTAATAGACCTAAATAATTTTTATATCTTATTTAATATTATTAATACTTTACAATTTTATTTTTAGGTTATAAAATTTCACTATATTATTGTTGTGGGTCTCATTCACCCTTGAATAAGGTGTCCTTAGTTTAATTTATTAAATAATTACACCTTAAATGTTATAAAATTAATTCTTAAATAAAACATATGAAATGAATTTAATAAAATTGTAGTTTTTTTATTCTATGAATGGATAAATAAATTTATATTGATTAATACTAATATATATATATATATGTATAATATGTTTAATAATATTCACACATTCAAATTCAACAGCTAGGTTATAATGGTCATGTTCAAAAAATAATATCTTGATATTATTCCATGGTTTTTTATGCCCATTTTATCATGTTGTTTATGCTATTAAACATAAAAACCTATTAAAATCATGAGGCTATGTGAACCACATGCTACGAAAGAGAATATATTTATTTTAAAAGATAAATACCATAAAAACTTTGGGGTGTCACATTCTTCCCACTATCAAAAAAGTTTCATCCATGAAATTTCCATAAACTCACCTCATGAATATATTTGTGTAGTTTTTATTCATAATATATTCACTTTCCCATAGAAACCCTTTAATCTTATGAATTATTCAATGTACCTTTTCTATGAGAGAGCTCTGATTCCTTAACACATGGTATCCAATGTCTATAATCATGATAAGCTATTGATAGAAAAATAGATCATGTTCCAAATCTATTTTTTCAGAGGATAGCACTTTTGTTGGTTTTGAAATGTACTACCATGAAATTTATATATGGAACAAATAATGTACCTATGAGAGGATATGTGAAATTTCAAATAATTTTTACACAAATCTAATTCAATGTATACTTTCAAATGTTTTGATGTACTTGAGGATCATTTTTTCATTCGAACTGAATTTTATAACACCCTTACGTGGAGGAAAATTCAAGAAAATATGATCCCAAACCTGAAAATCAAAATCATACTATTGTAGTCAGTATACCTATTTTTCTTACATTGTGCTTCACTAATGTGGGTTTGAATAATCATTACTTTTTTTGTTTTTCTATAAGTACTAGGCCTATAAGATTCCATTCACCAACATCATCCTATAAATATAGAGTATGAAATTTACTAAAATATAATGCTTCATATTGATCTATTTGTATACTTTCATGAAATCTATTGTTATAGGAAAAATCAAACAAAGATAAATTCTAGGCCTATATACTGTGAAAGTAAAGTGAGTGTTATATAAACATGTCATCTAATGTTTTGAAATTCTTTTGATAATTCCCATCAGTTTGAGGCTGATAAGTAGTTCTTAGATAAACCATATTATCAAGATCCTTAAGAAGACATTTCCATTATTTTAATGTAAAACATGGATCACGATATGAAAATATTTAATGATGTGAACCATGATGACTTATTACATAATTATTATAGAGTCATCAAATAGACCACATTGTTAAATTATATATTACAACATAGAAATGTTCAGATTTGGTAAGTCGATCCACAATAACCCTAACCAAATCATTCAATCATGGATAATTTAGTAATCCAATGAAAACACCTATAATTATTTAATCAGATTTTAATATAGTAATTGGAAGAGGAAGCATGATACCTCTTCAACATAGTTATAGATTAAATACTTTGTCCCTTTTAAAAATTTAGAACATCATTTTTATATATGATGTCGTGAAATTTTCCACTGATTAATACATTAATTTTTACTTGAAAATTATAATCCTCTAAACAAGAAATCAAATAATATTCTAATAATGGTAGTTTAGAAATCATTTGAAAAGGGGTTAATGTTTCCCCATTATGAATAATTCCCATATACATCATTAATAAACTGAATAGAATATGATCCATCTCAATAATATTTTTTCTTAAAAACTATGATCTTTCATAATCAATGAATGTTCAACAATATTTTCCATCCATGGGAGTTATTGTAATGAGAAATCATAATCTATGTGTATCTCAAGTCATCTCCTTTAACTCATGTTGTGAACATTTTGTGAGAATATATTTTTTAAGAATCCTATGATTTTGGTATATCTCACATCATTCTCCATAATGATAATGTCTCATATCTTCATTGAAAAGATTACGGCTAAAAACTAAAGATCATGAATGATATAGTTACATTCTAGATTCATTAACTTTATTGATGGATAGAAAATAACACTATCATACTTCATAAGGAAACAACCAATTCATTTCACAATTGCATCACTATATGTTAAAAATAATTTTTTCTCAAAGGTAGAGTGAATTTGGAATAATTAACCAATATTATAATAAATTATTCAAAGAATTATTCAAATTACTCTGCCAAAATGAACATAAACCCTTTTATGGTTAATTTGGGTTAACCGGTTAAATAATTTGGAATGCTTTTGAATAACTCACCAAAGATAACCTGAAAATCCTTTGAAACTATGTACCTCTTTCATTTTCATTGGAATAGGCCATTCTTGGACTACTATTGTCTTCACAGGATCAATATAGATTCCACACATAGAGATAATACATCCACAAAAAATAATTTTTGAAGCAAGAATTCACAATTTCCATTTTTTCCATAAAAAAAATTATTCTATGAATCTCAATAATTATTTTCATATGATTTTCATGGTTCTCATAGATATTAGATTACTATGTGATACCATCGATTAATACATCAAAATATTGTCCATATACTCTTTAAATACTATATTCCTTATGTCTACAAAAACATAAGGTTAATTAGTTAATCCAAATGGTATTAATATAAACTCATAAATTCCACACCTCATTCTAAATGTTTTCCTCCAAATATTCTCCTTAATTACTCATAATTGATGATATCCAGAAAAAATATCAATCTCATAAGATAATGATCTCTATGAAGCTATTTGAGTAACTCATAAATGGGAGTTCAGTGATACCTAATATTTATCATAATATCATTGATTTCACTATAATAAATGTAGATCCCCATAGTTTTATCATCATTATTAATGAAAACTATATGGGATCCTTATATTGAATCACATGGGTATAAAAAAAGTTATTACACAATTACTCTATTTGTTTCATCAATTTTAATAATTACATAGTGTCCCTTCAATAGAATGTTCTTGATATTGATATTTTATTAGGGATTAAATTAATGGAATACTAGACCTCTTTCTCTAGTCGATGTGTAGAAAATTACTTATAAAATACATAAATTAATTCATGTACTCAAGGGCCACACTCATTTTTATGATTACATTTTCCATCTATCGATTGTGTATTTACATATTCTCCAATAATTTCATTTAGATATATTACTAGGGGTGGACCTATACATGAATAAGATGATAATGCCTCCCCTATAACGATACAAAATTAAAAATCTTCGTCATGAATCATAATAATTTTCTCCATGAAATATTTTTTAGCATAAAATTTTGAAAGATAGTGCATACAAATAACAATATAAGAATCAACCACTGTCCAGATTAATATTTTATAAAATGAATAAAATTTTTCATTTATAATGGAAAATAAATGGAACATTCATATAATGACGAGTCTTCCATTTAGTGTCTTTTAAAAAAACACATTTCATAAGTTGTTAGAGAAATATTTAATTTCCCTAAAAAACATGAAAGATAAAAAATATATTTATGATCCTAATAAAATAAATTTTTAACTAATTTTTATTATTTAGTTAGAGTAATTCACACCACATCATTACGAACTTAATCCTTAATTATTGTGATTGAAAAATCATGGTCTTCCTCCAATGTCCTTTTCCTGGGAAAATTCCCGTAACACAAGGGATAATAATTTACATAGTTTTCCATCTCAATATAGTTGATGAATTGAATATTAGTAGCTTACATATTTTCCATGAAATCATGATCTCGAAGTACATTATTTACACACATAAAACGAACACCTTTTACCATTTATGATGGTTCTTGGATTTTTCCTTCAACTAGAATCACATGCTTGAAAATTCCCCTTTCACTTCATTCCCTTATCCATCAATTCTTATTCCATCATTTTAATAACATGAATACTATTATATTCATAATACATATATAATTCATTCTATTTCATGATACAACATGATATAATTTCCTTATATAATTATAGGGTATGAGAGACTAGAAACCATTGAAATAATCACTTAAAAACATCAATGAAATGGTCAATATTACATATTTTATTATATAGATAGTCTATAAAATGTATTTAATTACTATTAAATTTGGTTTCTTACTTAGAAATACATTTCACTTGTTTGTGACATATACTCAAGAATTTTATATCCATATATGCTCATTATTTGTGAGGTAAATATTTTTTCAAGAGTAGTTCTTTATAATTCTACCATTACATTCTTGTTATTTCCTCTTTATCTATATTATTTTTACTCAATGACCACCATTGATCTACATCCCAGGATATACAATAAAATTCTATGATATACTTCTCCCTTTCACAACATCTGAAAGAAATAAATTTATTTTATTTGGAAACTATCCAATTTTTTACTATAGATGAGTTTAAAGTCCCATTGAATAATGTATTATGTTTATTCATGAAGTGATATATCATTATAACACCACATTTCATATCAGTATTGTTCACCATAATAGAATGATTATTAGTCATAATCTGAGTCAGCATCTTCTATATTGTTATAATTTGTTCACACACAGCTGTAGCTCCATCTCCAGCTTCATTATTAATGTCATGATGGAAATCCCTATATAAATTATCCTCATTTTTATGGTTTTTATTACACCCCCTAGGAACCATTTCTAAACAATGTTGAATGATAAATTATATTATAACATTATGAAATATTATATATTAATTCAAATCTAGTGAAACAAATCACATGAATTCAATATTTAAGTATAAATATTCCAAAAATCAAAATCCTATTTTCTATGTAAATATTCTGCATGTCCTTTATATTTTCACATTTCATTAATATTTTTTTCCAAAAATAAAGTTACATAAGGATTCTAATAATATTTCTCTAATAGAAACTATAGTTTCCTTGATACCAATATCCCAAAATCATTTTTACATTTTTATTTTGATATAGAATACATGAATTAAAATTATAGATATATTTATACTTTATTAATATTTTAAATATGGATACAAAAAAGAATTATGCAATATATTTGATGAATAAAAATACAAAATCTAATTTTTTAGAGAACAAAACTTTTCAAATTATAATATCAATCCATTTAAATCATAAAAATATTTTTAGAATCATGAGGAAAGGAATCATACGAATGTGTGGTCTCAGTTTCTTAGTAAGGGTATGAGTACACGAGTAGCTAACAAGAAATAAATAATATGGAGAAAATAAATAAAGATAATGTAAATCTATATAAATAATCATAATAGATATATACTTATCCATTTATATTAGATAAACAAATTACATTTACATTAATAACTAAATTCATAATGATTAAATCCATAATACAAGACTTTCGAAACATATTGTCGAGAACTTATCCAATATATTTGGAAATACTGGAAAGGCCTTATGCCATGAACTCTAAATATATGGGTAAGGCCTCTGTCAAAACCCAATCCAGATTGTCTCATGACAAAAAATGATTCATAATGGAGATATAAAAGGCTACACCAATCACATTACATGTCAAATTAATTCCTCATAGAAATAAATAATGTTATTTAATCAACATCAATTAACAAAATTAACAATTTTTTGTATTGGAAGAACATGTCATATGAATATCCATACATCCCTCTATCATAATAAGAATAAACCTTCCAAATAAATTTTGATGAATTTTATAATTATATTAGGTCACGTTATTGAGACTCATCAATGTATGTTCACATAGATTAAAATACAATTAAATGATTAATTTAATATATCTTTAGTAAAATAACATTTTTTTACTTTGAATGTAATTTTTTTATCATGAAAACACTAAAAATAATTTGTAAGAAAATTAAATGAAAATAATATTGTAAACATATAAAGGATTATTCAAAACATAGATTCCTAGTGATGTCATGAAATTATACCCATTCTATATAAGTCAGAAAAAAATTACTTTTACACATTTTTAAGAAATGTCTAAAGTACATTTTTCAGAAACAAGGAGGAATATTCCCTTTAAAAAATTATGTAAAAATTTTAAAAAATGCAAAATGTCTTCAAAAATTAATTTTATAATTTTAAAAAAATACAAAAATATCAAAAACCATTGTATTTTAATAGAAATATTATTAAATTGAGAGTTAAAAATGAAATTTCATGAATATTGATGAGATTAAGAAATAAATACTCACCTGAGGTTCGATTTAAATTGATAAAGATAAAAAATTTATATAAAATAAATATAGATTTGTTATACATATATTACATAAATATTCTCATATATATCACTCCAAAAATGATTTACTTATATTTTTATCACCCATTTATTTTCAATACATTTTCGATCATTTCATTAGGGTTAACTACTTTGTTTTTATGTATGATTTGGGTTGATAGTTTTTGTAATTTTAATATGATCAAGGTTCTGTGATATACAGAATGTTATGACTAATATAAATATCATATATATTCATTAATTAAATATTTATAGTTATCAATAAAATAAAGAGATAGAAAATTAATTACACCATTCCTTGAAATGGATGGTTCTATATACACATGAAAACTATTTTCATTAATCAATGGACGAAATTAAATACTATTAAAAAATATTTGACTATTATAGAATCATTATAATGTCATATATATCACATATATTATTTAAATTTATCCTTATTACCATCCAATTATAATATAATGAAAAAATAGATCACTTTGCTTCGTGGAGGTGGTAGTCCACACATACATATGTGAAACTTTATAGTTTCTAAATGGATTAAATGGTATAACGGTGGATTTTATATTATCATTAAAAGGTATAATTATTTAATATTTATCACATATATATCCATTAGTTTCATTATTATGACCTTCCATGTAAACTGGTGATTAAAAACCAATAACACATCTATGAGAAGACGATAGACCAAAAATATGAATCAATGATATTCTCTATTCTCATAAGATGTAAAATTGGTAAAATATTTTTTTACCATTATCGTAATAAAATATAATTCCATTCAATATATTGGAATTATTATTTTTGGATTATTATAAAACTTGAAGAGGATGTATAAGAAGAAATAATCATGAACGATTTGATAAAGATGATTATATATTCTTTATTAGACTCTCATTAGATCATTTTTAAGGGATATTAGTTTGATATATTGGATTGTATAGAGCCCTAAGAACATGGATAAATATTATAATAATAGAAATAATTATTATTTCGATGAGATAGATGGCTCAATGTGTTGTAATGAAGTAATAAAAGAGGTTCCCTTTTATAATTAAGGTGAGAAGCACTTTTAAAATTTGAAAAAATATTAAATTTATTTAATTATTTGTCATATAAAAGTGGAAAAAATTGAAATATTTATAAGATAAGGTAGTGACATGTAGAAATATTTTCATCCAATAAAATTTTGACAAATATTTTTTATGTTTTCATCCTTATATTTTATTTTTAACCCATAGTTAACCATTTGGACAATTATTTTAATATAAAAATCATCTACCCTCTTAGGGTTAGTAAAGGGACAACAAAATTAAAAATAACCAATAAAAGGTCTATATTAAATTCTATTAACAATATCACAAAAAATTTAGTGAATATATTATTTTTATAAATTTTTAATCATTTAATAAATTGTTTTTTAAAAAACATTAGTAATGTAAACTTTTTATCTATTTGTTTATTTCTTTTTTAATCAATTAAAATTAATAATGTAACTTGAATAAAAAGAATAAAAAACTCTAAAATATTTCCCTAAATCTAGAAAATCCACGAGTCACATTAAATATTTAATGTTATATAACTTTTGATGATTTTAATAAAATATATTTTATTTTCTCCTTAATTAAAATTTTATTGTGTAAGCAATGTATGAGAACTTAAGTTTGTTATATTTTCAACATAATTTATAAATAAATAAATATGAATAATATATAAAATTTTTTATTTAAAAATATTATTTATAATTGAACATATATTCATGTTATCCCATAATTTGAACTATTATATTTATTTAGGAAAAGAGTGCGATATTTTTTACTTTTCAATACCTAAAATATTATAAAGCTGATAAAGATGTAAAAATGGAAATAAAATGCCATATAACCAAATTTTAGATTCTTAAGGATTAATGAGACTCACAGAATTATATAAAAGAAGGTGTTAGGGTAATTTTATAATCCTTATCATATTATATTTATCCATCAATTACCTGATTTACCATTTACCGTGGTAATAAAAATTACAAAAGTTACTATCAATACTAAAAAATTAAAAGGGACTATTTGATAAATTTAGAACATATAATTAAAAATTTTTGATCCACTCTTAAATAATCAATATCATCAATTGGAAAAAATCGATTTTAGATAAAAACCCAAAAATGTAATGAACAATAGTTTTTAAAAAATGTGTCTTTTCGTGTATAAAAATATTTTTATAGGAAAATAGACCTTAAAAGTGATCAAAATGAACTTAATTTGATTTTGAAAATTTTAATATAAAATATTTTAGTTTTAAAATTATATTAAAACAATACTGTACTTTTAAATTAGTTTATATAAAAATACAGTTTTTTATAAAAGCAAAAAATTTCAGTATTCATTGGAAAATAAAATTTTGCAGAGAAATACAAAAACAACTGTCACGACCCGTCCTCAGGGCCCGTGCCATGACTTCCCCATGCCCTCCTTATATAGGACAGGGGCTGGCGACTAGCGCCAAGGCGTAAATCCCGATAACTGGGAAGACATTGCCTTTATAAAAGAAAACAAGCACCACAGAGTACAAGTGGAAGCAAAACACTAAGTACAAAAGAAATGATGAAAAGTAAAATGGGCCAGAATAAAAACCCAAAATAAAGTACAACTACAACTGAACAAGGTACAACAGCAAAAAGACAATCAGCTAGAAGAAGGAAGCCACTCTTGGATCGTCCTCCTCGGATCCTACCTGAAGGGTAGGTACAGATAGCGCAGCTCCTGGTCGTCCACCATGGATCCTACCTGAAAGGTAGGTACAAATAGCCTCCTCCACGCTCTCGTCCATCAACCTCCTCTGTGTGTCATCTCATCGTGTAGTCCACCTCCAGGTACTTACTCGTTGTGTAGTCCACCTCCGGATACTGACTCGTCGTGAACACTCAGCCTCTGTCAGCACTGCCCGTCATCTGCAACCAACACAACGATGTGTGGGCATAGCCCGTGCAGGGGTGAGTATAACGATACTCAAAAGGGACCCCGAGACCCTCAACGTCTCACTAAACCAACAAGGATAACCACAAGAAGATCTCAACAGATAACCTCTACATAGATATATGCCCATACATATACCTAAGTTATCAAGTAACCCATCTCAATCATGAGGAAACACAAGGATTGTGAAATCAACGGATAACCACTATCCAGGTATATGCCCATACATATACCTAAGTTATCAAGTGACCCATCTCAATCATGAGGTAAACACAAAGCTCAAAAGTCTCAGCTCAAACCAGGATTTTCATTATCGAAACTGTAACTGCTGGAGAGCTCCGTATCTGGAGTGTACAGTGGTCCTGTCACGACTACGAGGTACTGCTCACTAACCTAAGACTGCTGAGGTACTCCTCCTGTCGAGTTCCACGGGCCTACCACCTCACACAGTAGTGCTTCCCGCCAGGGTCTTCCACCCAACACAGTAGTGCTCCCCCCTCATAGCCTATAGAGGTACTCCTCCTGTCGAGTACCGCGGGTCTGCCACCTCACATAGTAGTGCTCCTCCGCTGTGGGTCTGCCACCTCACGAATTAGTGCTCCCCACTGGGCTACGTAAGTCACTCCGAATCGAATCAGACAAGCCGTCTTTAGGTCTCTGCCGGCTATACCGTATCCGTACTTCGTATGCTCGTCTCTATGAGGGTTTGCTCCATGAGCCATAAGTCGATACTCCAAGTATCTCAATGTCCCACGAAGAAGTATCAAAAAGGACTGCCTCATCATAGGGGTCTCAACGCAACAGACGACGCATCAATCGGAGGCCCGGTCTGTGAGTTATTAGCCTTTCCGTCCCAGGTGCCCGGTTGGTTTCGTGAGCGAACCAACACCGGTCGTATCTCAACTGTACCCCGAACTCTCATAGGGTATTCTCATAGAGACCTTTTCTCAACATGATCACCAATGCTGCTGACAGTTCGTCAAACGGACGTCCAGGCTGAAAGATATCATCTTTTCCGTTCAAGGGGCCTAGTTGGATTTTGAGTGTGATCCAACCCGGCCACAACCAACTATATCCAAAACTCGGGCGAAGGATGCCAAAAGTTCTTGTATCGTCAACAGGAACGCAACGAGACAGACGGCGCGTCAATCGGACGCTCGGTCTGTCAGTTATTGTCTTTTTCGTTCTAGGGGCCCGGTTGGTTTCGTGAGTGAACCAAGTCGACCGCACTCCGACGACATCCAAACATCGAGCGGAGTAATCCAAAAGATCCGTGTCACTTAGAGGAATTCAACAAAGCTGACGTCACGTCAATCGGATGTCCGTAGCTCATGATATGAGCGTTTCCGCTCTGAGGGCCTGGTTGGATTCGTGTACGAACCAACCCGGCTGAACCCAAAGTTCGTCGAAACATTGAGTGCGATATACCGAAACGACCGTCTCGATCTAAGGATCTCGTTTCCACTTACGGAGAGTCATTTGGAGGCCCGTAGCTCATGTTACGGGAATTTGACTGAAAATGGCCTGAAAACGGGGGTCTGGGCCCGGGTCGACCCGACCCGGGTTCGACCCAGCTGGGCTCGGCCCGGTCCGTTTCGGTCCGGCCCGACCGGCCGGCCGCGGTTCGGCCAGCGTGGCCGAGCCGAAACGTGGGCGGGGTGCGCGGATCCCCCGCCCTTCGCCGCAGATTGAGGCCGGCGGTTCACTGGACGCCCCTTTTTCTGGTGGCGCGCCGCTGCCGCCGCCTTCCGCGGACCACCGCACGCGCTCCGGTGGTCCGTTATTCCTGCCGTCTTCGCCTATGGTCCCCCCGGGACCCCATCTTCACTGTGAAGGGATTCAAATGCCCAAATGGCCCGTTTCGTTGTCGCCCATCAATCCACACATCAGTCAACAATCTGCGGAGGGTTGTCGGGCTGTGTTCGTTTGGCCCACACCCTCCGCGTTAGATTATAACAACGGGAGAAGTTTATTCAACACATGAATACATAAACAAAAACAATTTTAATGAATTAAAATTTTTCTTATTATCCGGGTTCTTCACTTTGAACGGAAACATTCACGGAGTATAGAACATTCAAATAAAACCCCTACCTTGGGTATAAGCCGATCGGAAGGAGGCGTCGTCGTTCGAGGTTCGTCGCAGTATGGCATTGCAAGGATGACGATGTCGAAGGGGGACGTTGGAGTTCGTCCGACTCGAGGGAAGGTGAAGCCATCATCGGTTGCTACCCGATTCCGCTTCCGAGCTTGTTCGTCGAACTCCGAGGTCCAAGAATAAAAAGATTTAATTAATGAAAATTAAATCCGTGCGTTGATAAAAACCCACAAGGGAGTTCTAAAAGGAACCCGAAATCTCTTACCTCCAACAGATGATTGAAGGTTTCGTTGTGGAGGGAGGAACATCGCAGAAGAGGAAACGTCGGCGTCGCGGCACACGGCGTTGCGTCGTCGATTTCCGCGGTTTCGGTGTTCTTCGTCAGAGGCCTGCGTTCTTCGCGTTCTTCGCGTTATTCGCGAAGGAGGATGAAGAATTCTAAGAGGTTCTTCAAGGTTTAACACAACATTACAAAAAAGGAGGGTGTGTTGGCCTTATTTTATTACTACGCCAATAGATTTCAAACCGGTTAAGAAATGAATAAAGAGATAAATAACGACCCATTAATTCGTAGAATTAATTCAACGAAATGAACTGCCCAATTAATTCAACGAAGAAAACTGCCCAATTAATTCTTGCATTAAGAAAATAAGAAAACGCGTCAGTTGACTTTCATAATGATGAGTTTTTGCGGGTGCGTTACTTAGCAGAAAAGAAACGGTGGGGCTCGTGTGGGTCCCACCTCACAAATATCCTACCATGAGGGTAGGATATTTTTGGATAGCACCCTATCTGCAACAACTCAGCTTAAGCTTCTTTAAGTGGCTTTCAGGCGGCTTAAGTGAAATAAAATAAAGTTTGTCACACAATTTATTTTATTTATTAACTTTAAGCCCAAAAATTAAAAACCACACCCGAGCAAATTCAACTCTGGAAGAGGCGTTTCTATGAAATTACCGGCACTGTGATTCCATCGGTGCTCTCAGAATTCGATTCCGAGCACCGGTTCAAAAGTTAGAAAAACCCGCTCGTCCGTTCACTAAACGTACCCGAGCCAAACTTCGGAAATTGATTCCAGGCACACCGGGCCTCGGAATCAGGCGCCATCAGAAACTGCGTTCTTGTAAAATTCCAAATAAAAGTAAGAAAAAATTTTACTTCAAATTTCTGAGTCTTTACATTACTCCCACCACAGGGCTTTATGTCCCCGTAAAGCTTCACCACAAACATAGGGAAACAAAGGTGGTACTGAGCACGCATATGAGCCTTCCGCTCCCATGTGCTCACCTGGAGGTTCCCATGATTCCCAAGAAAGTGCACAAGAGGAATCGACCGTCCTCCTAGGATCCGCTCCTGTCAATCCTCAATCCCCATAGGAACCGCCGTGAAAGACACCCCATTTCCATCGTCCAACTCCTCATGGTCGATGATATGTAGAGGGTCGAGCACGTATCTCCTCAGTTGAGATACATGGAAAACATCATGCACCTAGTGCAACTGAAGTGGATGGGTCACGCGGTAAACCACCTCGCCTACCCAGCTGAGGACCTAGAAAGGTCCGTTGAACCTCGGAGATATCTTGCCTCTCTAGCCACATCTCCGTAAACCTCGTTGAGGTGAGACTTTTATAAGGACATGATGGTCATCCTCGAATTCTAGAGGCCTCCAAGTCCTGTCATCATAAGGATTCTGTCGGCCCTTTGCCATCCTCATCCTCTCTTGGATGATCTGGACCTTCTCTAGTCTCACAAGAGCTGCTATGATTTTTTCTTTGCCGATAAGAGAAATCAGGTCTCATCCCCTGGATGAACCACATTCGTTGCCTAATACAGTCAATCCTGACATGAATGATGCATTCATGCCATGGATGACGTTGTAAGGCCTCGACGTAACTACCAAGAGATCCAACTGTCACTCTCGCCTCCAAGGGTCGAGTCACACTGTCAGCATCAGTGTGTGGTTACTAGGTCTCCTTCAGTAGAAAACTTGAAAGTGAGGGTCAACTCTACAGTCTTAACTGGGACCACTCAGTATCAACCAACAAAAAGACAGGAATGCAAACAAAGTTAAGTGTCTTTTTATTATTGCATCTCATAGTACAAGACACAAAGCAACTACAGACAAACATCAACAAAACCAGAAGCAACAGGATCAATAGCCTCCAGGTCGGAAGCTAGTTCCACTCCAGCCCATCTGCTTCCGGAGCTCCAAGACCATAGTCCTCAGCTGCCTGAAGCTAAGCTCTCCCATGTCCTCCTATCCCCTGCGGTCGGGGTGGGATTCCTGGTGGTGGTGGTGGCAACATCCCGAAGTGTCGTCCACCTCCAGCTGCACGACCAGCTCCTCTACCATGGCCGCCTGCTCCTTGCAGTCCGCCCTAATCGAACCTCTACCTCTGCCTCAGAGGTTCTTCATTTAACTGCTGTTCAGCTGCATGGCGGGTCAGACAGTCACGTGCTATGTGACCAATTCCGCCGCAGGAGTAACGCTTTATGGCAGGTCTGGCTCTATCACATCCCTTGGTGTCTCGCACTACCGACTTTTTGTCACGCGGTCGACCACCTATTGGTCTGGTCCTCATGGACCCCTGCGTCATCTGTCTGCTGCCCACTACAGAAGACTATCATGCATGCCGGCTAGTGGTGGGTCCTGCTGCTGGAGACTGCTCAGCAAGGAAACTCTCCACTAAGAGGGCTCGCTCCAACACTCCTATCTGTGTCAGAATGTTGTGCGATACAACCGAAGCTTTGATCTCCTGCCTGAGCCCCTGCTCGAAGGTTCGGGCCCTGAAGAATGGGTCCTTTACCATATCTGTGGAGTAGCGTGAGAGTTCCGTGAATCTCGCTGAGTAGTGCACCTCTGACATGCTGCCCTGTCGCAGCTAAAGTAACTCCTGTATATGAACCTCTCGATGGGAGGCATGTACAAACTCTTCCAGTAACAGGCCCTAGAAGTTTGCCCATAGAAGTGTCGCCTCGTCACGCATCTGAAGCATCAGGCTCCACCATCTGCCTGCTGCTGCCTGAAGAAGGCTGGCAGCTAGGATCACCATGAAATCTGTCGGCATCCCCACTAGCCTGAAGACTCTCACCACAGCCTCCATCCAATCCTCTGCCGCCTGTGGGTCCGTCCCTACCTGAAACCTGGGTGGCCTCTGGCACTGGAACTCATGCAGTGCACTCAAGAGACGTGCATCCTCTACTGCTGGGGTTGGTGGCATCAGTGTCCCAACGGGTAGTAGTACCGTTGGTGCCTCCTCTGGTGCCTCAACCGGGATAGGGCCCTGCACTGACGCCTCGTCGCTCGGCGGGCTGTCAGTACGCACCACTCTTGGGGCTCTAGCTGGTCGTCCATGGGGAGGCATCCTTAAAGAAACAACGTGACACAGTCAAAAGATTATACCTGTTGAGCTGACTTGGTTTGAGATGACATTTAAATAAAACTTCTGGAAAACACACACGCAATCAGTGTTTTCATGCACAAAGTCGGAAATCAGTTGTCATGGTCCTAGTGTATGGATACGTCAGCCGCCCGCACCAACACTGGACTCCCTGAACTGAAAACCACACTCGGTACTCTTAACACTATTACTTCACAGAAATAAACATCAGAGTTATAAGTTCTGCGGTAGAACCGAACTCCTCTGATACCAATCTGTCATGACCCGTCCTCGGGGCCCGTGTCGTGACTACCCCAAGCCCGCCTTCCATAGGCCAGGGGCTGGCGACTAGCACCAAAGGCGTAAATCCCGATAATTGGGAAGGCATTGCCTTTATAAAAGAAAACAAGCACCATAGAGTACAAGCGGAAGCAAAACACTAAGTACAAAAGAAATGATGAAAAGTAAAATGGGCCAGAATACAAACCCAAAAGAAAGTAAAACTACAACTGAACAAGGCACAACATCAAAAAGACAATCAGCTGGAAGAAGGAAGCATCTCCTGGATCGTTCTCCTCAGATCCTACCTGAAGGGTAGGTACAGATAGCGCAACTCCTGGTCGTCCACCACGGATCCTACCTGAAGGGTAGGTACAGATAGCCTCCTCCACACTCTCGTCCGTCAACCTCCTCTGTGTGTCGTCTCGTCGTGTAGTCCACCTCCGGGTACTGACTCGTTGTGTAGTCCACCTCCGGGTACTGACTCGTCGTGAACACTCGGCCTCTGTCATCACTGCTCGTCATCTGCAACCAACACAACAAGGTGTGGGCATAGCCCGTGCAGGGGTGAGTATAACGATACTCAGTAGATACCCCGAGACCCTCAAGGTCTCACTAAACCAACAAGGATAACCACAAGAAGATCTCAACAGATAACCTCTACCTAGATATATGACCATACATATACCTAAGTTATCATGTAACCCATCTCAATCATGAGGAAACACAAGGATTGTGAAATCAACGGATAACCACTACCCAGGTATATTCCCATACATATACCTAAGTTATCAAGTGACCCATATCAATCATGAGGTAAACACAAAGGTCAAAAGTCGCAGCTCAAACCAGGATTTTCATTATCGAAACCGTAACTGGTGGAGAGCTCCGTCTCTGGAGTGTACAGTGGTCCTGTCACGAATCCGAGGTACTGCTCACTAACCTAAGACTGCTGAGGTACTCCTCCTATCGAGTATCGTGGGCCTGCCACCTCACACAGTAGTGCTTCCCACTGGGGGCTTCCACCCAACACAGTAGTGCTCCCCCCTCATAGCCTATAGTGGTACTCCTCCTGTCGAGTACCGCGGGTCTGCCACCTCACATAGTAGTGCTCCTCCGCTGTGGGTCTTCCACCTCACAAATTAGTGCTCCCCACTGGGCAACGTAAGTCACTCCGAATCGAATCGAACAAGCAGACTTCAGGTCTCTGTCGGCTATACGGTCTTCGTACTCCGTACGCTCGTCTCTAGGAGGGTCCGCTCCATGAGCCACAAGTTGATACTCCAATTTTCTCAATGTCCCACGAAGAAGTATAACAAAGTACCACCTCTTCATAGGGGTCTCAACGCAACAGACGGCGCGTCAATCGGATGCCCGGTCTGTGAGTTATTAGCCTTTCCGTCCCAGGGGCCCAGTTGGTTTCGTGAGCGAACCAACCCCGGCCGTATCTCAACTATACCCCGAACTCTCATAGGGTATGCTCATAGGGACCTTTTCTCAACGTGATCACCAACGCCACTGATGGTTCGTCAAACGGACGTCTAGTCTGAAAGAAACCAGCTTTTCCGTTCCAGGGTCCCGGTTGGATTTCCGGTACGATCCAACCCGGCCACTACCAACTGTATCCAAAACTGAGGTGAATGATGCCAAAAGTTCCGTATCATCAACAGGAACGCAACGAGACAGACGACGCGTCAACCGGACGCCCGGTCTGTCAGTTATTGGCTTTTTCGTTCTAGGGGCCCGGTTGGTTTCGTGAGTGAACCAACCCGACCGCACTCCGACGACATCCAAACCTCGAGCGGAGTAAGCCAAAAGATCCGTCTCACTTAGAGATATTCAAAAAAGCTGACGAAACGTCAATCGGACGTCCGTAGCTCAAGATATGAGCGTTTCTGCTCCGAGGGCCCGGTTGGTTTCTTGTACGAACCAACCCGGCTGAACCCAAAGTTCTCCGAAACCTTGAGTGTGATATATCGAAACGACCGTCTAGATCCAAGGATCGCGTTGCCACTGACGGCGAGTCGTTTGAAGGGCTGTAGCTAATGTTACGGTCATTTGACAGAAAGTGGCCCGAAACGGTGGTCTGGGCCCGGGCCGACCTGGCCCGACCCCCCCTGGGTCGGCCCGAAACGGGTGGACCCGCCCGGGTCCGACCCGGCTGGGCCCGGCACGGCCCGGTCTGGCGCGGTCCGGTTCGGTCCGGCCCGACCGGCCGGCGGCGGCTCGGCCAGCGTGGCCGAGCCGACACGCGGGCGGGGCGCGCGGATCCCCCGCCCTTCGCCGCTGATTGAGGTCGGCGGTTCGCCGGCCGCCCCTATTTCCGGCGGCGCGCCGCCGCCGCCTTCCGCGGACCACCGGACGCGCTCCGGTGGTCCGTTCTTCCTGCCGTCTTCGCCTATGGTCCCCCGAGACCCCATCTTCACTACGAAGGGATTCAAACACCCAAATGGCCTGCTTCGTCATCGCCCGTCAATCCACACATCAATCAACAATCTGCGGAGGGTTGTCGGGCCGTGTTCGTTTGGCCTGCACCCTCCGCGTTAGATTATAACAATGGGAGAAGTTTATTCAACACATGAATACATAAACAAAAACAATTTTAATGAATAAAAATTGTTCTTATTATCTGGGTTCTTCACTTTTAAGAGTAACATTCACGGAGTATAGAACATTCAAATAAAACACCTACCTTGGGTATAATCCGATCGGAAGGAGGCTTCGTCGTTCGAGGTTCGTCGCGGTATGGCATCGCGAGGATGACGACGTCGAAGGGGGACGTCGGCGTTCGTCCGAATCGAGGGAAGGCGAAGCCGTCGTCGCCTGCTACCCGATTCCGCTTCCGAGCTTGTTCGTCGAACTCCGAGGTCCAAGAATAAAAAGATTTAATTAATGAAAATTAAATTCGTGCGTTGATAAAAACCCACAAGGGAGTTCTAAAAGGAACCCAAAATCTCTTACCTCAAACAGATGATTGAAGGATTCGTTGCGGAGGGTGGAACGTCGCAGAAGAGGAAACGTCGGTGTCGTGGCACACAGCGTTTCGTCGTCGATTTCCGCGGTTTCGGCATTCTTCTTCGGAGGTCGGCGTTCTTCGCGTTCTTCGCATTCTTCGCGAAGGAGGATGAATAATTCTAAGAGGTTCTTCAAGGTTTAACACAACATTACAAAAAAGGAGGTTGTGTTGGCCTTATTTTATTACTACGCCAACAGATTTCAAACCAGTTAAGAAACGAATAAAGAGATAAATAACGACCCATTAATTAGTAGAATTTATTCAACGAAATAAACTGCCCAATTAATTCAACGAAGAGAACCGCCCAATTAATTGGTGCGTAAATAAAATAAGAAAATGCGTCAGTTGACTTTCATAATGACGGGTTTTCGTGGGTGCGTTACTTAGAGGAAAAGAAATGGTGGGGCTCGTGCGGGTCCCACCTCACAAATATCCTACCAAGAGGGTAGGATATTTTTGGATAGCACCCTATCCAATACAAGTCAGCTTAAGCTGCTTTAAGTGGCTTCCAAGCGGCTTAAGTGAAATAAAATAAAGTTTGTCACACAATTTATTTTATTTCTTAACTTTAAGCCCAAAAATTAAAAACCACACCCGAGCAAACACAACTCTAGAAGAGGTGTTTCTAATCAATTATCGGCACTGCGATTCCATCGGTGCCCTCAGAATTCGATTTCGAGCACCGGTTCAAAAGTTAGAAAAACTAGCTCGTCCGTTCACTGAACGTACCCGAGCCAAACTTCGGAAATTGATTCCGGGCACACCGGGCCTCAGAATCAGGCGCCGTCAGAAACTGCATTCTTGTAAAAATCCAAAGAAAAGTAAGAAAAAAATTTCCTTGAAATTTCAAGGTCTTTACATTACTCCCACCATAGGGCTTTACGTCCCCGTAAAGCTTCACCGCAAACTTAGGGAAACAAAGGCGGTACTGAGCACGCATCTGAGCCTTCCGCTCCCATGTGCTCACCTAGAGGTGCCCATGCTGCCCAAGAAAGTGCACAAGAGGAATCGACCATCCTCCTAGGATTTGCTCCTGTCGATCCTCAATCCCCACAGGAACCTCCGTGAAAGACACCCCATTGCCATCGTCCATCTCCTCATGGTCGATGATATGCAGAGGGTCGAGCACGTATCTCCTCAGTTGAGATTCGTGGAAAACGTCGTGCACCTAGTGCAACTGAAGTGGATGGGTCAAGCGGTAAACCACCTCACCTACCTAGATGAGGACCTAGAAAGGTCCGTTGAACCTCAGAGATAACTTGCCTCTCTGGCCACATCTCCATAAACCTCGTCAAGGTGAGACTCGTATAAGGACATGATAGTCATCCTCGAACTCTAGAGGCCTCCATGTCCTGTCAGCATAAGGCTTCTGTCGGCCCTTTGCCGTCCTCATCCGCTCATGGATGATCTAGACCTTCTCTAGTCTCACAAGAACTGCTATGATTTCTTCTTTGCCGATAAGATAAATCCAGTCTCATCCCCTGGATGAACCACATTCGTTGCCTAATACAGTCAATCCTGACATGAATGATGCATTCATGCCATGGATGACGTTGTAAGGCCTCGACGTAACTACCAAGAGATCCAACTGTCACTCTCGCCTCCAAGGGTCGAGTCACACTGTCGGCATCAGTGTGTGGTTACTAGGTCTCCTTCAGTAGAAAACTCGAAAGTGAGGGTAAAGTCAACAGTATTAACTGGGACCACTCAGTATCAACCAACAAAAGGATAGGAAAGCAAACAAAGATAAGTGTCTTTTTATTATTGCAGCTCATAGTACAAGACACAAAGCAACTACATACAAAAATCAACAAAACCAGAAGCAACAGGATCAATAGCCTCCAGGTCAGAAGATAGTCCCGCTCCTGTCCATCTGCTTCTGGAGCTCTAAGACCATATGCCTCAGCTTCTTGAAGCTAAGCTCTCTCATGTCCTCCTGTCCCCTGCGGTCGGCGGTGGGCTTCCTAGTGGTGGGGGTGGAAACATCTCGAAGCGTCGTCTACCTCCAGCTACACGGCCAACTCCTCTTCCATGGCCGCCTACTCCTTGCAGTCCGCCCTGATCGAACCTCTGCCTCTGCCTCGGAGGTTCTTCATTTAACTGCTGGTCATCTGCATGGCGGGTCGGACAGTCACATGCTATGTGACCAATTCCGCTGCAGGAGTAACACTTCTTGGCAGGTCTGGATATATCACATCCCTTGGTGCCTCGCACTACCGACCCTGAGTCACGCGGTCGACCACCTGTAGGTCTGGTCCTCTTGGACCCCTGCATCATCTGTCTACTGCCCGCTACAGAAGACTCTGCTGCATGCCAGCTAGTGGTGGGTCCTGCTGCTGGAGACTGCTCAGCAAGGAAACTCTCCACTAAGAGGGCTCTCTCCAACACTTCTTTCTGCGTCAGAATGTTGTCCGATACAACCAAAGCTCTGATCTCCCGCCTGAGCCCCTGCTCGAAGGTTCGGGCCCTGAAGAACGGGTCTCGTACCATATCTGTTGGGTAGCGCGAGAGGTCCGTGAATCTCGCTGAGTACTGCACCACTGACATGTTGCCCTGTCGCAGCTGAAGTAACTCTTGTATACGCACCGCTCGAAGGGTGGATGGTACAAACTCTGCCCAGAACAGGCCCTCCAAGTCTGCCCATAGAAGTGTCGCCTCGTCATGCATCTCAAGCATCAGGCTCCATCATCTGCCTGTTGCTGCCTGAAGAAGGCTGGCAGCTAGGATCACCATGAAATCTATCGGCGTCCCCACTAGCCTGAAGACTCTCACCACAGCCTCCAGCCAATCCTCAGCCGCATGCGGTCCGTCCCTCCCTGAAACCTGGGTGGCCTCTGGCTCTAGAACTCATGCAGTGTGCTCAAGAGACGTGCATCCTCTGCTGTTGGGGCTGGTGGCATCGGTGGCCCAACGGGTAGTATTACCGTTGGTGCCTCCGCTGGTGCCTCAACTGGGATAGGGCCCTGTACTGAGGCCTCGTCGCTCAGCGGGCTGTCAGTACCCACCACTCTTGGGTCTCTAGCTAGTCGTCCATGGGGAGGCATCCTGAAAGAAACAACGTGACATGGTCAAAAGATTAGATCTGGTGAGCTGACTTGGTTTGAGCTGAAATTTAAATAAAACTTCTAGAAAACACACACACAATCAATGTTTTCGTTCACAAAGTCGGAAATAAGTTGTTAGGGTCCTAGTGTATGGATACGTCGGCCGCCCGCACCAACGCTGGACTCCCTGAACTGAAAACCACACTCGGTACTCTTAACACTATTGCTTCACAGAAAGAAAAATCAGAGTTATAAGTTCTGCGGTAGAACCGAACTCCTCTGATACCAATCTGTCACGAACCGTCCTCGGGGCCCGTGTCGTGACTACCCCAAGCCCGCCTTCCATAGGCCAGGGGCTGGAGACTAGCACCAAAGGCGTAAATCCCGATAATTGAGAAGGCATTTCCTTTATAAAAGAAAACAAGCACCACAAAGTACAAGCAGAAAAAAAAATACTAAGTACAAAAGAAATGCTGAAAAATAAAATGGGCCAGAATACAAAAACAAAAGAAAGTACAACTACAACTGAACAAGGTACAATAGCAAAAATACAATCAGCTGGATGAACGAAGCAGCTCCTGGATCGTCCTCCTCATATCCTACCTGAAGGGTAGGTACAGATAGCGCAACTCCTGGTCGTCCACCACAGATCCTACCTGAAGGGTAGGTATAGATAGCCTCCTCCACGCTCTCGTCCGTCAACATACTCTGTGTGTCGTCTCGTCGTGTAGTCCACCTTCGGGTACTGACTCGTTGTGTAGTCCACCTCCGGGTAATGACTCTTCGTGAACACTCGGCCTCCGTCAGCACTTCCCGTCATCTGCAACCAACACAATGAGGTGTGGGCATAGCCCGTGCAGGGGTGAGTATAACGATACTCAGTAGGGACCCTGAGACCCTCAAGGTCTCACTAAACCAACAAGGACAACCACAAGAAGATCTCAACAGATAACCTCTACTTAGATATATGCCCATACTTATACCTATGTTATCATGTAACCCATCTCAATCATGAGGAAACACAAGGATTGTGAAATCAACGGATAACCACTACCCTGGTATATGCCCATACATATACCTAAGTTATCAAGTGACCCATATCAGTCATGAGGTAAACACAAAGGTAAAAAGTCTCATCTCAAACCATGATTTTCATTATCGAAACCGTAACTGCTGGAGAGCTCCATCTCTAGAGTGTACAGTGGTCCTGTCACGACTCCGAGGTACTGCTCACTAACCTAAGACTGCTGAGGTACTCCTCCTGTCGAGTACCGTGGGCCTGCCACCTCACACAATAGTGCTTCCCACCGGGGTCTGCCACCCAACACAGTAGTGCTCCCCCCTCATAGCCTACAGAGGTACTCCTCCTGTCGAGTACCGCGGGTCTGCCACCTCACATAGTAGTGCTCCTCTGATGTGGGTTTGCCACCTCACAAAGTAGTTCTCCCCACTGGGCTACGTAAGTCACTCCGAATCGAATCGGACAAGCCGTCTTCAGGTCACTGCCGGCTATACGGTCTCCGTACTCCGTACGCTCCTCTCTAGGAGGGTCCGCTACATGAGCCACAATTTGATACTCCAAGTATCTCAAAGTCCCACGATGAAATATCACAAAAGACCGCCTCGTCATAGGGGTCTCAACGCAACAGACGGTGCGTTAATCGGACGCCCGGTCTGTGAGTTATTAGCCTTTCCGTCCCAGGGGCTCGGTTGGTTTCGTGAGCGAACCAACCCCGGCCGTATCTCAACTGTACCCAGAACATTCATAGGGTATGCTCATAGGGACCGTTTCTCAATGTGATCAGCAACGCCGCTGACAGTTCGTCAAACGGACGTCCAGTCTGAAAGATATCAGCTTTTCCGTTCTAGGGGCCCGGTTGGATTTTGGGTGCGATCCAACCCGGTCACTACAAACTGTATCCAAAACTCGGGCGAAGGATGCCGAAAGTTCTGTATCGTCAACAGGAACGCAACGAGACAGACGGCGCGTCAATCAGATGCCTGGTCTGTCAGTTATTGGCTTTTTCGTTCTTGGGGCCCGGTTGGTTTCGTGAGCGAACCAACCTGACCGCACTCCGACGGCATCCAAACCTCGAGCGGAGTAAGCCAAAAGATCCGTCTCACTTAGAGAAATTCAAAAAAGTTGACGGCACGTCAATCGGACATCCGTAGCTCAAGATATGAGTGTTTCCGCTCCGAGGGCCCGGTTGGTTTCGTGTACGAACCAACCCGGCTGAACCCAAAGTTCTCGGAAACCTTGAGTGCGATATAACGAAACGACCGTCTCGATCCAAGGATCGCGTTGCCGCTAACGGCGAGTCGTTTGGAGGCCCGTAGATCATGTTATGGGCATTTGACCAAAAAATGGCCCGAAAAAGGGGGTCTGGGCCCGGGCCGACCCGGCCCGACCCCCCCTAGGTCGGCCCGAACCGGGTCGACCCGACCCGAGTCTGACCAGGCCGGGCCCGGCCCAGCCCGGCCCGGTCTGGCGCGGTCCGGTTCAGTCAGGCCCGACCGGCCGGCCGCGGCTTGGCTAGTGTGGCCGAGCCGACACGCGGGCGGGGCGCGTGGATCCCCCGCCCTTCGCCGCTGATTGAGGTCGGCGGTTCGCCGGCCGCCCCTTTTTCCGGCGGCATGCCGCCGCCGCCTTCCGCGGACCACCAAACGCGCTCCGGTGGTCCGTTCTTCCTGCCGTCTTCGCCTATGGTCCCCCCGGGACCCCATCTTCACTACGAAGGGATTCAAATGCCCAAATTGCATGCTTCGTCGTCGCCCGTCAATCCACACATCAATAAACAATCTGCGGAGGGTTGTCAGGCCGTGTTCGTTTGGCCCGCACCCTCCACGTTAGATTATAACAATGGGAGAAGTTTATTCAACACATGAATACATAAACAAAAACAATTTTAATGAATTAAAATTGTTCTTATTATCTGGGTTCTTCACTTTGAACGGAAACATTCATGGAGTATATTACATTCAAATAAAACCCCTACCTTGGGTATAAGCCGATCAGAAGGAGGTGTCGTCATTCGAGGTTTTCCGCGGTATGGCGTCGCGAGGATGATGACATCGAAGGTGGACGTCGGCGTTCGTCTGACTCGAGGGAAGGCGAAGCCGTCGTCGCCTGCTACCCGATTCCGCTTTCGAGCTTGTTCATCGAACTCCGAGGTCCAAGAATAAAAAGATTTAATTAATGAAAATTAAATCCGTGCATTGATAAAAACCCACAAGGGAGTTCTAAAAGGAACCCGAAATCTCTTACCTCCAACAGATGATTGAAGGTTTCATTGCGGAGGGAGGAACGTCGCAGAAGAGGAAACGTCGGCGTCGCGGCACACGACGTTGCATCATCGATTTCTGCGGTTTCGGCGTTCTTCGTCGGAGGCCGGCGTTCTTCACGTTCTTCACGTTCTTCGCGAAGGAGGATGAAGAATTTTAAGAGGTTCTTCAAGGTTTAACACAACATTACAAAAAAGGAGGGTGTGTTGGCCTTATTTTATTACTACGCCAACGGATTTCAAACCGGTTAAGAAACGAATAAAGAGATAAATAACAACCCATTAATTTGTAGAATTAATTCAACGAAATAAACTGCCCAATTAATTCAACGAATAAAACCGCCCAATTAATTGGTGCGTTAAGAAAATAAGAAAACGCGTCAGTTGACTTTCATAATGACGGGTTTTTGCGGGTGCGTTACTTAGCGGAAAAGAAACAGTGGGGCTCGTGCGGGTCCCACCTCACAAATATCCTACCAAGAGGGTAGGATATTTTTGGATAGCACCCTATCTGCAAAAACTCAGCTTAAGCTGCTTTAAGTGGCTTCCAAGCGGCTTAAGTGAAATAAAATAAAGTTTGTCGCACAATTTATATTATTTCTTAACTTTAAGCCCAAAAATTAAAAACCACACCCGAGCAAACGCAACTCTGGAAGAGGCGTTTCTAAGAAATTACCGGCGTTGCGATTCCATCGGTGCCCTCAGAATTTGATTCCGAGCACCGGTTCAAAAGTTAGAAAAACCCGCTCGTCCGTTCACTGAACGTACCCGAGCCAAACTTCGGAAATTGATTCCGGGCACATCGGGCCTCGGAATTAGGCGCCGTCAAAAACTGCGTTCTTGTAAAATTCCAAACAAAATTAAGAAAAATTTTCCTTGAAATTTCCGGGTCTTTACAAAAACAACAGTAAGAAAATTTCAATATGATACTATATTTATTTAATTTAATTTTATAAAATATAATTTTTGTATGCGTAAAATATTAATTATATTACTTTCTGAAAACATTTAATAAAATTCCCTTTTTTAAAAACCGTATAAACTATCATTACTATAAATTGAGTGTTTTTTTTATAATTAATAACTATATATTTTATTTATTATGAATATTATATATATAATTCATATTATTTCAAATCCTATAAAAAAAATTAAAAAGCCAGGTATAAATTGTTGGTATAAAATATAAATATTTTAATATCATATGATGACTTATTTAAGGTAAGTGTTGTGTGATGTATATGTTCATGGACATCAAATTATTTTCACATATTATTGTTTTGTGTTTATCATTTAATTAATGAAATTAAATTTATTTAAAAATAATCATACTGTAAAATATTGGAATGTTATAATGAAAATAAATATATTATTTTCAACCATTAAAGGAGTGAGAACCCAATTGAGCTTACATTCCCCTCTCTTCAAACCTATAGGTAGTGTCTCCCATGATCAAAAATGGATCTAATTACCCTTTAGACCAAGTGTATTATTAATATAAATATAATAATTCACATTGATTCCATATCTATTTCATTCCCATATTATTATTGTGGCTTTCTTCTCTATGGTTTAAGGTATTAATAATAATTCCTCTAGATCATGATGCATTCAACATGAATTGATTTCGATTTTTCTTGTGATGTGTAGTTTATATCATATGAAAATGATCTAGTAATTTTTTTCATGATTCTAGTTGATATAAATAACCCATGGAATTTATGTAATTATTGTATAAAATTGTATAAGTTGGTGATAAAAGAATTGCCACATGTTAAGCATCATTCTCACGATGGCATAAAGGGTACCCCATGGACAATTAAATGGTGTTATGACATGGTTTGTTTGAGAATAGGGAACCTAGTGACATTTTATGTGATTATTACATTTTCAATTAAGTGGTTTAATTTATTAAAATTGGTTATTTTTTTTATGTATGTATTGTATTTTGGGATCCAATGTTAATATATGAATATGAGAAGAAAAAATGGAATCTCATATTATTGGATGATCAGTTATTATAGTGGAAATGAAATTTTTTATGAGAATTTTGGTCTCTAAAAAAATTCGTTAATGTTTCTGATTTCATTTAGTTAAGATATGATATGAAATATCCCCACCTATGGGTGATCAGCCTTACATTCATATTGGTAAAAATACATCAGGTAGCATGATGAAACTATAACGACCCATACTATACATATATTGTTATTACTTCATAATTTAATCAAACTTATTACAACATATAACAAAACAAAGAAATGAACATATAGGTATAGTGTCTTTAGAAACTAGGAAACATAAAAAACAGGTTCATAAAGCATCTACTTTTCCGCCCATTTATTTCATCTTATCTAGAGTCCCTTTTTGGAATATTCTACTTAATAACCATCTTCCTGACCTAGGGAAATAAAACATACAAAAGGGTGAGCTCAAATACTCAGTAAGGGTAAAAAAAAGAATTATCAATCACATCATATACATAAGAACATAACTTTTGGAAATCTTAACCTGAAAAAGAGATCATAATATCATAACATGGGATAAATCATAGAAGTGAAATGTAATCCCAATAATCATAACTTATAAGATGAAACTTTGTGTCATACACACATAATCATATAGAATCATTTCTTATTAGTCAAGACTCATTGCCGAGACTATCTTAGTGGACAAAGTCTATTTCTGAACTGAGTTCACTCCTCGTTTCACTCCTGTTTCACTGAACCGGTATAACCTACCGTTCCATCCATGTCTATCTCATGAGATATAAAATCTTTACCCAATGAATTGGAGGGATATATAGGTCCCACCCATCTCATAATGATACCATTCTTATGTGTTCCACAAAATCATAAACCATACTTCATAGCATAACCCATGTAATAAAAATGGGAATCTTAAACATCATGACATCATAAAACAATTCATATAAGATAAAGGAACTCATAAAAATAATTCCATCACAACATAATCAAATCAATGCAATAACAGGGATAGAAACAGAACCCTATATTATCTTAGATCGAAAATAATTATGATAAAACACTTGAACTCCATTCTTGAGGAAAATATCCTTTCTACTTCAAAAACACTTTTCCTTCCTTAACATGTAATACAATTTTAAACTAAAATATGTTGATTAAAAATAAACATGGAAACATGTAAAGTAAGCTTCTTGGAAATAATGTTTTAAAAATCCATTCATGCCATATAAGATAAAAAAAACATTCTTCTCGTACTTTTGTCGGAAAAGTCAAAAAGTACCTCGTATGAAAAACGACAAAAGATTCCTTTATTATCTTTTACTGAAAACTCACTGAAGGGTAAAATTGGATATAAACTATCTTATAATGATGTAAATATTACATATTGAGGAAACATGGATGTGGATGATAAAATACACCCCAGTAAATACCAAAGTATAAACAATCTCGGATAAAATAAGATTGTAATATTTTCCCTTACCTTTGGTCCGATATGCTTTGTACGTGTCTGAACCCCCTGTATAATGATTTAAATAATGTTAATGACTTATTACAGAATCATACTTATTTTTATGATATCATATATGGTAATATTCTTAGATTATTATTAGTAATATTTCATTACTACTTGTTATTCGGGTGTTTATTACTTTTTGTTATTATGCGTGTTTGTCGAATAAATTCTTATTCTTCTCTTTAGGTTATAGATAACTCATTTAAAGAATGCTATTAGTGTAATATATATCATATTCATTTATTCAATTCATTTATATAATTATTATGAAATGAAGATCATGTAGAACAAGTCGCATCACATCGTGGAGACGGTATTCCGTACGTACGCATGGGTGATGATATCGTTCCTATGATCGGGGAATTGTATGTGAGTGTACGTATACTATTTCAAAATCAGTATCAATTTATAATAGTCATATATAGTCATTATTTACTTCATTATACTCATCAATGTAAAGTGGTGGTGGAAAATAGATTACACCACGGCGTGGAGACGGTATTCCGTACGTACGCACGTGCGGTGATTTCTTTTTCCGTAGGATGGGTAGATGGTGAAATAGGGTTGTTTCATACTTATAATAACATATCAGTATATGAGTGATACTGATGTTATTACTTCATAATGAAACAACTAAATAAGAAGAAGTGGAAGAAGAAATAAAGATGAAATAATTGGTAACGGACATTACCTCTTCTTTGAAGTGCTTCTTTGAGACATCCTTTTAGGGCACTAAAATAGGACTTTGAAGAAGACCAGAACCTATAGGATGTTTCTAGAGAAGTGGAGAGAAGAAATTGGCAGGGTTTGGCCGAGCGTGAAGGCTCAAAGTGGTGTGATGAAGAGGGGGATGAGGTGCCCTTTTATAAGGGAGGAGAGGGGCACCTTTGGAATAACCAAAAATATTATTTTATTATAAAGTCATGTTCGGTTTTAAATAGCTCAAAATTGATTTATTTCGAAGATAAGGTGGGGATGGGTCGAAATCTTCTCATCCAATAGAATTTAGACAAGTTTAGGTCATTATATTAACCTTATCTTTTAGTTTTAACTCTTAGTTAATTAGATTGACATTTACCATGTCACTTTTTATTTTTATATTATATAGTTAATAAACATACCATATACATCCAAGCGACCCCCAAGTTATGTTTAATTAATATATATAACTGTATCTAAGTCATTTGGATGAATCTTTGATTTTTAGGAATAAAATAACAATTAATAATATAATATTTATTTTAAAAACTATTTTATGTCAATTTTGACACTATTCAATAGTTGATTTTTTTGAAACTCATAACAGAATGATTACTTCGCCCAAAGTTAATTAAATTAATCCCAACATGTCATATTAACCTAGAAAATTAGTTTAATTCATAAAAAGTCTCAAATTATACATATTTAGGTATTTATAATATCAATTATGTCAGTATTTCATTAATAAGATAATTACTGCATCATCTTTGTGTCATAAATAAATTAAATTATTTAATGTATAAAAATTAAAAATAAAATAACATTATGTAGGAAATCTTTTTATAATTCTAATAAATATTTATAGTCTAATATATCTTACGAATAACCCCATATTAAAAATGATTTACTTATTAAACTTTGATTTTAACTGTTTTAACCCTTCTTTAAATAAATTAATAATAAATGTCCTAATCTAATCCAAGTGGGCCTAAATGGTCATATTTTATTCCTAAGGATGATTTTGGACGAATTACACTTGTCCAATAGAATTAGGACATGTTTTAGGGTAATAATAATATCATTTTTACCCTTAATTACCCTATTTAATTTTAACCGTGGTTAAAAAAAAGTAAAAAGTTACTATTCACCAAAAATTATTTTCATCTCAGTGAACCACATTTTACTTACTGACATCAACCGTGTCTCTCGGATTTTTGAAATTCCACTCATAGAAGCAGTAAAATTAAGTTTTATGAAAAATTCAGTTTTTTTTAACAGCCACTTAGTAGTTTTACTATTCATCAAAAATTGAATGTTTTCAGAAAAAATACCAAAATTTCATCCTAGGCTAATTTCGATATTCCGAGTCCAAAAATGAAGTCCATTTTGAAAAATAAAATTTATAAAATTTCAAAAAGTGGTTATTTCTATTCATAACGGCACGTTTTAATAATATTTTATTAGCATATCATTGTTTAGTGAAACTCGGTATTGCGTACGACGCAAGCTATCGAGGAAGGATGTGATTTCGTGTAAAGAAAGACAAACATGTTTTGTGTGTAGTCAAAGATTCCTTTGATTATTTATATAACATAGAAACAAAATATTTCACATAAAAGTCTCGGGTGTTACATTCTACCCCCCTTAAAATGAATTTCTCCCTCGAAATTCGTCACTTTGTAAAAAACAGATGAGGATACCTCTCCCTCATCATATCCTCAAGCTCCCATGCAGCTTCTTCTAATTGGTGGTTCCTTCATAAAACTTTCACCAATCGAGTGGTCTTGCTTCGTAGGACTTTTTCGCTACGATCCAGAATCTCTATCGGTTGTTCTTCATAAGACAGATCTTGCTCCAGCGGTACAACTTATGAGCTGAGTACATGTGAAGGATTAGGTATGTACTTTCTCAGGAGAGATACATGGAACACATCGTGAACTTGAGAGAGATTCTGTGGAAGCGCCAATCGGTAAGCTACCTTCCCAACACAATCCAGTATTTCGAAAGGACCGATATATCTAGGGCTCAACTTCCCCTTCTTTCCAAATCTCATAACCCTCTTCCAGGGAGATATTCGTAAGACCACTTTATCACCCACTTCAAACTCTAGGTCTTTTCTTCGGTTGTCAGCATAACTTTTCTGTCGAATCTGCGCTGCTCTTATGTGTTGTTGAATAGACTTGACCTTTTCTACCATTTCATCAACGAGATTGGGTCCTAATAGCTTTCTTTCCCCAACTTCATCCCAGCAAGTTGGAGTCCTGAATTTCTTTCCATAGAGAGCTTCATAAGGATCCATCTGAATACTATAGTGAAAGCTATTATTATCAGAAAATTCCACCAAAGGTAGGTGTTGATCCCAACCACATTTGAAATCCATAGAGAAAGCTCTCAACATATCTTCTAGAGTTTGAATTGTTCTCTCAGACTGACCGTCTGTCTGAGGATGATAAGCAGTGCTGAAACTCAACTCCTTATCCAGAGTATGCTGAAGAATTATCCAGAACTTCGAGGTAAATCTCGAATCCCGATCAGATATAATAGAAAGTGGTAATCCATGAAATCTTACCACTTCCTTTACATATATCCTGGAAAACTGATCCAGAGTGAAATCCTCTCTAATAGCAATGAAGTGTGTAGACATTGTAAGATGATCAACTATGAACCAGATAACATTATTGCCTTTGGATGTTTTAGGAAGTCCTGTGACAAAGTCCATAGTGATGTTTTCCCATTTCCATTCGGGTATGGGTAATGGTTGTAACATCCCCTTAGACTTCTGTCTATCAGCTTTAACTTGTTGACAAACCAAGAATCTAGAGACATATTCAGCAACATCTCTTTTCATGCCATCCCACCAGAAGTACTCTTTCAGGTCCCTATACATCTTCGTGCTTCCAGGATGAATAGAGAATGAAGAACTATGAGCCTCATCCAGCAGCTCCTTCTTTAATTCATTGATAGGAGGAACACAATCCCGATTTCTGAACTTTATTATCCCATCACAATCAAGGTTTAATTCAGGAACATTACTTACCTTCTTTTGTAACTCGACATCTTCTTTCTGTGCCTCTTTAATCTTTACATGTATAGATGGTTGAACATTCATTTGAGAAAGATACGATTTTTCCCCTTTCATTATAATTCCAAGATCCATCCTTTGTAAATCCATAAATATTGGATCTTTTGTGATCCTCATCATGGATAAACTAGCATGGTCTTGTCGACTTAATGCATCTGCCACCTTGTTTGCTTTCACAAGGTGGTAATGAATTGAGCAGTCATAAACCTTAATAAGCTCCAACCATCTTCTTTGGCACATATTTAGCTCCTTTTATGTGAAAATATACTTTAAACTTTTATGATGAGTATAAATATCACACCTTTCACCATAAAGGTAATGCCTCTAAATCTTTAATGAAAAGATTACTGCAGCTAACTCCAAATCATGTGTTGGGTAATTTTGCTCATGGATTTTCAACTGTCGTGAGGCATAAGCTATCACCATATAATTTTGCATAAGAACACACCCCAATCCCTTCTAGGATGCATCACTGTAGATCACAAACCTTTCTCCACTACAAGGCAGTGTGAGCATAGGTGCACTGGATAACCTGCTTTTCAACTCCTTGAAATTCTATTCACATTCCTCCGTCCAAACAAACTTAACTCCTTTCCGAGTCAACTTGGTGAGTGGATTAGATAATCGTGAAAAATATTTCACAAGACGTCGATAATATCCATCCAAGCCAAGAAAACATCGGATCTCGGTTACTGTTGTTGGTCTCAACCATCTTTCGATAACCTCTGTTTTTGCTGGATCCACAGATATCCCCTCTTTTGAGATTATGTGACCCAAAAATGAAACTTTTTGAATCCAAAATTCACACTTGGTAAATTTGGCATAAGGCTTCTCCATTCATAGGGTCTTCAATATAATTCTCATGTGATCTTCATGTTCTTCCTTTCTCTTTGAATAGACAAGAATATCATCTTTAAATACTACCACAAACTGATCAAGATAGTCTCTAAAGACTCTATTCATTAGATCCATGAAGATAGCAGGGGCATTAGTAAGACCAAATGGCATCACTATAAATTCATAGTGTTCATAACTTGTACGGAAAGCCGTCTTTGGTATATCCTCCCTTTTGACCCTTAATTGATGATACCCTGAACGAAGATCAATCTTGGAAAAGTATTGAGCTCCGCGTAGTTGGTCAAATAGGTCATCAATGCGCAGGAGGGGATATTTGTTCTTGATAGTGATCTTGTTAAGTTCTCGATAATCAATGCAGAGTCTCATTGATCCATCTTTCTTCTTAACAAACAGAACAGGTGCTCCCCAAGGTGACGCACTAGGGCGTTTGAACCCCTTATCAAGATTCTCTTGGATTTGCTTCTTCAATTCTTGCAACTCAATTGGGGCCATTCTAGAAGGTGTCTTTGAAATGGGCAATGCACCCAGTACGAGTTCTATTGAAAAATCAACTTCATGATTCCGTGGAAAACCCGGTAATTCCTCCAGAAAGACATCATCAAACTCCCGTACAATGGGAATATTCTTAATCATGAGTTTCTCACCAACCATTTGAGATAAATAACCTTCAATTAGTGGAATCAATACCCATAAAATGGACGAAATTTCCACTGGAAGGTTATGTTCATCCTTGCATCAATAGAAGATCATAGATTGATCTGGAATATGAAATGTGACTTCCCTTCTTTGGAAATTGATATGAGATCCATGTAGAGAATGCCAATCCATGCCAAGAATCACATCAAATTCCACTATAGGAAGGATCACAAGATTTGTAGTAAGCACTTTCCCACAAACTTCATTTGTTGAATAATTATAAACTTTTGATGCGACTGTTGTGCCATTAGGTGTTGTCACAGCTATCTAAACATCTAATTTTTGAGGTAATACGGTGATACCCTTAGAAAATTCTTCAAAAATAAAGGAGTGGGTGGATCCAGAATCAAATAAAACATTTTCTACTTTAGAGTGGATGGTAAGTGTACCTTTCACCACATCGTTATCATACTCCACATCGCTGATAGAAATTTCATGTGACTTCCCTTTGCCTTTAGCCTTAAGAGTTTATTGACGTCGACCATCATCATCAACCCTTGGATTAGGGAATTTATTGGCATAATGACCCATCTCCTTGAACTTGAAACATTGAAGTGTAGTAGGTTCATTCTATGTATCCCTTCCTTTGTTTGCATCATTAGACATCTTCTTCCCATCATCATGGCATTCAAATTCCTGATAACCTTCCTTTCCACATTCGAAACATTTACTTGTCCCTTTAAGACAACTACCTCCATGTTTCTTTCCACACTTTGTGCATAAGGGAAAGCTCATCTTATTTTCAGTGTGCTCTATAGATTTTCCTTTGAATTCCATTTTCCTCTTCTTATAAATTCCATATGACTGATGGGTTACTATAATCTCCATCTCAACTTTGAGAGCACATCAAACGATTTCCTCATAGCTATTGAAGTCCCTTATGGCTAAGGCCCTTCGAAGACTTGGTTTTAAGCCACTAAAGAATCGGTCGATCTTACTCTCAGGTTGGATAATAATACCAGAAGAGTACCTTTCAAGTCTTGTAAAATTTGCTTCATAGGTACCAACAGATTCATCATCCTTTTGCTTTAGTTCAAGAAACTCTTTCTCCATCTTTGTTTGGAGAATACGAGGGAAGTACTTATTGGAAAATAAGTTCTTAAACTCGTCCCATTCCATGGACTCAATTAAATCCATTTTCCTCATATTCTTAATAAGATTCCACTATTGATCAGCATCTCCTTCCAAACGTTACACTGCTAAGATGACCATATCATGCTCATAACATTGAAGAACTGAAATTATCTTTTCAGTAGTACTAATCCATTGTTCAACAATTAATGGATCAGTAGACCCGCTGAATGAAGGTGGACGCTATCTCATGAAGGATTCAACAGAATGTTGCTCCTTCCTTTGCTCGTTTGGAAGTCCTGCATGATTCATAGCTTGAGAAAGTTGTGTGAGCATGGCTACCTGATTTTTCATTCCAGCTCCCATAACGTTTGGTTTCTCAGAGGGACAATCATTGCATTTCCCGCCGCATTCCTCATTAACATGGTTCCTTTGGGTTCCATCCATTGACTAAAACCAAGAAGAATAGTGTGAGCAACACTAATTATAATAGGAAAACCACATAATCAAGAATAAAATTTCACACTTAAGGTCATATCCTAGGTTATTCATGGCCATTTCTAAAACACTACGATTGTGTTCTATGCATAGACTTATCCTTAGGGTTCTTACTAAGGCTTTCACATCCTAGTTTCCAAAGGTTGACTATACCATTCCTCTAATTCCAACTATAACTACCCATACTTTACATACATTGTTATTACTTCATAATTGAAGAACACTTATTACAACATATAACAAAACCAATAAAGGACCATGTAGGTATAGTGTCTTTAGAAACTGGGAAACATAAACAACTGGTTTATAAAGCATATACATTGCCTCCCATTTATTTCATCATATCTAGAGTCCCTTTTTGGAATATTCTACTTAATAACCTTCTTCCTGACCTGGGGAAATAAAACATACAAAAGGGTGAGCTCAAATTCTCAGTAAGGTTAAACAAAATAATTATCAATCACATCATATACATAAGAACATAACTTTAGGAAATCCTAACCTGCAAAAGAGATCATAATATCATAACATGGGATAAATCATAGAAGTGAAATGTAATCCCAATAATCATAACATAAAACATGAAACTTTGTGTCAAACACACATAATCATAGAGAATCATTTCTTATTAGTCAAGACTCATTGCCAAGACTATCTTAGTGGACAAAGTCCATTTCTGAACTGAGTTCACTCCTCATTTCAGTCATGTTTCACTAAACCGGTATAACCTACCATTCCAGCCATGTCTATCTCATGAGATATAAAATCTTTACCCAATGCATTTGAGGGATATATACTTCCCACCCATCTCATAATGATACCATTCTTATGTGTGCCACAAAACCATGAACCATACTACATAGCATAACCCATGTAATAAAAATGGGAATCTTAAACATTGTGACATCATAAAACAATTCATATAAGATAAAATAATTCATAAAAATAATTCCATCACATCATAATCAAATAAATTCAATAATAGGCATAGAAACAGTACCCAATATTATCTTATATGGAAAATAATTTTGATAAAACACTTGAACTCCATTCTTGAGGAAAATATCCTTTCTACTTCAAAAACACTTTTCCTTCCTTAACATGTCATACAATTTTAAACTAAAAGAAGTTGATTAAAAATAAACATGGAAACATGTAAAGTATGCTTCTTGGAAATAATGTTTTAAAAATCCATTCATGCCATATAAGTTAAAAAAACATTCTTCTCGTACTTTTTTTGAAAAAGTCAAAAAGTACCTCGTACGAAAAATGAAAAAAGATTCCTTTCTTATCTTTTACTGAAAACTCACCGAAGGGTAAAATTTGATATAAACTATTGTATAATGATGTAAATATTACATATTGAGGAAACATGGATGTCGATGATAAAATACACCCCAGTAAATACCAAAGTATAAACAATCTCAGATAAAATGAGATTGTGATATTTTCCCTTACCTTTGGTCTGATATGCTTTGTACCTGTCCGAACCTTCTGTATAATGATTTAAATAATGTTATTGACTTATTACAGAATCATAATTATTTTTATGATATCATATATGGTCATATTCTTAGCTTATTATTAAAAATATTTCATTACTACTTTTTATTCGGGTGTTTATTACCTTTTGTTCTTATGCGTGTTTGTCGAATAAATTCTTATTCTTCTCTTTAGGTTATAGATAACTCATTTCCAGAATTTTATTAGTGTAATATATATTATATTCATTTATAAAATTCACTTATATAATCATTATGAAATGAAGATCATGTTGAACGAGTCGTATCACATCGTGGAGACGGTATTCCGTACATACGCACGAGTGATGATATCATTCCTATGATCGTGGAATTGTATTGAAGTGTATGTATAATATTTTAGAATCATTATCACTCTATAATAGTCATATATAGTCATTATTTACACCATTATACCCATCCAAGTAAGGTGGTGGTGGAAAATAGATTACACCACGACGTGGAGACGGTATTCCGTACGTACGCACGCGTGGTGATTTCTTTTTCCGTAGGATGGGTAGATGATTAAATAGGGTTGTTTCATACTTATAATAACATATCAGTATATGAGTGATACTGATGTTATTACTTCATAATGAAACAACTAAAGAAGAAGAAGTGGAAAAAGAAATAAAGATGAAAGAATTGGTAACAGACATTACCTCTTCTTTGAAGTGCTTCTTTGAGACCTCCTTTTAGGGCACTAAAATAGGTCTTTGAAGAAGACCAGAAACTCTAGGATGTTTCTAGGGAAGTGGAGAGAATAAATTGGCACTGGTTGGCCGAGCATGAAGGTTCAATGTGGTGTGATGAAGAGGGGGAGGAGGTTCCCTTTTATAAGGGAGGAGAGGGGCACCTTTGGAATAACTAAAAACATTATTTTATTATAAAGTCATGTTCAGTTTAAAATAGCTCCAAATTGAGTTATTTAGAAGATAAGGTGGGGATGGGTCTAAATACTCTCATCCAATAGAATTTAGACATGTTTAGGTCATTATATTAACCTTATCTTTTAGTTTTAACTCTTAGTTAATTAGATTGACATTTACCATGTCACTTTCTATTTTTATATTATATAGTTAATAAACTTACCATATACATCTAAGAGACCACCCCAAGTTGTGTTTTATTAATATATATAACCTTATCTAAGTCATTTAGCCGAACATTTGATTTTTAGGAATAAAATAACAATTAATAATATAATATTTGTTTTAAAAACTATTTTATGTCAATTTTGACACTATTCAATAGTTTATTTTTTTGAAACTCATAATAGAATGATTAATTCGACAAAAGTTAATTAAATTAATCCTAACATGTCATATAAACCTATAAAATTAGTTTAATTCCTAAAAAGTCTCAAATTATACATATTTAGATATTTATAATATCAATTATGTCAGTATTTCATTAATAAGATAATTACTTCATCATCATTGTGTCATAAATAAATTAAATTATTTAATGTTTAAAATTTACAAATAAAATATAATTATGTAGGAAATATTTCTAGATTTCTAATGAATATTTATAGTCGAATTTATCTTATGTATAACCCCATATTAAAAATGATTTACTTATTAAACTTTGATTATAACTATTTTAACCTTTCTTTAAATAAATTATTAATAAATGTCCTAATCTAATCCAAGTGGGCCTAAATGGTCATATTGTATTCCTAAGGTTGTTTTTGGTCTAATTACACTTGTCCAATAGAATTATTACATATGTTAGGGTAATAATAATATCATTTTTACCCTTAATTACCCTATTTACTTTTAACAGTGGTAAAAAAAAGTAAAAAGATACTATTCACCAAAAATTATTTTCATCTCATTGAACCACATTTTACTTACTAACATCAACCGTGTCTCTCGGATTTTTGAAATTCCACTCACAGAAGCGGTAAAATTAAGTTTCATGAAAAATTCAGTTTTTTTTTAACAGCCACTTAGTAGTTTTACTATTCATCAAAAAATGAATGTTTTCAGAGAAATACCAAAATTTCACCATTGGCTAATTTCGATATTCCGAGTCCAAAAATGAAGTCCATTTTGAAAAATAAAATATATAAAATTTCAAAAAGTGGTTATTACTATTCATAACGGCTAGTTTTAATAATATTTTATTAGCATATCATTGTTTAGTTTAACTCGGTATTGCGTACGATGCAAGCTATCGAGGAAGGTTGTGATTTCGTGTAAAGCAAGCAAAGCATGTGTTGTGTGTAGTGAAATATTCATTTGATGATTTATATAACATAAAAACAAAATATTTCACATAAAAGTATCGGGTGTTACAGAACCCATGATCATTATTTTGATACTACGACCAGTGATAGTTTAGAAATTGATTACAAACAAATTTTGTGACATACATGGACACCATATGAATATGAATTAAATTAAATGAAATAAATAAATAAATTAGACCTTAAAATAGGATCCATTATTCATTTTTTAGTAGGTATGACTAAGGTTTGTAAGAAATTTATTTGGATACCAATGCGGTCAAGAGGAGATCAAAGTAGTGTTAAGGGATGTGATACCCTCTTAGTGAGAGTATTTTTATCAAGAAGATTTAATAAGATAAAAGTAAATAACATAATATTTTGACCATGATGAGATCTAGGGTACCATTGGAGGCTACACCATTACTACCTTAACACTAGATATGGATAATTATTAAATATATAATTTATCAATTCTTGGTGAAATATTATATCCGAAAAAATAAATAGTCTGATCTTAATACATATGTAGTTATAGATACAGGTTTTGTGCATGCGAAGATGACCTATGAGTTTTGTGGTTGTTCTAGGTGAGTCTCCTACCCAAACGGGATGAGAAAATGGTATGGGGTCTACAATACACTATTTATAAGTGATATATATGTAAATAACTCCTGATAAGTCTCTTGGTATGATTTATTTGACCCCAAAAGATGAATTCATGATATTATATTCTAAATGTGATAGATTATTCCCATTTGTGTGATTCATAATATATTCTTGGTTTGACTAATCTATCCATAGATTTATATTTTATTAAATTTTTTAGGGTGTTAATATGTTCCACTTAGGATTATAATTTAAATAATGATACAAGGATTGAATAGCATTCCCCGTTATTATTATTTATAATATGGTTATGGGTGTGATTCAGTGGCCCATGTGTGTATCACTATAATGAATATAAATATTTGTGTTTATTAAAAATAATTTTATAAAAACATTTTGAAATATATGAATCAATAATTCCAATGATTAATTAGTGATAGTTTAAATAAAACCATTACTGATGAATAAATGGTTGAATTTTCATAATAAACTATTTCAAATATAGTATTTTTGTGATGGTTTTTAAAAATCACCACCAATAAAAAACTGATTTCATCAGCCACTAATTCCATTTCTTCCTAATGTCATGATTTTATGGAAAATTCACAAAATAGTTCATGATTCCATCATCTTATCATTTTATGATGATAAATACATCCAACAAAAATAATGAAATACTCTTCTAACCCGACACACAATATAGACTCTTGATAGAACATCCTTTCTCGATGGTATTGACATTGGTTTTATTATAGTCTTTAACATCCTCCAATCACATATTCTGTTACACTACTCCACATCCTAACTATCTATTGAGTTGAAAATCAGCCAAAACTCTTCACCGCCATTGCTATTATTATTAAATTTTCCCCTGCTTTCATTATTTATTAATATTATTTTATGTTTTCTTTATCAATTAAATAGTTGGACATACATTTATAGGTTTATTTTTTTGTACATAAAATTTAATTTTCTACACTACCATTGTAATAAATAATATATTCCATGATCAATATTTCCACAAATAAATATTTATTTTAATTTTTTGAAATTTTTTTTATAATAACAAAATCAATAATATTCTACGTTTTTTCATCCATTAGTATGATTTTTTTCTATGTTTTATATCTATTAGGTTTGTGGGTCTGATTATAAAGTGATTATATCTAAATATTTACACCCACATATTTATTTTTTCTTTAATACTTTGTAGCATAAAAAAATTTATTATAGTTTGAAATATATTATTATTTTATAATTTTAAAATTATTTTCATTATGGGGTTATAGTAATAAAATTTTATATTTTAAATAGGACATCATTCCAATATTTTCTTCTATGATAATATTTAATTTATTTTTCAATAATATAGTAATGGATACAAAGTTTATTACTTCAACTAAAAAGAAAAAATTAATATCCTATGGGGATTAAATAATTTTTAAATTTCATAGTTAAAACTAATTCTTTATATGAAATAATAAAAAATCTAATTTCGTTATTGTAATTTTGAATGGTTAATATAAATACATGAAGTTAATGATAAATTTTTATTGAAATTATTTATTATTTGATATGTAAAATTTATTTGGTCGGGATCATCAGTCATTTTAGAGGGATTGGGTTTTTCAAACATCATAACTCTAAATCTAGTACCATAATGCAGTGATAGCTGTTTGGAACATAATTGTTGATTATTTGGGACCGAAAACACATCAAGATGAAGATCAAAACAAAATATTAGATTCTCATGATTATTATTTTGACACTAAAACATTTTATATCCTAACAATGAAATCAAATGAGTTTGAATAAATTGTAGAAGATTAAAATGATGAGATTTATGAGGGGTGTGAAAAATCATCAAAACATTCCATTATAGTGAAGTTATACTATATGAGTAGTTTAAGATGAATTAAAAATAAATTAATCACCATAATATTATACATTCTATGTAATGGTTTTTGTAGATATAAGATCCAAGGATTATTTTATATAATAACATGTGTTATTAAAAATTTTGTTATAAAATATGTGATGATACTTGAATATCATAATGTATTTTTAGTATATTGGGGAGAATATTCATAAAAATATGAATATAGATAATTTTAACTTTTAAAATGAAATCAATAGATAATTATGAAATTCTAAATCATAAAACTCTTTTGAATAATTAGACCAATAAAACTCCCATGAATTTTTAAATTAATTTTATTTTAATCCTCTTTTTAAAAATATTATTTGAATCATCTAAGAAAATAATATATATGATGTGAAATACTATGTAAATAATAATGATGGGTTTATAACTCATCCATGAGATTCAGTAAAACTAATATAAATTTATCCATTATAACCAAATATCTCTATTAACCATAAGAATGTGTCTTTTGGATTAGTTATAATCGTTTTAATCTATTATGAACATTTAGTATTGGATGTAACATATGAACTATTATTTTGAAACCATAAAGTCTTCCTAAATGGATGTGTATGAAAAAAACATATTTTATTGTTTTGAAGATTATTAAAGGCAAAAAAATCATAGAATTGATATATATGTGTTTCATTCATTCCATATATTGAAATTTAATTTTTTAATGATAATTGTGTGGATATATAAAATAATAAGATAAAAAATATTTAAAATGTGTTTTTCTCACATGTGTAGAATTAGTGACATTTTAGGGCATCAAAATTTGTTTGGTTGCAATATTCAAACACGAAAAGCCTAGCCATTTTATATATTTTGTTTCAAATCACAAAGGTCTCCATGTAGATGAAAATTAGTTATTATTTTTCACTTTAAATTCAATAGTAATCTCATAGATATATATTTAACAATATTTTATTTGATTGAAAAAGTTAATTTGATTCCCTATTTAGAATTATTATTTTGGAAACAAGTGATGAAACAAATTTCAAAAAATATGTTTGGATTTTTAGTAACACTATCTATTAACTGCTGGTTGGAAAATATTATGTACTAAATCATATTGAATTAGGAAATATAAAAAAATGAAAAGGTATATTTCTTAATTTTTTTTGGGAACAGTAGATGGTACAAAAAATTATAACATAATAATAATTTAGAACAATCTATCTAATACATTAATTTATAAAACACCAATTGAAAATTGAAAATAAAGGACTAAATTAATACACATCAAGACTAATAATAAAGGAATATAATGAGTGATGTATTAGGAAATGGAAACTATATATATCATAAAATAAAATTTATATTGATCACTGAGAAAAATAGTATACACTTTTAAATACGTAAAAATTTGAAAGTGTCTAAGGATATTGAAGTACTATTTTAAAAAATATTATCAAAAAAACTATTATGTACATAGTCTAAAATATTTTTAATCACATATTATTATGTATTGGTTCTTTATATTGTAATTTCATAACATTTTACCTCATAAAATTAAAGTTGTCAGAATTGAGTTTTTATTACTCATTAAAGAATGAGAAAAATTAAACATAAATTATAATTAAAATTTCTTTGGATTAAAATTAATCACACTATTTATCCAAGAGATGTTATTTTCCTCATCATTATTTACCTAGATGATTAATTTTAGAGTTCATTTTGTTAAATAATATAAATTTTAATGACTTGTAAACAATTGATTCTTTTATCCCATAGATAAGTATTATATTTTTATATTTTTCTCACTATTGACTTTTTTTTAACCTCATAGCTTTGAGGATTATTATGCGTTCATTAATTATGAACATTTTTTATAAAATTTCCTATGTGAAGCATATTTATCAACAAAAAATCCATACTATTTATGGATACTTAGATAATGGTTTTATTAAATTATCATATAGAAATATGGATATGATTTAGGAAATTTTTGCATCAAGTTGGAACTACTGATTATAACTGAAACTATATTCAATCCATTAGTACATAAAAAATATTTTCAATGTTAGAATTTATAAATGGTAATATATCCTCACTTTTATTTACTCATGTAGAGATCATTCTAGAAAAAAAAATATTTTTTAAATAAATAGTAATAATACCGAGCCTTAAATTTAATATCTAAACTCATAAATAATTTTAAGACTTATTAGTTGAACTAAAATGATAAATAACATAAAAATGTGTGTGAACATATATTTTATATTGTTATTAAAATCAATTATATTAAAAATTGTTTTCATATGTATTATATGTTGATAACTATTTTTTATAAATACAGACATTTTAAAACTTTCTTATTGATTAATACCACTGATAATATAGTTGAATAGACCAATCATTTCATATATTTATCTCAGGGTTCATTGAAGTTGTCTATGATATATGATTACTACAATATAAAATGTTTTTAGTTCTATAAATCATATCTTTAAGAAAGCTAAAATACACAAAACAATTGGCATCATTATTGAGTCCATCATGTTATGATATTATGAGA
This sequence comes from Viscum album, assembly GCA_963277665.1. Lineage (NCBI taxonomy): Eukaryota > Viridiplantae > Streptophyta > Magnoliopsida > Santalales > Viscaceae > Viscum > Viscum album. Next base: position 1,612,451,153 of record OY728156.1, on the reverse strand, counting down.
ATTTTATTTACATTTTCAAAATAAATTATGATGGAAAATTTTAAATTATTCAATTTAAATACACGTGGATTAATACTCAAATAATTGTTAAGATATATTTATGATAATTTACTTATATAATATATATATATATCAATACTAGTGAGAATAAAGAACACAATCTATAAATCTTTTCTTCCCAAGATAACTTGTATATTTTATTGGTGATAGAGTAGATGATGGGTGGAATGTGATATACTATGTAAAACTATTTGGATTTGGTAAATTAGTTGATGATGTTAAAGAATGTTTTATTGACAGAGGATCCTATAAAAGGATACAATAATATAATTATACATGATGTAATTTTTATGATTAGTCTCTAAATTTAGGGTGAATTTAATGAAATCTCTTTAATAGTGGATGATAATATTAAATTTTGAATAAACAAATTTTTTGTTCAATCCCCCTTTATCATTGACATTCTTATTTTGTTTACTAATAATAATGAGTTATTCATACATCAACATAGTTTCTATCCTAGATTTTTTTCCACATTAATTTATCAAATATTCAGATTCAATAATAAAATGCACAACTGTTATTGTTGTAAAAATCATGGAGAACACATATAAATTTTCTTTTATTAGGTTAATGTAAATTCTTCTATCTCATTATTGAGTATAAATTGATGGTTAGAGGGTAAAATTAATGAAATTTATTTTTGATTACACATAATAATAATGTAATTTTTATATATAAATAAAAATATTTGATAATTATATTTTCTATTTAAATAAATTCATAAGAAAAAAAAATATGTTTAAAGGTTTTAAATTTTATTAATCCCATGTATCATTTCAGATGTTATAAATAATTTCAATGTTTTTACAATAATCAGAATAATGTCAAGGACTAATCATGTATTTCAATGTATTCAATTTATAAAGTAAAATGAAACTAATATTCTATCATGGATGATCCCTTCAATAGTTATAACGCTTAATACTAAATATACTCTCCCCACATATATATGGTTATCATTGAATATGATTATTAGGGCATTGGGTCAGCCAATATATGGGATTGATTTGACTATACATAATTTATCACTGATACTTTGTATATTTTATTGGGAGGATAATATTATTGGAATGAATATTATTTTAAATTTATAATTTAATTCATATTAACAATAATTATTGAAAGTGTAAGGTTATGAGAAAGAAAATTAAATGAAACATATATGAAATAAACAGATATTTTAGTATTAAATAATATAATGTTTTTTGTTGTTTAATAGTTTTGGGGTTCCATTTAATGATACAGGAGGCATGCATTTAATATTTTTAAGTAATTAAATATCTTATCTAACTCCCCAATTATATATCATGATTCTAAGCATTCTCCAATAACATAGAAGAACAATATCTTCAATAATCAATTAAAGATAAATGAAAATAAATGTTTATAAATGTTGTTAGTTTGATATTAATATAAATATTATTCATCTAATAATTTTTACATTTACTATCTATAGGTAGTTTTCTATTTTGAATTGGTTTTCACCATTTTAAAATAGTGTGATTTGAAATAACCATGGGAATTTGGATGATTTCATGAATAGATTGTGGTTCATGTTTAGTTATATCTCCTCAATACCTCTATAGATGTATGATAATGTTCCAAAAGGGATACCTTGAGATCTTTGGATATGTTTTATTTTTATTCATACAACTTATTATAAAATCTTATATTGGATTGATAACAATTTATTAATAGTATTAATTTATTATTTATTATTAATAATAAATTGCATTTTAATATATATTCAAATTTATCATTAAAATTTATCTGAAAAATATAGAAAGTAATGTGAATAATATAAACCCACACATAGAAAGGATGATTTAATTCATAAGCTTGAGATCAATAAAGGTGTTGTTTTTATTACTATAATATAAATGTGAATTAAATTTTATGTTTTTTATATTATATAATATGTAATTTTTTTGATATTAATGATATATAATCTAGAGTTATATAATTAGATTTTGAACACAATGTGGTGGTTCGATGTGCATAAAAACTCATTTGGGATTTATGTGAATAAACCTTTTTAGATCATAAGGGTAAACTAATTTAATTATAACCAGATTTTAAAAATTCACTTAAATATTTTATATTATTCATTTTGAAGGATAAAATTAATAATTCATGGGATGAAACTCCCCCAAAATCATCTTTAAATACTCATGGTTATGTTATTATTTATGTTTTTTAAAATGATCTTATTTTTTATGTGTTAATTATGGGTTCTCAGCCATTTCTATCACAAGTCCATGTAAGGTAATATACCTAATTCACTAAGATACCTTCTCCTAACATATGTCATTTAAGTATTTATTATCAAAAATAATTTTCAAAAATTATGAAATTAGATTTAATATTTTAGGTTCATGATTCAGGAATCTGAGATTGGGATGAGATGTTTTATATAGTGGTAGATACATTGGATACATTAAATTGATAAATTTTGTGGATTATATCTATGGTAATTCTCTACATGATACTATATTTTCTATATGTAAAAATTGTTATTTTTATAATTTTATAATTTTATTTAATATAATATAATTTCTATTTTTAAATTAATTAATTTCACACATCTATGATTAGATTTCATGCAGATAATGTGAACAATCAATCATATCAAGGATGATTATCAAAATTTGATAAAATTCTATAAGGTTATTCATTCAATTAATTTTTTATGCCAATGATTCCATTACTTGTTTAAAGTTTTTTAAATGATTGGGGTCATTGATACTCATGTGACTGATGTATAAATATATATATATACACATATATATATATATATGAGATGTATCAGTCATGTTTTTGGTGTTTTTAAAAAGATATTTATATAAACATTATTCATATTATTATAGTAACTACTTTTCCAAAAAAAATTATTCTATAGTTCCATGAAATTTATATGAATATTTTTATACTTTTTATTGATATTAACAGTTTAAATCAATACAGATTTGGGAAAAAATTCATTTTTAATATACATGATATATTAAATCAGTATTATATACTGAAAATTGACTGTTAACTTATCTAGTAACTTAAGAAAAACCCATGAAAACAATTCTCATTAGTTCAAAACACTATAAAATATGGATAAATTTATTTTCTTATTTATTTGTGGTTGTTTAAACTAAAAACATAATATATTTATTATCAGTGGTTTAAACTTCCACAAAATATTGGTTTAAAATATTTTTTTGTATAAGTATTATTAAAAAGAAATTTTTACGATGAAATTTATGACATCACTAAATTAGATGGATTAGGAACCCACTGTAAGAAAATTTACACTAGTTTAAACAACTACATGTTCCAAAAAACCATCATTATTATTTTGAATTCATGTAGTGAATGAACTCATATATGGCGTTATGTTTTGATTATTTTCCTCCTTATTTATATGTTATTACAAAATACATATTTTATTGGCTGAAACATATATGCATCATCTCTTATGACACTTTAAATCCCAATGATGGTTGAATATATATTTGTTTTTTGGGATCCATTTAATTCATAATTCTAAGAGTTTAAATTTTTATAAAATGTATCTACTATTTATATAAATGACACAATTTGTGGCATCATAGTGTTTTTACTCACACATGAAATAAGAATCCATAGAACCAGGGATCCCAATCATACCTTATTATTTGTAGTTTCAAGTATGGAAGAGGCCTAATATTTCATGATTGAGTCAGAGAAGCTCAAGGGTGATTGTAGACTAGGATGAGGTTACGTTCAATCAATGAAATTGTGACTCTTTGTATTTATTTCGATTTTAATCTTATATATTTTATTATTCATGTGGGAAATCAATTTTTTTCAAATGGTATGACTACAACCAATTATTATAGCATGATTATTTGTTTATATTTAATTATACTTTTATAATAATTGTGGCTATTAATTATTTAGTTATTTTTCTTCACTTAGATATTAGTGTATTCTCTTCTCATGGTAGCACCCTAGACCCTCACTAACTGTTATCTGCCTCTATAGTATAGGGTTTCGATCATGAGGTAACATAACAGTTTAGTTGGGACACATGTGAGTGGTGTATGGATATGACATTATAATGTTGAACCATAGGATCATTTATTTTATTTACTAATTAGTATACGGTAAAAAAATCATAGTAATGTTTCAAGGATTTTGATGGACCTTGTACTAGTGAATCATGAACACTTTTCTAGTGGGAAGTATAAGTTACAACTGTGATATGATTTTTTTATTTAAATTTTGTATTATGGATTTGATTTTTATCTATGTATTATTTTCTTATTTGAGATCCTTATTATAGTTTTTCATTTTTTCCAACTAGATCGAGGAATTTTTACCTGAATTATATTTGGAACTCATGCTTCATCTGACATACGTATTATTGTCTGTAACTGGTTCTCATTGAAAATACATGTTTTATCATTGTATAGTGTTAGTAATAACTTATTCACTATTTTCCAATATAAAATTATGTTCTCATTCTACTTATCTTGCCTATAGTATTTTTATTCCGGTGATAGGTTATGGGGATACTATTATGAGAAGTTATCTGATGACTATTATGTATTCTCTATATATAATGGATATATATTAACTCATATGGGGTTATTAAAATAATTGGGATCCTTAGTGAAGAACAGTTATTGGGAGAGATTGGTAATTTTATTTCTTTATTCAAGTTTTAAATGGAAAATGGGTTAGTTGCTTAATTTTTCAATTACATCCTATATAGAGTTTTCTCATATAGCTAATTAGCTGAATTCCACCTTACTGAATTAGATGATTATTATCTTATTGGTATGAATCATCAAAGGAAGATATAATTATACATATCATTTCTTGTGCATGTGTGTGGATGTTCTCTTGGTTCTCTTGGGTCTAATCTCAAATGATTATTCATTGTGATTCTTGGTGACCATGAGTCGCAAGTTGATATGGAATTTGATGCATGATGTGACCATATGTGTACCTATGGTCCGTAGTTGTATTTATTATTAGATTATTATTGTTAATAAAAACTTACATATATATGAAAATAAAAGAACCTAGAGTGCAAGTTTTGGAACATGAGTTTTATTGTGATATTACGACATGATCTATTGCATCATACTATGTGTTATGGAAAATGTGATATTTTCCTTGGGAAATGTATGAGAGCCTAATGGTTATGGAATATGGCATAGGATATTAGTGATTGATGAGTTATGATATATGATTGTAACCAGATAAAGGGATTATCCCAGGAAGCGATTTCCATATAAATGGAACGTGTTGTTTTATGATTTTTATTGAGGCTAACACATGTGAATATTTACTGAGTACATTGAATAGCCTAAAGATAAAACTTATGAATTTTTGGTGTATGAAATGTATTCCTATGATATTTGTCTTTAATTATAAATGGATGTACCTATGGTTGTGGACAACCTTAGTGGGGTGATAATGGAGATGTGAGATTACTTGGGTTTTGTTGTTGTAAAGAATATGTAGTTCATGAGGTTATTTTGGAATTGATTTTGGGATTTTATGGAAGGATCAATTGGATTCCAAGACCACTGGTTTTCTATATGTTTATTAATTGTTTTTTGACGTTGATCGAAAATGGTTTGATTTATGAGGAAAGAGGATTGATGGATAAATCTTGATTTCAGAATAATTCACGAGTAGCAGAATACCATGTGGTTAACCTTTCATATGGATGAAATGTCTCCGAATTATTGGGAAGGAAGAACCTATAAATTAATAAGCAAGATTTCACTATCATGTTTTGGGGAATGGCTTTTTGTTTTTAAATGTTTTACTAGGTATTGTTAGACATAATTCATGGGTTTGTGAGCATTGTTGTGTAGTTAGTTGATCTTAGTGTGTTCACATACTTCTTTAAAATAAAACATATAGGAATAGTAAACATGTACCAGGGAGATGAGAATTTTAAGATTTACCCTATCTCTGCGTGGATATTGATATTTTGAAATTATTTATTGAAAAATTATTTATTTTGTAGGGTAAATGTACACGATTTTTATGTGGTTCTTGAATTTTTTATTTATTTGTAAATGGTTTTTTGGAGTTTGAAATAGCTTTTGGGGTTTTGGGGATCCTAAGAGGCTTCATGACGATGAATTCCCCCAATATGTTCTTTTAAGAATAATATTATTGGGTATTGGTTTATACATACCCTAAAGTGATGTGATTGGGGTGATTTGGTGGGATTCTACCATATATGGAAACTCATGTCCTTTAACATGATTTGGTGTTGTTTCCCATAAAGTTGACGGTAATATTGTTGATGGAATTGGTTGAATGGAAATATTGATTTGAATTATACATTCTATATAGTGTTAGGGGTAAAAAGGATGGGTGGTCATGGATGAGTTTAACACTCCAAAAAATTAATTCTTAAATTAAACTATGTTAGATATCATTCTTTCCATGAAACATCGAGATATAATAAAACTATGATAAAGTTGAAAATTAATATATAAATATGATAATTTTGTCCTAGGAAATAAATTGGAATTATGAATAAGAATGGCCACATTATCATAAATATTTAAAAAAATTTATATAATAGAAAATTATTTATTAATTTTTTGATAAATATTTTCTAAATTTCTAGTAAAGACAATTTATGATTCAAAAATAGTATCTTCCAAACTATTTTTAATTAAAATTAGTGAGGGAATATTATAATTAATTTCTAATTTTTTTTGAAATTTAATTTAATGAAATTAATGATTTTAATATATCTTGTCAAAATTATCTTGTGTGATAATTTTTGATATTATTAAGAAATAGTTTATTTTTCTTGTCAAATAGTGTACAATAAAAATCAAAAAAATATTAATTTTATGACATTATAATCAAATGTGAATGACATGAAACATAATTGAATATTTTTTATAGAAGAAATATATAATTACAAAATTAAATATTCACTATAAATATATAAATTTTTACTTAGAAATATATGATTATATTTTTATAATTCTAGTAAATGTTTCTGTAAAAAAAACTTGTTTTTATTTTTTTCATTTAATTTAGTAAGTATAAGGATACTTTTTATCTTCTTTTAGTTTAAAATATAAATAATCCAATATTAAATTCAAATATTCCATCTAGTTTTATTGTAATAAATGAATTATTTATTTAACTGTATAAAAATTTCTATTCATTAAAAAATATGTTTTCAAAAAATGGTTACAATTGTATTTTCTAAAATTATATGAAAATTAATTTCATCTAGTTCAAAAAAAATATTTCATAATTTATTAAATATTTATAATCCAATTAATTTATTTTTTGTAATATGTTCACATATAATTTTTTCTATAAAGAATAGTAAATATAAGAGAAATTTATTATCATGGTTACGATTAAAATTATTTTACAATGGGTAAAACTAAGAGACAGGGGTAAAAATTCCACCTAAAAATATATAAAAAACATTGGAATAATTTATTTAGAACATATCCTAATCATAATCCATGATGGCCCATTATAGATCCATTTTTTATGATTAAGACATTAATATATTTTATTATTTTTAAAAAAAATTCCATTTGTTTCCTCTCACTCACTTATAAAAGGAAACAACCTATATATTCTTATAAACCAAAATATATCTTCTTATCTCAGCCAATCCCTAACTAAATAATATCCTAAAATCACTACCCATATCCTAGATTCCCATTTTTTCCTTAAAACACCATCCTGATAAGGATTTCTGTATAAACCTAAGATGGTTTTCAGAAGTAGTGTTATGGTTCATAACCAATAAACTTTCATTTTATTTTCAGTTCTATCTACATAAATTAACATAAAAACAATAACATATAATAATATAATCATATTTAATATAATTAAAATACATTTTTCTTTTGAAACATACATCATTAATATCATTTACAACCTATGGATAATGGAATCAATGCTAATGTGTACATATGACCAATAGACTCAATGTAGAGTCGAATTTTTTTTCCACCACCATATTATAAAAATGGTTAGAAATATATATATAATGAATATATATGATATTTTTGACATACTTATTCGGAAAAATTATATATCATTTTCATTCTAACCCTTACACTCATTTAAATGACAATGTCACTCGTGTATACACCAAGCATACCAGCTAAATGAAGAGATGTGATTTATCTTTCATTTATATATATCAAGGATGATTATAAATAAGTATATAATTAATATATATTACTTTTATATCATGATTAACATTATAAAAATGATGTATCCCTAACCAAGTGATATTCCATTCCTGATTCACATGCTCATTACAACCCACTATTAAATATATGAAAACATTTTTTTGATTTGAAAATATTACAAATGATATATTATGATTTTCATAAGAAATTAATATTTTTATCTATTTAAGAATAATTATAATTATAAAATATTATTCATAACATAACAATATAATATACTATATTGCATTATTTTTAAATGGCACCCAATTGAAGGAATCCAAAACGTATCAACACCCATTACTTATGTAAGGATTTACCTTCTAAGAATATATGTAACACTATAGTGGTATCTAGGATAATTATAAAAATAAAAGGGAATGTTATGTATAGAAATATTGGATATATGTGGATATTTTTTTGTTCAACCCACGATGCTTTTATTTTAATCTACTTCATCTAGAAAAAAATCAATCCTCCCATGGAACATATATTTTACGAGTAGAAGAAAATTTCATTGGTTTTTTTAAAATTTATTTCAGTCATATGGTTATAAAAAGTCATAGAAAGTTATTTTGGATGTATGTTATTTAAATAAATTATATAAGCAATGATAGAATTCGACCAAAAATATATTGAGACTAGGGAAATATAGGGTATGAAATAATAATATTTTTGGGAAATATTATTTAAAGAATGATTTACTCAAAATAAATGAGTTGAAATGGAATGAAAATTAATAATTTTTTTTGTAAACGGATGATAAAAATGATTCTATGTATGAATCATATTATATTCTTTTTTTAATACATGTTACAGACTATGTACAAAATCCAATGTGTAATAATGGTAGATTCATTGTTGATATAATTCCCAGCCTTTGAAGTGTGTAACTTTCTTAGGAATTTCTAATATAAGATGGTACGATATCAAGTTACATATATTTAGATATTTAATTACTGAAGTATTATATTTTTATAGAAAATAAAGATAAATTTATAATGGTTTGTCTTAGTTTAATTAGAAATATGGAAATAAGGGAAAAAGGAAGACTAATATTCCTAACATGTAATAACAATGGAATGAAACAAAATCATATTTTTTTAGGGAATGGGAGTTTTCTTCATGTGTGGATACAAATCCCACCATGAATTTGAGTGTAAGTTAAAGAATGAATCTACTAATTTCAAATGATTTAAATTTTAGGAGATGACACACTACCCAAATGAATTCACCACGTGGAAAGAAAATTTATCTTTTAAAATGATACGGGAAAAAGGACTTGATAATTTATCTACTATAATATAATTTTAAATACATTATGTTTTGATAGTAAGTTTATTAATAATAAAATAAACGATAATTTATGTTATGCTCAATTTTAGATATGTACAATCTTTTATATCTACTAATAATATCAAATAATCATTTAGAAATATTAGGAAGGAGAATCCTTTATAAAATCCATGTGGGAATTAAGATGGAATTATAATATAATGGCAGTTCCCTAATTATGTTCATAGATATTTTTTAGTTTAAACCCTTTTAGTTATATAGAGGATTGAATTTGATATAATCCTAATTTTTTTACTATTTTATTTGTTTTAATGATTTAGTAATTTGTGTTTGAAGGAAAAAATAATCTATATTGAACTTGTAATATTATAATTTAATATTTAAAGTATTGTATCAGTTATTGGGGTTTTTATTTGTCTTTTTGGAATTAATTTGTTACATATTCAAAAAAAGGACTATTCTAGTTTTGTAAAATTTTAACTTATTATAATCATTTTTTAGAAAGGTTAAATCATAAATGATAATTTAATGTATATTATTATCCATTAATGGTATATTATTTTTATTCAGTTAAGAAAAATTACTCTAACTCATTAATCATTAAAATCCTATATGTAACATTTTTTAAATATCAAACCAAAAAAAAAATAGAAACCTTAAATACATTAACTATGTATAGTTTCAAATGTCTTACATATTTATGGTGAAATAATATAGAAACTCTACTAAAAATATATTAAAGAATATTTTTTTCATTGAATTTTGATTTATTGATAGTTTTATTTACCAATTGTATATTTATAGCTTTCTGGACATTATCATTATCATGATCATATTCTCTATCAATCACTATTATTCTTTGTATGCTATTAATTATCCTCTATATGAATATTTTCACTTATTTCTAGTGTTGTCCTTAAATGTTACAATGATTATGTGTTATTTTTGGTAATGTCTATATTTTATACTTACCCTTTTAAATTTTTTATTCTTTCTTTATATGATGCGAGTTATTAAAAAAAGTATTATAAAATAATGAATCCCTGAATACCAAGATAAAAAATTGAGGATGCAGTTTATTTAATGATGGGATGATATAACATCATAGAAATTTAGCTTAAAATAATATTATTCTAGATAACATACTTAACACACAACACTAGTTTTTCATGAAAAAAATTTTATGGTGTAGAAATACTCTTTAAACGTGACTATTATAACTGAGCTATTAATTTAGTGTGTTGAATTGGAATAATAAGAGTATGAAGAATATTTATAAATATATTATATAAATAAAATTCTTAGATTAATTCATGAACTTTATGAAATCAATTTTCGTTAAAGTTATTTTTATGATTTATAATATATATTTCTTTGGAATAGATTTTATAGCATTCTGTGTGATTAATTTATAATTAATTTATAATTGTTATAGAAATAATATTTTATTATGTTAATTTAGATTTTTAAATTAAAAATATAAAAAATATCATAGGGTGATTTATTAAATTTTTTTCAAAAATAGTATATTTTTGAGTGACTACATAAAAATATAGATTAAAAAGAAATCAATTTTATTTAATTGTAATTATTTGAGAATTACATGTAAAAACACAGATCTGTATTTATAAATAAAATATATCTTTAATAATAAATATAATTAATATAAAAATTTAATAATTAACTTTAATATATATTCATCACATTTTATCATTCTAATAAATATATTATATCAAATAAAAACTACTGTTATTATCCTATCATAATCATATATTTATAAAGATCCATTCCACATTGATTTGGTTATAAAGAAAAAAATTTATCTTTTTTTAAACTAATAAAAATCATCCTTATGGAATCAATAATATACTTTATTTTTATATAATATCGTTTTTATACATAAGACATACATTTTTCTAAAAAACGTTATTTTCTGTTTTTCACACTTATTTTAAAATAAATTTCTATAACTAATATAAATTGGTTGTTTTAAAATCATTTTCAAATTTTTAATCATAGTTATTAATATTATGTAATAATTTGAAATTTAATATTTTTCATATCGCACATTAAAAAAAGTATTAATTTATTTCCATGGTTAGGGTTAAAACTTGTTTACCAGTTAATTGTCCTAAGATAAAAGTAGAAAATAAAAAATAAAAAAAAATAAACCTAACTCATTTCATGGAATTATAACATAAACTAATTTAAATCAATGATTATTCAATTTTGATCCACATGGTTTGAGTATGAAATAAATATATTTTATTCTGTTGAAAAATTTCATCTGTGTCATGCCCCCTCCACTTATAAAGGGACATGAAAACTCCTCTCTTCTCTACACATATATAGAATTTTCTCTCATCCAATTAACACCCAAATAGTATCATAAATCTGTAACCATATACTAGAGTTCATGTTAGTATGATATTTTTATCCAAAAAATACATTATGTATAATCGTATGTATGTTTTTTGAAGTAGAGGAATTGTTTTTGACTGAGTTTTTTCATTTTAGATACAATTCCAACTCATAAAAATATTATATTAAAATGATAATATATTAAAATAAGTAACTTCTATATACATAAATTTTAATATTAATGTGACAAAACCTTTATTCATCTCCTTTCTATCCAATGGAAAATGATAACATCATCTGTGTATATGTACAACCTATCATCTCTATATTGTGGTGAAATTTGTTATCCCCCACTAAAATACATATATGTATATAAATAAAACACTACTTGAATATATAGAATAATGTTTAAATAATTATATTATTAATAGTTTATATCATTTACCTTCATACCCTTTTACCCATTAAAAAATGTTAATGTCGCTCATGCGTACTTGTAGACTACCAAATTAGGGAAGCATTGTGGCACATTATTTTATTGTAAAAATTCAATGGATTATGGTATATTTTTTATATTAAATACATATAATATTTATGTACATATCAATTTTATTCATATGTTGGTACACCGATAAGAATCCAAATTCCAATAATATTGAACTGAAACATACATTAAAAAAGGAAAAAATTATCACTTAGAAATAATGATTTTAATAACATGTTATTAATAAATGGATGTGGAAATGTTGTTAGTGTATTATATAAGATATTAAAATTATATAAATTTTAATTTAAAAAATTATAATAAAATTTAAATTACATTATTGAAGTTTAAAAGATCATATGATGTAATCCGTGTTTGAGGTACCGGTGAATCTGACAATCTCATACTAATTCGAGACTGTATATGTTTTTTAATTGGGGGATTGTTTGATATTAGTATTAAAAAAAATATATATTTTATTATTTTATATATTTTTCAGGTAATTGAATGTTTTCATTCCATTTTACTATATATAATTACTCAAAAATTTGAAATTTTTTTTATTGAAAATCTTATTTGTATTTATATTTATTTGGAAATGATTTTCTTCAATTTTAATAATTTATATAAGAATATTTCTATAATATTTGTAAAATTTTAAAATTATTTTTTAAAATTATTTTTAAAATTTTAAATAAATTCTATAAAAACTTATAACACAAACTATCTTTTATTTTTTGGAATTTGATATTTTTAAAAAGATCTGTGAGCATAATATTCTTTATAATGTACACTACAAAAATGGGTTTTCATTACATCATGAAGACTCTTTTATTTTAATATTCCTTTGTAATTTTATGTTTCTCATTACTAATTAATTTATTTTCAAAATATTTTTTAAATTTGTAGTTTTTAATAAGATATTTCAAAATGAAAACCGTATATTCCATAAAAAATATTACAGTGATATTTAGAAATGTATTTTTATCTATATCAAAATTCATTGATTCATATTAATGCATAATGAGGATATACTCTAACTATACCACCATTATTAATTATAAAATATTATAATGATCATTTCGACTGGGGAACTAATTAATATTTCAAGTTCTAGTCCCTCATATTATGGTAGTTATTGATTATTAAGAAATTTATATTATGTTATATTTTTTATTTATTTTATGGATTCAGTGAATATATTAATTGAATTTTTATTTTTTTATCTCCCCCATGAGATTTTATTTTTTTGGATTCACATTCTATTTACAAATAATAATAAAATATTTGAAAATATTTTTTCAAATTTTAATATATTCCCATGGATAATAAAATTCGGATTAAAATATTACATCATATGAACTTTCAATTTATGTTATGATTTAAAAGAGATTTGTAATTATAAACTATGATTTATTTTATTTTATTTTGTAGAAATGGTTTCTAATTGATGGAATGTATAACATATCAATAGCTGTAATCTGTATAGGGATGTTTCTCAAAATAATGTTTATAATAATAATATTAGAGAAAAGCATATTATAATAATATAGGGTAATGTTATGACTATTACTTAAGTCTATATAGAGAGTCATGTTTATTCACCACATGATAGTATGATGTTTGAGTACTTATTATAGCTCAAATATCAATAAATCAATGGATATACTAATAAACTATTCACTGAAAATGGGTCAAGTCGCAAAAAAGTATATGTTATTATTAGGGATGAAATGAAATATATATGGTTATTCTTATATTTCTATAATTTAATAATGAGGTTAATAAATGGTGGAAACTGATTCTTAATACTCTGTAGGATGTGGAAATAGAGGATATTAATTGGGAGATTTTTATGGTGTTATTTATTGATAAATAAAAACCACCAAAAACAGATTTCATTCTAAAATGTAGTATTACAATTTGTGATAATGGGTAGATGAATGTGTCACACAGTATGAATCAAAAATTATAATATTCCCCTATATTTTTTATACAATATATGTAGTTTTTAGAAGGATTTATTAATTATTTGGTAGGATAAATCATTTCCTTTTGCTGATTCAACTCTCATTGAATTTTTTATCTTCTAATGTTATGGTATCAAGTTCCCCCAATGTAGATAAGGAATTCCCCAAGTATTATATTTTAAATAGAATATAATCAAAAATGAAAATTATTTATCACTATATAATTGGAAATTTGTAAAAAATTTAAAGATGAGAGTGTAATTTCAAAAATGTTATCATTGTGGAAAGAAACACTGACAGCCATTATTGAAGGGAATGATTGTTTTATTTATGCATGGAGAGAAATTCCATACAAAAATTGAGTGTAAGGGAATGAATGAATATTCCAATGAAAAATAGTTCTAATATAATTAAATGTGGCCCTATGAATATGAATTCTCTTATAGTCAATGGAATTTCCCTTAGGAAACCCTAAGGAAAAATTGTCAGGATAATAAAATTAGTATGATTAATGTTGAAATATTATATATTATGATGAAATGTACATTTATTATAAACTAAATGTTAGTTGATTCATATTTCCATTTAATATCTTTGAAATATTTTAAATCTAGTAATAATATTGAATAAACCCATAACACTATACGTAATGAGTTTCCAACCAAAACACCTAGTCAAAATCTAGTTGAAATGAAAATATAACTTTAAGGAAATAATAATTTACAATTATATGAATTAGTTTGAATAAAAATTGGCCTAAAAATGTTTTACTTCCAAATAATCTTATTTTAGGGGTCTAAATATTTTTAAGACTTATGAATTTGTAGATGAAGCAGAAAATAATATATATTGTACGAGTGTTGTTATAATTTAATGGTTAATGAAGTTTTTTATTTATATGGGTGTTATAAATAATATTTTGGGAATTAATTTTTTACTTATTCAAAATAATATTCATTATTTTTTAGTTTTATCTTAACATATTATTAACATTTTATTTGATAGATGAAATTACATTTTTTTATAGATATTATGATTCATTAAGGGTGGTTTTTTGTTCTTCAAGAATGATAAATTACTCTTAGACATTAATAATTATAATCATATATTGAAACATATTAAAATATGAAATATAAATATCATATAAAGTTAATATAAATCATGTTAGTATATATTATTATTTTTCTCTATATCGATATCAAAATAATAAAAAAATATAAGAAAAGGAATCTGAAATATAATAGTTATTATTTTCTATACATTTTTGATGAATTTGTGGTCTTCTTTATCACCTATCATTTTTTGTTTTAGTGGAAATTAACTTCATCTTTATCAAGATGAGGATCATTCTCTATTTTTATTTTTATTCTTTTAGTTCTCTTTCATATCCATAAATTTATTTACCACTATTTTAAACCATATTTAGAAACCTGATTATGGGTTATTTTGGGTAACCAATATGTTTCTCACTTCACATTTTCAACAGATGTTTTTTTATTCATTGATACAATATGGGGTTTCCATAAAAGTATTCACATATATTGTACCCTTTATTATCAGAATAAAAAAACTTATAGGAGGACGTTAATTTTTGGGTGATAATGTAACACCACAAAATTTTATTTGAATATAATATTATTCATTATAGTATTCTTAACAAAAAACAGTTAGAAATAAGTTTATTTTGATATACTATAAAAATATTATTTATGTCCGACCATTATATCCTATCCATTAATTTAGTACTATGAATTGGAATAACCACATTATGAAGATTATATATAATGTATTTATTTAATGAAAATGTTTTTAATAATTTAAAAATATATGTACTCGATTCTTAGTAAATTTATTTCATCCATTAAAAATATATTCTCTAAAATATGGATTATTTTTCATTTTGATTACATAGATTATAATTAATTTATCCTAGTTTTAAAAATATTATATAATGAAATATATTACTTTTTTGATTTCTCCATGTCAAACATATCTTAGGGTGAATTTATTGAGATTTTTTTTAAAAAAATTGATAATTTTTGTGAGTTTTGAAAAATAAAGAATAAATAAATACTATTAAATATATAACAATAAATATATGTAAATATAACATAAAAAATGATCATATAGTTTTTTGTTAGACAATATTTAATTTAAATTTAATATAATTCTTATAAAACTGATAAATTATTAACATTTACCAATAGGTACATTTATATTAGTAATATTACATTTTTTGTTGGTAAAACGGTTTACCAACACATATTTCCCTATCACTAAACTTTAGGTAAAATCCCTATTGTTAAATGTTTTTGCGACATATAAAATAGTTCTATTATAATTATAATAATTCCAATAGATAATATATATGTTGGTTAATGTTTTTAGCAACAAGTTCTTATGGAAAATATTTCTGTTGGTAATAATATTACAAACATATAATATCTCATTATAAGTTAAATTTAAATAAATATTATATTTATTTATAATTAGAAAATTTTTATATTATATTTATATCAGAAATAATTCATCTCCTATAATTATTACAAAAAATAAGAATTACATGAATGTTCAAACATATAAAAATGTTAATTATATTAATGATGATGTTAAATAAAAAATATATCAATACAAAAAATACAATATCCATCAACACCCCCCCCCACCCCACCTAATAGAATCCATCAAACACCCCCCCCAAACTACCAATGACCCATCCATGCCCTAGCACAAACAAGCCATCTGATGCACCAATGACTCATCCATTCCATATGACCAGTGAGCCTGCTGCAGTTATACCATAGTTATCAGCGCACCATCACCAGAGACTCATCCATGCCTCTGGACCATCAATCCTATTCTAACACCAATAAGAAAACACAAATTGATGCACAGTCACCAGCTGCATGATCTCCACCAAACACAACAAATGAGCATAAAAAATGAGTCATCTCCAATACCAATGAGAAACAAATTGATCATGCTCCAATACCACAGACAAACCTCAAGTTGATGTTATGTCATGCCCTTTTTCACTAATATATACATCACAATCAACCAAAAATCACACAAAGAAATTCTTTCAAATATTCTGAATAAAATAAAACAAAAAAAGAAATAAATGGAAGTAAAAAAATGACTTACATAGTAAGCATTTTTCATAATCCTTATTGACATCGCAGGGATTTGTGTCCTAAAATTTCAACAACGATAAAATGAGAAACAGACATTCAATCAGTGACTAAAAAATGACAGGGTGTTGGTAGTTCATAAAAATTAACACAAAAAAATACTTGGTATTTATATAGTTATTAAAAATTGTTCAGAAATCATAATCTATAGAAAAACTTAATATGTCAATGTCAATAAAAATAATTTATCATTACCCTATAACCATATCTCATCAATCATTTATTTTTATGCTCAATTTAATAAAATAGGTTTGATGTTTTTCCACTATAAACAACAAAACAATTTGTTGGATAATTTAAAAAGTATAACATAAATAACATGTGTTGGAAATTACATGAAAAATTCCAAAAACAATCACCCAAGTGATGCATCAGTCACCTGAAATTAAAATAACATTGGTTAGAAAATATAGAATGTACTACATATTTAAGAGGTGAAAAAATTTCTAATGAATTGAAAAATACAAAAAATAATAATAAAATTAAACACATTTGTCTCTATAATCATAGATTTATCATTGTTTTATATTTGATCAAGTATACAATCTACAATTAACCCATGTTATACAAACATTTCCATTATTGGAAATTAAATTAGACAAAAAGATTATTAGTTTTGAAATACCACATGAATGTTAATGTTAAACATGTGTAATGTGTATTGTATTTAGTATTATCTTGAAGAGGAAAGTGATGAAAATTTATGATATTTTAGGAAAATTTGTTTAGTTATACAAAGAACCTTTGATTCTGATCCATCAATGTTTGATCACTTGAGAACAATGAATCAATCTGGTGTTCATGTTTTCAATCAAACATCCGAGAGACAAACCACTAAGGAGTGGCTGTGGAATAATAACAACCATTGGGGTTTTTCTAATAATTATATATACAGATTCCTGACTATACATTTATTTCAAAAATAAATTTATTGTCAATTATCTACAGTAATGTTGGAGCAGCAAAAAATTTTAGATTTGCAGTGAAATGTGGGCTTCGATGGGGACCCCAAGACAAGGTTTAACACTGATGTTTACTCATCTTTGATTCACTCATGAACTCATTATTCATTATTTAGTACCACTGCTGGATCTGCTGGTATTGTCGATGAGGACCTATACAATGATCATGGTGAGATGATACTCCTAGTTCATTCTCTTAATGATAAAAAAAATATCGTCATGAATAGTCCAAGGACCTTAAACTACACGATCCACGCCAAAATTCCCTCCTGGGAGTCAATTTCTTAGAATATGAGTGAATTGAAAGGAAAGAGTTCAGCCTAATGTATTCCAACTAAATAGCAAAGGGACGGTGGTGAAAAAGATGGAGGGATGCTTACTGACAGTTAAAAAATGATAATATTTCTCCACTACACCAGTAATAGAGAAAGAAAGAGAGGATTTGAATTTACTACGATAGAAGATATAGGATTTACAAAAGAAGCTAGTCTATAAGGATGTTATTTTAATTTTAGCACAAATTACAAAGACTTAGGCGGTCATCACTCAGGAAAGACTCGATTAACTGACACACTAGGCTATAAATATGGATTCACTACTAAAATCCACTATGTTAAAGATTTTGGATGCAATGATCAAGTATAATTTCAAACAAGACGCCCTAGTAAAAATTTAGTTGGAGGAAAAACATCTACAAGTAAAGCGTAAAATCTGTAGGAAATTTTATTGTCCACCAAAAGAGAAATTTCTATTTTAATGGAATTATTTGATGGTTTGACGTAGAATGAATCATCTCCCACTACTTTTATATATAATTTAGATGCATTATATCATCCTACATATATGATTCAGGAAATAGATGACATGGATGAGAAGAAGATCCATGAAATGAAAGATTCAATGAGGGAATACATGGATGTGTTGAATGTAGAAAAAGAGAAGCAAGATGAAGAGTATGTGGCTTTTGTAGGGAGATAAATGGAATATCTTCATTCTTGTGTTATAAAAAATAGAGATTATGGAACAATCACCAGATCCCATAAGTTAGACATTTTAATAGGTGCTTCTAATTTTAATTGCTCTTTATATATGGCTTGTAATTTTTTGTCTTCACTGTATGGAATTATCATTATTTTTTGTTCATCCTATTTGGAGAAAAGGAGTTATTTTTTTTCTGTTAATTTTTATTAATGATAGAGTTTTTGAAGAAACTATTCATATTAACATTTCTAAGAGTGACTACATTTCAGACTACATTCCTTGCCTATACGACATCATGTTATACAACATAGAAATCATATATAATTGTTATGGTATAATATTTAATAGATTATGAATAGACTATTATGAAGGGAAAATTTTTGTAACATTATTTTGTATAATTTATAGTTGTAGGTAGAAATAATAATTTATCTCCAACAAGGGAATGATTTGTAATTATCAATGTAATGAATGTAGTGCATTAATCTGCAGTCATCGTTTATTTCATATTCATGTTTTACAAGTGTATATAAATTTGATATTGTTATAATCTATTAATGTTTTATGTATTCTGTAATGACGTGAATTTATATAATTTTTCCATACAATATCCATACTAAAAGAGGTGTAATGTATAGATTTATAGAATTTAATCCTAACATGAAAAAGATCTAAGTATATAAGATAGATTTTACCTAAGAACTATAAAACTACCCCAAAAAATAAAGCACAAAGAATTAGAAAAACAACGGGAACATAGCATGAGGTAGTACAATGAACAGATAAAGTGAAACTATAAAAAATAGAATCATCAAAATAAATAAATGTATGAAACCATTCACATCACAGTGTACCAAAATAGAGAAAAAAAGATAAGGAATGGATTAAAAATACCATATCAAAATATAATGTTTTCCTAACATGAACAAGATATAAATTTATAAACATAAAATGCCAAAATGATATCAGATACTGAAAATGTTAAGTTTGGGTTATTAGGGAAGAAAATTAGAGAAGTGAGATGTGAGAGATAACCTATAAACAACTGATGCGGACATGGTGACATTGGGTATCCTACTGATGGAGATTCCGATAAGGGGATTTCGTATGAGGAACCCGATATGGAACACAGAGGGGATTCACACAATGATATACGAGTGTGACGCTAGAATGGAACATGGAGGTGTGTTATTGTGAATACATCAATGATGAACACCAGTTGGGAATAATGATTTGGGTCCTACGAGGAGGTCTGTGAGGAACACTGGCAGCGAGGAAGGCCATCAATATGGAACACTGACCGCGGAGAATAACGACAGCTAGGAACAACAATAGGGTTTGGGGAGGGATGTCACAAGGAAGGACAATAGGTTTGGGGGAGTGTCACGGGGAACAACAGTTGGAGGTGGGGGTTCTTGTTTTGGGACTGAAGAGGGTTTTCTTTACATATATTTATTTATATATCTATAATGAAAAATGTTATGAATTTATATAAAAAATTATATTGTATGAGGAATTTTTATGTATGTATGTATCAATTTATATATATTACCTATATATATTACTAAATTATAAATATATTAAATAAATATATTTTTTTATTATAAAATTGGTATTCTTGTAATGGGTAATATATATATATATATTGATTTATTAGTAAAATATTTTATATTATTGAATAATTTATTAGTATAATAAAAATTTAACGGTAAAATATTTGTTGGTAACAACAACTATTTACATCATATTTATTTATCAGTAAATCAATTGTTTGTGTTATTATGATAAGACACGAGATTTAAATGTTTGTAAAATATATGTTGGTATTGACCTACTAATATAAACAGATACATCTATTGGTAAAAAAAGTTGGGGGTACCTTTAGTTAATATCAAAAAAATTATTATTATTTGGATTTCATAATTTTTCCAACAGATTTATTATCTATCAGTAATTTTCTATTTTTAAAGGAATCTTTTGTTTTTTAGTGTGAAAACATATTGAGGAACTTACATGTATGTGCTACACATTTTTGAAATCTATGAAATGTTTTTTGTAAAACTAAAAACCATTTTTCATTATAGTCTCTTAATCATGTATTTATAAGGATGCATCATTTTTTTTGATAGGATTTAAATAAAGAAATCTAAATTTATTTAAAATAATAAAACTAATTCAATTATAATCAGAAATATACATTTATGTTAAATAATTTTCATTCATAAATCATGCATTTTTTGGAAAAAAGTTTCCATTGGGTTTTGTTATAAAAAATATGTATATAACTCTGTGGTTATTTTATGATGACCTTACCAAGATTATATTTGATGATGATTCATATTGGATCCATGTGGATTTAGTAAAACATTTATATATTTATATGTTTCAAAAAACATCAATGTTGGTCTTATCCATCACTAATAAAAGGAAACCACCAATCCTTTATTATAAAAACATAATGAGACTCTCATATCATCTAATACATATGAAAATAAAATCCCTACCTCCATAAAAAATCCCATATATTATTTCTTGATCATAATATCATTCTTTAAGGATTTAGTTATAAACCTATGGTGGTTTCTGAAGAAGTGGTTTAGTTTTTTACTAAGTGAATTCATTTTATTTATATTTATAACTCCTTAAAAAATATAACCATGTTAACATAATAACATTATTATATTACATATATATAAATATTATTATTCTTGTTTCTCAACCCTTATTTATTTCCTTTCTATCTAATAAAAAAAAGAAAAAAATTATCATGTAAGTGTACGACAAACGGTCACCACATAGCGGTGTAATTCGTTTTCCGTTACTAATTTCCATGGATAGATATAAATACAGAACTAATTAATATAAATGATATTTATTGAATAATTATTCTAGAAGAAGAATATATTATTTACCTTCAATCCATTTATAAAATAAAAAAATTATTATAGTACTCATGCATACATGTACACTACCACCTCTACAAGGATATGTGATTCAATATTCATGTATTACATTAAATAATGATTCTAAATATGTTAATAACAAGTAAATATGAAATTAATATCATTATTAAAATCATTTCGACTATGGTACCAAGATAAATAGGAATGGACTGAAACTACATAACTGAAACAAAAATGAAAAATCATACACTTGGCTCTAAAAAACAATGATTTAAATAATTATTGATTAGTAAATTGTTGTTGAAATGTTTTAATTGGATCACCAACGATACTATAAGAATGTTAATTATTATGTTATATATTTATAATGAATTATAATTTCTCATATATTAGGTTAAACTAACTTATGAATAAAATCATACCTAAGGTAAGGTTATATTTGACAATATCAAAAAACTTTGAGATTATATATGTTTATGTTTTAGTTGGGGGAATTATATGATCATTCTATCTTATAATATATACATATTTTTATAGACTAGTGTCTTTGGTATTTTAATGGGTATCTTTTCATTTTACTGTCTTTATGTACTCAAAATTAGTTGATAATGATTTAAGGAAAATAACCATTGTCTTTAAAATGTCATTATTTATTTTCATATTGGTCAATATTTACATTATATTTTTAAAGAATTTTTTAAATATTTTATAATGTATTTTTAATGTACATTTTTACATTTTATGAATTTTTATAAAATTTATTAAATGGAATATTCTTTTGTTTTTTCAAATGAGGAACTTTTTAAATAAGGTGTGAATCTAGTATTTGTTTTATTTTACACAATGGGAATAAAATTTCCTACCAAAATGATTTCACTTTTATTTGAAGCTTAATAAAAAATTATCTATCATTCATTCTGATTAAAAAAATTCTTAATATTTTAGAAAACATTTTGTTTTAAATATGATAATTCAATATGAAAATGTAATTTTCCTTAAAAAATATTCTAAATATATTTTAAAAATAATTTTTCAATTGAAATCATACTTTAATTAATCTAATTTTTATTGAGGTTACACTCTTATGATACTATCCACCATATTTCTATTTTTGTCATATGAATTTTTTTATTTTGAAATGTGTTAAAAATTTGTATGATAATTCTTTTATAATGGTTAGTTATATATTACTATTATATGTAGATTAAGTTGTATTTTTTTCTGATATGATGAATGGATTGAACTGATTATGTGATGGGTGGATCCTTGTATTACATTGCACTTCAATTCACTAGATTTACTAGTGAGAAAAAATATTTTTTATTTTCATCATATACCCTACCCATTTAGGTATGATATCTGGGTACGATACATTGATATTTAGTATAAAACGTTGGGCATTATACATTTCATAATTATTAATCTTTTTATTGATTTCCATGTGATTTGTTAAATATTTTTGATATCTATGTATATTTATTTGTCCCATATGATTATTTATATGTAATTTTTTATTAATTATTTATTCATACTATATTATTCCCACCTTAATTATTCTATGATAGATTACATTGTAAACATTTTCATACAAAGCATCATATATCATTGTATTATTTGTATCATTTACCTATGTCTTCGGGAACTGTACTATGACTGATATTGAAGAATATACTAGGAGGAATAATAACTTTTTCAAAGAAAATATTATTTTATTTTTTATTTTTTCAAACAATATGTTAGATTAAATATTATATATAGTTTTATGGTATTACTAAACTATTTTATCCCTTGGGATATGATTTCATTTTTATTATTCCTATATAATAATGAATCCACCAGATTTGTTTTACTAGACTCAGGGTTTTCACACAATAGGGGAGTGAAAATACGTAATAATGGGTCTCATTGTGTGTATCACTTGAGTGGAGAAATATGGAAAGACCAATTATTGGGAGCCCTAAATATGATACTAGACGGTGTAACTGTCATTATGAGTGGAGTTTTATAGGATTTAAAATATGATTCCCTTATGACCAATGAATGTGTAGTTTTTTTTATTTCATTTCCTTTCATGTTTATGAGATGGAAGGTCACATATAATCATTAAAATATGTAATGGATAGTTCCCCAAAACAGAGGTATGATCCAAATGTGGGATAGATCATGAGTGGGTGATACCTGTAAATTTGTGATTAATATGTGACCATCAGGTAATTGTAATAGTGTAAGTAATTTTATAAGTTTCATTGGTTGATTTTAATACCTAGAATCATATTTGATAGTGGATTGAATATTGATGAGGAAATTGTGATAGATGTGAATTTAACTCAATCTGAAGGTGATTTGAATAATTATTCCATCAATTCATAGGGTATATCATAGTGTTAGATTTTTCTTGTTAAGGGTCTACAATTGGAATTACATCAAGTGCCAGGTTTGGGAATTGTAATTTTTTATAGAAAATTTGATGATACCTTCTGGCGATCATGTATCATGATCAAGGGATATAATTGTTCATTAGAGTGTGAAATCGATATTTTTAATGTGTATTCAACCATAGGTGGAATATCTATGTTATCTATGAATAATTAGGTGTACTGTTGTGGAAACATCACTGATATCCTCAACAGAACATTGGAAATGTGTATTGGTATTTGATTATTATGTTGGGTAGTAATATTTCCAGGGTTATGCCATTATAAGTAAGGCTTTATAGTGGGTATCATCAACATCCTGGAAGTGAACAGTTTAGAGGCCCTCTGGTATCTTATGATATATGGGTGTGCTTGAGAATTGTCCCAATGTTTTTTGATGGTGGGGAGAAGTTTTATGCTATTTTCAATATTGATTCTCCTAATGTTGAGAGTAGAACAATGAAATTTTGTTTGGAATCTAGAGATGGAATATTGAAAATTGGTGATAAATTAACGTACTTGATAAGTATATATAAATGGTTAACGGATGGTCAGGGCTTAATATTTATTATAAGTTCTATGGTGGGGATTTCTAATAGCCTATGTTGTAATGGGAAATTATATTTAAGGAAAATATTAATTTTTTTATGTTGGTGTAACGATTTACTTGAGAAGTGTGGTTTGAATCTATAATCAAAGAACTATTACATCACTGAAGGATGTTTATTAACATGGTTGTGGAAATTAGAGGTGAATTAGGTCCTGTAATGTTGTGATTTGGGTTAGTAAAAGTGTTATACATATATGTAAAGGGACCAGATGGGGGTGTTAGGGGTTCCATTAATAATCAAAATTGAGTTTTGAATGTTTGTGATGAGCTTTGGATTTCTTATAGTACATATTATAGTTACCGTATGAGTAGAGTGGTCACCTCTGGTATAAAATAGATTAGAAATGGGTTTTGGGGATGTTTTGGGTTATTCTAAAAACTTGTAGAAGTCTTATGTGTTTTTTGGAATATTATAAAGTAAGGAATAAGTTTCAATGAGTTTATGGTTGGTTTCAACTATGGATCTCATACATTATAGGAATAATATATTATAGGATTATGTTATTTTGGGTGTTAAGAGTGGTATTCACAAGTGACCAACCAAAATATAAGTCATGTGGTATTGGAAGATCAAGGTATAGGATTCATGATGTTGATCATACAATATTATATCTATATTATTAATAAATCCCAAAGGGTAATAATTAATTCTATACAGGATACATGTATGGATGAAAAATAACTAATATGGGGATGTTAAATATTTGGATGTTTTGTAGATTCTTGTTCAAATAATTAATTGGAGATATGAATAATTTAATCAATATTAGAATAGTGTAGATGTATCACATCAAGATTTGAGTAATTTTATAAATCCATAACTGTAATATTATGAGGATATAATTTAATCATAAAATCATTGAACTAAGTCTTATTTTAATAAATTTTAATATATTTTAAATAATGGGATGTATTACAATGTCTTTAATTTTATGAATTTGGAAAAAGTTTACAGTAACTCTTTCACAATCTCCAAAATGAGATTTATGGAGGGATTTTCCCATAGGTTTCTTTGTGGTGATATATTTTTTTGAGGTTTGAGGTTCTATATGGGATGTTTTCATGATGTTGGGACTCTTATAAAATATAATTTTGATTTTATATATTCTTGTAGATGTGATGATTTACTAAAAACAGGGAGATTTGGGAAAATAAATTCTGTTGATGAAATGTGAGTCTTTTTAATCATTATCCAAAAGTCTAGTATATTGATAAATGAATTATGTTAAATAAGGGGATATTAAACCATTGAAACATTGAGAATTACTAGGAGTTTCACCACTCTTCTATTCATCCTAGTGGGGGGGGGGGTATATCTATTATTCCTTGATGGATATGATCATTGTTTAATTTATATTGAAGGATGAGGTAAATATAAAATTCTAAAACAATTTTTTTCATAATTTATTTCCATAATTCTAATTCAAAAGGTGTGAAACATGATAATTTTTTACATAATTAATATATCATATCATGGTGGAATCATAACATGTCAACGAGGATTTATCATATTATTTGTAGATAACGTATTTTGATGATGATCACATTACGTAACTCACATTGTTTTTTTAATGTATGACAACCAAGTAAGTTGTTAATGGTATTTGGATAAATTAGATGAAAATTATCATCAAATGGGCATTTCATGTTAATTATTTGTTTACTAATGGTTTCAAGGGTACACCATGGACCATCGATAGGTGTATAGTTATTGTTTTAGTGTGAAAAGGTCACCATTTTTGTGTTTACGTGATTATTCCATATTTAATTAATTCTTATTTATTAATTTAAATTAATTATCATTAATTATTTCATATGAATACATTGAGTTTTGATCTAGAGTATTGGTATATGTTTGGGAGAGGATTGGAGGATCTTTAATGAGGTTGGTTAATCCTTGATTATGAAAAATATTCTTCGATCATTGGGAGTTTATTAAAACATTTTTAGATTATTTTTTAATGGTTCAAGATGAATATTTTTTGTTTTGTGAGTTTTATTTATATTTTAGTAATTATAATCATATAGATTCAATAATTATTACAATTTATACTAGTATTTATTCTTTTAGTTATTCTATAAAATTGTTAATCATTATCTACTTGTAAAATAATTGTATTGGTTTTAATTATTTTGTTATTCCTAAATACCCTAACCATATATGAACGTAAACTTCTGTTAAGTTTTTCTATTTTGAAAATACCATAAACATCAATTAATATACACTTCTATGTTTTTCTAGTTTTCTATAAATATCTATCTATTTCATTAACATTCTCTCTCATGAATCTTTTACACATCAAAAAATACATTACCTTTTTAAGAATTTTCAAATTTTTTATTTCATTACTCTTCCATGAATAATATTAATCTTTTAAGTGAGAAAATTAATCTTATATGGATTTTTTTACTTTTCTATAATGCATTTTAATATTTTTATTCCATTTGGACTCTTTGGTTTTCATATTTATAATCATGGATTTTCATAGTTACTCTTCCATTCAATTTATTTCTCTCTTTTAATAATAACTCTTTTTTTAAATGTTTCCATTATTTAATTAAATTATTAACCATTCTAATACTTTTCTTTATGAACATCTTACAATTTTTTTGGAATTATTTCATTAATTTTTAATTCATTAATTGTTTATTAATTATATTCTAGAATAATAAATATGAAGTACACTCACATTTTCTGTTATAATTTATATTTTATTCATATAATAGTTAGAGGTAAATTTTCGGTCACAATTTTTTTACTATGATGAATAATAAGAAATATAATTTGTAATAATAATGTGAGGAAATTTAATATAGATAATGTTTTTTAATCTATATTCTTTATAAAAAATTTCAAAGTCTACGAATTTTAATGATTGATTAAATCAATTCCTTGATAAATATCATCACATTGATATAATTTTAACTAGCTCAATAAAACTAAACTATGTACTTATGGTATTAATTATATTCTCATATGGTATGAGAAATTGATTAAATTTCACTTTTAATTCCTTAGTGAACAATCCATTTTTTCTACTAAACATTCTAAATTAGACTAAAACATGATGGTTTGAACAATAATTTATGATTACCTCATAAAAAAATAATTTATAATTACCTCATAAAAATTTTAATATTACATAGTTGTTCCATGGCTCACCAAAATGTAGTGGGTTTCAATTATTCTTTTCATTGATAAAAGGTAGGTTGGTTCGTCGTCCATATAAAAATGATGCTTTTTGGGGTATGCCTATAGGTGTTAGAAAAATACATCGTAAGAGTTGTCACTCTTCATTGAATGGTTGGTCATTGTTTATGGTAGCCAGTTTCTCTCAAGATTTATAGGTGTGAAAAATTAGATAAATGACCACATTAATCAACACAAACATAACAATAATCTACCCTTTATTTATTCCCACTACACCTACATTTCATATTTTTACACTATTTTATTATTTAAATATTTTAAATGTTAAATCAATTAATTAACACCCACTATTCACATCAATTTTTCATCTTATTTGAGACCAAAAAATAATAATAGTGTATTACTTGTAGTGGTTATATATATAAATATATTTTGTTACTAAAAAGTTCATAGACATCATAATCAAAGGGATCATATTTTTGAGGTGATAGGATGAAATAATATTCATGGATGAATTCAATTTTGACTACCCTGTTTTGATGGCACTAGTCATTGCTTATTGAAATATCTAATGGCGGCATAACCTAAAGTGCATGATCATTGATCAATAGATTATTAGGGTAATATAATATGAATTATATGATATTTATATGATTTCCATTACTATAAATGATGTAATAAATTATTTTTTATTACAATGTTATTTATATTCTATAATTTTCAATTATGAGAAGTTTTGTAATTATTGTATTTACTTGTTAAAATAATTAAGATATTTATCTTAATTTTTATGTTAAACTATTTGGACTGAAAATAGTAAAATTTTCAAAACAATGAATTCATTGAGCTAAATATCAATATTTCAATATGGGTATTAAAGATCATGGAAATCATCGTACTTAATAGATTCACAGGAATACTGAATGATATTATAACACAATGAAAATCATTATTCAATACACTAGTGGTTGAAGGAATATTTAGGTCAATACCTATGAAGTTGAAAGATAGAAATGTTTTATATGATTAAATATTGAATTTTAGAGAATGAAATATTGATTAATTTATTAGATTCCATATATAATTCAAGTTAGAGATGCATAATATTTTCAATGACGAATCTACTAAATGTAAAATTATTGTATTTAAATCTATTATTTTTTCATAGTATTTTAATTCGGAGTCACATGAATGTGAAAGAGATTAATTTTCTAAATTTTGTAAAATAATTATTTGAATAATGAAATGATACACTATAATTTTAAAATGATATAATCAAGTCGGATATCATAAGGTGAAAAGAGAATTATTTATAAGAAAAAAACAATACATTATATCTCATATGTTATAGATATAGAGAAAAGGGATCCATTATAATCAACATCCAAAACATAAATCCCGACTATAATAATTAAATAATTATAAATATAGGGAAAAATACTTACTAGATTGGTATAAATAAAATATACATACTCAAGAGATGAATTTATTTTTAAAAAGCATTATTCTAATCTGTTCATTATAGATTAATTCAATAAGGTCATCGTTTTTTATTATTATTCAAATAAATATAGTTATGAAAAACCTAGTATTGGTGAGTTGTTTTAAGAAATTAAAAATAATAATAATGTAACACCCCCAAGCATCCATGATACACATCTCTTTGAATAGTGCAATAACTCGCGCGTTTTACGCAACTTCGAGTTATAGCACTCCATGACCAATCAAACTAGTTGTTATGAATATTAATACCAACTTTTTTAAATTTTATAAATTTTATTCTTCTAAATAGACTTTATTTTTAGATTATAAATATCATAATTACCTTTGGGTGAATTATTTTTTTTTTCCGAAAACATTCAATTTTTGATGAATAGTGTAAAACAATACATTACTGTTTAAAAACACCTTATTATTTAAATAATTATTTTTAAATTTTAATTTATTTTAATGATAAAATAATAACATAATACAAATATTAATACAAATTAATTCATTTAATTCATTTGATAATAATATTGGATATTTAAAATTTTATTGAATTTTTTAATGTCATTTACCCACCTTCTAAGAACATTTGAAAATTTTCATAAAATGTAATTTTACCAATTATGTGAATTGAACTTTAAAAATCAAAGAGACAAGGATGAAATTTTTAAGTAAAATTTGGTTCAATAGGATGAAAATAATTTTTTGTGAATAATAAATTTTTCATTTTATTTACCACGATTAAATGTGGGTATGGTAATTAAAGGTAAAATTTGTATTATAATTACCCTAACACATGTCCTAATTATCTTGGAAAAGTTTATTTTGACCAAAATCAACCTTAGGACAAAAAAAATGTTTCTTTTGGATCCACATGTATTAGATTACGTCATTTAATATATTTTATTTAATGAATAGCTAAAAGTGTTAAATTCAAATTTTAATAAATAAAAAAATTTTAATCATGGGATATACCTAAGATAATTTAATGTATAAATATAAATTAGAAATACAAAAATATTTCCTACATAATTTTATTTTATTTATAATTTTTATACATTAAATTATTATTTTTTATTTATGACACAATAATGATGCAGTAATTACCTTATTAATGAATGAATAAAATAATTGATGTTATAAATATTAAAATAAATTTAAATTGATAATTTAGATGCCATACACGAATTCTATAGGTTAATATGTCATGATAGGGTTGATTAAATTTATTTTTTCGAATAAATTAGATATTTATGAATTTCAAAAAAACTAAATACTAAATAGTGTCAAAATTGACATATATGAGTTTTTTAAACAAATACTATTTTATTAAATTATATAACAGTCATAAATGAATATGGATCATCCAAAGAACTTATATAATGATGGATATTTCATAAATTAACCACTTGATGTCCTCTTTGAATTTTATTGTAAGTTTATTAACCATGTATTATAATAATACAAGAAGACATGGTAAAAGTTAAACTATTTAACTAATTGTAAAATCTAAAAGATAAAGTTACTATGGTGACCTAATGATTTCTAAAAACTAATATTTGATATTTTTTCGACCCATACATACTATATCCTCAAAATAAATTCCATTGGATCCATTATAAAAACATTATTTTATAAAAAAATAATATTTCAAACTTTTCTTAAAGTGACCCTCACCTCTCTTATTAAAAGGTAATTTCTCTTATCTTAATTTACCAAATCCAAAGACATTAGACTCACCAAAAGACAACATTAATATCCTCCCAACTACCATAACTTCAACCTATAGGCCTTACATTTAACAGAAAATAATCCTAAAGTGCCCTTTTGTTCAAATGAAAAGGAAGAACCTTAAGAAAAGGCAAGTACTTCATCACCTCTTTCAAAATACTCTCCTTCTTCCACTTCCTATTTATTTGATGCTTCCATACTAAAATAATAACTCCAGAAACTTCTAAATACTTATATGTTATTTTATATATGTTACAACTACATTCAATATTAAATCCATCATATGAATGAAAATTCCACCATATGTGCGTACGTATAGCTCACCGTCTTCACGTCATGGTGTAGTTTTTTATTCAACATATCATTACTATGATGTGTATAATAATGAGTTTAACTGATTTAACTAATAAATATATAATTTTAATGATTCTGAATATAAATTTACCATCCAATTACATAATATATCAGCACTAATTGAATGATATTATTGTTTGTGCTTAAATATGGCTTACTGTCTCCACGATGTGACTATATTTCATTCCCCATCATTACCATTCAAGAATATTTTTCATTTGATGATTTAAAATAATGATTCAGAAATTAATATTATCCTGTATATGAATCAAATACATTCTATCCACAATAATCTTGACTTACATAACAAAGCAAATAAAGGAAAACGAATCATTTACCACCCAAAACAATTATACTACTAGAATATCATTAACAAAGAAATATTAGAAGATCATATATGATATCATATTTATGAATATGGTTCTTTTATTATTTAATAAAAATTATTTCACCATTATAAAAGAGGTTAACATACCCACTAATAAGGAAAATTACAATGTAAGGGTAAATTTTACAATCTCTTTATTATCTGAGGTTGTTTGTACGTAAGGATCTACTAGCTCTTATTTATAATCCACATCCATGATTCTTAATATTAAAATAAAAACATTTTCACTAGTTTCTAGACTATGGTTTATATTCATTTATACACTTTTTGGTATTTATAAAATTTTCTGAAAATAATCATTTTGTCACTTTCCAAACAAGGTACTTTGTAACCATTTCAAGAAATTAAGAAAAGAATATTTTTTTAAATTATATGACGGGTGTAGATATTTTCAACAATTATAAAACCATAGAAGATTTCCTTACAATAATATAAGAATATTTTCAAAAATAAATGGTTTCTTTACTTTTGAATGATTTAAATATATAAATATATATTTCTCCCAAATAATTTCTTGATTGATTTCATCTATGTCAACATCCATTGTTTGATCTTAAGCCAGTTTGATGATGATTTATTATGATACAATATTCTATATTTTATTGAATGTTTTTTTGATATTTTTGACTATGGATGAGATATTATTATACAATTCATGGTTTATTGTTAAAGTGTGAACATTTCACATGCTAGTTTTAAATACGAATGTTTAGTTATGTTTCAACCTTTTCATATGAAGAATTCATTTGACATAGTAAGTGACTGGTGGGGCCTGATATAGCCCCTCGTTGGATGGGTAGGTCTAATGAGACAAAGAAGTGTCTTCACATAGGGCCTTGAAAAAAAGTTATCTGTAGTCTTGCCCTGAGGTTTTGACTCTGTGGTTTTGATTTCCGACATTATGGATTCCATCATTATGTAATTAGTTATTGATATTACAAGTGACTATTAGACTTCTATAATATCCTTGTGAATATATAAATTGAATTATTTGATTTATCTTTTCAATATTATTATGAAGGTTAAGTTTAAAGGTCTTGAGTTTTAGTCTTATAAATTTCTAAATTGATTATTCCAATTTATGATAGTTTCTGCTATACTGTTATCCTTACTGAGCTTCTCTGCTCACCCCTCCCTTATGTTTTCTTTTTACCAAGATGTGAAGATGTATATTACGATTTAACTGTAGGGATAGACTATGTGATGTGAGTGTGTTTAAGTGGAACAAAAAAAATTTTATTTCCTGATGTAATTTCAAACTTATGTATGTATCTAGTATTTCCAAGGATACTAAACTAATCAGTCTTTCAAGACATGATATATTGTTATTATGAAAATTATATGTAATAATTAACTGACTCAATGTAACTAGGCAAAGAGTGTTATAGTTGGGATCAGAGGATGTTTAGTTTAATCCTTGTAAACTATATTTAGATAAACTCTTATTAGATATCATTACCCAAAGATAAACTTTTAGGATTATGATAGAAGAACATTCAAAATCATTATACAATAAATATTATGTGGGTTTTCCTATCATATACATCCCTGTCTAGATACAAACAGATAGAGCTGGATGTGGCACATACGTACCTAGGAGTGAAAACTCTAACAAAGAGTTTCGTTCTTAACAAGGGGTATCATTGTACATGAATAAAATCCTTTTAGAAATCTTTATATTGAAACTCCCAGGGGATATGATTAGGATAATTCAGATTTTTTATTCAATAAATAGTGATGGATTTCTGATTAAATATTTCCTCAATGATTTTTTTTATGATTATGGATTATAGGCATAATTTGTTCAGTTATTGTTAGGTATTTTACATGTTTGGAATTATGCATTGTGATTCATAAACTAAACAAATGTATTCCATTGATTATAAATAACGCATAGTGGAAGGAATGGAAACCATATCAATGAAAGTAATCCATA
This sequence comes from Viscum album, assembly GCA_963277665.1. Lineage (NCBI taxonomy): Eukaryota > Viridiplantae > Streptophyta > Magnoliopsida > Santalales > Viscaceae > Viscum > Viscum album. The sequence continues at coordinate 1,612,416,645 of OY728156.1, read as the reverse complement.
TATGCATTTCCCTTCTACTAAATATAATTATAGTGGAGATGGTGATGAAACTGGTGTGTAACAACTTATAACCATACTAAGAAAACTATCTCAGGTTATCAAAAATAATCATACCCATATGGAGAACCCTAATCCATAACGTTGAGGATCAATGTCAGACCACATAATGAGGAAAAAACCTCAAACATTAAAAGGGACTACAAATCCATTTGTAGATGAACAATGGATAAGTCACTTAGAGAAAATATTTCCTACTTTGGGGAGTAGGGAAATGGAAAAAGTTGTCACGACAGCATTTCACCTCACATGAGATGTATATCAATTGTGGTCATTAATTCAAAAAATAAAGGAGGATAAAGAAGTATAAAATATGGAATAGAGGGATTTTAAGGAGCCTTTAATATAAAAATAATTTCCTCAGGCACATCGAGTAGATATAAAAAGGAAATTTATGAGTCTGAGGGAAAAGGAAGATGAGAATGTTTCAAAGTGTGAGGCGAATTTTACAAGGTTTGAAATGAATGCTAAAGATTAGATATGTAACCCTTGAAGTAAGATTGATAGATTATTTGATGAGTGAAAACCATTTCTACATCGATCATTAGTCTCCCAATCCTTTTCATCATACGAAGATATAGTCTCATGTGCTATCAAGAAAGAAAAGGAATTCCCTAAGCCTTACGAACTTAAAGAAAAAGAAAGTGAATAAGAGATATACTAAATAGTATAGAAATGTAAATAAGGGGTAGAAGGGAAATTCTTAATTTACATCCTGCAGTAAATGTAGGAAAAAATACCTCAGTACATGCCTAATCGGAATGGGAGTCTTTTACAAGTGTGGAAAAAGGCCACCAAGCTCTTGATTGAAAGGAGAAGAAAGAGGTTGTCAACATTGAATGCTACAGTTGTAATTAAATGGGGAATTGTGAAAATGAATGTCTTGAGCATCAAGGAAACTTACCTAAAAAATGGCCATGGTTGCAAGGATGATCTTATGCAATCACAACAGCAGAGGTTGAAGTTCTGAATGAAGTGGTGGCAGGTACATTAATCATTCAGTCAAATTTATCCAGTGATTTATTTGATTCAAGATCATTACGCTCATTCATATCTTCCCAGTTCTCTAAGATAATTAAATATTTTCGATTTGATTTATCAAACTAGTTTTCAATCAAAACTAAAAAGGGATGTATCATTACTACAAAGATTGGTAAATCAGTAACTATTATGGCATATAAATGTGTTTTGTCTACTGATATCATCGTCATACCCATGATTGAATTTGATATATTCATCATTATAGATTTGATTTTGGATCATGTTGTGAAAATTTATTTTATGAATAATGAGGTTACGATTTTTGAACATGATAATGAATATGTAATCTTTAGAGAAAAAAACATCACCATATGATTCTCATCTAGATCCACCCCCAGTAGCTCTACTAAATTCAATTATTGGGGAGTAAGAGAGTGAAATAACTATTGGTGAGTAATGGAATGATAAAATATAGGATGTACCTATTATGCAATAATACATTGTTGTGTTTCTAGAGGATTTACCTAGACAACCTCCAGAATGAGAAATTGAGTTTTCAATTGACTTAATTCCTGGATCAAGGCCCATATCGAATACCCCTTATAGAATGGAGACTATGGAATTAGTGTAAATAATGAAACAACTATATTATTTGAGCAATAAATGATTTATTTTCACTAGTGTCTTTTCATGGGGAGCCCCTATTCTTTTTGTGAAGAAGAAAGTTGGATATATGAGGTTGTGCATTGACAACATAGAGATCAATGATATATAAATATAGAACAAGTATCCCATTCCTTGCATTGAAGATTAATTTGATAAATTTCATAGATCTCAATATTATTAAAAGATTGACCTTCGATCTTGATATCATCAGTTGTGCATGAATAAGGAAGACCTTCTGAAGTCATCATTTTGTACTAGGTATGATCATTACAAGTTTACAATAATGCCTTTTGGAGTAAATAATGAACCCTATATTTTCATGGATCTAATAAATAGAGTTGTCAAGGAATATCTTGATTAATTTTTGGTGGTTTTTATTTAAGATATCTTGCCATACTCAAAAATCTATGAATATCGTGAAAATCACTTGCATACAATTATAAAAACTCTTAGATGAAATAAATATTATGGGATGGTTATGGTTTGTGAATTCTTGATTCAAGAGATTTCTTTTTCAAGTTCATATTGTCTATAATGATGGAATATCTGTTGATCTAACAAATACAATTGAAATCCAAGAGGGGAAAGCACAGACAAGTATAACTGAGGTACGCCATTTTATTGGTTTAGCAGGTAACTATCGGCATTTCATCCAGAATTTTGTTTGATAGGATAACCCATTAACCAAGCTCACATGTAAAGGGGTTAAATTAGTTTGGACAAAAGAGTGTGAAGATTGTTTTGAAGAAATAAATAGAATATTAGTCAATGATTGTATCATGACTCTACCATTAGGGAATGATGTATTTTTTAATTATAGAGATGATTCAAAGAAAGGACTGGGCTGTGTCCTTATACTGAATGATAGGGTTATTGAATATGCATCATGACCACTAAAAATTACGAACTGAAACTATCATAGTCATGATCTTGAGTTAGTAGCTGTAATATTTGTTCTAAATATATGGAGACAATATCTATATGGGGAAATTTTGATATTTATACTGATAACAAGAGTTTGAAGTATATTTTCTCATAAAAAGAACTCAACATGAGGAAAAGGAGATGGCTTGAACAACTCAAGGAATATGATTTCACTATACACGACCACCCGGGGAATAAAAATATGGTGGTAGATTCTTTGAGCAGAAAGGATCATTGTGTAATGAACAAGATGATAGTTGAAAGGGATCATATGTTAATGGATCTAGAAAAGATGTATATGGGAATAATATTGTTAGGGTAAACATCAATAATTTTTCAAATGTTTTCCAATCACTCTTTACTAGAAAGGATAATAAATTCTCAAATAGATGATGAGGAGTTTGAAAAGAAAATTAAATATGTGAATGATGGGAAATTTATTGACTTTGTATATAAAGATTGAATTTTGATATTTAGGAAGATGCTTTGTGTTCCTGATATACCAGATCTAAAAAGATAATTGTTTTGTGATTCTCGTTGCTCCAATTTCTCTATACACCTTGTTGACACTAAGATGTATAGAGATTTGAAGGAACATTTATTTTAAGGAAAACTGAAGAGGGAGATTGCTGATTATGTGTCGAGATGTATGGGCTCTCAATAGGTGTAAGCTCGAAGGCAACATAATAGAGGAGTCATGAAACTTCTTCCCATACCAAAGTGGGAATGGGATGACATTACAATGGAATTTTTCATGGGGAAATAAAAGACTCTTAAAAAGAATGATACAATATAAGTCATTGTTACTCGTCTTACCAAGACACCTAATTTTCTAGCTATAAGAAAAAATTTATCACTTGAATGTTTAGACATACTATATATTAATGAAGTTGTAATAAATCATGGTATACCCCTATCAATTGATTCTAATTAGGATTCCCATATTACATCATGATTCTGTAAAAGTGTTCAAGAATCCCTAGATACTGAACATTGATTGAGCACTTCCTACCCCCCTCAAACTGATGGGCAATCATAATTGACTATTAAAACCTTAAAATACATTATGAGATCTTTCTCAATTTACTTTTAAGGAATGTGGGATCAATATTTACCTATGGTATAATTTTCCGATGATAATAGCTTCCACTCATGTATTCAGATGGCACCATATGAAGCATTATAGGGAAAGATATATTTCACACCAACTTGTTGTGATGATGTTGGTGAAAGGAAACTCATAGGTCTAAAACATGTTGAGGAAACATTTTAAAAGGTAAATATTATCCAAACCCACATCAAATCTTCTCAATGTAGAAAACAATCTATGTCTATAACCAAAGGATGGATTTAGAATTTCAAGCAGAAGATCATCTTTTATTGAAGGTTTATCCATGGAAGGGTGTTATAAATCTCGGTAAGAATGGTAAATTAAGTACCAGGTACATCAGACCATCTGAAATTATGGAAGGAATTGGATTTGCATCTTACCATATGGCAATGTCCCCAAGTCTGTCCATAGTTCACGATATGTTTCATGTATCAATGATGAGAAAATACATGACTGAACCAATGTATGTAATCACCTATGAAGAAATAGAGTTGGAACCTTATATGTCTAATAGTGAAGATCCAATCAATAATCTTCATACCAAATAATATGTTTTTAGAAACAGGATGACTCCTCTGGTAAAAGTTCTTTGGAGAAACCATAAAATAGAAGACGCAACGTGGGATCCTGAGGAACTTTCACTCGATTTTTTATGAAGTAATATTCTAGAATTTTCCAGGACAAAAATATTTTTTTGAGGGAAGAATGTAACACCCCATGCTTCCACAATACACTTCTCTTTGAATAATTCAATAGCTTTAGTTGTACGCAATATCGAGTTCTATCGCACCACAACCAATCAAACTAGCTGTTATGAATAGTACTACCAAGTTTTTGAAATTTTATAAATTTTATATTTCAGAATAGACATTATTTTTGGATTTGGAATATCAAAATTATCTTTGGGTGAATTCTTGGTATTTTTCTAAAAACTTTTAGTTTTTGATGAATAGTGAAAAACACTACGTCGTTATTTAAAACTGAATTTTTATTTTTAATAAATATTTTTAAATTTAAATTTATTTTAAAATAAAAATATATACATAATACATATATTAATCCAATGTAATTAATTGGAGTCATTTTATAATAAGGATAGATATATAAAATATTATTTAGTTTTTTAACATCTTTAACCCACCTTATAAGCACATTGTCAAATTTACATTAAACGTAATTTTACTTCTTCTTTGAATTGAATTTCAAAAATCCGAGAGACACAGTTGACATCAGTAAGTAAAATGTGGTTCAATAGGATGAAAATAATTTTTTGCGAGTAGTATTTTATTGAGTTTTTTAACATGGTTAAAAGTAAATATTGTAATTAAGGGTACAAATAATATTATAATTACAAAAAGACATGTCCTAATTCAATTTTACAACTATATTTCCACCATAATCAACCATATGATAAAATATGTCTCTTTTTTATCCACTTGGATTAGATTAGGACGTTTATTATATTTTATTTAAAGAAGAGTAAAGTGTTAAATTCATATTTTAATCACTAAATAATTTATAATATAGGGTAATACATAAAATATATTAGACTATAAATATTCATTAGAATAATAAAAAGAGTTCCTATATCGTGGTATTTTATTTATTATTTTTTGACATTATATAATTATATTTATTTTTGACACAATGATGATGTAGTAATTACCTTATTAATGAAAGAATAAAATAAATGATGTTATATATATTAAAATAAATATAAATTGAAACTTTTTATGCCATCCAAGATTATTCTAGGTTAATATGACATTTCAGGGTTGATTTAATATTTTTTTTAATGAAATAATATTTTTATGACTTTCAAAAAAATCAAATACTAAATAGTGTCAAAATTGACATTAATGAGTTTTTATACAAATACTATTTGGTTAAATTATATAATAGTCCAAAAAATCAATTGTTTTGACAAAGGACTTATATAATCATAGATATTTCATTACATAACCACTTTATATTATCTTGGAATTTTATAGAATGATTACTAACCAAGTATTATAAAAGTATAAGAATACATGGTCAAAGTTAAAATATTTAACTACGAGTAAAATCTAAAAGATAAGGTTAATATAGTTCCCTAAACATCAATAAAACCTATTAGATGCGATATTTTTTATCAATCCCCACCTTATCCTCTAAAAAAATGTATTTTGAGCAATTATAAAATGAAAAGGATTTTATAATCAAATAATATTTAAATATTTTCTTAAAATAACCATCACCTCTCTTATAAAAGGGAACTTCCCATTCTTTTAATTTCACACCTTCAAGGCCTTTTGGCTTGGAAAACCTCTGCTCAAATATCCTCCCAACTATAGTCACTTCAATCTAGAGTCCATAATTTGATCACAATTCCAACATAAGGATTCCATTTGTTCTTATCAAAAGGAAGAGCCCGAAGAGGAATTACTAACTTTATCAACTATTTCAAAGTTCATTTCATATTCCACATCCTCTTTATTTGTTATTTTCATTCTTTAATAATAACTGTGGCACCTTCTATATACGGATATGTTCTTATATATATGGTACACCCATATTCATTTTTCTATATGTCCTATGAATGACTATGTCATTATACATGTGTACGTTTGACTTAGTGTCTCCATGTCGTGGTGTAGTTTTTTATTCAGCACTTCAATTTTTGGATGTCTATAATAATGAGTATAACTGATTTTACTAATAAATATAACATTTTAAAGATTATTTATATATTATATACCATTAAATTACATACTATTTCACCACTAATAGAATGATATTATCACTCATGCGTATGTACGGCTCACCGTCTCTACGACGCGATGAGATTTCATTCCCCATCATAGACATTCAAGAATAATTTTCATCTGATGATTAAAAATAATTTGTGTGAACATAATATTATTCTGGATATGAATAAAATACATCATAACCATATCAAACATGACTTATGTAACAAAACATATAATGGAAAATGAATAAGTTAACACCCAAAATAATGATACTACAGAAATATTATTAACAAATAAATATTATAAGATCATATATGATAACATATTTATGCATGTGGTTCTTTTATAATTAAATAAAAAATATTTCACAGTTATAGAGGAGGTTAATGTAACCTTAATAATAGAAAATTACATGGTAAAGGTTAATTTTACAATCTCCTTATTATCTATGTTTGTTTTTACGTAAGTATCTACCGGGACTTATTTATCATCCATATCTATGTTTCATAAAATGTATTTCTAAACATTTTCACTATTTCCTAGACAATGGGTTAAAGTCATTATAACATTGTTTGACTTTTTATAAACTTTTTTGAAATAAATATTTCTATCTCTTTCCAAACTAGGAATTTTTTGACATTTTTGATAAAATAAGGAAATAATTTTCTTTAACATACAAAGCGAGAGTGGCTATTTTACACCATTATAAAACCATAGAATATTCCCTTACAATATTTTAAGAATATTTTTAAAATAAATGTTTTTTTTTCTTTTTAATGATTTCAAATTAGAAAGGGATATTTCAGTTAAATAATTTTTGGATTGATTTCATCTATGTCCACATCCATTGTTGGATTTTACACTGGTTTGATGTTGTGTTATTATTATAAAATCATATATATTGTTTTGAAGGATTTGTGATATTTTTGACTATAGATGTTCCATTTTTATACAATTCATGGTTTATAGTTAATGTATAAACATTTTTTATGCATGTTTTAAATACGAATGTTTATATTATGCTTCATAATTTTCATATGAGGCATTAATTGGACATATTAAGTGATGTGTGGAGCCCTCTATTTACCCTCGATACATTGGTAGGTCTCATGAGTCAAAAAAGTGTCTTGGAATAAGGCCTTGACAAAATCATACTTGTTGTCTTCGCATGAGGCCTTGACTATGTGGTTATGAAGTCCGACATTATGCATTCCATCATTATGAAATTAGATATTGATATTACATGTGATTATTTTACTAGAAGAATATCCATGTGAATACATAAATGGAATTATTTGATTTATCTTTTCAATATTATGCCAAATTTAATGTTTAAAAGGATTTTTTAGTCTTATACATTGCCTTAAATGTTTATTCTTATTTATAATAGTTCTTACCAAACTGCTATCATTACGTAGCATCTACGCTCACCCCTTTCGTATGATTTCTTTTTACCAGGATGTGATGAAGTATATTATGATTGAACTGCAGGGGATGACTATGGGGAATGAGTTTGTTCAAAGGGGACACAATTTTGTTGGTTTTTATCTCATGATATAATGTAAAACTTGTTTATGTGTCTAGTACTACCAAGGATACAAAACTAATTGATCTTTAGAGACATTATCTCTTGTGATCATGAAGATGTTATATAATAACGCACCAACATTGGGTAACAAGGGTCGGGGCATTTAAAATAAAATTAAGATACTAAAATTCTAGAAATATATTACAAACACCAATGTTTAATAATTTAGTGTTTTATAGAAACACTTAGAATATTATCTATAATGATATTCACATAAAAAAACACATCACTATATACATTTAAACTCATTTAATGTATATATACTGATAGGAAAGGCTTAAACCTCATTAAAAAAATGTTTCATGATGGACTCATTATTTAGATTATAATTTCTATAAACAATTGGGGAATGAAATTATATTTATAGTGTTATTGATATATAGTTTTATATTTTTATATTTTTAATTACTAACATGTGTATGGGGGAAAAGATGGATGTTGATGATTCCCAACTGACCTAATCATTCATTAAAATTTATAACTCTATTATTCAGGTGTGTACTTGTGTTATAATCATAAAAATCTCATGAAACTCTTAAGAAACATATACAAGTTGTTCATCACATGCCACCTCATTAAGTTTAATATTTCCATATGGATTTGTAATGTTATATAAATTTGTATATAAATAACTATCTGGTCCAATGATGTTATGAAATGTTTCATCTCATATATTCAAGAGTTCTTCTTCCCCTATAGAGTTTTATGAGTCTCTTAAACAAATTAACGTATTAAAATTACCAAAAATACATAATCTTCTAATTATAAGATATAACTACATGACTGTGATAATTATGATTTCTTATATCAACATCATCAATCTATGGATATTCATTCATGTGATCGGTGGCTATAATTCTGTTTTATTAGTGTATATAAAATCAACTTGAAACTATATATATATATATATCAATATTTATTTATGAAAAATATATAATCGTTTAACATAATATTAATTAGAAAAGTATATTTAATGTCGGATCTCAGACAAGATTCATGATCATAACCTATAAGGGTTCCTCTTAATGAATTAATATTTTCATTAGGTCTATACTCGTCATGAATTACAATTTAAAATATCATTTGAGTATTTAATTTGTATATATTTAGAATTAATAAAATTAGATTACTAACATTTTTCAGCTCAAGCAGCTAGTATTGCACCCGTATATCCCATTGATATGGAAAAATTCAGATTGGTACAAGTTATGTAATTTTAGGAGAAGTGGTGAAGGGAACATAAAAATCCCTTAATTCATTTTTTTGATTAATCCATTTACTATGACACATTTATATATAGATAGGTTTTAATTGATCTATACATGTTCACAAATAAATCTCTTTATAAATTATAGATTTCATTATGTTACCTTTAATTAATAATATAATTATAATTTATATCACATTTATACCTTCATATCATCTTATATTGTTCCAAATGTATCCTTGGAGAAAATATCCCAGTCAGGTAAGGTGTGGGGTAATCTATGGGTATTAATAAAAACATGTCCCAATTGAACATTCAATGATTCTTTATGAGGCCCAATCGAGTGAATGGTGTCATGAAACTTATCCACTAATAGAGTAATGGTATTCTAAATGTGGATAGAATTTGATGGTCCCCTATATTACGATGATGATTTAATCGATAAAAATACATTTAAGTAAAACATAATAAGGGTAATTAAATAAAAAAATACATATATTAAAAAAATGTATTATAAAAAATAAATTTTATATTTTCATATAAAGGTTAATGTAAATAACATTGATAACTCTCGCAAAATGAACATGGAGGATTATGGTCTGTATTTGGAAGGGAGACATGGTAGTGGTAACAATTATATTCAATGTGACTATGAAAATTAATATCATTTATCAAGAAAGTGTACGATATGTTAATATTAGAGTCCCTTACTCCCTTATGAAATGTCTATAAATAGAATAAAAGTCTATAAATATATATTATTATTTAATAAACAATTTTTTCAAAACTATATATTCATATTTCATACAAAATATGTGTTCATTGATGATCTTCCGAAAAAATGATGGGGAATAATAGATTCCTCCGGATGTACATCTTGACTAATAAACTCATCAATTTTTTGAAAAGGAATTATACCATTGTTTGAAAACGTACCTACACACACATAAGTTGACAAATTTATATAGTATAATTTAATTACTATTGTTCTCATATGTTAATAATTATGTATCAACATAATAAGGTATAAAAAACACTTCACTATTGATTAAAATCTATTATATCCCCTTAGATGATTAACCACGCCCAATGATTATCCTCATAATTCAGAATCACTATATTTTCATTAATATTTTTCACTAAATGTTTACTAATATAAGATTTAACATCAACAATTATATAAACATAAATTTTTTCAATCCACATTAAATAATCCTAATTATGATTCCAATTATCAGTAATAAAGAGAACATCACAAATTTATGGGGAAAATATGAAGCATTCATTATTTATCTGGTGAAATCAATATGATAACTTGTAAAATGTTATAAATGAAAAAAAATCATATTTTTTCCAATCAATAAAATCTCCCAAATTATAAATTAGTAACATATATTTAATCCCTTTACTATATATATAATTTATTTAGAAATATAAGTATCTGTCATCAATAGGAAAAAAACACAATAATTGTTTGTTTCCTTTTCCTTATCTACATCAAATTTGAGAGATCAAATCCCCTTTTCTTAATAATATATATATATATCATTATGTTTTATACAATATTCCATCAACATATTATTTAAATTCACTTGATTAATTAAGCTTACCCATTTATCATATTAACTCATCCAATATAATGAAAACATTTAATCATATGATACAATTTTAAAACTAAATATATTATAATTCATACAAATTAAAGTATTAGAGAAATATTATTATTATTTGACACACTCAAGGAATTATTTTAGTGAAACTATTTAATTATCTAACAAGATTCATAAGAGAGTTATATTTGAATATATGAAATGTGTCTCCTAATTATTAAAAAGGACATTATATTACATAAATTAAAATTTTAAAATATTTAATATAAAACAATAAATTATAGATTATGTAACAAGATACATGATAAAAAAATCTAATGTCACAATCCAAACTAGATTACCAAGAAAAAATAATAACACATATCATTGGAGACATAGCTTTAGGACACTTTCAGTCACCATGGGTTGACGACTAGCACTAGGGCATTAAGAATAATACTTTTTGAAACTTTCCACACAAGGAACATGATATTAGGTGATATAAAATATAAAATAATGAAAATATGTCAAACAATGTTAATAGTAAAAGAGATACAAAACCAAGAAAAATGTCCCAATATACATAAATAACTCAAGCACTAAAAGTTATCAATGTCCCAACACCATGTGACATGATGTCTCTTCTAGTTTATCACACCAAAAAAATAAAAAATATAACCTACATATTATGGTTTCTTTACCTAACCTAAATCATATAAAATAATTACCTACCTACATATAATAGTGTATAAAGAGTGTGAGAAAAAGTTCCTTGTAGGATCCCTCTATATGTTTAATAAGAAGAAATTATAATATAAAAAAAACTATTATATTATGAAAATAATATGAGGCATGAGATATAGATTTAAATAATTCAATATGATTCTTGGAAAATCACCCATTTGAAATTTATTAAATTTTAACAAATTTTTTTTAAAAAATATAGTTAAGTAATTTTTTGAGACATACCATTCAATATTATCCAAAAAACAATTCCATTATTATCAAAAATTTCATTAAAATGTGTAACCTGGATTTATTATCATGACCAATAGGCCAACTATTGTTCACATTAAACTAGAATAATTTGTTAATGGGGTTATAATACCCACATAAGAGCATCACCAAACCATATATTTGGATACTTTGTGCACATATTATCATACAAGAATAGGTGTACTCAAAAGAGTCTATACAGGAGGACATATCCCTCCCTCAACATCGATCATATTTAGGATTAAAATTATCAACTCAAACAATTGAAATACATATTTGAAACAACATAAAAAATACTTTAATTACTTTTTTGTTATCTAGGCCCTGGGGAATCAATTTCAAGAAACATTTCCAAATCATATAATTTTAATGAAAAAATTAATCGTTCATTTAAAAGTAGTATAAAAAGATATTTTTATAAACCACATCTTCCATCCACATTGAAATTAATTAAAATAGTAATAAAAAAATTATAATAATATTGGATAATTAAACGACCAACCTTGAATTATTTGGAATATCAATTTAAATGGGTAAAAACAAGACATGATGATCCTAGGTCTTTAAATGGATAATATATCCATGAATATGATTTCCCAAACATAAAATCTAAATTTACATATCAAAAAAACCCAAATGGTTCACTTAGTATGTAATGAACTGAAAATATCGTACATATATATATATCACAGTTTAATAGACTAATATTCATCAAATAACATAACAATCCATCCCAAAATTTTTAATGTCTAATTAATTTGGATACAATATAAATAAATTTTGCAAAATTGATCTACATATTCTCCAGTTAAGTTCCTTATAAAAATAACCCTTTGTGAAATTATCTTACATAAAACCATTAATTGTAAAAATAGTTAATGAAAAATAATAATGGTGACCACATATGACCTGTAAGGGTAAAAAGGGAGATATCAACATAGCATGAAATTACAGGTGTTATTACAAGAGAATGGAATATAAACAAAATTCTTTAAATATCATAGATCATAAACATGAGTCTAGAATAAAGACTAGAAGTTAATAAGATATGAATAACAATAGAATACATGATCATGATCCGTGAGTGCATTATATTGGCATACCAAATAATAATTTTTGGAAGACACATAAACATGTAATACCATTTCCATAGTAGTCAAGGTTTTCTACCAAGACTATAATAGAGGAAAAGTCCCATAATGATATGGGTTAACACCGCATTACAGTCATGTTTATCTCAATATATATAAATAATTACATCATGGATTGGAGGGGAAATCATCCCTAACCATTATGGGTTATTATGTAACCACCATATATGGTTTTATCATACCCACTATCCATGGATATGATGATACAACCATCTATTATTAAAAATAATTGCCCTGAATAATTAAAACCATATATAAGTGGTTCATAAAATCATAAACATTAATCATATCAAAACCCATGAAACGTAATGGCTTCTATGAATATTTCATTACAGTATAACCCAATGTAAAAAATAGGATTCATAAAATTATTTTTACCATACACATATATGAAACAGAGGAAAAAAATAAGAATGGTTTCATTGGATCATATCCCCAATAAAACTATAGTCAAATCTCTAATTTCATCTTAGATGGAAAAGTATTTAAAAATATCACCTAAATCATTACATGAGGAAAAATTATTTTTCAGCATGAAATAATTTATTTAGAGTATGAAAACAACACTAATTTTATGTCAAAAATGTTATTTAAAAATATACATAAAAAATTTAATGAAATATTTCAATCATTGAGATTACATGATTCAAAAAATATTTTTCAATGAGTACATGATAATAATAAAATTCCTTTTACATTTTCTATAAAATGATAAATGTACCTCATTCAAGAAAAATTATTATTAAATTAAAATAATTTTTAAAAGAAAAACATGGATAAACAATTATTTATGAAATAATTGTATAATAGTATAATGTTTTTTAACATATCTTATGAATACATGCACATTAAGGAAAAAGTATTTTTTGAATGAAGAGAGAAATATTGTTGTGTTTTATTAAAAACAATATTTTCAAATCATCAGAACATAAATATAGGAAATTGAAAAGAAGAAATTTATATTATATGAAAAACCAAATTATAAGAAATGTACTTGTGTTTCATGAGATATATATCACAATATTTATTCATCAGAAGCATAATCATAAAAAATCCGGAAAAATAATTAGAGTGTAGCATAAAACTTTTACAACTTTGGTATATATTTAATAACAATCCCCATGAAAGACTAACATTTAATAAAACTTTAAATATAATTTTTATCAATAAATTCATTGTATACCATTTCAAATGTTCTGTATATTCACCTAATAAAATATGTTAGGTTTATAACTCAACATATGTCCCAACGAATCTAATTTGATATGACATTCCCTTACCTAAATTCTAAATATCCTTTATAATTTTTTAAACCACATAAATAATTAATATAGTTTTATTATAAAGATATTACATAACTATAATAATATTTATCCTACAAAATATTATTTATTTATAACCACTTATTACTTATTTGTTTAACAATTCCATGTTTAAATTATATTTCATGTAATAACTACTTAATTTTCCATATATGTTTTAGTTTAATATTTTTTTATTTTCATTTTATAATGGATAAATAATATATAAAATATAAACCATGATATAAATATTTTAATTATTCAGTATATGTATTTTTAGTAATCCTTTATAAATATATATATAAACTGAATTACATATTTCATTAAGACGGTTTAACATACACATGAATTAACATTTTTTTATTTTCACATTAGTCGGAAAGAAAGGATGGTAAAACATATATAAGCTTTATTTTTGAATTATTGTAGCACATATTTTACATGTATTCATTAATATATCCTTATTACCTTTCATGTAATGTGCTTGTGAAAAACGAGTAACATCGCTTCACAAGGTGGTAGTCCATTTCAGACACAAGGGACATTATCAAAATCCAACATAATGGAATGTAAAATGATATATATCATAACATAATTATATAATCATAAATATTTCATAAATATTATATAACTAATTTTAATTAATTTTGATATCCCACTATGAGAGGTGGGGATGTTAAATGAATTACCTTGGTTCATGAGGATATAATCTCCCATTCAGAAGATCAAAGGTTTCATTTACCATTTGTATGAAGAGGATACAGATATAAGTTATTACATTAAAATAATAACATATAAAAATAAGGTAGATTCATTTTTCCTTATATCGTAACAGTTAGATAATATTTTATGATATAGAAGAATAAATAAAATATAATCACATGTTTTGGAATTTTACCTCTTATTTGGAAAACATATTTTGGTTTATACCAAAATTAATATTAGAAAGGATTTTACATAAATATAATACACTATGACATGTAAATGTAATATAGTATTGTATATGATAAGGTATTTTATGAAAATTGTTGTTCTAGAAGTGTCAATAGGATAGAAGGGAGGGTACCATTTTATAATATGGGGAGAGAATACACATGAATATTGTAAAAATAAAATAGTGTAACCTTGTTTCAAACCTTCCATATGGCTCTAAAATATTGAATTATGAAAAAATTGGTTATATATGTTTGAAATATGGTCACAAAATAGTAATTAAACATTTAGTTTGTTATTTGAACAATTTTGTTTTTAGTTTTATCCTTGGGTAATCAATTTTGATCCTTAACGCTGGATTTTTATTTTCAAATTTTACTATATATTTTAACCAAAAATAAGTTATAATGGTTATATATTTTAATTATTCTCATTCAAAATATCGAATTTAGTTTTTGAAATTCCATTTACATATGTTAGAAAATTAAATTTATATTTATACTCATATATGAGATAAAAAATGGTTACCCAAAGTGAACATTTTCATATGTACTTAATTTCATAATATCTAAAGTCATTAGAATTTTTTTTCCAATGACATAAATTAATAAAAAATCAAATTTATAATTTTTTGCAATTTCTAAACAATAAGTATCATTATTAATTAATTAAATGAAGGTTTATTTTTTTTTAATAAAAACAATATTTTTCTCAACTCACGAAAATATTAGTCTTTTCATAAAAATTCTAAATAGTTCACCCTAATATAATTGTTAAATTTTTATTCTTAAAATGAATTTAATACTTGAAATAAAATTAAAAAAGTGTAAAAAAGTATTAATATTATATTATCACAAAAAATAAATTCATATCATTTTAAAAAGAAAAAGTATTTCCAAATCATGAAATGAATTTAATAAACTTTTACTACTTATTTATAATTTATATTATTTATTAAAATATTCATTCCTCATTTTTATAATATTTATAATCATATTCTTATCATAAAATTTATTTCCTAGGTTATAATGGTCAGGTTTTTAATAATACTATTAATATTATATCCCTATTTGATAAAATTCAATGTTTCTTATAGAACAATATTACTATGAAATTTTATAGATTTTATAAAATTTTCTTTAAATATAGTGGTTTTACATTATACCCCACCTGATTATGTTGGGTTTTACCCAATAAATTCTATGAATTTTATATGTACAAATAAGGATAATTCTACCTCCATACATCCTCAAAATCATATGCAGCTTCTTTAATCCGTTATTTCACCACGAAACCTTGGCTTGGTGAGTGATCCTATTTCATAATAGTTTCTATACATGATACAATATCATCATTGATTTTTTCCTTATACAAATGAACATATCTAGTGGTATGAAATTTAAAATAAGTACATGTTATTGATCAGGTTTGTAATTTTTTAGGATAGATACATGGAGTAGACCATAAACATAAGAGAGTTTTGGTTGATGCCCCAAGTGATAAACTATGGTCCCGATACAATAAATAATTTAATTGGGCCAATATACCTATGATTTTTTTTCCTTTTTTTCAAAATCTCTTAACCATATTCTATGGAAATGTCCTTATAACCCTTTTTCTCTGACATCAAAAAATAGATCATGTCAAGGATTTTCGGAGTAGCTTTTCTTTCAAATTTGTTATTCCCTTATGTGTTGATGAATGTATCTATCCATCTCATCTAATTTTAAAAACATATAAGGTCCCAATGAAATTATTTCTCCCACTTCATCACCATTCATTGAATTTATAAACATATTTCAATAGATAGATTCATAAGGATACATATTAATTATTAAGAGAATGCTATTACAATAATAAAACTAAATAATAAGTAGCTATTTATCCCAACAACTTTCTAAATCCATTTAACAAGATCTCAAAATATCCTCAAGGGGATGAATGGTTCTCTAAAAATAACAATATCTCTTATGATGGTACATTTTGATAAAATAGAAATATCTATCAACAACTTAATGAGGACTTCACAAGAACTTTTATGTAAATCTAGAATCTTGATTAGATATAATTGAATGTGGTAATCCCTGAAATATTAACATTTCTTTGTTGAATATATTGTAAAGACTATATAGAGGGAAATATTATCTAATATCATTCATGTTTTTTTATTCTAAGAAGACATGATCTATATACCATATAAAAATTTCCATTTATATGTTTTCATGAGTTTGAAGGAAAAATCCATTGTGATGGTTTCCCATTTACATTCTTGTAAGGGTAATGATTTGAACATTCACACATATTTTTTCTATAAGCATTAATTTGACAGATTACTATGAAAAATGATATAAACTCTATAGTATCTTTCTTAATTTCATCCCTCCAAAAACACTCATTCACATCTATAGACATTTTTTGATTATCAGATTAATATTGAATGAATAACTATGACCCCCTCTAAAATCCTTCATAAAAAATGTATTGAGGTGACAAAAATACAATTCTCAAACCATATTACACTATCAAAATAATATTGAATTGAAAAAAAATTCCCACCTTATATGTAGCTCCACATCATCCATTTATGTCTTCTCAATCATTAGATGAAATAATGGTAGATCTTTCAGTTGAGAATGATATGATTTATCCACATCCTTTTGGATTTCTATTAACTTCCTTTTCAATTACATAAATATTTTATAAATTATTGTTCTAATCATAGAAAAGACATTTCGATCTGTTCGACTCAATGCATTAGACAACTTTTTCACTATCCCAATGAGGAAACCTATAAAGTTGTCATGACTTTTTTTCATCTCCAACAATCTTCTATAGTGAAACTCATTTTGTATGAATATATATATTAAAACCACAATATCAATATATATATATATCACATTTCTCCAAAAATATAACGTCTCTGTATCATTAATTAAAAAATTAATACTGCTAACTCAAAATTATTAGTTGGGTGATTTTTTCATGAACCATAAATTTTCATGAGGCATAGATATAAAAATAAAATCATATTTGAGAAAGCATAAAAATACACTAATATATTCATCACTATAGATTATAAAGCCTAAAAATATATTTAAATGTATGAACACATGTGATGACTAATATTTTCATCAGTTCCTTGAATTTTACCTCGAATTCATTTATCTAGTGGAATCTATACCCCTTATATGATAACTTAGTGAGTGTATTAGATTGGAAGGAGAAAATATCCTTAAACCACGGATAATGTATACCTAAACCAAGAAAAAAAATTATCTCGTTCATATTATCTTACCTTTTCTAACATTAAATACACTCAGTATTTAATTGATCCAACGATATACACTCGATTGATATTATATGTCCCAAAGAATAAATATTTTGTATCCAAAATTCAGTCATTTTAAATTTTCAATATAGTTTAGAAAAATTTATTGTCTTTAATAAAACTATAATGTGATCATTAAACCCTTCTATTAGTTTTCTAATATATTTGAATATTGTATATAAAAGCAACCACAAAGTGATCAAAGTAATATATTAAGAAAATATTCCTTAATTCTATAGAGAATGAGGGGGAATTTGTAAGTCCAAATGGAATCAATATGTAATCAATGATTTCATAACCTATATAGAGTGTTTTTTTTGGGTATTTACTCTTTATTGGCAATTAGTTTATGATATCCTTAATGAAAGTTGATCTTTGGAATGGAATTGAACTCTGAAAGGTTGATCAATCAAAACATTTATATGGGGTAGTGTATACTTGTTCTTTATTGTGATCTTGTTTAGTTCACCATAACAAATTAAGTGTCTCATTATTCCATCATTATTTATAAAAAAATAAAAATTATACCCCAATGTCTAATAATTGGAAGAATGAATCAATTATCATTATTCTTTGTGAGTTTCTTATTCAATTCCTACTACAATATCTGGATGATTCTATATAGATAATGTGAAATTACTATATCCCCATACATGAATTATAATGAGAAATCAACATGATGATTTTATGGAAGACTAGGAGACACTTCTAAAGACACATAAAAAATTTCATATATAGTATGAATGTCATTTATTTTGTGTTTATCAACAATCGTATGAGATAAAAAAACATTTTATGGGAATAAAGTCTAATACAATGGATATGATATTCTTTTGATGTACATATCTATTTTTTCACTAATACATGATCATTTATTGGTATGAAATATCAATTGTGACTTCCCTTCCACTATAATTCATGTTGGATTTATATATCTAAGTACAATACATTCCTAATATAACATAAAATTCATCTAGATGGGAATCAATGAGGATTACTATAATCATATTCATGTAAATATCCACTAGATAAAATCATAGATTTTATATGTGATAATCATAAAATTATGGATTTTGTATGTTAATCCCACATCTAATCATTGAAGATTTATTTTGATTCACATAGAAAATTCATTAGATAAAAATTAGTTGGTAGATCCAGAGTCAAATATGACATTATAAATTATAGATTGTATGGAATATGTATCATTCACCACACCATTATCATCCCCAAAATCAAAAATAATTATTTCATAAGGTTTCTTGTTGTCTCTCAAATTAAGATGCTGTAGACATTGATCATCATCATTGATCATTATATTTAGGATATGACTAGAATTAATCCCAAAATCATTATTTTTTAATCACTGTATTAAGGGTGGTTCATTCTTTGTAGATTTATATTTATTTTCATTATTAGCTAACTTATTCCCATCACATTGGAAATCAATTTCTCAATTACCATCCTTTAGAAACATAAGACATTTACCTGCCCCATTAATTTAATTTTCTCAAAGTATCCTTCAAAACCGTTAAGATTAAAGAATGATCATCTAATTTTATCCATGGTTTTTAGATTTTCCTTTGAATTATTTATTTCTTTTCATATCAAAATAATGAGATTTATGGTTAATTACATGCTCCATATCTACCTTGAAGAAAAATAATGATTTCATCATACCTACTAATGTATGTTATGGAAATAACCATTTTGAAACATTCTTTTAAACAACTAAAAATTTATCAAATAGACATTCTAGTTATATGATAATACCATAAGCGTACATTGAATGTATTGTAATATTTACCATATAGGTAAAAATTGATTCACCATCCGTATATAGTAACTTATTTGGTTCCTTCTCCAATTTCATATGACGAATAATATAAAATTACTTATTAAAAATGATTTTTTAAACACATCCCAATATATGGCATCAATTTTATCATGTTTAATCAGATTATTTATAAAATTATACTATTGATCCCCTTATCCTTTTAAATGGTATATAGACAAAATTAAAATGTCTTTCTTCGAACCCTAGGGAATGAAAAATATTATTTAAGTGGTACTGATACATTTTATATAAACTAGTGAATTAGAGGAACTATATAATTAATGTTGATGTTTCCTTGTGAAGGACTCAAGATAATGTCATTCCTTCCATTACTCATTTGGAAGGTTATAATGATTTATATATTGAGTAATTAATTTGAACATAATAGTGAGATTTTTAATTACATATCCAATAACATTTTTCTTGTTAGGAAGTAAATAATTTAATTTTCCTTGATATTCATCATTAGCAATATTCTATCGAGGTAAATCCATTGAAAAAACCTATAATCTCAGGGGAATATGCAACAATTGTAGTTGGAATCACATAATAATGATAAATCACACATTAGATGTATAAATCATAATAAATTATTTATAATAAATGACATGATAGTTTTAACATAGGTCACTCATGGTCATTATGTATTGAAATACCTCAGGATGTTTCATAATGATTTTTGAAATCTCCAAGGAATATCCCCTATGTGTGTCAAACCAGATGTTCTCGATTGTCCATATTTATCCACTAGGGGGAGATTGAGTCCATATTAATAAACATTTTTTGACTTATTTTCCCTAGGTAAACCTATGATATATCCAAGTCAACTTATAGTATTGAGATAGTAATGTCCCTCTTGGAAAAACATAGTCCTTTTTAAAATAAAAAATAATGTTCATATTCCAACAATAAATACCCAAAAATATCATATATATATATATATATATCACATCTTAATAGAATAATATTAACTATATAATTTAATGATAAATTCCAAAAATAGTATTGTTCAAGTGCCTTTTGAATCGAAAAGTTATTAGAAAACTGTTCTTAGTTGAACTACATCTTCTCATACTAGTTTGATCATCACTAAATCTCTTTCTGGATATATCATAAATAATAAATTCATCAAAATATTAGGAAGGTAACATAATGAAAGGGAGATATTATATTCTATGTTACTATAAACTATGGAGATATAAACATAACGATAATATATCTATATAGTAGTAAGATAGTAACATTTAAAATCAATACATTGTATATCATTGACCATAAAAAAAGTCATGTCATAAATCATTGAGGTTCATAAGACATGAATAATTATGTAATCAAATAACCTGATCCAAAATAATAATAATAAAAGAATAAGGAATTGTTTTTTCAAATATAAAAATGTATAGTATATCATTTATTTAGAAGCAAAGGGTTTCTATTAAGGCTATCATTATCAAATGGGTTCACTGCCCAAATGAGAAAAGTAGTAATGGTTCACTCTCAGTACTATCAGAGTGGTAAAATTACATTACTAAATTCTTTTATGTCCATATTAAATTATTGTTTATATCACGTGACAATAATCTCCACCTAATGCATTGGTGGGAGAAATATGTCCCTCATATCCTTGTTTATAACATAACCACCTTCCTTGGTTATATTATTACAACTATCCATCGTAATAACATGAAAATAATATTTAGTAATAACATAACCACTATATTATAATTAATACCACAAATTATTGTTTCAAAATATAATAAAAGACTCATCATATCAAAACCAATTAAAAATGGTTTTCATTTACATTTCCTTAAAGCATAACCCATGGAAAAGAATGAGTTTTACAATAACATTTTCATCATAAATATAAAAAAACCAAAGAGAAAAAATAACAATTATATAATTTCATTATATTACATTTAAAATTTAACTATCATCTAAGGATTTCATCTTAGAAGGAAACTGAATTTTAATGATCACACGAAACATTTCTTGAATAAAATGAAAATTTCCCCTTCTAATCATTTAATTAAAGTATAATGACTTCAAAAAATATTTATAAACAACTTTTATGAAAAAAACAAAAAAATCCTATTAATGATGATGAAAAAAATTGAGTGATCATGAAAATAGAAAATAAAATTCAAGATTTACATGTTAAAAACATGTTTCTATTCAAAATTTCAATTAAAAGTAAAAATTACTTCATTTGAAAAAAGATAAGGATATTTCTTTTAAATAAATTTGAAAAAATTTAAAATAGAAGATAATTTTTTATTAAATAGCCATTGTAAAATAGAAATTATTGACTTGAAATTAAAAGGTTTTTCGACCAAAGAGATAAATAATGTAAATTATTCTTAAAGACATTAAATTTGACTATTGAGTACATAAGTAGAAGAAAATGAAAGAAAACCATTTTAACCCTGAAATAAATAATTTATAAAAAAAAATTATTTTAACAATGATAGATGACAATAGTTCAACATCAGAATCATAGTAAAAAACAATATAAATAAACAATGATATTAAAGAATAAAAACCATCCAACTTTGGTATATTTTGAATCATAAGCACCATCCACAAATAGAATTAAATGAAACTATAAATATTATAAAATAAATAAATAAATTAGAAATAATTTCAATGTTTCTGTATACAAGATTCATAAAAGAAGATAGGTGTATGCCCTATCATAAGTCCCAAATATGCCAATTTGAGATAAAATTCCCTTTCATTAACTCTTGACTTCCTTAAAACACGTTAAATCCTCCAATATATTAAATATTGGATTGTTATAAATGTAATAAATTAAAATTAAAAAAGTGTTATACCATATATGACATAAAAATAACATTTTATTTCTTATTTATTAACTAAACCATATTTAAATCACATTTCAGGTACAAATGAATTTGTTTTTTCTGCTTTTTCTATTTGGTAATTTTTTACTTTTACATTGACAATGGATCATCATAAATATAATTTTATACATGTTATATATATAATATATATTCATTATATATGTATTTATGTTAATCCATTATTGTTAGATATAGAAAATGAATTACATCATTCCTGGAGACGTATGCCAAAAGTACACATAAAAGGTGACTCCATTTTCATGGTGAATATAAGGAAATAAAATAAAATAGTATATCACATTTCCATGGGGATTTAGATTTAATATATTTCACATATATTCATTAAATGTATCTTTATTTATTTCAATGAAAATAGAAGTTAAAAACGAATATCACTTCTTCGTAATGAGATAGTCCACTATACACAATAGTAATGTTATTGTATTCCCACAAAATGAATGTTTGGAAGGAATACGATATATAATAATAATTTAAATATAATTTTATAATAAATATATGATACATATTTTAATTATATCATTATATCAATTTGTCAAATGGGGGGATGGAATGTGAATTGCATCAGTTTATGTGGCAGTAGTCCTCCAAACACATGATGACCAATTTTGTTTCTCATTTGATTGAACAATATACAGTTACAAATTATTACATTTAAAAATAAAATAAAATAATATCAAATATAATCGATTTATTATATTTTTATAGATTTATATTTTTTTGAAAGAGGTGAAAGATGAAATAAAACAAGAACACAAGTTTATGGATTTTACCTCTTCATAGAAAATCTTCTTTAGGTTTATACCTAATGCCTTCATATGAGTGATTCATAAAAAAATAGTTCTCCTATATTTTGGGAAGTAATTAAGGAATTTATATGGTCATGTCTTTACTGGTCCAAAGGGTTCTGGAAATGTAAATAGGAGAGGATAGGGGTGCCCTTTAACATGTGGGTATTAGAAACACATGGTAATTTTTACATGAAAAAAATGTACCAATGTTTTAAAAATGAATAAAGGTCTTAAAATAGCTCATTATATGACTTTATATATCATATAAAATAATCATTTCCATCTAATAGAAATTTTCCAATATTTAGGTTATTTTTCACCATATAATTTTATTTTAATCCATTGATAAACTCATTGTAACCTTAACCACAGAAATTAATTTTTCCTTTTTAAACTATTCATTTCGAATAAAGTAAGTCAACATTATTATATAATATTAATTATAATGATTCCAAATATGGAATCCATTTTTCCAAATTCTATTCATATAATGGAAAATATTAAATTAAAATTATACTCGCACACGTGATGACAATTCTCCAAAGATAACATTTTTATAATTATTTAATATTATAATATCAAAATTAATTTTTAATTTGATTATAATAACCTAAATTGGTTTATTGATAACATAAAATAACTAATTTTTATTTTCAAACATTTTAAACATTAATTATAATTTTTTATTTAAATGAATAGATTTTTTAAATGAATATTACTATTTTCACAATTCATTTAAAATGTATTATTTTTTAAAAAAATAATAGAATTAACCATATTCTATATTCAACGCATTCATAAAAACTGTTCTGTTACACTTTTCAAAATATTTATACCTTTAATTAATTATTTTCATATTTTTTTTATAAAAAACAATACAAATAAATTTGAGAAATGAAAATCAGTATTATCGACAAATTTAAAGACTTTACTAAAATTATGTTCATTATTTAATATTTATTTATTATCTATGACCATTATAATTAATTTAAAAAAAATTCCTTCCTTCATACCATAAAATTTAACATCTTGGAAATAATATCCAATAATAATTAATAATATTGATGTTATATAGTGATTCGTTAAAACTCGATGTTGCGTGCAATGCAAGCAATCGAAGAAATTAAATTTATTTGAAGAAATTAAAAGAATATCAGGGTCTTACACACCACTGAAACCATTTCAGAAGAATAAAATAAAAATAGTTATAGGATTTTAACACATAACGATCAAGGAAAACTAACCTCTATTACGCTTACATTAATCCCTCAGCAATGAAGAATAAGAATTGAGCCAAAGGGAAATAATATCTTATACTATTCTTGGAATACCCAAAACTCCAAAAAGAACACAAAAATATAAAATTGAAGTGAAAGGAAGGTGAATTATCAAATTTAAATTTGTACAATGATTCATGATATACATTACCAACCCCCATTATGTTTTCTCATGGATGGAATTTTCATCCCATGAGATTAAAAAGTTATTTAGTAGTTTCAAAAATAGAAAAAAATATACCATACCCCAATGCATAAGTATATGATATATTGTGCCTGAAATGGCCTCAATCATGCCTCATTTATTACATTTTTTACATAGTGGGTTGAAATACACCCATCATACCATACTATGTACTATATCCACCTCTTCATGATATGGATGACATGTTTTTCACATGGATAAAAAATTAAAAAAATACATGGACCTGAGCATTGTCGAGCACAATTTAATCGAGAAAATGCCAAAACTGTTTCTTAAATCCTCCAATCACCACTAATACATAAGAATTATAAATATATCAATATAAATATCAAAATAAAATAATTTTATCCAATGAACATACCTAGTATGAATATATGGGGTGTTAATATTCTTTAAACTATAAATGATCTATGATCGTAGAATTATTTGTCAATGAATTTACTCCATAAAAGAGTTAAGGAGAATAATCCCTCCTCATTGAATCTCACTCATATGTAATCTGAGAAACCATTATTCCACAACACTAAAACAAAAGAATTAGGATAAGAACATAGAACCTTTACATGTGAATTAATAACCCAAATCAGTTTCTTAATCAGATACATATTAGGTTTAATGTCATGTTTATCCCAATTCATCACATGAGATGGGACAATTTGATACTTTTTTAGTTGGATAAAATGAAAATCATTGTGATTTAAATAAATTTGTGGGGGTAAATTCAATATATAAATCTCCTTTTCTATTTTTTTAATAATATAAAATAATTCCACATAATATTGAGTGTGCTTTACTTTCTTTACGAAATGTTGATAACCCAAAAGGGGTGAGAATTTTTGGGACACATGATACAAAAATAAAAAATAAAAAGGAATTTTCATTTAATTTTCTAGGGCTTCTTCTACCACTAATCCATTACCCAACACTGATGAACCAAAAATACATTCTTCATTTTATCACTAACAATACGTTATCATACAATTTAATCTTATCCAGCCTCAAACCAATAGGTTGGAGATCATCATCGATGTCAATACAATGATTTGAAAGGATTCATTCTGATGGTTAACTTTTGAAAATTATTATAATAATATTAACCCAACCCAAAATGTTCATATCCTGAATTTCATAATTCCATGATATATTCATGAATCATATTTTTTGGAATATGGAATTCTTATTCTGTCTGTCCATCTTAATTGGTATGTTATGTTGTGTAGAAAATTACATAATTTCTCATTGATTCCTACATGCCCATCAAATATCCATCATGTAAAATGAGGGTCCATATATCAGATATTGGCTGAAGGAATCCTACATAGCCTTAAAATCACTTTCCAAACCACATCTCTAGTACTCTACTTTAGTGGTGTCATAAATCTGTAAGAAGAATACTAATTTGGTCAAATTATTGGTCAGCGTCAAGATAAAATAGATACCTATGTGAGATTGGTTTAAAACAATAATTTAAAATAAATAAATCTAATTTTATTTACTTATTTATATTAGAAGAGGATACTGAAACTAAGAGGGATACTATTGAGCTACCTTAATCTATTAGAAAGTACATAATCATGAAACAAATTATGTTATGTTTCATTTGATACCATGCCACAATAACGGATGTTTCATATCTTAAAACATATTCATTTTTATGAGTTGTATATCACATAATGGAATTTGAAAAACTCCCAATAGGATCCTTAATATAGATGAAGGTATGGAAAACAACTATGAAAGAAATTGAAAGTTTTTTTGTAATGAGACTACACATTGATGGTCTCCAGATAAAATAAAGAGTCCCTAATACTATGGAATATTCCATCATGATGTTTCTTTGGAAAGATCATATCATTAAATGGGGAGGCAAAATGTGCACATTTCATAACATTACCAGACATTTCTTCTATAACTCCTTTGTGGATATGAGAAAATATATTTATTAAGACATATTAGTCTTTTATTCCTTCACAACATTAAAAGATAACTTATTTGTACGATCATCAGTTACTAGGTCACCCAGCACAGGGGGAATAAGAAATTTCAATATCAAACAATGTCATGTACTCTTCCCCTCGTCTATACTAATTGTTCAATTATTTTTAAAATATATATATAAACAATGCATTTATGAAATGATTGAATTGTAAACTATTCCAATAAAAAATATTTATCCCAACTTTTGTGGTCAGACACCATAGCTGTGAGTTCCGATCATGAGTGGGATAATTCCACTCATGTTCTCAAAGTTTCTGTTTTCCTCAATATACTATATGATCTCCCATCATAAGGACATGATCCAAACCAGAAATTTAGGAATAATTGTGGATCAGATAACCCTCATTAGCTTCTAGTAATTTCCAAACCATATACAAGGTAAAATTCCTCTTCAATTAATCAGTGGATTCTTGAGAATTCATATCCCACGTTAATGCCACCCACTTCTGGGTGAGAGATTCAATGGATATGTGATCTTTTAGAAGTCCTTTATGAATCACAAATAATATCCTAATAAACATAGGAAACTGAAAATTTCAAAATAAATATTTCTCTTCCCATTAAATAGTGGTTATAAAATTTTCAGGATCTACAAGGACTTCATGTTCTATGATCACATGTCCAAATAATATAACTTCAAAAATAATGTTTTGGTAATTTCATAATTTATCATAAAGAAGGGTATCCCTCAAAGTTCATAAAAAAATGATTCAAGTGATACACATGATATTATTTGGTAAGGGAATACCTTGGTGTTCATCCATGAACAAGATTATAGAAATATTCAATAAATTATTCTAAAATTTGGTTTAATAAATAAAAAGAAATTACGAGTGTTTTTTTGACCAAAAAATGCTATAAATTAATCAGTATATTCATACCATAAATAAAAAGTGGTATTTGAAATATCTGACACCATTAAGTTCATTGGTGATATCCAAAAGGAAGAATAATATTTAGAAAACACATTATCCGTTGAATATGTCTTCCAAATTAACAATATGATGTGTAAGATGTTTGTTCTTCATTGTTAATAGATTAATATTATGATAATTTATTCATAAATAATTAATATATTGTTCATCTTAAGGAAAATAATCGGGGATTTCCTAGGAAAGACACAAGGGCTTATAAATCCCATGGATATAAAATCATTCAATTAATTAATAATAAAATTTAATTCAAAAGGATCCATATGGTATGATTTCATTGATATCATTTGAGATCTGTGCACCTAGTCGATCAAGAACTCCACCTCCCACTCTAAAAGAATCCACAAGATGTCATTTTAAAGAAAATGTATAAAATCATTGACTATCTAAGATATCATACCACATCTCAATTATTATTCCAACATGAATATACATAATAATCATAAAATTAGTATGCTTTGGAAGTGATGGATCTCCCTTATTCAACCATGTACCAAATTCTCTTCAAATCTCCCTAGATATCCCACATTAAGAGGTGAAGATAACCCACTAATGATAACATAAAATCCAATCCTTTGGGATTTCAAACCAGTCCATCTAAATAATCACATCAAAGAAGTACATTTAAAGAACAATGAAATCTGAATCCAACTCTATGTCACACAAATTGAATGAACATGGTGGATAAAAAACATATCTTATTCAGCTGTCCTAGAGGTGTCACAAACTCTTTAAAACTATCCCATTGTGAAATTATCTTACATAAAAACATTGTTTATAAAATGGTTAAGTATATATAATAAATGTGATCTTAGATGACCTGTAAGGGTACAAAAGGGAGATATAAACATAGTATGAGAATATGGGAAATATAATAAGAGAATATAATTCAATAAAATAACTTAAATATCATAGATCATAAACATGATTCAAGAATAAATATTAGAAGTTCATAAGAAATAAATTACAATATAATCAATAATTATGATCCATGATTGCGTAATATTAACTTACCACACATTTATTTTGGGGAGACACATAAGCATGGAATACCATTTCCATAGTAGTCATGGATTATAATCAAGGCTATCATAATGGAATTGGTTCACTCTCAAATCATTTTAGTAGTCAAGGTTCACTACCATGACTATCATAGAGGAAACAGTCCCATAATGAGATTGTTTAACACCCCCATTGTTCTTAAGTTTATCACATAGATATAAATCATTAACTAATGCATTAGAGGGAATATCATCCCCAACCATACGTGGTTATTATGTAACTAGTATACTAGGTTATAACATAACTGGTTTTCATGGTTATTATGTAACAACCATCTATTGATATAACATAACCTCCTCTACAACATTATATATATATATATATATATATAATTATTCTGCAAGATCATAAACATTCATCATATGAGATCCCCTGAAACATAATGGATTCCATGAAAATTTCATTATAGTATTAACCAAGGGAAAGGATTGGATTTCATAAAATTATTTTTAATATAATCATATAAAAACATAGAAAAAATAAGAATGGATTCATTTTATCATATCTCCAATAAAACTATAGTAACATATTGAATTTCATTCTAGATGAAAATGTATTTAAAATGATAACCTAAATAAATACTTTAAGAAAACAGATTTCTCACCATGAAATCATTCACTTGGAGTCTAAAAACATCCATAATTTTAAATAAATCATGTTTTTTTAAAATAAACTAAAAATTATAATGAAATATTTAAATCATTGAGTTTCCATGACATTGGAAAATATAGATCAATGAGTACATGAAAAAAAAATAGACATTATATTCACATTTTCTATAAAATGATAAAACTACCTTTTAAAAAAATGAAAATAATATTACATTGATATAATTTTTTAAAAAGGAAAACATGGATAATATATTCTTTATGAAATCATTTTATAATAGTATAAACATTTCATAAAATATTTCAAGAAAACGTGTACAATGATAAAAATTTATTTTTCAACAGAAGATAGAAATAAAGATAACTTTTCATAAACATGTTATTTTTAAATCACCAGACCATAAATAATGCAAAATGAATGGAAAACATTTATTTTAAGATAATTACCATAGTATAAGATAATTACATGAGTTTCATGATAAATAAACCACAATATTTACTCATCAGAATCATAATCATAAACAATCCTAAAAAACAATGAGATTGTAACATAAAACAATTACAACATTATTATCTATTGAATCATAAGCCCCATGAAAGAATAAAATTTAATAAAACATTCAATATCTTATGCATAAATATACTCATGATACACCCTATCAAATTGTTTATATATTCACCTAATAAAATATGATAGGTGTATAACACAACAAATGTCCCAAATGAGCTAATTTGATATGAAATTCCCATACCTTAATTATCAACATCCTTTATACTTGTTTAAACCTCAATAATAATTTATATAGTTTTATTATACAGATTTTATTGAACTATTAACATATTTATCGTACAACATATGATTTATTTTTACCCTCTTATTATCTGTTTGTTATAAATTCCATGTTAAATTTATATTTCAAGTAATAAATGATTCATTTTTCATGAATGTTTTGGTTTGAAATTTTAGGTTCATTAAAGTTTATTATGGATCAATAATCTATAAAATATTAACCATAATATAAATGTTATATATATTAATTATATGAATTTATAGTTATCCTTTATAAATATATATATATATACTGAATTACATCTTTCATTAAGACGGTATGACAATAAAACGCATAAACCCTTTTAAGATTTCTAAATAGATTGAAACAAAAGATGAAAAAAATATATAAACTTTCTATTTTCATAATTTTATCATATATATCACACATATTCATTAAATATATCCTTATTACCTTCCATGTAATCTATAATATAAAATAGACTTACATCGCATCATGATGCGGCAGTCTGTCCCATATAAAATGGACATTATCATAATTTCACATAATAGAATATATTATGGTATATATGATATCATGATTATATAATCATAAATATTGCATAAATATCATATAAATATTTTTAATGTATTATAATATCAAACTAGGAGAGTTGGAGATAAAAATAAAATAACCTTGGTTCAAGAGGAGGTAGTATACCATTCGTATGATCAAAGTATTCATTTAACATTTGAATGAAGAGTATATGGTTATAAGTTATTCCATTAAAATAATAACTTATAAAAAATGAAGATTCATTTTTCATTATATCATAATAGTTGGAGAAATTTTTAAGAGGTAGAAGAATAAATAAAATATAATCACATGTTTTTGAATTTTACCTCTTATTTGGAGAACATCCTTTAGTTTGTACAAAAATCATTATTAATATGGTTTTATTATAACAATAATAACATATGATAGGGGAGGGAAGAGATTAATGTATTTGATTATGTATTTGATGAAAATTGTTGTTTTATATGTTTCAATTGAAGAGGAGAGAGTGTAACATTTTATAAGAGGGGGAGAGGATACACATTGATTTTATAAAAAATGTGTACCCTTTTTTCAAATATGCCATATGGATCCAAAATAGTTAATTCTCAAACAGTAGAATATATATTTTCAAAATATGTCCACAACATAGTAATTGGATTTTTTTGTAATTTTAACTATTTTACTTTTTTTTAATCCTTTGGTAATCCATTATGAACCTTAACCATAGAAATTTATGTTTACAAATTTTACTATTTATTTTCAGAAACAAAAAATTTGAAATTATTAAAAAATATATTATTTATTTTAACTCCAAATATTGTATTTCTATATCAAAATTCAATTTACAGATGTGGGGAAATTAAAATTAAATTTAAATACATATATGAGATAAAAATGGATTTCTAAAGATAGTGTTTTGTATAAAAAAATATTTTAAATATCTAAATACATTAGAATTTTTGTTTCAATGAAAAAAATTATTTAAAATAATAATAATATTGTAAATTTTAATTTTTAGTAATTTCTCAACAATATGTAAAATTATAAATTCATTAAATAAAAATGTATTTTTCAATAATAAAATGTATTTTTCACTATTCACTATGAAATTAATCATTTCATAAAAATTATAAATAGTTCACCCCAATGAATTTTTTTAATTTTTATTTTAAAAATTAATTTAATATTTGAAAAAAATATAGAAATATAAAAATTTATTTTTATTATATTATCAAAAAAATAAATACATATTATTTTTTGAAAAAAAATTATTTCAATAACAAAAAAATAATTTACTAAAATTTAAGTACTTTTTTATAATTTATATTGATTATCTAAAATCGTTATCCCTCATTTTTAAAATGTTTATCTTCCTATTATTATAATAAAATTTATTTTCGAGGTTAATATTTTCATGTTTTAATAATATTATTAATAGTATATCAGAGATTGTTAAAATTAAATATTGTGTAAAGCACAATATTTCAATAAAATTAAATTGATTTGATAAAATTTTAATAAAATGTCATGGTGTTATAGTAAACCACCCCTATTATAGTGGGTCTTACCCACTAAATTATTTGACTTTTATATGAACAACTGAGGATGCTTCTATCTCAATATATCCTCAACATTCCATGTAGCTTCCTAAAGCTTGTTGTTTCATCACAAAACCTTGACTAGGTGAGTAGTCGTATTTCATAACAGTTTCTCTACATGATAAAATATCTAATTTGGGTTTTCCTTATAATAATTAAAATTCCTAGTGGTATGAACTCTAATATAAGTATATGTTATGGATCATGTATGTACTTCCTTAGGAGAGATTCATGGTGAATATCATGACCCTAAGTGAGTTTTGGTTGAAGTACTATGAAATAATCTTTGGCCCCTATACAATAAACAATTTAATTGGTATAATATAATAAGGAATTTATATTCCTTCATTTCAAAATCTCATAACCATATTCCAAGGATATTTTCATAGAAAAACTTTTTCTCTAACATCAAATTGTAGATCATGTTGGGGATTTTCAAAGTATATTTTCTATCAACTTTATTCTTCGCTTATGTGTTCTTGAACTGATATATAAATCTATTCAACTTATTTATCCTTATATGGTCCCAATAAAATTATTTCTCCAACTTTATCACAGTTCATTGGATTTATAAACATTTTTATATAGAGGTATTCATAAGAAACAATATGAATTTTTGTGGGTATGCTATTATTTTAATGAAACAAAATAATAAGTATGTGTTTATCCTAACCACTTTTCAAATACATAAAACAAGATCTCAAAATATCCTATATGGGATGAATGGTTCTCTTATAATAACCATCTCTTTAAGGATGAAACATTATGATGAAACTGAAATTTGTGTAAATAGCTTAATGGCAACTTCACCAAAACATTTAGGTAAATCTTGAATCCTGATCAAATATAATTTAATGTTGTACTCAATGAAATATTAATACATTATTAATATATAACATATGAATATGATATGTAGAAAAACATTCTATAATAGTGTTTAATTGTGATGACTCTACAAAGAGATGATATATAACCCAAATAGAATTACGACCTTTAAATATTCTCATGAGTTTGAAGAAAAAATATATTATGATGGTTTCCCATTTAAATTTGGGTATGGGTAATGGTTGGAACATTGACATATGCTTTTTATCTTATCCTTAATTTGATGGAATTCTAAGTATTGTGATATAATATATGCAGTATCTCTCTTCATGTAAACCCACCAAAAACAGTCTATCAAATATTTATACATATTTTTCATTACATGATTTATAGTGAATGATTAACTATGAACCCCCTCTAAAAATACTTCTTCAAAAAATGTATTGAGGTGACACAAAGACAATTCCTAAACTGTATTACAATATCAAAATCAATACTAAATATAAAAATATTTTCCACCTTATCTGTTGCTCCACATCATCCTTTTATGTCATCTAAATCATTGCATGAAGAGATGGTTGAAATTTCATTTGATAAAGTTATGATTTATCCAATCAGTTTTTTATTTCTAGGTACATCATTTTCAAATCCAAGAATATTGGATAAATTATGGTCCTAATCATAGATAATAAATTTTGATCCTTTTGACTCAATTAATTTTCATCCATGTCACTTTCCCAAGGAGTAAGCCTATTGAGGAGTCATAATTTTTAGTCATATATAACAATAATCTATTGTGAATCTCATTTTGTTTGAATATATATATTAACACTTGATTATCATTATATATAATAAACTTTTATACATAAATATAACGTCTCTATATATTTAATTATAAAATTACTACAACTATCTCTCAATACTGAGTCAGGTTATTGTTTTCATGAACCATAAAATTTCATGGGGCATAAGATATAACTACGAAATATTTCATGAGAACTCATAAAAATCTACTACTGTTTTCATCACTATATATTATAAACCATAAACAACTATATGGAAATGTATGAAAAAGTGTGATGACTAATGTTTTCATCAGTTCCATGAAATTTTTCCCGAATTCATCTATCTCTACATGCCTTATATGATAACTTAGTGAGCGTATTATATTTTCATGAGAATATATATTTAATCGACTGATAATTCTACCTAAACAAATACAAATAAAGATCTAATTTATTGTGGATTATATTGTCAAACATAAAATAGCCTCAGTATTTAATTAATCCAATTATATATACTCAATTGATATTATGTGTCCCAAAAAAGAAATATTGTGTAACCAAAATTCAAATATTTAAAAAAAATTAAATAGTGTATGAATAATTATGGTCTTTAAGAAAATTGTCATGTGATCATTATACCCTTCCATTAGTTATTTAATATATAATAATATTTTCAATAAAAATTACAAAAAAGTGATCAAGGTAATATATAAAGACTATATTAATTACACCGATTATGAAAATGGGAGAATTGGTAAGACCAAATGGAAACAATATATACTCACAGATTCAATACCCTTTATAGAATGTTTTTTGGGTATTTACTCTTTATTGACCCTCGATTTATGATATCCATAATAATGGCTGATCTTTAAAAAGTAATTGAGCTCTACACAGTTGATTGAACATGTCATTAATATGGGGTAGCAGATAATTTCTATTTTTATTTTCATTTTGAGTTCACTATAATAAGTGAATAGTCTCATTATTCAATCATTATTTATTACATAATTAACAATGTACCCGAAATTTTCATAATTGGAAGAATGAATCCCTTATGATTATTCTCTATGTGTTTCTTAATTGTTTCATGATACAAAAACTGGATGATTCTATAGGGAGAATTTGAAAATACAATAACACAATACATGAATTACAATGAGAAATAAAAATGATATTTTGGTTCAGGACTAGGAAACTATTCTAAATAGACATAAAAAATATAATTTATAGTATGAATGTAATTTATTTTGAGTTTATCCAAAACCATATGAGATAAAAACACTTTTTATGGGAATAAAGAATAATACCATTAATGTGATATCCTTCCTAATTTCATATATATTGTTTCACTAATACATGACCGAAGATTGGTATGAAAAATCAAATGTGACCTACCTTCATCTATAATTCATGTTCGACTTATATATCTAAATCAAATACATTCCTAATATAGCATAAAACTCAACAAGATGGGAAAAAATGAGTATTACTTGAATAATATTCATATAAGCATCATGTAGATAAATATTATTGGTTTTATATGTGATCATCATAAAAATCTGGATTTTCATTGTTAATTCAACGTCTAATAATTGAGGATACATTTTTATTCACAAATTAAATTCATTAGATAAAAATTAGTGTATATATCTAGATTCAAATAATACATTATATGTTATAGAGTGGATGGTAAGTGTATCATTATCCTCTCCATTATCAAGACCATTTTCAGAAATAATGATTTCATGAGGATTCTCTTTGTCTCTCGGATTAATATGTTTTTGAAATCTATCATCATCTTTAAACATCATATTTGGGATATTATTAGAATAATGCCCATAATAATTGTTTTGTAATTAATAGTGTATGGGTTGTTCATTAATTGATGATTTGTTTTTTACTTTCAGCATTAGCTAATTTATTCCCATCACATTGGAAATTAATTTCTCAAGAACCATCCATTAGAAATATAAGACATTTACAAGACCCCTTATATAAATTTCCTCCATGTTTTCTTCAACACATTGATAATGATTTTAAAATTTTCTATTGAATATCATATTTCATTTTATATAAAAATCATTGTATTTATGGGTAATTCCAGGATCCATTTCCTTCTTGAAAACAAATCGACTGATTTCTCTATAGCTACTAAAGTAACTTATTGAATGCACCATTTGGAAAAAAAATATATGTTACTAATAATTTGATCCAAAATACATTCTAGTTGGATGATAATAGCAGAATCACACATTTAATGTCTTATAATATTCACCTTGTAGGTAAAAATTGATTCAGAATCATTCTATAGTAATCCATTGGTTCCTTCTCCATTTTTAAACGAGGAATACAACAAAATTAGTTATGAAAAAATGATTTATTAAAAACATCCCATTATATGGTGTCAATTTTATCTTATTTAATTGTATTATTGATAATATTATACAGTTTATCCCTTTATCCTTTCAAAGGATATATAGAACGAAATTAATTTTTATTTCTATGAACATTGGGGAATGAAAAATATCATTTAATTGGTGCTGATCCATTTTATATAAACAAGTGTATTAGAGGAACCAATTAATGAATGTTGGTCTTTCCTTATGAAGGAATAAAGATAATATTTTTCCCTGATTTTTAATTTTTAAGGATAGATTGATTCATTGATTTGAGAATTTATATGAATATAGTAATGATATTTTTAATTTCATATCTAATAAATGTATTCTACTTAGGTGTAAAACAATTTAATTTTCCTTTTCATTCATAATTATCAATATTGTATTAAGGTAAAACCCATTTTAAATAACCAAAATGCATAGTGGAAGAAGCATCAATAAGAGTAGGAATCACATAATCATGATAAATCACTTATAAGATGTCTAAATCATAATAAATTCATTAAAATCACTAATACAATAGTTTATCCAATTTCACTCATGGTCTTCTTGTATTTAAATCCGATGTCCCATAAATATTTTAGAATATCCCAAGAATATACCCTATGTTTGTCAAACAAATTGTTATAGATATACCAAAGTTATGCAATAAGTAGAGATTTAGTCTATATTAAAATACAATTTTGGATTTATTTTCCCAAGGTAAAACTATAATAGATTGAAATCAACTTATATAATCCAGATATGGATGTTTCTATAGAAAAAAGACATTCCTTTTTTACCATAAACAAGAATGATCATATTCAAAATATAAAAACCCAAAACATATCAGAAATATATATTTCACATCATAAAAGATAAATATTCATTATATAATTTAATGATACATTCCAAAATTTTATAGGTCTCTTGCCTTTTGAATAATGAATACTTTAAGAACTGGTTTATAATTGAACTACATCTTATCCCACTATTAACATCATCACTAAAACCTTTTTTGAACATATCATACATAATAACATTCTTCATACTCTAGGGAAGGTTAAATAATGAAGTGATATCTTATATCCTCAGTAAGGGTAAAAATGGAGATATAAAAATAATAAGAAATTATCCATGTGATAGCTTGAGAATAACATTTGAAAACAATACACTATATGTCATTGATCATAAAAAAAAGTCATTCCATAAATTGTAGAAGTTCATAAGACATGAATAATTATGGAATCAAATAATATGATCCAAGAGAGACTAAAAAAAGAATAATACATAGATTTTTCAAGTATAAAAATGTATATAATATTATTTCATTAGCATTATATTATTACTATCAAGGCTATCATATTTGAATGGGTACCCTCCCCCAAAGAGCGTAGTAGTAAATGTTCACTCTTAATACTATTAGAGAGGGAAAATTTCTTTACTAAATTGTGTTAATTTCTCAATAAATTAATGATTATATCATGAGATAACAATCTATACCCAATTCATTGGTGGGAGATATATGTCCCTCCTATCCTCGTATATAACATAACTACCTTCCAAGGTTATAACGTTACCACCGTCCTTGGTTATAACATAACCAAATCAATATTAATAACATAATCGCTATCTTATAATGAAATCCATAAATTAGTGTTCTACAATATAATAAAATATTAATCATAAAAAATCCATTAAAAATGGGTTTTATAAACATTTAATAATTGCATAACCCATGGGAAAAGAACGTGTCTTATAAACATATTTTCATCATAAATTTTGAAAATCCAGTGAAAAAAATATGATATAATTTCATCATATTCCTTTTAAAAATATATGTAACATATAATGATGTCATATTAGATTGAAATTGATGTTGAATAATTACATGATATGTATCTTGTATAAGATACCCATTTCCCCTTCACAATATTTATTTAAATTATAAAGAAATCCAAAATATTTTAGAAAACATTTTTATCCAATAAATATAAAATCATATAAATGATGATTAAAATCATTTATTTTTTATGAAATTAGAAAATATAATTCATGATTTAAATGTTAAGAACATTTTTCTATTCACATTTTTAGTTAAAAGTAACAAGTACCTCATTTAGAAAAAGATAAGAATATTCCATTAAAATAAATTTGTAGAAAATTAAAATAGAAGTAAAATATTTAATTAAATAGACATTGGATAATATAAATTACATTCTTTAAAAAATAATTGACATCAAAGAAAATTCATTTTCAACCAAAGAGGGAAATACTATAGTTTTTTTAAAGTTATTCTATTTAACTATTTAGTACATAAGTTGAATAAAAGGAAAGTTTCACATTTTTCCCGGAAATAAATAAAGGATACAAAATATAAAAGACTTTCATTATTGTTTGATGATAATAGTTCAAAATCATAATCATATTCATAAAAAATCCAGATAAACAGTGATGTTATAGCATAAAAACCTTACAACTTTGGGATATTTTAAATTATAAGGGCCATGATAAAATAAAATTAAATGAAACATTAAATATTATGAAAAAAGTAAATTACTTAAATATATTTTCAATGGGTTTTTATACAAACTTCATCAGAGAAGATATCTGTATATCATTACATATGTCCCAAAGAATCGAATTTGAGAAGAAATTCCCTTACATTAACTATTGAATTCCATTATACACATTTAATCCTCTTATATCTTAAATATTGGACTATTGTGAATTTAATATATTACCATAGAAAATGTTTTATACCATATATGACATATCAATAAGCTTTTATTTCCTATTTATTAGAAATAATATATTAAAATAACATTTTTTGTAAAAACGACATCATTTTTCATTCTTTTTATGTTCTGTATTTTTTAATTTTCCATTTATCATTGATCATCATCTATATAATTTTACACATGATATATATATCTAATATATTCATTATATATGTAATTATATTAATACAGTACTGTTAGAGATAGAAAATTAATTAAATCATTCCTAGAGACGTAGGCCATAAATACTCATATATGTTGTTTCCATTTTCATGAAGGATGGAATGAAAGGAAGTTTAATAATATCTCACATTTCCAAGGTTATTAAGAGTTAAAATATGTCCCTTATATTAATTAAATTTATCGTTATTTACTTCCTTGAAATGATTAGTTAAAAACAAGTAACACTGCTCTATAAGGTGATAGTCCTCGGTATAGAAGAGTAATGTTGTTGTATTCCCACCAAATGAATACTTGGAGGGTATATGTTATATAATAATTATGTAAGTTCAATTTAAAAAAAATTATATACATATATTAATTATGTCATTATTTCAATTTTTTAATTGTGGTTAAGGAATGTGAATTGCATCGGTTCATGGGGTAGTAGTCCTCCATACAATTGATCAACAATTTTGTTTCTCATTTTATTGAACAATATATGGTTATATATTACAAAATTGAAAAATAAAATATAATTATATTTTACATAATGATATTTTTATATTTTTATATTTTAATAATATTTGAAAGAGGTGAAAGATGGAATAAAATAATAACGCAAGTGTGTGGATTTTACCTCTTCTTCGGAAAACATCTTTAAGTTTATACCAGAAGCCTTAATATGAGTGATTAATAAAAGAATTATTCCTATATTAATTTAGGATTTAATTATATAATTTATATGATTAGGTCATGACTGGTCCAAAGGTTTATGGAGGTGTAAATAGGAGCAGAGAGGGGGCTCCCTTTTATAAGTGGAGAGAGGAAACACATTGAATTTTTTATATGAAAAAACTATACCCATGTATTAAAATTGTTAAAATTGTTTAAAATACTTCATTGTAGAAATTTATAAGTTATATGGACTAATTATATCCATCCTATCAAAATTTAACAATTTGTTAGGTTATTTTAACCATTATCATTTTAGTTTAATCCACTGATATACTCATTATAACCTTAACCACCGAAATTAATTTTTACATTTTAAACTATTAATTTTGAAAAAAGCAAGTAAAAATTATTATATTATATTAATTATACTGATTCTAAATATGGAATCAATTTTATAAAATTTCAATTCCAATAAGTGGAAAATATTAATTTAAAATTATCCCTGTATACAGGATGATAAAACATTTTTCCAAAGAGAAGTTTTTCATAAGTATATAATATTATAACATCAAAATTCATTATTAATTTTATTTTAATAACCTAAATTGGTATGATAATAATTTAACATTACTATTTTTTATTTTAAATCATTTTTAAACAATATTAAACATATTTTTATTATTTTATAGAATGGATGTTTTTAATGAATATTACAATTTTTACTATTCATTGAAAATTTTTACCTTTTTGAAAATTTATATCAAATTTTCTTTTCCTAGATTCAACATGTTTATTCCAAAAAATAATTTTACATTTTTCAAAAAAATTATAACTTGCATTCGTTATTTTTATTTTTTTTTTATAAAAATCAATATAAAAATTTTTTACGATAAGAAATTATTATCTAATAATTCAAAGACATTAAAAAAACTTATGTTCTTATTTTTAAACATATATTAATTATCTAAATAATTTATAAAAAATTATTAAAAAATTAATTCCTTTATAACAAAAAGATTAACTTCTATGTTACAATGTTCAAGAATAATTATTAATAGTGATGTTATATTGTGATTCATTTAAACTCGGTGTTGTGTGCAATGCTAGATATCAAATAATTTAAATTTATTTGAAAAAACTAAAAAATTATCAAGTTGTTACACACCACCACAACCATTTAGGAAGAAGATACTAATATTAGTAATTTGGGGTTAACACATAACCATCCATAGTAACTAGCCACTATTGCGTTTAAATCCATCCCTCCACAATGATGAACTAAAATTGAGCCAAAGGGACCAGATGTCCTTAATAGTTGCTGAATATCCCAAAATATCCAAAATAACACAAAAAAATCAAAAAGGTATGTGAAATGAAGTGGAATTATGAAATTAATATTGGTACAATGATTTAGGATATAAATTAACCCACCCCCATTAGGTTTCCTCAATTATTGTGTAATCATCATATGATATCAAACAATCATTCAGCAATTTCAAAAACTCAAAAAACTACACGAT
This sequence comes from Viscum album, assembly GCA_963277665.1. Lineage (NCBI taxonomy): Eukaryota > Viridiplantae > Streptophyta > Magnoliopsida > Santalales > Viscaceae > Viscum > Viscum album. The sequence goes on along the minus strand of OY728156.1, from coordinate 1,612,374,438 downwards.
GCCCTGATGCACAATTATAGGATATATTGTCCTTGAAATGGACTCATGCATGCCTCAGTGGGGACATTATAGATAGAGTGGATAGAAATAACCCCATCATGCCACACTCGGAACTATATCCACCTCTTGGTGTTATGGACGACATGTTTTTCACATGGATCAAAAAGGTACAAAAGTACATTGATCTGAGCGTTTCTCATCTCAATTTAAACTAGAAAAGGCCAAAAAGTATTTTTTCCCTCCAAGGACCACCAATACTAATGAAATAGAAATTATCAACAAAAAATTTAAAATAAAATAATTTTATTCAAATAACATACCTAGATGTAAAATTTGGGATAATAAGAATATCCCAAATATAAATTCTCCATGATCGTAGAATTATATGTCAAAGAAGGTTCTCCATCAATGTGTTTATTAAAATACTCTTTCTTCAATGAATCCCACTCCTATTTCATGTGAGAAACCATGATTCCACAATACTCAAACAAAATATATAGACTATCGACATAGAACCTTTACATAGGAATCAATAACCCAAATTGGATGCTCCGTCGATAACATATAATGTTATTATAGATTTAATCCTATTTAATAACATGATATGGGACAATTAGATAATTTTTTAGTTTAGTGACATGAAAATAATTTCCATTTAATGAAATATGTGCGGGTAATACAAGATATAAATCCCATTTACAAGTCATTCAATAATATCAAATAATTCCACATACCTTTGAGTGATCATTCTTTTCATAACAAAATGTCGATAACCCAAATAGGGTGTGAATTTATTGGACACATGGTCACTAACTAATAACTAAAAATGAAAATGAAGTTTATTTTAAAAATACATGTACTACCTATAAGCGATTAACCAACATTGATGAACCAATGTGACCTTCTTCATTTTCTCTTAAACAAAGCATTATTATACAATTTAATCTTATCCAACCTCAAAATAAAAAGGAGGAGGTATTTATGGATGGACATAAAATGATTCAATAGGATTAATTCTAATGGTCAACTTCTTATAACTATTATAATAATATTAAACCTACCCGATATGTCCATATCATGAATCTGATAATTTCTTGAGATATGCTTGAAGAATATATTCTAGAATCTGGCCTTCTCATTCTGTTTCACCATCTTATGTGGATGATATGTTGTGTTGAACACAACATAAGTTTACATTGCCTCCCAAATTCTCTTTGAAAACACATCATTTAAAATGAGGCTCTATATATCAGATAATGGCTGATGGAATCCTGTATAGCCTTATAATCACTTTCAAAAACAAAATTCTTGGTACTCACATTTATTGGTGTAATAGATTATTAATAAGTATTCCAATTTGGTCAAATGATTTATCTCCACCAAGATAAAATTGATCGGTTGTGGAGATTGAGATAAACCATTAATGGAAAACATATAAATCCGATTCCACTTACATATTGTTGCGGGAAGAGGATAAAGAAACAAGTAGGGATACTTGTGCTCAACCTTAATCGAATAGAAAGTACATAATCATGAAACAAATTCATTTATTTTTCATTTGATACAAGGACACAAATACTGATGCTTCATATCTTAAATCATCATTGTTGTTCAGGGTTGGATATCCCATAAAGAAATTTGAAAATCTCTCAACATGATCATTAACATTGATGATGGAATCAAATAATACATATGGAAGAAAAGAAAAATCATTGTGGAATGAGACTACACATTGATGGTCTTCAAAGAATATAATTATTACAGGATCCTATGGAAAATTCCATCATAATGTTTATTTGGATATATCATCTCATAAAATCGGTTGGTTACATGAGAACATTTCAGAATATTATTATACTCCACTTCTATAATTACTATGTGGATATGAGCAAAGGACATTATTAATATCCATTAGTCTTCTATTTCTCCAAAACCACAGAAGGTAACCTATCAACATGATCTTCATTAACTAGGTTACCCTTCACAGGTGAATAAGAAATTTGAATACCAAACAATGTCATGTACACTTCCAATTGTCTATACCAACTGTTAAAATATTTTTGACAAAATAAATAAAAAAACATTTATAACTAGATTAAATGTTAAACCATTCTTTTAAGTTATATTTATTTTAAATTTTGAGGTTATTCAGCACAATATTGAGTTCTAAATCATGATTAGGATAATTCATCTGATGTGAACAAAGTTGAAGTGATCCTTAATACAATATATTTTATCCCTTCATAAGGGTAAGACCCAAAAAATAAATTCAAGAATCAATGTGGATCATATATCCCTCATCAGCCTCTGTAATGTTCAAATCAGTGCTAAGGTAGAAGTCATATTCAACTAATCAATGGAGTCATGACATTTCAGATCCCATTGGAACATCACCTAATTAGGGTTGAGAGAGTCAAGGGATATGTGATCTTTTATAAGTCCTTTTAAATGACTAATAATATACTACTAAACATAGGAAACTACAAATCTCAAAATAAATTTGCCTCTTCCCATGAAATGGTGGTTATAAATTTTTCATGATCAACAATGATATCACTTTCTAAGACAACCAGACTAAATAATTTATCTTCTCAAATCTAGATTTGGTACTTTAATAATTTATCATAAATAAGGTGATCCCACAAAATTCTAAAAAAATGATTCAAGTGATATGCATGATATTATTTGGTAAGAGAATACCTTGGAGTTCATCCATGAACATGATGTAAAAATATTCAATAAATTAATCTAAAATTTGGTTTAATAAATACATAAATAATGTTTTATTGTTAGTTAGGACAAACTAAATTATAAATTACTTGATATATTCATACCATAATTTAAAGGCGATATTTGGAATATCTGACACCATTAATTTGATTGGTGATATCCAGAATGAAGATTAATTTTTAGAAAAGACATTGTCTATTAAATATTTCTACCAAATCAAAAATATGAGGAAATGGATATTTTTCATCACTGTTAATCGATTAAGATTATGATAATTGATTCCGAAATGAATAATATATTTTTCATCTTAAGATAAAATTTCTAAGACACCCTTGGAAACACACTTGGGATTATAAATCCCATGGATATAAAATCATCCAATTAAATATAAATTATTATTAATTCAAAAGGATACATATGGTATGATGGCGTTGATATCGGTTGAGTTTTATGAACTTGGTCGATCGATAACTCCACCTCTCACACTATAGGAATCCCCAAGATGTCATTTGGAAGAAATTATAGAAAATAATTTACAACATAAGATATCATACCACTCCTACATTATTATTCTCTCATTGTTGTACATAATAATCATTAACATACTTTTCTATGGATGTGATGGTGCTTCTTCATTGGACCATGGACCACATTCCCTCTAAAACACAATGGATCTTGCACTATAAGAGGTGAAAAAAACCCACCAATGATCACAAAAAAATCCAACCCTTTTGGATATATAACCAATACATCTATATAATCACATAAAATTAGTGCATATCAAGAAAACATAAATATGAATCCAACTCTATGTCACACAAAATTAATGAACGTGATGGATAATAAAAACATATCTTTTTCATCTTTCTGAGACGTGTCACTAATTTTATAACAAATTTAATATGTTACATTGTATGTTTTATATGATTCAACAAACAATTCAATATAATTTCATTATAGGGACATGTATCAAATAAATAATTCACTAATAACAAAGAAATAGAAATGGTACATCTTAAAGTAATATGCCTCATATCAACTTATACTAGAAACTCCCCAACTGCATGTTACTTTTTCATTCCTAAGGAATTTGGAAAAATATATATAGTATTGGAAACATATTGATCCACATAAAAACCTATAGGTTTTGATGTTGAAATACTATAATTAAGAAAATATGGATCCTAAAAAACAAATAAATGTCACACAGATGCCCACAGAAATTTCCGAACACTATTGGCATGTGGAAAATTCATTTAGTATCTCATGTATTTCCAAATTCTGAAAATTTAAACACAAATTTTACTAAATATGGTGAACTAAGAGACATATGAGATTAAAAAACACTATTTTATCTAAAAAACAAGTTGTGATTACTTTTTTCCTTATAAGAACTATTAAATCTATCAGAAGAGGAAAAAATTAACATATGTTAATACCCACATACCTACCAGGTCAAGACCTATTGTAAATGCTTTATCTATTACCTTGAAATGTGTGGAAAATTTAACATAATTTTTTTGTCAGATATCTAAATCAATACTGATATAATACATCTGAACCTTCATATTCTCTTGAGATACAACCTCATAAGGGAATAATAAGAGATCAGAAAAACATTGGCATACCCCATTAGTGACTGAATCACTTTTTTACATTTGGGAAATCCCATGAACTTCTCCATGGTCATGTATTATAGGTTGAAATTATATATAAATATTGAATTCAATTAATTCAATTATAAGACCTTATGCTTCTTAGTAATTCAACAGTTTCCTGCCACCATCTACTCAGAATGCCATTTTTGAAGAGAATGCACTTCAATTTTATAGGGTCTAGATTTTATAGAAATATAAATATCTGATTGAGATTTTCCATCCAGTAATCCACCTCATTGAGATCATTGTACAATTTTAATAATTGTGAATTATTATGAATAAATTTCTAGTCCTGATTCCTATTCCAATCCATTGGATTTTCCACCTCACTTCCATGAAAAGGGGTGCCTTCAAAATACTAACTCCTAGATGAGACCATACACACAACTAATTTAATTATATTTTCATCCACTACATTGTTTCCCTACTATGTTTCATTGAAATAAACCTCCCATGTAGAATATAGAAACATTATGGGGTTAAATAGTACACCACAATAATAGAGTAAGAGTCATGGGAACATGAGATTTGGGAATTTGATTTAGTTTACAATCAACCATGTACACTTTAACTATCATGAGACATACAAAATAATTAAAGGGATTAAAATAATAAAATAAAAAGAAACAAATCCCAATAAAAAAGGGAGTATTGTGGTTCATAATGATGAGATATAATTATACACTTACTAAAAACCTGGCCCTTAAGTCCCCACATTCCTATCACTATATTCACAACAATAATGGAAATAATAACAAAATATCTGGTGATAAAAAAATTCTAAGAAAATCTTTGATTACTCAAACCTACAATAAGATGATTTTATTCATATATTGACCAATCTTTGTTTTTAATCCCTATGTGTCAGTGATTAGTCCCTAGAAATAGTGAAGTTTCATTGATAATGAATTCCCCATAATGGACCTGAAACAAGGTGATATAAAATGTATTATTATTTAATTATTAAAAATAAATATAGTGGTGGAAAAGAAACATCTTCAAGAAAAAAATCCAAAATATATAAACATCCAATGTACTCAATAGATTATAAGTCCCCACACAGTGGGACATTATGTCACCTCTAGACTCTCTCATCCAAATATTAATAAACACCACTTCCACCCAATGACACATTTCCATTACCATTACCTAATAAAATAATATCTATAAACATACAAACTTCAATATAGGGGGTGATAAAAAGATTCCACAAGGATAACACCATGTATTTTATAAGAGTAAATTATAATATTATACAATTAAGCTGATGAAAATATGTATAAGACACTACATATACTTTATTCAAATTAAAATTGAATCATGGTTAGTTACCCATTTCACAATTTATTAAATGATAACAACAAAATGATTTTCATAGAGTTTTCATAATCAATACAAACATACATTAAAATATTAATAATGGAGGAAAAAAATTCAATGATTATCATTAATTTCATATCAACGATGATCAGCATTCCCTTGTTATGATTATTATTCCACGTGTTGTGTACATTACCCTAGAAAAACTAGTCTAAGTTCTTTGAATAGAATACCAAGGGTTTCTCCATGCCACTAATTCAGTGTCCCACTGAACACATTGTCATATTAGAATAGGTCTAGGGGAATCAATTCATCATCAATTAAAGATCCACACATCATTTTCAATCATATTCATGGTTACCACGATATAGTCAAACATGGGAATTCTATCATCAAAAACATAAAAATGAAACTATAAAATCATATCAATTATCAAAATCGGGGAAACATTTGACTTCATAATCATTACCAATGAAAACTACTTTTTTTAATAAATCATATTCCTTTAGAAAATATTTATAATTGTATTACCAATATATTTCAATAAACCACATTTTCTGTCTAATTTTGAAATCCATTTAAAGAATAAGAATGAATGGTTTGTATAAAAAATCAGGACAATGAAACCACCTAACATGAAACACAAGATATACCAATTACAATGGGTAAAAAATAATTACAGATGATATTTTGGCCGTCAGAAACCTGAAGGGATCCTATATCGATAATATTGAATCATAAATCATTAATTTGAAATGTTTGGGAATGAGGAAATCAATGGGGAATAATTACCACAAAACATAGTGAAGAGTTAGAATCATATATTAGGAAGAGGAGGCACACACATGAATATCAAGATAACTAACATTAATTAACATTACACTAACCCCTCAGTAAAGAAGAACATGAAACTAGTTAAGAAAACAAAAATCTATATAAAATAGTCAGAATTAATGTAACTATCTCCAAAACACACCAAATTATAAAATAAAGAGAATGGAAGAACAAATTATTTCATAACAAATTGAAATTGGTAAATAAAAATATTAAAACCAACACTTTTTTGTTCACATGGATTGAATAACTTTCCCAGGATATCAAGCATTCATATGACCACTTCAAAAATCTAAAACCTTTATAAAACACCATCATTTTTACCCTTGTGAACATGTTTAATTTTTTTTCATAAAAATAGATTCCACCATTCACAAGTGGACATTTGTTAGTTATGGTGGTTAGGATGAAACCCATAATTCCATACCAGGAACCTTGCCAAACTCTGGGTGTTTTTACATGGATATTTCAAACAGCAAACAACCATGGACAAAATAGTTTAGACTAGGGTGTGGTATTGAATGTTTTCCCTAGACATTACTAAAACCCGTTTTAATGTTCCTTCAAACACCTCCAACACATTTAAAACCCAAACAATGATTGTGGCTTAAAAGATAGAATATTAAACCAAATAATATTCTGAAATATATAAATTCTGTATGATAATACATATTTTTTTTCAAGAACACATTACAGTGAAATTGAATCCATATATCATGTTCAAATTAAAATGAAATTTCTTATATGATGGTAACACTGTGAACATATGTTATTTTATTAAACCTATTTCATAATCTTCAATATACAGTGGGTCAAAATTTATAAACTCATCAGAGAAATATTCTTTTGTAATAGTAACTTCATGATATAATTTATTTCACACAAACCTAGTGAAAGTATTTTTGTACATATCAATTTAATACACCCACCTGAAATGTATAGGATATCCTAACCTTACATCATTGGCCATAATTTAAACAAAAAATGGATCATCAAATCATAAAATAAATTTTGGAATTGTTTTTCTATATTTTACAATGTAATCAAAATATTATCACGCATTACCTAAATAAAAGTATTTTGATAATTTAAATAACACACTTTCTAGATAATATAATATTATTGATAAATAAGAACATAACATTATCAAGAATAAAAATTCAAAATTATAGAGGTAATAACTGCTGATGTTGAATATTATTATTGTGGCTATTTAGTCAATGTTGTATTTTTCTATTACACTCAACTCACATTAAAATATTTGAACAATAACCAACATGAACATAATTTCTTCAAAATCGATAGGAATACATCTTTATATTATTTGATAATTGTAAATTGTTTAGTGAGAATGTATTTATTGTTTTTTTATTCCAGTTATAAATGTAAAAGTTCTTCAAAACACATTTCCTATAAATGAAGGCTGAAATTTATAGTACATTTAGATCTCCCATTGAGAATTAAAATTATCCATAAAATGTTATCATATAATTTTTTATTCAATATTTATGATATCAATATTATGCAATAGAAATTTTTGTGTTATATATATTAACTTAAACAAAAATTCTATTTTTCTTCCAACTATAATTATGTTTTCTTTTTTAATATTAATGTAAGGTATTACATGATACAAAAATTTATTAATGTGTTATATTTTTTATATTTAACTTAGGATTTGTCACACTAATAACACAAAATGTCTTATAAATTTTTGTTCTTTAAAATATTATCGTATACCTTCAAATAACACCCAATATTTTTTTAACATATAAATAAAAAAATAAAACATATATTACATATAGATTCCCATTTCAGTAATATTTAAACCATGTAAATTTAATGATTTTATTTCGAAAAAATGGTCAACAAAATCTCCCATTATACTAACCTCTAATTGATTTTCATAATCTGAACATTAATTTATTGTCTAAATAATAGAATATTATGTATTTAAATTTTTTTGAGATATAAAATTTAAATCCCTCATACGTCATCCCATAATTAATTCAAAACATTCATTAACAGTTGTATGAAAACATAGAATTTAGCATTGGAACCTCATATAATATTTATAATATTATAAAATATCAATAAAGGATTATTATTTTGTAACCATTGTGGAAGAATACATTATCCTAACACCATTTTCCATATGTTTTGGGTTTCTCCATTCATTGATCAGAATATATTGAAACCCTCATCTACCAAACTAGAATGAACAAGATGAATTCCTTGACCGAACTATATGTTAATCCTATAAAACGCCTTTAATGATGGAAAATATTTTGGTTTAGATATTTTATATAAGTCCTTGTTCTTATTTTCCTTTCATCACATCATATTGTAATTTTTAAATGAAATAAAAACATTCATCAATTTTTTTTTAATGTAAAATAGAAAAATTGCTTGATGTAAATATTTTTTCCTTGTTTTACACTTATAAAATACAGATTCTAATGTATTCATTTTTATACATCATCCATTCTCCAGGAGGACATAAAAAAAATAAAAAAAATCAAGATTCATATTATCCTCACAAAAACATGAAATTATCTAGAGATAAATCTAATGAATCAGGTTTTAAAAAATGAATTTGTATTTACTTTCATGCATGGTGGTAAGACTCAGTAATCTTCTCACAAATGGGTATGACATTATAAAATAGATTAACTATAATATCAAAATATTTATTATTCTATTTATTAATATAAATCATGTGTATAAATTCAAACATAAAAGTAGACATATAGAAAATTATACATCCTTGGAATAGTTTAATCCAAGAATAATCAAGCATCTCAAAAAACATTATTTCCTCCCTGAAAACACATAATTGGCGAATAAATATTATAAAATTAACTATGTTTATTTTATTTCAAATAAATATTCAAAAAATTATTCATACTCAAATTCTATTTCATAAATATGCATTTTGATTATTTTATGTTTTCACATTTACTACAAAGAAAATAAAATAAAATCATTCTATATCCCCATCAGGAAATCAATGAACCATTTAATACAATCCATGTCTTCCTTATAAAACCTATTCGGTAAATCAATATAACTCTTACACATTTCTAACCCATATATAAAAAAATATAGTTAAAATAGATAATAATAAAATTATAAATATACTAGGTCTTGTTACAATTGGTAGTAGTTAGTTAGGAATATAATTTTAAAATTTATTATAAAAATCATATCACTTTTAAATAATTGAAATTGAAATAATTAAAATATTCATTATTATAATCTCTGCTCTTTTCGTAACGTATAAATTAAATATCTTTACATTATATATCACATAACACAGGAAAACATCATCTAGAAATTTAATAAATTTCAATAATGAAATATGAAATATATGAAAATGTCACATCATATCATTTTAAAATGTCTTTCTATAAATATATTCAATATCAATATAATACTATCATAGAAATGAATATCCATCCATTAAAATTATCAATAATTAAATAAATATTTTAAATTTAGTTCAATAATTGGATGAATAAAAAAATAAAATATATTAATCTTATATAAAAATAAAAATTCATCATTTAGTTAAGAAAAATTATGTAAAAAATGTGAATTAATAAAAAAAATTTACTCTATAATTAAGACATTACATGAAATCATGAAATTTAAATAAAAAATTGAGGCCTAACTAAAAATAATAAATCAGATCATATGAAATGTCATTTTATATTTAAACTCAATATCAATATAAAATTATTTTACTAATGAATAACCATTTGAAAGAATTAATAAAACTTTTAAAAAGCAATTGAAATTAAATATAACAATTTGTTAAATAACAAAAAAAATATTTAAATATTTGAATAAAAATCAATTACATTATAGTCATCAAATCAAAATTAATTTAAAATATTATTAAAAAAATAATACATTTCTAATTTTAGAGTCAAATTTATCCTATGTATATTGGGTGTGTGCAATATAGACAACACATTTATAATAGAATTAATATTTTGAAATTTTAATATAACTCTTATGTCATAAGAAATATGAAGAGTATTTACCACATAGAGATACAAAATTATGATGTGGAAGATATAATGCGCCAATAATAGAGAAACACAAGAGTGGTACTATGCCGGATCAAAAATAGATATTAGGGTATTGGGTTGGGTATCAAGATTTCATGGGATGTGGGTTATTGGAGAGGCATGTAAAAAATATGGATATGCTTCCATTATTATTGAGTAGTAATTTCAGGGGTTAACCAATGATGGGTCACATGGGTCAGTGTTAGTTTGGGAGGAGTGTTGACTGGTGGTGGGAAAGGCTCATCGAGCGGTGGTGGGGGTTATTTCACCAATGGGTGTGGTTTTTAACTAGCGTTGAGAGGTTGGATGGTTGTTGTAGTCAAAGCCACATCCACAACTAGTAGAGGAGATTAGGGTGTCAAGTTATTGTGATGAATGAGGGAGTCCTCCTAAGAATGATTGGTGAGGGGAATTGCAAGTACTGGGGGTATGGTTTATTTTTACCAAGTAAGGGGACTCCAAATGAGGTCTCCAATGAACTCTACTAGTGAACAAGATAATTAGGATCCCATTTATAACCTCCACTAACACATATAATTCTACTAGTGAAACTAGTGTTTCTCAACAACATTGACTGATAGACCCTTCAAAATGTTAAATAAAAAATTTGATAATTATATTTAATGAAACCATCCCATTCAAAAACAGTAGATGATTTTTCTTATATTACTAAAAAATATTAATACACCATGAAAAAACTATTGAGAATGTTATTTTTGTATTCTCTCCAGAGAAATCATTCCTCTGGATTAGTGATGATTAATTTGTATAGTATTATGGGGTATTTATTATATATCCATGTATTTATCAAACACTTATTTGTATTCGTATCTTAGTCCCCTGAAAAGTTTTCCTATTTAATTAATCTATATAAATTACTCATCTCTCAATTCTAGTATTGTCGATTTTTTTTCTACAGGAGGCATTAATTTTTTATCAATTACTTTAATATATTACTCTCTTTTATCAGACTTGTAGTTTTGGGTTTTACTCCATGTGAAGTTAAAATTGTGCGGTTACTCATTAATTTATTCTTTTCTTATATATTATTATCATGTTTTTTATTTTTACATTTTTCATTGTATATCCTTAAAATTAAATAAATGTAATAATGATTGAAATAATGTTAGAATTATGAATATGATTATTTTAACTCCTCCATATTTTAAAAATAATAAAAATTTTTTTGATAAAATATATTCCACCCCTCTTTGTGAGTAGTTTACCTGTGTGAGATCAGTCTTTTCTTTCAATCATTATCATTAATGTGGTGGACTTATTTCCTGTGTATACTGGACTATGATTGGGCTCAGATGTTGGGGTCGTACTGAGATTGTTGACTTAGGTATATGTATGGGCATATACCTAAGTAGAGTTGTTTGATTCTTTGTGTTGTTCCTTTCCTTTGTGGTTTATCCTTCGTGGATTCTAGGAGACCTTCAGGGGTCTTGGGGTCCCTACTGGGTATCGTATACTCACCCATGCATGGGAAATGCCCGTACTAAGTTGTATTGGTTGAAGACAACGGAAAACACTAATCGTGGTCAAGGCTTGTGGTGCTGGATGGTATCCGGAGGTGGAAAACCTCGCAGGATGTACACGGAGCGGACGGACAAACCCGAGGTACTGACGATACTATCTGTACCCACCCTTCAGGTGGGATTTACGGAGGACGACTCGGTGGTTGTTGTTTACTTTTCAGTTGTGGTATATTTTTTCTCCGTTGTACTGTGCTTTCAGTTGGGTTTGTATACTGGGCCATTTACTTTCCTACACATACTTTTGTAATCAATTTACATTGTGTTTACTCTAGATTGTGTACTCTATTGTGTTTGTTTACTTATATTAATGCAATGCCATTATTTTTATCAGGAATTATGCCTTTGGTGCTAGTCACCATCCCCTGGCCTATGGAAGGTGGGCTTGGGGTAGTCATGACATAAGCCTCGAGGATGGGTCGTGGAAGATAACCCTTATAGTGTTTATCACGACAATAATTTATCAATAACCAATAATTATTATTTCTTTGTAGAATCACCATTATGAAGTCTTGAATCACCCTTAATAATCACAATAACCCTTACAGAAATAGGAAAATGTTCATTTATTATCCATATTTCATGGTCATTCTATAATGAACCAAAACTTCATGCCCTTATCAAACATCTAGATTCATATATTCATCTAGATTTTTCCAACATACTTTCATAATTAATTCAAAGAGCATTCATCCTCATAAATTATCTCATAAGATCCTCAGATTATTTCAATTTAATATTTTATAAATTTGAGTGACAATCCATCAGGCAGATATCCATGAACCATTCTATTCTTTTGTGTACTAAATACAAAACAATAAAAAGTTATTTCTTTTTTAAAAATTACTATTATAGAAAATATTTAAAAATTCCATCATAAATCCATAAGGATCCATCACACATGCCACAATATGAAATATATAAGAATGGAATAAATCATAAATATAAAACTCGTGAATCTTTTAAGATTTATATAGAGAATAATTCTAAAATTGGTCAGTATGATAGAAAATAATGGTACTGAAGATGCAATTTCCATTATAAAAATATTGGAACATATAAAATTTACATAAAAAATACAAACCCAAAATCCATAAGTATAGACTACGAAATATAATATTTATTTATCAGATCCAACAAATTAATTTCCCTTAAGATCATCCCCAGTCTATATTGCATCTTCAAAAACACAACTAAATGTGTTCAGAAATTCCCATGAAAGGGTGGTTACATAAATATATAGAATAACATATTAAAAATAAATGGAATTTATTCTGGATATTTATCATTCAACAAGTGGATGAATTTAACAACAATCCATTATATGTTATTTGAAAAAACATATGGTTAATGGAATTTTAGATGAATTTATGACTTCACTACATAAATGTATCACATGAGACCCTCACAAAATGAAAAAACGTACAAAACCCAACAATCATCGCATCTATTCAGGTTAATATAACTAAATCTAAAATTTATATCTCTAGGGAACAATATAGCTCTCTAATCCCTAAATATATTTAAATGTGGAATGGATACTCATGACAAGAATATGAATTTAAAACATTACACCCCTTTTGCTTTTAATAAAGAAATATTCACCATTGTAGAAAAGACAAAAATTGATCTACATAAATCATTGAAATATCATTTTTATTCTATAAAAGGTCACCCATCTACCATACCATTTCCCTTTTATTCCAGAATTAATGACATATGACAAGAGAACCCAAAAAAATCGCATACCAATAATGTTTCATTGAATTCATAGTTACAGTATATGACCCTTAACTTACCAGAGAAATGATATACTATTCAAGGGAGTATTGACTCTACATATAGGGTGACCCACATACAAACCTATGGGGGTTTCCAAACCCCTTCCTACGCAAGGAAAATAAAATATAATTAATAATTTAATGATATAATGAGTCCCCGTGTATAGAAAAACATACTTATCATTCATGGATATTACATTTTTTAGATGAATATTCAATAAATTAAATAAACAAACAACTTGGGACCACAATAGTTTAGTGTATTTGTAGAATAGATAGAAAATATTCTAATTTCATGAATGATCTTCAAAATATCCCAATATGATCATCCCCTATATAAAATATGCCTCCATAACATGGGTATTGGAATCATTAGAATGGGTGATATCCTATTATCAATAACAGTAACTAAGGATGATACATGAGATTAACATGAACATAAGGGTATGATAAATTGAGCATAACATTTGAAAGCCATACCTTGTATATCAAAGATCATAAGATTTAGTCATGGGATAAATGTGGTATATTTTTAAGACAATAATCCATATATGATAAAATAACATGAGCCATGGGAGCAAAACATTGGCATAATACATGGATTTATAGCATACACATATTCCTATAAAATAATTCTCATAATATTAAAGGATCTCTTTCATGGATATCATAGTTGAATGGGTTTACTCCTGAAACCGTCAATGTATTAAAGTTTCACTCCCAAGAAAATCGTAATAAACAAATTCCCTTATTGAAAATGGTTCAGTCACCTTTTCAATCATATATATATAATGAGAAATAAATCATTAACCAATTAATTGGAGGGATATATATTTTTTACTCTTAACATAATTGAAATAATATGTATGTTTGAAAAAATATCACAAAACATTAATAATGTCATAACCCACGAAATAAAATGGTTTTGTATAAATTTCATTGTATCATAAATGAATGAAAATTTATAGGTTTTATAATAATTTCATCATTTTATCATAGAATTATCCCTGGAAATAGAATAAGGATTCATAATAATTTTATCATTTTTTGTCCCATGGATGTGAAATGGGTTTAATAAACATATTATCATGATAAAAAATGTGAAAAATAATAGAAATGGTATCCTTGGTTCATATCCTAAGAAAAGTATATGTTACAATAAAGGATTTCATTTATATATTGAATAGTTTTGAAAGAAAACATGGAAATTTAATTTTGGAAAATTAATATTCTTTTAAATTCACATTTTAGAACATAAAATTCATCAAATATTTTGAAACAAAAATTCTCTATAAATATCCTTCAAAACATATAATGGAATCTTTAAAATCATTTAAGACCTTTCTTAAGGAAAAAATCATTCTTTATTTCAAAAATAAATTTTAAAACATAAATCATTTTAAAAATAATTTTCATTTTAAATAATCATGAATAAATATAAATGAGTATTCAAAAATAATATAAAAAATCATGTAGAATCTATCATTTCTTATTAAATAATACGTTTTAAAACATAAAAAACATTCAAAATATTTTTCACTTTGAAATAATATATTTAAAATCTCAAAAAATATATAAAAAATTTTATTTAAAAATTAATTTTAAAATTTTTTTATGGAATCTTGAAAACATTGAGAGGTCATGAAAGCAAGAAATACTATTTATGATTTGAAATTAAAAAAATAGTTATTTTCAAATTTAGATTAAAATCCAAAGAGACATTTTTTTGGGAATCAACATAAACCTTTATTTCAAAAATATTTATCGAAAAAATTAAACATAAATACTTATTTCATTAATATGTTATTTCATTAATCTTAAAATCCTTTTTGGAAATTTATTTAGAAAAAATGGTTTTTCAATAAAAAGTTTTTTATTTGAAATATGTTTTTCATAAAAAAGTTCATTTTGATATCATGATTATATAATGAGAATAAAATAAATATTATGTATTTATTCTAATGACATAAACATAGAAGAATAAAATTAATTATTTTATGGAGTGATAGGTCATAATATTTCTTCATTTTATATTATAATCATATACAATCACAATAAATGATTAGACTATAAAATAAGATGCTTCCTAATTTGATAAATTTGAATTGTAATCCAAATGAAAAGGATATCCTATATTGGATTTGTAAACTCCAAAAAATTTCATGATAATCCTAATATTATAAATTCATGGATAGTATATATAACATAAAAAATAACTACGTACGGAATATGGCATGTGTCTCACTGAAGATAAAAGTGAGGTTGAAATCCTTCTCCTTATGTATCTACTTACCTCATTCAAATTAAAAACTTATTTATAATAAATATATGATTAATATACATACATTACATACCTAATATTATATATATCCTACCATATATAATTTATATGTGTGTTTTTATTCCCCATTTATTAAAAATTCTATGTTAAAGTCACATTTTAGGTTATAAACACATTTCTTTTTGTATATGATTATATTTTTTATTATTTATAATAATACCTTTTTCAAGGCTAATTTGACTATATAATAATAATAATGATTCTTCGGCCCAAAATTTCAAGAAAATGGAGATTGTAGGTCATACATACAAATTAAGAAATTTATGCATTTTTAAACGGTCATTATGGAAAGTAGGTAAGTAATATCATACCATTCATGAATGATAATAATATTATAAATACCACAATTTTTATTCAAATATAATTATATATATTAACCATTTGTTTTGGGGATGAAAATAAATTCACATCGCTTCATAAAGATGGTAACCCACATGTACCTGATTGACTTTATCTTCCTTCTGTGAGGGATAATGTAAGAAATAAGATGATATATTATTATACTAGAGTGATAAATATTTCGTCAATATCATAATTATGAAAATTATATCACATAAATTTATCTTTATTAGTTTATATGCAAGGAATTACTGAAAAAATCACATTTCTTCTCTTGATGGTTGTTCATCGTACACACGAGCAATGTTATTGTATCCCATACTGAATGGATGTTAAAAGGTTTATATGTTATAGTGAATAAATTGGTTTAATTATTTTTTAAAATGTCATATATATATATATATATATATATATTAGATACATCATTATACCCACCTCTGATAAGTGGTAATGAAAAAAATGACATTATTTTGCGATGTCTTAGTCTTTCATACACACGAATGAAAATTTGGTAAATAGTTTAATTGTACTGTATTTTTTTATTGGTCATTAATTTATCATAAAACATATCAATATAGTTAATATACTAATTTCATTATATCATCAATTTTTACAAGTAATTGGAGTAAGGGGATGAAGAAATAAAAAAATCGCAAGTGGAAGATTGTTTTTCTAATTTTGGTAACCTCCTTAAGTTTTATAAAAAATCATTCCTAGGTTGGATATGAAATAAATAAGTATTATTGGATTATAGTAGGAGATTATGGAACATATTGGGGTATTTATTTTATAATGAAAGGTTTTGAATGTGTGAAAATGACTGCAGATGGGGTATCCTTTTATAAGTGAGGTGAGTATCACACTTGTTAATATTTCAAAAAGAATAGTGTACTGAGATTTTACTCATGAAACAAGGATCTAGATTGAAATATTCTATATCCTTATAAATTATATTTTCAAAATATTTCATTCAAATATATTAGGTCATTTTAACCCTTATCTGTTTTTTTAACGACTGGTAAAACAATTGTTTCATTAACCATTATAATTAATTTTTACGGTTTTAACTATTTGTTTTGTTTATGAATTAATTTTTACTTATAAGACAATATATATTATTCCTCTTCCAAATATGGAATAAATTTGTTCAAATTAAATTAATATAATAAGAAAATATTAATTGAAAATTAATCCAATATACGCGATGAGAATGTGGGTTTTTGTAAATAAAATTTTCAAAAGATTTCCATGTTTTTAAATCTAATTTGTAAATGAAATTTATTACCATTACATAAATTTTATTAATATATATATTATTTAACTAATTTCACTTTAAATCCAATATTGAAAATAAAATAACTTTATAAATAATTTAACTAAATGTGAATTTTTTAATTATAATTCATTATTTTTTACTAATCATCAAGAAATCAATATTTTCAAACAAATACTCAAAATTAACCACCATATACTTGTTACATGATAATTTTAAAAATATATTTCATTTTCCCCAATATATTTTTGAAAATTGGAAGAATTTTAATTTAAAAAACCCACAGACGCTTCGAAAAAGTGGGTTTTCGAGATGTTTGATTTTATCAATGACAAGATAATTTTATATTAACTCTATATCCAGTAGTAATAAATTTATGAATATAAATTAAAAATTATTGATATATGATATATAATTTTCATTTTAAAAATTCCTCACTGGGTATTATTATAATTTATTGAAATTGGGAGACATTATTCAATTCAAAATAGTTTCCAAAAAATACTTTTTAAACCCAAGAATAATCTTATACAAAAATCAAATATACAGATGATTAAAATGTAATTATGTTGATAAAATATTATTAAAGATTAATTTTGTAACATTGAATCATAATTGTGAATTTTAATTGTTGAATTTATTAAAAAGACATGATAGTTTTAAAAAATGATATATTTTTTACATCTCACTAAAAAAATATCTGAATTTTTTTGCAAAATTGTACCATAAGATAATTTCGATTTGACAATATAAAAATTATAATTAATTTAATGAAATAATTTTTCTAAAATCTATAAAATATTAATATAATATTCTTTTTCAAAAAAACATATAATTTTTGAGAAAACATATTTTTGAATTATAAAATTGTATTACAAAAAATTGATTGATTAGTTACTAAGAACTAATATATAAATTAATATAGAGTTGGAATTTTATATTTATATTTAATAAATTTTTCAATAATATTCATATTTTATTATTTAATAGATGGGTTCTAACTATCATATTTATAATAATATTTTTTCATGGATCGTCCAAACTCATTGTTTCATGTCACAAATTCTATTGAAGAAACTCATTCATGCATGAAATAAATGATATAAATGGTTTTTTATATAACTCATTCTATCTAAAATTTTACATTGATTTGAAAAAATAAAATAAAATATCAGGATGTCACATTATAACCCCCTATATCTCTACCTCAAAATGCATCTAAAACATAATATCTTTATCATTGGAAATTTCATTCATAAAGACCCATATCGTTGAATTTAATAATAATGCTCCCATTAAAAACCAAGATTTAGAAACCTCAATTTTACAAAATTAAACACATATCTTGATTTCTACAAACAATAACATGGGTGGGAAGTGAATATTTGGACATGGAAGAAAAGAATAAAAATTTATAGAGAGTGATATACATCATTGATCAAATCAAATTGGATGATAAAGAAAATGATAATTACCAAATTACCATTAATCCAAAGAGGTGTGAAAAATTATGTTTAGATCATCAAAAATGATTATAATAAGATAAAAAAATTATTTTAATATTGTGTTTATAAAGTTTGGGACTTTTCATGAGAAGATATACTTACTTTATTTAAATCCATTTCATAAGTACAATCTCATAAATTGCTTGTGTATTGTTCATTTTTTACTTTATCTATTACTCTATGTGATGAATTTTTCATTTCTTAAACAGAAAATAAGATCCAAAAAAGAATTATATGGGATTCCTTCTATATATTTTTATAATAATATCATAAAAAATAAAGGTTCTCACAAGTCATTCATAAATTTTAATATTGTTAAATATTACATGAATCGTTAAAACCTCATTGAAAATTCAACATAAACAATTCCCTAGATAGTCAAATATATATAACTTCCAAAATATAAAATTTATTAATATGGTTACTAAATTTATCAACATTGGAATAATATTAATCACCCAAATATCATAAACAATCTCTTGATTTTGGAAAACCAAATATTTGAATAACTTAATCATATATTATATTGAATCATGGTAACGACCAAAATTATTATAAAACATTAATGAGAAAAATAAAAACATCCACATTAATTAAATAAGACAATAGTTTGTTGAATATATTCCCTAATTAATGTAATATTTCAAACTCTATCAATAAAACACTTTTTCTAAAGATCATTAATCAGTTCCAAGCTCATTAACACTATCTGTATTAATTTATTCATAACAATCATATCTTTTTCCAATATCATTATCAAAAGCATATTTAGGGTTATAAATCCATTTATTATATTTCTTCCATGAGGCTTACCTTTCCATTAAATAAATTTTCTTGTACATAAATAGTATCAAACATTTTCATTCCAATACATAATAAAAAAACTTACACTTAACACAATTTTAATATTTCAATATTTTTTTAATTCAAATACATAAATCCATAAATCAATGTAATTATTTCTCAAACCAATAACTAGGAATCATAATTTATTCCTTAATACCTATTTCCATCCGTTTTTCATTGGTGATATCTATATCATAAACATCAAAACCATTACTCATACACCCTCATGAATTCTCCTCACAAGCCTTACCCTTAAGACTATGATTTTTATAATTTATATAAATTCTGTATTTAAAAAATTCAATAGTAAATGATATGATAGTGAGACCATTATTCTAATCCATTGGGATGACCAAAAAAATTATTTTTCTATTAAAATAGCTTTATTTGTGTCATCATTTTCCACAATCATAATACCATCTTATTGTTTTGAGATATTTTATTCAATTATTATTCCCATATTCTCTATATATAGTAATTACAATCTTACTTACAATGTATTCATTACCACATTAACTATGATAAAATTTTGATCTCCCTAATATTTGATGATTTAGTAATCTCAATGAAGTTATTTTCTTATCATATATAGTTTTAGATGATTATTCATAATCACCATATATTTATCTATAATCATTACCAAATTTCATTTATCAAAGACACATGGTTTTCAATAAGACATAATCCTAACATTATTCCTTCTAATTACTTCTATTTACTAAAACTGAAATTCATTTCATAAGAAATACTAATAATTGTTAAAAACCACATAATCATGGAAAACAATTTATATGATGTATAAATAATGACACCATATTTTTAATATATGAATCCATAATTTTATACTTGGACATACATGATCATATTCTGTTTAAAAACATCATGAATGGTCACAAAGAGTTTCTAAAATTTAAAAGAATATCCCCCAAGAGTTACAAACCAGGTGTGCAGTAGGGTCTATTATGGAGCACTAGGTGTTGATTGATTCAATATAAATTAATCCTTTTCTGATTATTTACCCCCAGGTACAAATGTGTTTGATCCATATCCAAATGTTTTTTCAAGATGGGGATTTAATTTCCTTGAAAAAACTTGATATCTCTTTTAAAAAATTCTATGACATTTTATTATTCACTAACTCGTTCATATACATATCATTATTCATATCCTTAGGTATAAAAATATTTTTTATCATTGCAGTTTCAAAATTTTAGCTAAACATATCCCTGTTGATTTAGATAAACCAATGTCTGGATGTAATGTTTTGTAATATATTGGAATTTTTAAAAGTAATGTTACAGGGGGAAAAAATTTCAGATTGAGTTTTCTTGAAATACATTACATAACTATATAAAATACCCATACATGATAATTTTGATAGATTAAAATGTTAATAAATTGGGTTGAAACAATTATATTATTGAGTTAAAAAAATTTCTTTAGTTCTTTAACTTGTTTTTATTTGGAAGACTGATGAATAACGTTGATGTTGGAAAATTCAATAAGATTATTGAGGGTTATAGAAGATAAGGGAAGTTTCTAACAAATATCATTAAAGTAGGGGTAATTGTGTTTGGAAAATAAATCCCTGGGAATGTGAAAGTAGTCTCATGACTTTTCTATTTTAGGAGAAACTATATAATGTGGTTGAAACCCCCAAATATACATGACAATGTTGTTACGTATGATAAGATCAAACACTATTGAGTTTGTTTCAAATTGAGTTTCCAATTAAGATCACTTTAATGTTTATGAAATGGTGTTAGATAAATAATTTTTATAGAATATTAAACTATGATTTTTATTAGTAGTATTAGATACATAAAGTAATTAATGAATTACATATATAGACATTGTATCAGAAATAATAGATAGATGTTGGCTTCCTCTGATTATAATTCTCACAAATAATGCTCATAAATCATGCTCCCAAATCATGCTCATAAATCATTCTCATAAATCATGCTAAAAAATCATCCATATTTATTATTCATGTAACATTATGTTCAATCATGTGTTATCTAATTTTTTCATGATTAATAATGTAAAATAATGTTTATGTACTACTAAATATATCCTTGACCTATAATGTGAGCTTGTTTCTGCATAAGACAGGATTGAACAAATTGGATATGTATGAGCTACCAACGCCTAACCTACCGAAACCAGATCTACTAACACCTCATCACCATATGCCTGACCTAACGATTCCTGAAATACTGTAACCCGACCTAATTAAATAGAGAATAACCAAAACTCAGAAAATTTCTAGGTATAAGCTACCAATAGCTAAGTCCCTGACGCATCACCTACTGATAGTCTTAACTACCTATAATCTGATATATCGATATACTGAGACACTGATGATATGTCTCTTATGTTTAAAATTATTACTAATGATCATATTTACAATACGTATTTACTCTATACTATATTAATGGGGTTGACTATATTTTTTAGAAAATTATTATTGATATTAGAGACCAGAATGAGTTACGAGGTACATGCTCTTATCTTATTCATTCTGAAAAGAACATACCTAATCAAAAAGAAAAAAGAGAGAGACCAATGTGGTCCAGTGGAGATCAGGTGTGCCTGTAAAACTCACAAACATAAAATTGAAGAAACATGATGATATTACTGAGAAAAAAACCGAAGAACTTATTTGTAGTAGAAATCTAATAATTGAGAGGATAAATTCACTAACTCAAACACAACACTAGAAATAGAATATAGAAGCGCTCATGGAACACTTTTTTTGTAATGTTTTCAGAAGTTTACACCAACTCAACTTTTTCCTTCCTTATGGAGTTCAAAATATCTAATGTGAATCACACATATCCTTTTATACCCTTCTGAAATTATATTGTTATATATGTGTCCATTATTTACCTTTATAGAAGTTTGTGTCTCTCAATTATATAATTACACAATATATCATGTTCCAAACTAGAATATATATTGATATATTTAAAAAAACATCTTTTACACCTTACACTCCCATGTGTAATAGTGGAAGAGGTATATTCATGGCCTATTGTAATTTCTACTCCCATGAAAAATTGTTGAAGAGGTCTTGATGACTAGGACAGCTGTGTATGCTGTTGTTTACCCCAATCTAGGTTTTGGATCGAATTTATTTTCATAAATTTCTTGGTGAAAGGTAATGAATATATGGATATGATTGAGTATCTTCTTGAGAATGAACCTCTTGTTTTAATTATATTATATATTTTAATGTTATAGTTTCCTAAATTTATTTAAATCAGAAAACTTTAATTTACATTAATAGATAAAAATAAATTATTATTACATTAATATTTGATTTAGTAGATTGATATCAAAATTTAAATTAATAATCCAAATTGTTTTATCTAAGAAGTCATCAATCTTTTACAAATATTTCAAATAATGAAATCATTAATATATTTTATACATTGGACAAATAGGTTGCATTTGAATTTAAATTGAAGTATTTTTAAATAAACATTTTAGAAAGAAAATTTTATTGGATCTTAATTAACACCCCCTAATGAGTTTCTAACTCTGACCAACATTTGGTATCATAGGTTTTGTTATTATGAATTTTTTCATGTTTTAAACACATTTCCAACTATGATTTTAGTTTTGGATTAAATATCTATAGATTTTTTTTCATTTCATAATTTATTTTTTCATTAAATTCATTAAAAATTATTATAAAATGACAATATACAGGATGGTCCAACAACCATGATACCTCTCCACATTAATGGAACAAATTATGCATAGTTGAAGATTACAATATATATTCATTTGGAAAGAATGGGTTCTGAGATCTGGTCATCAATTGTAGATGAAAATAGGATTTGAAAAAATTATAAGAACACTTGTGATGATTACAAAAATGTATCACACATTAATAAAAATAATGATATGATTTCATTATACTTATCTTTAGGTGATGAGTAATTAAATATCCTTTATGTATGTAAATACACACTAGAAATTTGGGATACTTCAGCAGTTTCACAAAAAGGAAACACTAGTTTCAAGGAAATTAGAGGTATTACAAATAAAAATAATAATGATAACATTAAAATGAATCCAGATGATCCTATCTCTGACATGTGTCTAAGGATCAACTAAATTTAAAATTCAATGGTCTTTATGGGAAATTCAATCTCATGTAGGGAACAGGTAATGTGAATTCTCAAATTTTTAATAGAGATATGGATAGGAACATCAGTTTCAATAAGGTAATCATGTGACATCAGAAATCTACTAGTAAAGTCGACAATAGATAAAATAATGATGAAAATGGAAGAACTAAATGTCAACATAGAGGATGATGATGAACCAATGAGAAAGTCATTGACATTAAAAACCACTTTCTAAAACACATAGTAAAAGAGAAACTGAAAGTTATTATTAAATGTTCATGCATAGAAGAATAATCAAGTGATAGTGATTATTAAATATATCAGGTGGTAGAAGATTCAAAAATTTCTATAGAAAGAAAAAATCCATTAGAAATCATTTTTATAAATCGAATTATATCAATAAGGGAATCTAGAAAAAGGAATATTAGAGATGTGATAATACTATAGAATTTTTTTTCTATGAGTGAATGAAGATAGGACATGTAAATGTTGATTATCCAGATTAAAAGTATTATTTAACATATAAGGAAAATGATAGAAAATATAAAAATGAATTTAAGGACACCTTTAGTCCTTCAGAGGATAGCTCTGATGACCCATAGTCATCACATGATGAGAGGGATGACAAATCCAACATGTGTTTCATTATAAACACATCCTAAGTACCCCTAGAATCGCCTATACAAAATTCTTATTATTCTGAAGATGAATCTGATTCTGAAAAAAAAATGATGAGATTTTTGAATATTGTAGAATGCTCGAGGATACATGAAATGAACTAAAGGATGAGTATAAATATCTCAAAAAGAATCTTGTTCATTTTGTTTCTATTGATTCTGAAATTACTATTTTAAAGAAAATGAATGTGAAATTGATTAATGAGAACAATAAACTCCAAAAACCCAAAGAAACATTATAGAATGATCTTGATAAATTCAAAAACGGTAAATATACCTTATTTATAATGCTTGGAAAACTTGTATATAAATTATATACTGTTTCTATTATTTATCATTAAGGAAAAAGAAATTTTATTAAAAAAAATTCTGTATAAAAATTTGGAATATTTTGTTTTGTGCCCTGAATTGAAAATCTACTTCATGTTCCATCACTAGAAATAATTTTATTACTTATATCTTTTATGGACCCAATAGAGTTTTTTTTTCTATAAACATAAAAGATACTTATATAAACCCCATAAAACAAATTTGGTTACCCAATTATTTAATTACTAATGTTACTGGTCCTAAGAATGTCAGGGTACCAAAATCATTTCTTATTTAATATAATTTTATTGGAATGTTTATTGAAGAGTACATGCAAGTGATTATGGTACATTGACAGTGTGTGATAAAGACATATGATCGGGGAATATTCAATCTCTAAGAACCTTATCAAGTGTTGCGATGGGAATGTCATGTTTGGTGACAATGTAAATGGAAAAATTATTTTCCATGGAAAATAGGTAACAATGATTCTATTTTAATTTCTAAATATCATTTTGTTGATGGTATTAAGTATAATATGATTAGCATCTCCCAGTTATGTGATGGTGGATTTCATCATAAATTTGTAAATGACTCTTCTGATGTTTCCAATTATATAAATGATTTAGTATTCACTACTTTTAGAGATCAAATTTTTTATTCTATGAAATTATATTCTTTAGTTTCTCATAATTTTTTCATGATTTCTTTTATCAAAGAGTCTTAGAGCTGGAATAAGATATTATGCCAATGTAACATTCACTCTATTAGAAATATAACTACGAAATAATTATTCAAGTATCTAACTAAACATGAGTTTCTAAATGATATATTCTGTAATAAGTGTCTAAATAGAAAATATCATAAAATATATTTCAATGCAAAGAATGAAATTTAAAATTCCCATCCACTTGAGTTGCTTCACATGGATTTTTTGGACCATCTAGATATTCAAGTTTAAAAGGGAATCTCTATGACTATTTTCTAATAGATGACATCTCTAGGTATATATGGACTTTTATTTTAGCTCATAAATGTGTATCATGTTCTTATTTTACCATGGATATTAGGTACGTTGAAACGTTATGTGGGCATTGGATCAAATCCTTAATAAGTGATCATGGTCATGAGTTTGAAAATCATGAATTTGAATCTTTTTTCTCACAAAATGTCTATATTCACAATTTATCTCCTAATAAGACACATGAGTATAATGGTGGTGTGGTAAGGTGAAATAGAAACTTATAAGAAATAGACCAAAATATGATTAATGAATACAATTTTCTAGTTTATTTTTGAGTAGAATATATGAATGCATCTTTTTAAATAATCCATAGAGTTTTAATTAGACTTATCCTAAATAAAACCCCATATGAGAGATGGATGAATAGGAAGCCTAAGGACAACTACATTAATGATTTTCTGTCGCAACATCTTTATCATCAATAAAAAATATATTATTGAAAATTTTTCCTCCATAAGTGATTATGGATTTTTCCTAGGATATTCAGCCTCTTGAAAATCCAATTGGGTCATTAATAAGAAAACCAAATGTGTAGAAGAATCTGTACAAACCAATTTTTATGAAATATATCCAAATATACCAATGTCTAGCATAGAAAATATTGAGGATGATTTTTCAGATGGTGACATGAATCAAAAACCTTCCCACAGTATTATTAGTTAAGCTACAAAATCATTCAGTTCTTGAAAATTTTCATATTCTAATCACAATAAACCCGCACCTATAGAACAACTTGAAATAAATAGCCCTTGTTTTAATGGATCCATTCGAGCATTTAAGAACAATTCCATACATTATGTATTTGGATACATAGCTAATGGAACATATACTTGAGGTTCATTATTAAACTAGATTGAACATAATGTATTTTTTTCACAACATGAACCTAAGAACATCAATGATGGAATCAAAGATTAATTCTGAGTAATGAATATGCAAGATGAATTGAATCAAATTCAAAGAAACAACTTTTAGAGATTTTTTGATGGACCCAAATAATCATTATAAATAGGACCTATGATGGTGTTTATAAACAAATTATATGAGTATGGAACTATTGAAAGAAATAAGTATAGATTAGTTGCATTTGGTTATAGTCAAGAAGAAGGAATTGGCAATGATGGAAGATTTTTACCTATTTTTTGACAATAATCTACTTGAACACTGCTATATTATCCAGCATATCATAATTTCATACTATATCAAATTGATTTCAAAATTTACTTCCAAAATTCGTATATAGTTTATGATGTTTTCTTGAACAAACAGATGGTTTTATAAATTCTCATTTGTCTAAATCATGTTTTTCAAATAACAAAATTAATTTATGGTTTAAAACAGGCTCCAAGGGCTTTGTATGATTGGCTCAACACTTTTCTTATTTCCCATGGTTTAAACAAATGAATTTTTGATCCTTACATTTTCATACAAATAATATCAAAATATTTTTTAGTTGTTCAAATATATGTTGATGAAATTATTTTTGGATCTTTAAAAAAGTATGTATGTATTGATTTTTCAAAAATGATGAAAAATGAATTTTTGAATAGTTAAATGGGTGAAATAAAATTCATTCATGGATTTCAATATTCTCAAAATAAGGAAGGTATTATTTTAAATCAATATAAATACACTAAATATATTTTACATTTTTGGGTTTAATAGAACAAAAAGTAGTGATACCCCTATGAATACAACCTATAAATTGGATCTTGATGAATTTAGATAGTTTTTTATCATGAAAAATAAAGAGGTATGATTTGATGTCTTCTTTACTAAATTTCAAGTTGACCTAATATTATGTTTAGTGTATGTTTTTTCGCATCTTCAAGACAATACTAAAGAGACACATCAAATTTTTGTTAAATGAAATTTCAAAAACCTCAAATATAATTCCAACCTAGGACTGTTCAACACTATTGGACAATTAATTGTCTATGTTAGTTATTCTAATGGTCATTTTGGTGGTTACATGTTAGATAAAAAAGACCCTCTAGAACATGTCACATTTTTTGGAAAGACTCTAGTTTCCTGGTGTAGTAAAAAGAAAATTTTTGTTTCATTATCTCCTATCAAATCATCATATATTGCTACTGGTAATTGTAGTGGTCATATTTTTTGGATAAAACAAACATTACTAGTTATGGATATAAATTTAGGTATTTCCCTATAAATAGTGACATCAATAGTATTCATAAAATCTCAATGAATCTTGTTTCTCATTAAAGAAAAAATATAATTGATATAATACATTTGTTTTTTAGAGATCACTATAAAAAAGGTTATATAAATCTTGAATTCATTGGAACTAAAAATCATCTTGATGTCATTTTTACTAATCAATTAAACTCAAATAGTATGAGTTACATCAGACATGGGTCAGTAATGATCATCTTTTGTGACTCACCAATGATGTATCATTGACATGACTCATCTATTATGATTCACTAATGTTACTAGCTGATGATATCTCACCAGAATGACTCACCAATGATGTCTCACAAATGTGACCCACCAACATGACACAAAGGTTCTAACAATCCAATAGGTCTCAGTGATGTGTCTTATCGATCGATACTCAGTTATTTTTCTATCTTTAATATAAAACATTATTTTAAATTATTTTAATTTATTTTTTCCATAATTTTTTATGATTTTAAATCCCTAAATGATAACATTAAAGATTAATCCAACACTTTTCCCACTCTCACACTCCTGCTTTCACACTTTGGACTTGGAACCATTCTCTTCCAAACTCATTCTATCATTTTCTTTTGAACCTTAAACCCTCAAATTTCACTAATAGATTGATTTAACATTGTTTTTGAGAGATCTATGGATGTGTCAAATCCATATAAGACTTAAAAAGGCGACTCTAGTCAAATTAAACTAAAACCAGTTCATCCAAAAATCGATAATCCTATCATGACCACTGAGAAGGAAGTTAATTTAGAAAGGCTATTGAAAATAAAGTCTCTTTTTTAGGATTTGTTGCAAACACAAGGTTGATTGGAGTGGTTCTCCAATTATTAAAGGCCATTTTTCTGAGACTGGTTCAAGATTTCTACATATACGTAGTTGTACTTCTTTAAGGGTGTTTTTGATCAAATTTATAATAGATGAAAATAGAATCCTTTTTTCATCCATTAATTGAGAATAATTCACGAAGGCACCCCATGTGGGTGTCTGTGATGATCATCAGGGATGTGTACCTCCAACCAATGACATTTTTATCGATAAGGAAGCATTGACTGATCTTACTAGAAATAGTGATCATCGAATGCTTATAGAAATATTTATGAATAGTGAGTGTATGATTATATTCATGTTCATTCGACGCCAATTATGTCCACGGAAAGGGGACATTGCCTCCACCAAATGCCAAGATTTCAATTTTCTATATCTATTGAAGAAGGGATATGTGGTTGAACTATGTAGATAATTAATGGTGTATATAAGTGAGATGATAAAATAGTTTTTCAAGACAATTTTTTTATCCTAGGATTATCCCTACTATGCTGAAAGAGAATGGTTTAGTAATATAAGGGGAGGAATCAGTTTTAAAATGTAATGATTACTGGCTGAAAAAAATATCTATATGATGGTGAGAATACATTTTAATCTCTGGAAGAAGATTTTGGTGAAGGAAAATTACAAGTTTTATGAGGATTTTAATCCTTTTGAGCACCCATCTGGTCCACAGTACATGGTTGATCCAGGTCTAGTACCAGATAGGGTCAGTGATTATTGAGATGAGGAAGATATAACTAAGGAATATCAAGGAAATGAGTCACTAATTGATGATGGAAGTGACCATGGTATTGATAATATTCTTTAATGGGTGTCCTATTATCCTGTTATCCCTCATAGGACTCTATTCTCAAAGGAACCACTTCTTGCGGAGGAATATGGTGATGTTAGTAAACAGCCAGATAATGTTGAGTATGTTAGTAGATATGATAGTGATGACGATTAAATTGGTAAAGAATGAGAAATTGACAGTGAAGATGATGTTGATGACATCGATAGATATAAGGAACAAAATTGAAGAAGATGATGATCAAAATGATTGGGAACATGAAAAAAGTGATGAAACTGATGGTGGATCAGATCATCCTGATGATGATCAAGGCCCTGTTGCAGAATTTGATGATCATTTGTTGTAGAAATGGACCCATTTGAGATATCCCTTGAATATCATGAAGCATCTGCGACTGAGGGAACATCTTTATATGGTCATGTGTAGGAATAAGCTTGTTTTAAATGATGATGTTCAAGTGAGTCTAGTACAAAAACTTTTATATTTATGAAAGAAAACATCAATAGAGAAGACAGTATCTATCGAGGGGGAGAGACATGAAATGATAATGAATGTAAATGTTCTTTATCCTCATGATGATATTGTTGTTCCTATAGGGAGAAAGGATCAAATGTATTTTAATATGGGATTAGAGAACACTAATTGAGAGGAAAAGACAACTAATCCTACTCCAATAGCTTCTCCAGATTCTGTGGATCTACCGGTGCCTATAGACTATGTGTCGAAGGCCGATTTCAATGCTTTTAAGGAATAATTTAGTACTGTACCTAGATTCGTTCCTCCAAGTCAACCTATTCCTATTGCATTTCTTAGTAAAATAGATGAAGATATGATCATAGAGATAGTTTCATCTTATGTTGAATCTCAAATGATCTCACTATTGGAAGAAATTGAAACATTTAATCAAAAGATGCGTAATGAATTTGTTTCTATGGTCACTAACATTAACCTGTTCAAAATTGAAAATGAATTGTCTTTGAAAATGGTTATAATATGTATTAGAGATACATTTTCTAAGAATTATATCAATTATTCTTCTCTACCTCCAACTCGTGATCTAACCATTTCATAGTCAGTTGTCGAAGATCTAGTGAATGATTCTACATCTTCAGCTACTCCTCAACCTCCAACCCTTGATTTAAATAAAATAGGATCTAATATCTGAGATATCTTTCAAGATACCTCCACCTATGATTATAATGTTTTTCATCCTATTGAGGTTGATTTGATTAGAAATGCGATAATAGAGGTACATAAACCCATTATGTGTGGTACTGATCCGGAAATCCTTACTGAGATCAAGAAAAATTCTGACCACATACATGACAGGGATATTAATTACCACAAGGGTGCTACCAATGATTCAGAATAAATAACAAAAAAAGTATACTAAATATTTTAGAGATTCTATACAAATAATAAATGAGATAGTCATTTCAAATACATGGTGGAATATTTGAAGATCATTCCTATTACTCAAGCCTTTAAAGATCAAGTCCAAAAGATAGAGGATTTCATGCCTACCTTTGAGATGTTTATGGAGAATAAGAAATAATATAAAAGGGATATAGATTATGGTTTTAATATCTCCAAGGACTTCATCAATATTCTAAAACCTTATATTAATCATGAAAGTAATGATATTATATCTCCAACAACTTCTCCAATCTGACCAATCCTGCACACTTCTACATCTGTTTCTGCCCCATTTTCACCATTATCAATTACTCATGTTCAATGTCTTTGTAAAATAATACCTTTCATTAATCATGAGATTTTCATATTTTCTTTATCTTCTATCTCGAGCCTATATCATTTATTTTTCTTTGTAGTTCATCTTCCTTCCCTTTGTATCTGTTCTGTATCTCCAACCACTAATTCTGCACCTACTACTCCCAAATCATCCGTGTTTGATAATGGAAAAGAATTTGGGGAATCTGAGAAATAGCGATTGGAAAACTCATAGATATGAATCTATTGAACTATTTTTATAACCACTAATAATTATTATATAATTAAATATACTCAATGTGTTACTCCAATTCTATGTTCTTTATATTCAATATTTTTTCCCTTTTTGATAATATAAAAATGGGTGAAATGTATGCACAGCTTATATATTAGGGAGTTCCTGAAATTACAATAAATCTTAAAAAGTAATCTATTTTGTAATTTTTTATCATAAAATTTATAATATTCTAATCATACCTTTCTTTGATAATTATAAGTCAACTATTATTCTATAAAATTCCATGAATTATGATAATCAAAAGTGGGATATTTTTGGATTCATGTAGTTTTAATTCTCTTAAATAATTCTCGTAAATCATTCTCATATATCATGCTGAAATATCATGATCATATATTATGCTAACATATCATTCTCATAAATCATGCTCATAAATCACTCTCATATATCATGCTCAAAAATCATACTCATAAATCGGGCTTATTTAAGATTAAAGATACATTGTGTTTAGCAATATATTATATTGTTTTATCATGATTCATAATGATATGGTGTGTTAATTTATGATTACATGTAACTATGATCTATTATATTAGTGTTTTACTATGTAATATATGTTAGAAAAAATTGGCTATTTATGAGCTACTCACACCTGACCTACAGACGCTTGATGTACATATGTGTGACCTACCGACACCATACCAAACAAAACATGATCTAAAAATGCTCGAACTACTGATAGATTAACTAACAGACACCCATATTTTCTCAATGTATAATATGCTGAAAGCTATGTCACAGATGCATCACCAACTGCTAGACTAACCTACCAATATTTTGAGATACTGACAGACTCAGACACCGATAATTTAACTCTTATTGTCAATATTGTCAGTAATGGTAAAATCTATGATATTTTGTACTGATTATTGTTGTAAGGCCCTTTTCTGTCTTTTATATACAACATATAATGATCTTATAGACTATTATGAGGTACGAGCTTCATGCTCTTATATGCTGCATTGTATAAAGAACATACCCAATCAAAAAAGAAAAATAGAGAGCCCCATGCAGTCTAGTAGAGAGATCACGAATCATTAAAACTAAAGAAAATAAAAATAAAGATTCATGAATATATTACTGATAAGAAGAATAGAATAAATTATTTACAGCATCACTCTATGAAAGGAGACGATCTCTTCAAGGAAGTCATATAGCTCACTAGAAATAAAACACAAAAGCACTCATGACACACAATTTTTCAACCTATTTCCAAAATTTGAATCCCTCTCCACTTTTTCCATCTATAAATTGTTAAGATTCTAAAAATCGCCTGAAAATGAGCCCTATAAACCTTCCTCTAATTATATAGCTCTGATTGTGTACATTATTTTCATTTCGAGCAGTGTGTTTCCCTCTATTATATAAAAACACACTTTCCCCTATTCCAGACTAAATAATAAATCGATATCTTCACAAACATTTCCTTTTACACATTACACTCCCACATAATGTAGTGGAAGCTTTTCTTGTGTGTCTTGTTTTAATTTCCACTCCCATGGAAAACTGTGGAAGAGGTCTTGTTAAAAACGATAGATGTATATGCGGTTTTATACAGTGATCGAGTTTACAGATAAAATTTATATATATAAATTTCATGGTGTCAGGTGATCTCCAAGTGGGGATGATTTGGTCATCCCTTGGGTCATGAAATCTTGTTTTAATTTGGTTTTTTATTTCAAAAGATATATTTTCACTATTTTATTTAAATTAGAAAATTTTACTTTACATCGATTGTTAATCTTAGATAGTGTTTATATTATAATTTGTCTTAATAGATTTATTTAAATAGATGAAATAGTATTACATTTTGTTTTAACTTAGAACTAATCAATCATTGAAAAATAATTCTAACAATCAAATCTTTTATAAATATACTAATTTTTTGATTTGGGCCATATTTGATTTTAAATTGGAAAAAATTAAAAAAAATTAGATAGAAATGTTTATTAGAACTAAACTCACCCCCTTCTGTAGTGTCTTAATCTGAACCATAATAGATTTTCATATAATCATTAAGGTAAACTTGATGAACACTCACAATACATAAAAATTTAAAAACTGATAAAAATGGAAGTAATAATCACATGTGATTTCTAAAAAACTTGTGGGGGTGATTTATAAAATTTCCAACATTTTTTCTCAGTTTAGAAAGAAAAACGTGTCAACATATGAAAAATAGAATAACTAATCTTATCAATTGATAAAATGATTCTAAAGGGAGATGAATTAAAATTATGTTAACATATTTATAATAGTCAATTTTAACAGACTAATGGGAGTCACCATGAAAAAATTGTGGATTCTCACACCAAATCAAAATCAATTAAATTATTTACCCCTTGTTTACTTTCTTATTATTTAATTAATGTGAGTTTGTTAGAGAAGTATATATGGATAAAACACTAAAAAGTAGTAGGGGTTAATTTTGATAATTTTTTAATATTTAGAAATAAAATTAATCATTCAACACCCCCCCCTACGAAATGGTTAAAAAATATAAAGATTAGTAATTGGTGTCAAAGGGAAAGTTTCTTTATTGAATTTGTATCATGGTAAATAACAATTATTTCAAGAATTTATATATTATGAAATTTTATGGAAAAACATATGATGGTTGGGAAATTAAGATGACACCTTATCTTCTGACACTTGGAATGGAGGGTAATGATGAAACAATAATGGGTTTTCTACCCATTATGAAAAATGATGCTATGAATTTTTTTATAAGAATGAAATTGTGGTTGATGGGAAATCAAGATATTTTATTCTTATGTAATTATGAGAATATATTTTCAGGAAGGATATAGGTCTCAAAACACTTAAGGATAGTTGGGACAAAATAGACTGTTTCATTTAGGGGGAAAACAATGTCAAAGCGGAAAAGTTACACATCTGCTGAAGAATATCCTAAGACAACATAATGATAGATAAATAAAATTTTTATGAGTACTTAAATAAATTAATTACGTTTTTTACAATATTAGAGGTTTTTATATGTCTTAGAGGAATTTACAAGATTCAAGAATGAAATTATTAACATTTCTTATAAATTTGACTCTAAAATCGATTCTTCAGATGAATAATATGATTTGTAACATGATGAATTACATAACAATCTAATTTCATATAAGATAATGAAACATATATAATTTAAAAAAAATATCATGTTTGAAATGGATTTTGATGCTATACAAAATATGAGAATCCATGATATTTGGGTCTTTGTCCATATGGTTAATGAATATAATAAAGATAATAAAAATAATGAAAATATCAAATTCATTATATAAAAAAATTAATGGATAATGTGAGAAATATATAGAGGAAGCCTCACAAAAAAATTTCTTGAATGAGGAAAAATTAGGAATTTTTTATAAGATTCCTGATAAATAAATTTGGAGAATTTGAATACGACTCTAAAGATACAAATTGGTGGAATAAGTGAAAAAACATAAAAAGAAGGTATGAAATTAAGCATTGTTTAGAAAAACAATTCTGGAAAATAAAGAAGTTTTTTGAGTATGAATGTCAAATATGACTTTCCTAAAAAATAATCCATATAATATTAATGTTCGTAAAAATTTAAAATCATATTTTAAAATCACGATAAAAAAGAATTGTTTTATAAATTGTGTAAAATAATGGGTCGGTGAACAAACATACATTGAATATCTTTTCATATCATAAATTGAGGAATTTCTTAAGAAAAATTCAAATGTTAATAAATATATAAAATATATGAATAAATAATTTTGATATAATAATAAATGAATAAATATATCCTTAGAATATTTGGGGACTATACTCAAAAGATTATAAACCTCAAAATGAATATTTTTGAACAGTGAAATATAGTGGGAGATCTCAAAAATCATGATGTTATGGAAGATGAATATTTTGAGACTGAATGAAAACTTCTTTAGGTTTAATGTACACTAAGAGAGATGATTAAAATTTTCACAAAATTTCCTATATATAATCTCAATAATGTCAATATAATTATAAATATCACTCAAATAATCTGGTGAAGTCCTCACCCACTGGATGTAAAGGTTCATCTAATATTACTAATAATGAAGGTGTTAGCAAAAAAATGCTATGAAATCATGGATTGAGGAAATTTGAGAAAAATATATCACAACAACAATAGTTGAGAATAAATACTATAATAATGTTTCGCAAAACCAAGCTAAAACTATAAAAGAATGATTTTATGAACATCATGAAACTGATTACAGTGAAATGTCACATTTCTATTAAAAACTACAATTAAGTGGTAACTTATGGTGTTGTGGTATATTTGGGATAACATCCTACTATTTTTTGAACAACATGTCTCTCTCTAGAAGTAGGTATGAATTTGGATGGAGAAGAAAAATGAGAAAAGTTAGAAACATTACTATGATTTACGAATAATGAAATGACAAATCACAAGATTTTTGAATGTTTCCTTTGAAGAAATAGTTTGGGTGTATGAAGGAAGATTTTTGAATATTTTACCAACTAGGTCACTTTTTTAAATCGTATTTATCAAATACTCCTGGAATAATTTATTATTCTAAAAAAATAATATAGAAGGAATAATGTTAAAAACAGATCCTTTCATTTTGAGATAGTTCTAAACTAAAAGAAAATTAATAGACCATGGAATATTTTTTGTGTTTGTTCCTCACATAATAAAATATTTTTAATGATCATGAAATATGTTGAAAATAATTATGGAGGAGTAGTAATATTTTGTAATGACAATTCCCTAAAAACTAATGAAATTGGACATGTTGAGATTCAAGGATAAAAATAGAAATCTATGGATGTTCTATTTGATTTTATTCCCAAAAAAAATTATAAATTGTTATAAATATCTTTGATGATTGTGAGGAAGATATATTCTCTAATAAATCATGTATCATTATTATTTTGGGAGATGGACAATTTTTCATTGGGAGAAAGTAATAGTAGAAATCACTTTTATATTGGAGAACTGTGTATCTTTATTATTTTAGTAAGGATGTTAAAAACAATTATTGGTATCACAAGAAATAGAATTTTAGACAAAAAATATAAACAAACATTCCAATTTTGATTCCAAAACAAACAAACCAATAATGAAAATGATTTTAGATGATGTGTGTACAATATGTCAAAAGGGGAAAATGATTGGTAATAGGAATGTGAAAGTATAAATTCAATCTATCAAACCTCTCTATCTTATTTAATTAAATCTTTTAGTGTTAATTAGTGAAAAATAAATAAAAGGATCTTTTTTACATTATCACCTTTGTTGATAATTTCACTCGGATGTCTTGTATTATGTTTATGAAACATAAATTAGAAGCTATAAAACTGGTAAAAATTATCAAAAGCTTTATTGAAAGAGGGTTGGGTGTTTATATATTGAAATAGATAAAAGAAATTGGAAAAGAGTACACATTTAATTATTCTTATTCATAACTAATGAGAAATGGAATTAAAAATTAATATAATTCTTTATTCACCACTACAGAAAATGGAGTTGTCGAAATGAAAAAAATATGTTTAATGGAAATGGGATGAAGCATGATGGAAATGTATAATCCTTGTATTTTTTTCAAAAAATAATACATTTTTACTAATAGACATTTTAAAAAATGTGTTTATTATAGCTTGAATCCAACATGACTCCCTATGAAATGTGGTATAATGCAAGATTTTCAATGAGTTATTTCATAGTTTACATAATTCACCTCTTAATAAATATCAAAAATCTTGTTCATGGAAAATTTGATGAAATTATATAAGGAATATTCATGTGGTATTCACCCAATAGGATAATTTATAATTGTAGGAATAAATGTTGACAGAATTTGGTGGTTCCTTATGATGTATATGTTTATGAAAATCCAACTACCATAACTATTGTTGTTGAAAATTTTATGGAAGATAAATTAAATTCTTCCAATTAGAATTAATAAAAGAAGATTAATGTGAGAAAAAAAAATATGACATAATTTAAAAAAGAATCATATAGTTATGATAGTAAAACTGGAAGAAAAAGTCAAAAATTTCATAAGTTGCATAAATATGCGCAATCAAAAAATGTTATCATAAATATGAAATCTCTTGTTTAGAAGAAAATATTGATGAAATTAGAAAACAAAAAATCACTACATTATTTGGTTAAACGAAAATCAGATTAGAATTAGATGATCATAAATAAAGGGACAATTCTATAAATTATTAGTTGGGATAGATAGAGAATAATTACATCTATATATATTTTCAATGACCACCAATAATGGATATTATTTATATAAAAAGGTGTAGATGATTATGAAGAATGATATTATAGATTGTTCAATTAACAAACCATAACTATTTTGAATTAATATTTATAGGTGAAAGATGTATATATTCAATATAATTTTCCCCCTTTCACAAGATTTGATGCCATCAGAATGTTATTAGTAGTAAATGTAGATCATTATTATAATTTTTATCATTTAGTTTTCTTGTAACCCGTCATAAATGGGTAGCTTGAGTATGAATTTTATATTTAGAATCATATTTGTTCCTATATGAAAAATATTGAACGATGTTTTTTAAATAGAATAATTACTCATATGAGTTGAAACAATATCATTGTTCTTGATACTCAAAACGTCATAGTATCATAAAAAGAAAAAAATGGAATGTTGATAACAAATTATATGTGAATGAGATGAGCTTAGTTACCCTAATTATTTTGTGATGATGATATATCCTTTTTAGGGTGATAGAAAAACTGATTGTAAAGATTTTATGAAATAATTGATGAAAAATATTGAAATGTAATTTCGTAGAGAGTTAACCATTTTTTATTGAATTATAAGTGAGGTAAAGGGAATGATATGTTTTCAAGTCAGAAGAAAAATATTCCATAATTTGTTTATAAAAAAAATCAGGATATTATAAAAACGCCTACTCCCATTTTTCTTGCCAAAGAGATGAGTAATGAAGAATATGGAAAACATGTGAATCAGAATGATTTTTGATGGTTTAGAGGATTTTTTCTTCAATTCATAGTTTAGTATTGACATCTTTTATTTTTTTACTTTGTGTGAAAGATATCAAAAGGAACCAAAATAATCACATTTACTCAAAGTAAATAGAATTTTGTGATATTTTAATGTAATAACATCCTATGGGATATTGTGCAAATTAACTTTTTATATAAACATGTTCTATATACAGATGTTTGTTTTGAAGGATATTACATCGATTGAAAATTAACTTCATCAGGTTAATTTTTTTTCAGAGAATGTTGGGTAAGATTTTATTGTAAGAAACTTGGTTCAGTGACCATAAACATATAAAAAATAGATAATATTCCCACTACCCATTCTTGTACACAAATTATTTTCGAGAAAGTTTAATTGGACAATTTGGGTGTGAATATGTCAACATTATTGATGGTTCTTTGTGCTAACATATTTTTCATGGATATCACCAAAAAAATTACGTTATTCAAGATAAAAACATATTTATATCCATTATTATTTCATTAAAATATGGTTTCTAATAGAGATGATATGAAGGAATAAATTTCTAAAAAAATGTTAAATTAATAATGTCTTCAAAAAACCATGTTAAGGAAAATGTTTTTGGGATTGAGTCTTCAACATCATGTTAATACTCTACCAAATAATTTCTAAATTTTAAAATTAATCCCGAATAATACTATTGATTATGTTGAAAAAGGAGGAGAGTATATGAATATTTTTTCCTAAAACTAGAATTGTAATAAAATCTTGAAAGGGGGAGAGAAAGTAAAATTCATTCAAAAAAGAAACTATTATAGTGGTGATCATAAAATGGGTGAGAAAAGGAAAAATGGATAAAGGAAAATAAAGATGATAAATAGTGGAAGAATTTATCTTAACAAAGACACAATTTTTCTTATCACCATGGAATATAATTCTTTCCAAACATTACTTTCTCTAGTATTGTGGTTTAAAGATCATCTCTATAAGAATATATATGATCTCGTAAAATATGATAAAATGTGAGTTGTTAAAAAAATTGTGAATTTTAAAAAAATGACAGTGGTTTTTAAATAATATGAATGAATATATTAAAAAAAATAAAGGGAGAGATTGAAGATCCATTGTTGTGTTTTCCAAAAAAAATTATATTTTTTGAATTTTTTTATGTATGTTTTTTAACAGGTGAAAGAACACTATTGAATGTTTGTTAAAAATTATTATTAAGAATTTTTGTTAAAAAATTAGCTATTAATTTGATATAGATAGACGGACTTTTGTTAATAATTTTTTTAATAAGCCTTCTAACAATTAACATAATTTTATGTTGCTCAATAAATGTTTCTAAAATTATCTAGATGTTTGTGATACCATCTATTTTTTATAAGAAGGATGCGAAGTGAAGCTGAGTTTCATTAAAAAATAAAAGATATTGTACATTTAGAATACCCAACATATAATGTTTTTTAGAAATTAAGGAGTTTCATGTTTTTATGTTAGTATAATAGGATGCTTACATATTTTCTCAGAATGAACTATTTGTAAATCATAATAAAAAACTCATCAGATGAAAGGAATGAAGTGTTTGTTTTTGTGTTTTTGGGGATTCAGAATATGTGAATGAAAGTAAATGGTAGAGAATTTCACAAAATAAAAATATAAATTTCATTTTTTAATTGGGATAATTTAAATGGATACATTTTTCACGGCCCGTCCCTTAGTACCCATGTCGTGACTAACCCATGCCCGCCTTCAATAGACCAGGGGCTAGCGACTAGCACAGAAAGTTGTATTCCCTAAAAATAGGGTAGGTATTGTCTTTATAACCTATACACTCACAGGACTAAGCCCAAAGAAAAATACAATCTCAAAGTAGAAATATATAGTAAACAGGGTGTGTACAGAAATTAAAAGGGGCCATAATACAATCCCAACTTTAATGTACAAGTAAACGGAAAAGTACACGTAAAACTAAAAACATCTCCTGCGAACACCCACCAAGGATCCTACCAGAAGGGTAGGTATAGTTCTAGAATGGTCTTCTTTGCAGTAGACATCATCTAAAGACCCCCTTCGGGCTACATCCAGCTAAGGTACCCTTGTCCCTAGTCTGTGATGTCCATTTTCTGCACCAAATAAAACAAGGCGCGGGTGTAGCATGTGCAGGGGTGAGTATAACATTACATAGTAGGGACCTCGAGCCCCCGAAGGTCTCCTAGTGTTACACAATGAAAATACCACAAATCAAGATCCCAACTATTAATTGGTATATTCCCATACATATACCTAAGTTATCAAGCTATACTAATCTCATACATGTGCTAAGTATACCATGATGGTTACACCACAAAGGTGAAGTATCACATAGCATAACCTCAATCACAAGAAAAAAGTAAAGACAACTCACACCAGGATTTATTCTATGGGTAGAAACAAGTAACATCTCCAGTAACTTCGCTGAACACCTCAACTACTAATGGACTTCCCCTCTGTCATGTACAACGGGCCTACAGCGTCACACAGAGACGCTTCCCACAAATCGTGGACTACTAAGATACTCTTCCTGTCGAGTACCTTGGGTATGCCATGCCACAAGGAGGTGCTCTCCACCAATGGTATGTCGCTTCACATAGAGGCGCTACCCACTATTAGACTACCACATCACACCTCGACAATCCCCATTGGGCCAGTCAAATCACTCCGAGTCATGATGGCCAGCAGTCATTAGATATCAGCCAGTCACAGGGTTCCGTACGTAGCGTGGTTGGGAGAACAACTCCCAAGCCATTATTTATACCTCAACTGCCTTGAAGTCCCATGAAGATATATCCTAACATCCTTTAACATCTTAAGGGACCCAATGCAACATAAGTCATGACAATCGGACACCCGGTCTGTATGTCATTAGCATTTCCGCTCTAAAGGACTGGTTGGATTCAGGCTCCGATCCAACCTGGACATACCCCAATAATATCCAAAACTCAATTGAAGTATATGAAAAGGACCACCTATATCCAAATATTCTTGTTCCATAGACCGTTTGTCAAACGGACGCCTGGTTCAAAAGTTATGGTCGTGAAGGCATAACATAGTCCAGATGGGCTGGGGTTTAGCCCGACGCGGTTGAACCGACCTGGCCCAATTCGAGTTAGGCTCGGATGGTCGGGGCCATGGAGGCCCCAGCCTATTGGGCCATGGTCATGCCTGACCCATGAAGGGGACGACCCAGCTCATCCCGTTGACTCGGCCCTGTGGCGCAGCCCGCCGGGCAACACGGCCCGCTGCGGTGCGACACCGCTTAGCCGGCGGTTGTAACACCCCGAAATTTTATGAAAAATATTATTTTTAATTTCATTAATGTCTTGTGTTATACACTACACCAAAATAAGCTTTCACAACACGCATCCGTGACTTTCCTTCCATTACACGCAATCACGACCTTTCTCGATAACGTGTGTAGTACGCAATAATGAGTTTCACTAAATAACAATATGCTATTAAAATATTATTGAAACTAGCCGTCATGAATAGTAATAACCACTTTTTGAAATTTTTTAAATTTCATTTTTGAAAATGGACTTTATTTTTGGATTTGTAATATCGAAATTAGCTTAGGGTGAAATTTTGGTAATTTTCGGATAACTTTCATATTTTGATGAATAGTGAAAATTACTAAATTTTAGTTAAAAACAACTTTTTCAATCGAAATAATTAATAGTGATAAATTATTAATTTTAGTGGTTTTAAATTATATTTAGAATATATTTTTACAATTTAATACAATGTTGGTCATTGGATGAAATTTCACATTTAAACCAGACATAAACAAGTGTCAATCTTTTGATAGATATTGTTTCTTAAAAACACGCTAATTGTTTTAACAACGGGATTCAATTATAAAATTAATTAATGCAACTTCTATGTTATGAATTTGGTAAAATAGACTTCATTTTTGAATTCGGAATATGAAATATATCTTAAGATGATATTTTGGCATTTTTCTGAAAAACATCAATTTTTGATGAATAGTGAAACTACTAAGTGGTAGTTAAAAAAACTGAATTTTTCATAAAACTTAATTTTACCGCTTCTGTGAATTGAATTTCAAAAATCCGAGAGATACGGTTGATGTCAGTATGTAAAATGTGGTTCAATGAGATGAAAATAATTTTTGGTGAATAGTAACTTTTTACTTTTA
This sequence comes from Viscum album, assembly GCA_963277665.1. Lineage (NCBI taxonomy): Eukaryota > Viridiplantae > Streptophyta > Magnoliopsida > Santalales > Viscaceae > Viscum > Viscum album. The sequence goes on along the minus strand of OY728156.1, from coordinate 1,612,330,997 downwards.
TTTACCACGGTTAAAAGTAAATAGGGTAATTAAGGGTAAAAATGATATTAATATTACCCTAACACGTGTCCTAATCCTATTGGACAAGTGTATCTCGACCAAAAACAACCTTAAGTGTAAAATATTATCATTTAGGCCCACTTGGATTAGATTAGGACATTTATTCTCATTTAATTCAAAGAAGAGTTAAAAGAGTTAAAATCAAAGTTTATTTACTAAAACATTTTTAATATAGGGTTATACATAATATAATTTCGACTATAAATATTCATTAGAAATATAAACATATTTCCTACATAATTGTATTTTATTTGTAATTTTTATACTTTAAATAATTTAATTTATTTATGACACAACAATGATGCAGTAATTACCTTTTTAAGAAAATATTAACATAATTGATGTTATAAATGCCCAAATAAATGTAATTTGAGACTTTTTATGAATTACACTAATTTTCTAGGTTACTATGATATATTAGTGTTGATTTAATCAACTTGGTTCGAACATATAATTCTGTTATGACATTCATAAAAATCATATATCAAATAGTGTCAAAATTGACACAAAATAGTTTTTAAATAAAATATTATATTATTAATTGTTATTTTATACCTAAAAATATAATGTTCGTCCAAATGACTTAGATAAGGATATATATATTAATAATAAACAACTTGGGGTTCGTTTGGCATGTTATAGTAATTTTATTAACCATATAGTGTAAGAAAACAAAAAGACATGGTAAAAGTTAAATTATTTAACTTAGAGTTAAATCTAATTGATAAGGTTAAAATAATAACCTAAACTTGTCTAAATCCTATTGGATGAGAGGATTTAGACCCATCCCAACTTTATCTTTGAAATAAGACCATTTGGAACCATTATAAACCGAATTTGACCTTAATATAAAATAATATTTTGAGATTTTCCTAAGATGCCCCTCTCCTCCCTTATAAAAGGGAACCTCCTCCCTCTCCTCATCACACCAATTTGAGCATTCAAGCTCGGCCAACCCCTGACCAAATCTCTTATCAACTTCCCTAGTATCATCCTAGAGGTCCTGGTCTTCTTAAAAGATCAATTTTAGTTCCCTAAAAGGAGGTCTCAAAGAAGCACTTCAAAGAAGAGGTAATATCCATTACCGATCATTTCCAATTTCTTTCTTCTTCAACTTCTTTTTCTTTAGTTGTTTCATTATGAAGTAATAACATCAGTATCAATAATATAATGATATTTTATTATAAGTATGAAACAACCCTATTTAACCATCTATCCATCCTACAGAAAATGAAATCACCGCGCGTGCGTACGTACGGAATACCGTCTCCACGCCGTGGTGTAATCTATTTTCCACCACCACCTTAATAGGATGGGTATAATGGTGTAATTAGAAACTATATATTATTATTATAAAGTGATATTGATACTGAAATAGTATACATACACTTCAACACAATTCCATGACCATGGGAACGATATCATCGCTCGTGCGTACGTACGGACTACCGTCTCCACGACGCGATGAGATTCATTCTCAATGATTAACCATTCATGAATGATTATAAAGTATATATAATAAGTACTAATGAAATTTATGACATAATAATGATACTGGATTTATGTATATTTATATGTATGTCATCTACTTAATTCCATTCAATTCAAAAAGGAAACGAAAACAGCGTTCATGCGTACGTACGGACTACCGTCTCCATGAATGGTGTATTTCATTCCATTTATCGATATTATATATATATATATATTCTAAATATATATTATATATAAATCATGTTTTACATTCTGGATATAAGTAATCATGATCCATGTAATCATATTAATAATTACAAGTTAAAAACATGAACGACAAATGAGACGATTTTACCCAAAACGCTACTTTAACATGAATTTACAAAAGAACGGGTAATATAAAGTCATAAGTGTACCATATATGATATAATAACAATGAATATGATTCTGGAATAAGTCAATAACATGATTTAAATCATTATACAGGAGGTTTGGACACTTAAAAAGCAAGTCGGACCTAAGGTAAGGGGAAATATCACAATCTCATTTCTATTCGAGATTGTTTATACTTTGGTATTTACTGGGGTGTATTTTATCATCCACATCCATGTTCCCTCAATATGTAATATTGTATTCATCCACTTACCATATTTTAAATCCAATATTACCCTTCGGTGAGTTTTTAGTAAGGAATATGAAAGGAATCTTTTGTCATTTTTTCGTACGAGGTACTTTTTGACTTTTCCGACAAAAGTACGAAGAATGTTTTTTTAACTTATACGACATGAATGAATTTTTAAAACATTATTTCCAAGAAGCTTCATTTACAAGTTTTCAAGTTTATTTTTAATCAACTTCTTTTATTTTAAAGTCGTATGATATGTTATGAAAGGAAAAATGTTTTTGAAGAAGAAAGGATATTTTCCTCAAGAATGGAGTTCAAGTGTTTTGTCAAAATTATTTTCCATCTAAGATAATAAAGGGTTCTGTTTTTATCCCTATTATTAAATTGATTTGATCATGTTTTGATGGAATTATTTTTATGAATTCCTTTATCTTATATGAATTGATTTATGATGTCATGATGTTTAAGATTCCCATTTATATTACATGGGATATGCAATGATGTATGATTTATGATTTTGTGGCACACAAAAGAATGGTATCATTATGAGATGGGTGGGACCTATATCTCCCTCCAATGCATTGGGTAAAGATTTTATATCTCATGAGATAGACATGGCTGGAATGGTAGGTTATACCGGTTTAGTGAAACAGGACTGAAACGAGGGTGACTCGGTTCAGAAAGGGACTTTGTCCACTAAGATAGTCTTGGAAATGAGTCTTGACTAACAAGAAATGATTCTCTATGATTATGTGTTTATGACACAAAGTTTCATGTTTTAAGTTATGATTATTGGGATTACATTTCACTTCTATGATTTATCCAATGTTATGATATTATGAGCTCTTTTGCAGGTTAAGATTTCCAAAAGCTATGTTCTTATGTATATGATGTGATTGATATTTCTTTTGTTTACCCTTTCTGAGCATTTGACCTCACCCTTTTATGTTTTCTTTTCCCTAGGATATAAAGAAATGTTTTAGGTATAAAAAAAAGGAAGATATTTATGGGAGATGTTGAAGATCTTTCACCACGATTAGAAGATTATATTCTGAGTTTCCAAAGACACTAAACTATTACGGTCCTTGTGTGTGTGTTTTTGTTATTTACTAACTATTCCGCAAATGTAATGTAATGTCCATGTACGTTAAGCTTTGGGTCTCTACAGTTGGTATCAGAGGAAAGGTTTAGTCAACCTTTGGAAAATAGGATGCGAAAACGTTAGTGAGATCCCTAGAGATATTTCTAAGGTATGTCTAGGGATGTCCCTAAGGTTAAGTATACGTATAGGTTATAGTACTAGAATAATGCTAACGATCATAGAATTAAACCGAAGATGTTAGATATTGAAGGTACTCCCCCTTTATTATGTTTTTTCCCTAGCATGATTTTTTCCTCTCACACTATTATTTTTGGGTTTTAGACGATGGTTGGAACCCGAAGGAACCGTGTTGATCAATGGAATGGACAATGCAATGATTGTCCTCCTGAACAAACAAATGTTATGGGAGATGGAGTGAAAAATCTTATTGCTATACTTACTCAAGCTATGAATCATTCTGGACTTCCAAATGAGCAGAGAAGGGAACAATATTCTGTTGAGTCCTTCATGAGGCAACGTCCACCTTCTTTTAGTGGGACTTCCAATCCAATTGTTGCTGAACAATGGATCAGTACCACTGAAAAGATATTTTCAGTTCTTCAATGTTCTGAACATGATAAATTCATCTTAGCAGTGTATCGTTTGGAAGGTGAAGCTGATCAATGGTTGAATCTTATCAAGAATATGAGGCCAAGAGATGAAATTGAGTCCATGGAATGGGACGAGTTCAAGAACTTGTTTTTCATTAAGTACGTCCCTCGTATTCTTCGAACAAAGATTGAAAAGGAGTTTCTTGAGCTGAAGTAGAAGGATGATGAATCTGTTGGTATATACGAAGCAAATTTTACAAGACTTGCAAGGTATGCATCTGGCATTATCATCCAACCTGCAAGTAAAGTTGATCGATTTTTCAATGGCTTAAAACCATGTCTTTGAAGGGCATTAGTTATAAGAGACTTAAGTAGCTATAAAGAAATTGTGCATTGTGCTATCAAGGTATAAATGGAAGTTGGTGTTACATATCCATCTCATGGTTTTGACAAGAAACGAAAGATGGAGTTCAAGGAGAAATCTCAGAATAATGGTTAAAAGAAGATGAATTTTTCCTTATGCTCAAAGTGTGGAAAGAAGCATGGTGGAGATTGTCTTAAAGGGAATAGAAAATGTTTTAAGTGTGGAAAATAAGGTCATCGAGTAGCTGAGCATCGAAGTAATGGAAAAAGGGATTCTAATGATGTGAATAAAGCAAACACTACAGAGAACGCACCACCAACACTTCAATGCTTCAAGTGCAAGGAAATGGGGCATTATGCTAATAAATGCCCTAATCCAAGGGTTAGTGATGATCAACATGAGCAACCACTGAAGGAAAAGGACGAAGGGAAGTCACATGCGATCACTATTGGAGATGTTGAATATGACAATGATGTGGTGGAATGATTATGTGTTTATGTAATGAGATTCTAAAATAATGTTGTATCATGGAGTATTGGAATATTTATGTATTGGTCTAATGTGGTATTCAATGTGATTGAGATATTATGCGCATAATGGAGGGAAAACGTGAAAATGAAATGTTTAAAAGTATTCATGAGTTCATGATTGATATAAGGACTAAGTGGTATCATGGTTTGAGTATATAGAATTTTGAGGATTTTTATATGTGGAAAGTGTTAACTTTTAACTGCATTCATGTTTTCACTATGTTTCAATGGGTATTCAAGAGAATACATGATTAATGCCTTTGAATGTTTGGAATGTGACCCACAAGACATATCTTATGATATATGGGGATCAACGACAGTATTAAATCTCATGTAATCATTTTCACTATATTATGAGAGTGGACTGCAGTATTATGGATAAGCCTAAAGATTAGAATGGATTATGTTGGACATAAGTTAGTATTATTTAAGGATAGAAGATTTTTGATATTATCTATGGGATGTTATAGAAATGTAGTTTTAGAAAAAGGAAAACCTGCAGGATGGGAAACAGCCCATCACGTCGGACAAGGATGTGGGAATCGAACCCATAATCGAAGTGCGACTGGCCTTTATCGCCTACCACTGGCCTACAGGAAGTCCCTGTTTAGTAGAAACTAGTTTTATTATATTAGTCAGTATGATATATGAAGTATAAGTCCATTTTAGGAACCATATATGATTAATCTCACTATAGATCGACTTATGTATATAATTTTTGCTAACCTTTTGTTTGAGATAGATGGAATGACCCGTCATTCTATCACATGATCTGCTAACACTTCACGAATAACAAATTCAACTTCATTTATTTAAGAGCTGAAGTGGAAATTGTTCAAGGCACAAACAATAGTGAGATTGTACCAAAATAATGTAAGTATTTATTCTAATTAAAATTTTCAACTTTAGGGAAATGATCTTGAAAACCAAAAATGTTGTCCTAGTGACCTTATATCCGATGAATTAGATGGTACCCTAGATCGTCACAAATTTATGGCTTTGTGATTGCTGTCTTTTCCATAGCCATGTTCTCTACCACTCTCCATCAGAACATGATGGTTAGATTTCTCTTCTATATCCATATTTTCACCTATGTGAAAACCCAGTGATTAGTTTATTTGGGTAACCGTTACGTTTCATACTTTTGTTTTTAATGATTGGTTTTGTTATTCCTTTTTACGATGTGGGTTTCTATTAAAAAAACTTTCTAATAGTAAACCATTTATAACCCCGACGAATTTCGAGGGCGAAATTCATTTTAAGGGGGGTAGAATGTAACACCCCGAAATTTTATGAAAAATATTCTTTTTAATTTCATTAATGTCTTGTGTTGTACGCTACACCAAAAGAAGATTTCACAACATGCATCCTTGACTTGCCTTCCATTACATGCAATCGCGACCTTCCTCGATAGCGTGTGTAGTACGCAATAACGAGTTTCACTAAACAACAATATGTTATTAAAATATTATTGAAACTAGCCATTATGAATAGTAATAACCACTTTTTGAAATTTTGTAAATTTTATTTTTCAAAATGGACTTTATTTTTGGATTCGTAATATCAAAATTAGCTTAGGGTGAAATTTTGGTAATTTTCTGATAACTTTCATATTTTGATGAATAGTGAAAATTACTAAATTTTATTTAAAAACAACTTTTTCAATCGAAATAATTAATAGTGATAAATTATTAATTTTAGTGGTTTTAAAGTATATTTAGAATATATTTTTACAATTTAATACAATTTTGGTCATTGGATGAAATTTCACATTTAAACCAGACATAAACAAGTGTCAATCTTTTGATATATATTGTTTCTTAAAAACACGCTAATTGTTTTAAAAACGGGATTCAATTATAAAATTAAATAATGAAACTTCTATGTTATGAATTTGGTAAAATAGACTTCATTTTTGAATTCGGAATATGAAATATAGCTTAGGATGAAATTTTGGCATTGTTCTGAAAAACATCAATTTTGGATGAATAGTGAAACTACTAAGTGGTAGTTAAAAAACTGAATTTTTCATAAAACATAATTTTACCGCTTCTGTGAATGGAATTTCAAAAATCCGAGAGACACGGTTGATGTCAGTAAGTAAAATGTGGTTCAATGAGATGAAAATAATTTTTGGTGAATAGTAACTTTTTACTTTCATTTACCACGGTTAAAAGTAAATAGGGTAATTAAGGGTAAAAATGATATTAATATTACCCTAACACATGTCCTAATCCTATTGGACAAGTGTATCTCGACCAAAAACAACCTTAAGTGTAAAATATTATCATTTAGGCCTACTTGGATCAGATTAGGACATTTATTGTTATTTAATTCAAAGAAGAGTTAAAAGAGTTAAAATCAATGTTTATTTACTAAATCATTTTTAATATAGGGTTATACATAATATAATTTCGACTATAAATATTAATTAGAAAGCTAAAAATATTTCCTACATAATGGTATTTTATTTGTAATTTTTATACTTTAAATAATTTAATTTATTTATGACACAACAATGATGCAGTAATTACCTTTTTAAGCAAATATTAACATAATTGATGTTATAAATGCCCAAATAAATGTAATTTGAGACTTTTTATGAATTCCACTAATTTTCTAGGTTACTATGATATATTAGTGTTGATTTAATCAACTTGGTTCGAACATATAATTCTGTTATGACTTTCAAAAAAATCATATATCAAATAGTGTCAAAATTGACACAAAATAGTTTTTAAATCAAATATTATATTATTAATTGTTATTTTATACCTAAAAATCTAAGGTTCGGCCAAATGACTTAGATAAGGATATATATATTAATAATAAACAACTTGGGGTTCGTTTGACATGTTATAGTAAGTTTATTAACCATATAGTGTAAGAAAACAAAAAGACACGGTAAAAGTTAAATTATTTAACTTAGAGTTAAATCTAATTGATAAGGATAAAATAATAACCTAAACTTGTCTAAATCCTATTTGTTGAGATTATTTCAACCCAGCCCCAATTTAGCTTCGAAATAAGACCATTTGAACAATTATAAACCGAATTTGACCTTAATATAAAATAATATTTTGAGATTTTCCTAAGATGCCCCTCTCCTCCCTTATAAAAGGGCACCTCCTCCCTCTCCTCCTCACACCAATTTGAGCATTCAAGCTCGTCCAACCCCTGAAAACATCTCTTCTAAACTTCCCTAGTATCATCCTAGAGGACCTGGTCTTCTTAAAAGACCAATTTTAGTTCACCAAAAGGAGGTCTCAAAGATGCACTTCAAAGAAGAGGTAATATCCATTACCGATCATTTCCAATTTCTTTCTTCTTCAACTTCTTCTTCTTTAGTTGTTTCATTATGAAGTAATAACATCAGTATCACTCATATACTGATATGTTATTATAAGTATGAAACAACCCTATTTAACCATCTATCCATCCTACGGAAACTGAAATCATCGCGCGTGCGTACGTACGGAATACCATCTCCACGTCGTGGTGTAATCTATTTTCCACCACCACCTTAATAGGATGGGTATAATGGTGTAATGAGTAACTATATATGATTATTATAAAGTTATATTGATACTTAAATAGTATACATACACTTCAACACAATTCCATGACCATGGGAACGATATCATCGCTCGTGCGTACGTACGGACTACCGTCTCCACGATGCGATGAGATTCATTATCAATGATTAACCATTCAAGAATGATTATAAAGAATATATAATAAGTACTAATTAAATATATGACATAATAATGATACTGGATTTATGTATATTTATATGTATGTCATCTACTTAATTCCATTCAATTCAATAAAGAAACGAAAACAGCGTTCATGCGTACGTACGGACTACCGTCTCCAGGAATGGTGTATTTCATTCCATTTATCGATATATTATATATATATATATATTCTGAATATATATTATATATAAATCATGTTTTACATTCTGGATATATGTAATCATTATCCATGTAATCATATTAATAATTACAAGTTAAAAACACGAACGACAAATGAGACGATTTTACCAAAAACACTACTTTAACATGAATTTACAAAAGAACGGGTAATATAAAGTCATAAGTGTACCATATATGATATAATAACAACGAATATGATTCTGTAATAACTCAATAACATGATTTAAATCATTATACAGGAGGTTCGGACACTTAAAAATCAAGTCAGACCTAAGGTAAGGGGAAATATCACAATCTCATTTCTATTCGAGATTGTTTATACTTTGGTATTTACTGGGGTGTATTTTATCATCCACATCCATATTCCCACAATATGTAATATTGTTTCCATCCACTTAAAATAGTTTAAATCTAATTTTACCCTTCGGTGAGTTTTTAATAAAGAATATGAAAGGAATCTTTTGTCGTTTTTTCGTACGAGGTACTTTTTGACTTTTCCGACAAAAGTACGAAGAATGTTTTTTTTAACTTATACGGCATGAATGGATTTTTAAAACATTATTTCCAAGAAGATTCCTTTACAAGTTTTCACGTTTATTTTTAATCAACTTCTTTTATTTTAAAGTCGTATGACATGTTATGAAAGGAAAAATGTTTTTTAAGAAGAAATGATATTTTCCTCAAGAATGGAGTTCAAGTGTTTTGTAAAAATTATTTTCCATCTAAGATAATAAAGGGTTCTGTTTTTATCCATATTATTAAATTGATTTGATCATGTTGTGATGGAATTATTTTTATGATTTCCTTTATCTTATATGAATTTATTTATGATGTCATGATGTTTAAGATTCCAATTTGTATTACATGGGATATGCAATGATGTATGATTTATGATTTTGTGGCACACATAAGAATGGTATCATTATGAGATGGGTGGGACCTATATCTCCCTCCAATGCATTGGGTAAAGATTTTATATCTCATGAGATAGACATGGCTGGAATGGTAGGTTATACCGGTTCAGTGAAACAGGACGGAAACGAGGGTGACTGGGTTCAGAAAGGGACTTTGTCCACTAAGATAGTCTTGGCAATGAGTCATGACTAACAACAAATGATTCTCTATGATTATGTGTGTATGCCACAAAGTTTCATGTTTTATGTTATGATTATTGGGATTACATTTCACTTCTATGATTTATCCCATGTTATGATATTATGAGCTCTTTTGCAGGTTAAGATTTCCAAAAGCTATGTTCTTATGTATATGGTGTGATTGATATTTCTTTTGTTTACCCTTTCTGAGCATTTGACCACACCCTTTTATGTTTTCTTTTCCCCAGGATATAAAGAAAGGTTTTAGGTGTAAAAAAAAGGAAGATCTTTATGGGAGATGTTGAAGATCTTTCACCACGATTAGAAGATTATATTCTGAGTTTCCAAAGACACTAAACTATTACGGTCCTTGTGTGTGTGTTTTTGTTATGTACTAACTATTCCGCAAATGTAATGTAATGTCCATGTACGTTAATATTTGGGTCTCTACAGCGGTCCTCTAAGGCGAGGTTCGCCATGATCGGCACCTGGGAGGAGGCACCCCCGGTTATCCCGAATGGTCTGTTGACCATTCGACTACTGGAATGTAGGACCATCAGGGGGTCCCGCAAGGTGTGGCACGGCCGGCCGGAAGGCCGGTCGGGCCCCCTCCCAACGGCGTGGTCGCGCGCCGCTACTCCACCACAGATGTCCAGATGCCATCCACATTTGGCCTCTGCTGCGGCCATGTGGCCCTAGCTTCTAGCTCCATTGGTGACACGGACACGCGCTGCTGCTCCGCCATGTGGCCAGACGAATGCTGGCGGCTACCCTACTCCGCCGCGGCTGATCAATCGCGTCCTCTAGCTGAACCAGTGGCTCAGATTCATGCCGTTACACCTTCCTCATGATTGACCACGTGTCACCCATCGATTTCTTCTGCGATCTATTGGGGATTCATTACAAGCCCAAAAATTAAACGATCGCATATTCATGATCCTTGTGTCGAGTGTTCCACGTCCACATATCGCGCTCAGTAAAACTCTGTGTTTCCAGCATCAATAAAAATTTTGTTGTCTCCTTCCGCGAGCCATTTCAGCTTTGTTCCAAGCCTGAAGAATTAAATTATAGAATATTTGTGATCCTTTTGTTGCAGGATTTGCATCCATATATCACGCTCAACAAAACTCTATGTTTCAATTGTCAATAAATATAAGGCATTGAAGAATACACGAAGAACACCGAAAATATAAAAATAAAGAGGAGAAAGATTTATGTGTGGGAATATAGACATGTTCATTTGACCATCATCTTCATGAATTTAATATATGAAGAATCAATATAATAAAATTCAATGTATATAAAACCCCTACCTCATGTTTGTTGGAGAGTTTCCATGTTTGAGGAAGTGTCGGCATTTTTTGTCCCCGCAAAAAGCATCCAACGATGTCGCTCGATCGTCGTTCCTCAGTTCATCATTCAGGGTCACTCGTCACCGCCTGCTCAAACCGGCACCGTCCTCCATGTGTTGGGCATAGTAGTACTTTTCTAGAGCTTCATCGCTTTGTGAAGTTGTGCCAATTATTCCCTCACGCTCCATATAAATAAGAGGGGTGGAGGTTAAGTAACGATAGGGGAATTTATGAAGGTTAATTTAATAGGAACCTTCCTAAATATCAATGATATTGTCACTTAGTATTTGAAAAGTCAAGTAATTTAATGGCTTTAATAGCAGTGGGTCCCACACTACCTATTCTCCTTTGGTGGAATGGAAATAAAATATTGAGATTATTTTATTTCATTTCCTTTTAAAATATAGAAAAAAATAACTTTTTCTCTGGAACTACTGTGGTCAATGTAAATTCTCCCTTAAGAGAATCCTGGCAATATGGATTCAAAGGTGCCCTCTATTTTTGAATATAATCATTGGTTCAAAAGTAAAAAAACATCTCTCACGTGATTACTGAACGTACCCAAAAAAAGGTTCGTAAATTTATTAACAGTCACCCTTGACTCGTGCTGGTCGAGGTTAGGATCTTCTTATGTGAAACATGCTCCATCAAAACCAATGGTACTCTCGGAATTCCAATGTATGTTACCATTTAAATTTTATGGATTTTATAATAAAATAATTGTCACTTAATTATTTTATTTACGGCCAATAACTAACATTTTTTGGTAGCCCGTGCCGGCCAATGTTAGTATCTTCCTAAAAAAATCATACCCTCACGAGTTCAACGGTGGTATCGGAATTTTAATTCGAGTTACCATTCTTGAGTTATAAGAATTTGAAAAATAAAATAACCTTTTTTAATTATTTTACTACAGTTATTCCATTTTCAGGTTTTTTCACCGTAGGATTACACCGACTAAACTTAAGTCCCGCCAAAGGTAAACCCTCCATTCTGAGCACAATGGTGCCCTTGGATTTATAATCTGAGTAATCATTTAATAGTAATTCCATTTTTTCGGAAAACTACTTACACATGCTAATAAAATATTAACAAAACTTCAATGGATCATCCCATCCACTCTGGGCCTCGGAATCGTGCATCAGATTTCACGGACTTGAAATAATTCCATATAATAAAAAACAATTTTACCGAATTTCTAGGACAATACATTCTTCCCACCTTAAGGATTTACGTCCACAAAATCCAAAACCTAGACTAAGGAAAAAATGGGAATATTAAGCATGGATATGAGCCTCATGCTCCCATGTGATCTCTTGTAGGGTCCCATGCTGCCAGTGAATGCACACCAGAGGTATCAACAACCCCGAAGGACCAACTACTGTCGATACTCAATATTTACTAGAGACTATGTAAATGTCACTACATCATCTAAGTCCAGCTCTCCATGGTTGATGACATGAAAAGTTTCATGCACGTATCTCCTCAGGGGGGATACTTGGAAGATGTCACTCACTCGGTGTAACTGAGGTGGAAGAGATTATTAGTAAGCCATGTCACCAGCACTGTTGAAGACCTAAAAGGGTTTGATGAACCTCATAGATAACTTTCCTCCTTGGCCAAATCTCTACAAACCTCATCGAGGTGAGACCCGTAGAAATATATAGTCACCATCCTCAAACTCAAGAGGTCTCCACCACCTATCCGCATAAAAAAATATACCTTCTATGTGATGTCTTCATTTTATGACAAGTTATACACTGAGAGACAAACTTTGCCACTTCCTCCTTCATTCCCAGCCACCGGTGCTGTTTCTGAAGGTCCTGGAACATCTTCTCCAATTTTGGATGTACTACTGAAGGAGATGTACAAAACTCCCTCAACACATCCTCCTATAGTGCCACTAGTACCATATTACGCCCTGTGAAGAGGTTGATGTTCTCCCAACCTTCATTGTATCTATCAAGTGCATGTCCTGTGGATATCTAAGGATGTCGAGCCTCGTAGTCATTGTCTCCAAGTTGTGCCTCCCTGACTTCCTTATGGAGTGGGGGAGTGACTATTAGTGACTAAAGATAAGCTTCTCCTTCTCGATCCACATAAGATATATGAAAAGTGGCTAGCTTCTCCATCGCCTCACTCAACAGCTATATACCAAATCTCCTACTGAGTGCATCTTTTAATACAATGTCTTTCCCTGGATTATAGACTATCCTGATGGCATAGTCCTGGAGAAACTGAAGTCAACTCCACAATCTGAGTTTCATGTCCTTCGGAGAAAAGATATATTTGAGACTCTTGTGATCAGAATTTACTATAAAATGTTCACCCATCAAGTTGTGCCACCACATATTTAACATAAATACCACTACTACTAACTCTAGGTCATGGGTAGCATAGTTCTACTTGATAGTCTCTGTCTCAGCTCTTGAAAGCTCTACTGACACTTCTCTGTCCAAAGGAAAGGCTTCCCTTCTTTTTCAAATCTTACAAGGGTGCCCCCTACCCTGGATAAGTCTAGTCTAAATCTACGGTAGTACCTATCCAAAGTTGACATCCCTCTCCCTTATGGAAGGTAATCCTAAAAACATATTTTGAAAAGATATCCTCATTCTCTACCACTCATTTTTGGAACTGAAAACTGAAAACTCCTACTGCAATGAGGGTATGTATGGCCAACTCATGAGTGATCAGTTGCACCCTCCTATACATGATTTTATCCTATACTTACTGGGTTTCCTTTTTCAATAACCAATGAAAATCTCAGTCCAAAATTGTAGGTAAACTGCAACCTTTTTCCCGAATACAGCCAGTCTGAGTATGAACTATGGATGCCCAATCCATACCCAAACTAACATCCTAAGGAATCGACGCTGCCACCAAGAGGTTCTGTAGAGACCCGAGCCTGACTTACATGGACATTACATTACATTTGCGAAATACATAGTACATAACAATAACACACACAGAAGGATCTTAATAGTTTAGTGTCTTTGGAAACTCGGAAAATAATCTTCTTATCCTGGTGAAAGATCTTCAACATCTTCCATAAAGATCTTCCTTTTTTTATACCTAAAACCTTTCTTTATATCCTGGGGAAAGGAAAACATAATATAGTGAGCTCAAATGCTCAGTAAGGGTAAACAAAAGAAATATCAATCACATCGTATACACAATCACATAACTTTTGGAAATCTTAACCTGCAAAAGAGATCATAATTTCATAACACGGGACAAATCAAGGCAGTGAAATTTAATCACAATAATCATAACTTAAAACATGAAACTTTGTGGAATACACACATAATCATAGAGAATCATTTCTTGTTAGTCAAGACTCATTTCCAAGACTATCTTAGTGGACAAAGTCCCTTTCTGAACCGAGTCACCCTCATTCCAGTCCTGTTTCACTGAACCGGTATAACCTACCGTTCCATCCATGTCTATCTCATGAGATATAAAATCTTTACCCAATGCATTGGAGGGAGATATAGGTCCCACCCATCTCAGAATGATACCATTCTTATGTGTGCCACAAAATCATAAATCGTACATCATTGCATAACCCATGTAATACAAATGGGAATCTTAAACATCATGACATCATAAATCAATTCATATAAGATAAAGGAATTCATAAAAATAATTCCATCACAACATGATCAAATCAATGTAATAATAGGGATAAAAACATAACCCTTTGTTATCTTAGATGGAAAATAATTTTGATAAAACACTTGAACTCCATTCTTGAGGAAATTATCCTTTCTACTTCAAAAACATTTTCCTTTTATAAAATGTCATACAATTTTAAACTAAAAGAATTATATTAAAAATAAACATGAAAACTTGTAAAGTAAGCTTCTTGGAAATAATATTTTAAAAATCCATTCATGCCGTATAAGTTAAAAAAACATTCTTCGTACTTTTGTCGGAAAAGTCAAAAAGTACCTCGTACGAAAAACGACAAAAGATTCCTTTCATATTCTTTACTAAAAACTCACCGAAGGGTAAATTTGGATTTAAACTATTGTAGGTGAATGGAAATAATATTACATATTGAGGAAACATGGATGTGGATGATAAAATACACCCCAGTAAATACTAAATTATAAACAATCTCCGATAAAAATGAGATTGTGATATTTCCCTTACCTTAGGTCCGACTTGCTTTGTACGTGTTCGAACCTCCTGTATAATGATTTAAATCATGTTATTGACTTATTCCAGAATCATATTCATTGTTATTATATCATATATGGTCCACTTATGACTTTATATTACCCGTTCTTTTGTAAATTCATGTTAAAGAAGTGTCTTGGGTAAAATCGTTTCATTTATCATAGGTGTTTGGACTTGTTGTTCTTGACATTATTATTACTTATATCATTATTTAATTACTTCCAGAATATAAAGTATTATTCATATATCATATATATTCAGTATATATATATATAATAGATAGATAAATGAAATGAAACACACCGTTCGTGGAGACGGTAGTCCGTACGTACGCATGAACGCTGCTTTCTTTTCCATATTATCTTGAATGGAAGTAAGTAGATGACATATATATATAAATCCAGTATATTTACCATGTCATATATTCCATTATTATTCATTATATATACTTTATAATCATTCTGGAATGGATAATCATTTAGAATGAATCTCATTGCGTCGTGGAGACGGTAGTCCGTACGTACGCACGAGCGATGATATCGTTCCCATGGTCGTGGAATTGTGTTGAAGTGTATGTATACTATTTCAGTATCAATATCACTTTATAATAATCATATATAGTTACTCATTACACCATTATACCCATCCAATTATGGTGGTGGCAGAAAATAGATTACACCACGGCGTGGAGACGGTATTCCGTACGCACGCACGCGCGGTGATTTCCTTTTTCCGTAGGATGGATAGAAGGTTAATTAGAGTTGTTTCATATTTATAATAACATATCAGTATATAATAAATACTGATTTTATTACTTTATCATGAAACAACTAATGAATAAGAAGTTGAAAAAAAAGAAATTGAAAAAGACCAGTAATGGATATTACCTCTTTTTGACGCGCCTTCACTTAACCTCCACTTAAGGAACTAAGGATGGTCTTTGAAGAATACCGGGACCTCTAGGATGATACTAGGGAAGTTGAGAAGATATTTTGGCAGGGTTTGGCCGAGCATGAATGCTCAAATTGGTGTGAGGAGGAGAGGGAGGAGGTGCCCTTTTATAAGGGAGGAGAGGGGACCTTTGGAATAACTAAAAATATTATTTTATTATAAAGCCAAATTCGGTTTTAAATAGCTCCAAATTGATTTATTTCGAAGATAAGGTGGGGATGGGTCTAAATCCTCTCATCCAATAAAATTTAGACAAGTTTAGGTTCCTATTTTAACCTTATCATTTAGATTTAACATTAAGATAAATACTTTTACTTTTGTCGTGTCTTCTTGTGTTCTTACACTATAAGGTTAATAAACATACTATAAGAAGCCAAACGAACCCCAAATTGTTTATTATTAATATATATAACCTTTTCTAAGTAATTTGGCCGACCCTTAGATTTTTAGGAATAAAATAACAATTAATAATATAAATTGTGTTTTAAAAACTATTTTATGTCAATTTTGACACTATTTGGTACATGATTTTTATGAAATTTCTAACAGAATGATAAGTTAGAACCAAGTTACTTAAATCAACAATAACATGTCATATTAACCTAGAAAATTAGTGTAAGTCATAAAAAGTCTCAAATTACATTTATTTGGTCATTTATAACATCAATTATGTTAATATTTTCTTAAAAAGGTAATTACTGCATCATCGTTGTGTCATAAATAAATTAAATTATCTAAAGTATAAAAATTACAAATAAAATACCATTATGTAGGAAATCTTTTTATATTTCTAATGAATATTTATAGTCGAAATTATATTATGTATAACACTATATTAAAAAAAATTTAGTAAATAAACTTTGATTTTAACTCTTTTATCTCTTCTTTGAATTAAATAATAATAAATGGCCTAATCTAATCCAAGTGGGCCTGAATGGTCATATTTTATTACTAAGTTTGTTTTTGGTCGAAATATACTTGTCCAATAGGATTATGACATGTTTTAGGGTAATATTAATATCATTTCTACCCTTAATTACCCTATTTACTTTTAACCGTGGTAAAAAAGTAAAAAGTTACTATTCACCAAAAAAATTATTTTCATCTCATTGAACCACATTTTACTTACTGACATCAACCGTGTCTCTCGGATTTTTGAAATTCCATTCACAGTAGCGGTAAAATTAAGATTTATGAAATAATTAATTTTTTTAACTACCACTTAGTAGTTTCACTATTCATCAAAAATTGAAGTTTTTCAGAAAAATGCCAAAATTTCACCCGAAGCTATAATTGATATTCCGAATTCAAAAATGATTTCTATTTTAAAAAATTCACAAAATATAGGTTTCATTAATTAATTTTATAATTATTTTCCGCTGTCATAACAAATAGCGAGTTTTTAAGAGATAATAACTATCAAAAGATTGACACTTGTTTATGTCTGGTGTAAATGTGAAATTACATCCAATGACCAACATTGTATTTAATTGTAAAAATATATTATAAATATACTTTAAAACCACTCAAATTAATAATTTATCACTATTAATTATTTCGATTAAAAAAAAGTTGTTTTTAATTATAATTTAGTAATTTTCACTATTCATCAAAATATGAAAGTTATCCGAAAAGTACCAAAATTTCACCTTAGGCTAAATTCGATACTCCGAATCCAAAAATGAAGTCCATTTTGAGAGCTAAAATTTCTAAAATTTTAAAACGTGGTTATTACTATTCATAACGGCTAGTTATAATAATATTTTAATAGCATATCGTTGTTTAGTGAAACTCGGTATTGCGTACTACACACGCTATCGAGGAAGGTCGCGATTGTGTGCAAGGCAAGTCAAGGATGTGTGTTGTGCAAGCTCCTTTTTGTGTAGCGTACAACACAAGGCATTAATAAAATTAAAAAGAATATTTTTCATAAAATCTCAGGTTGTTACATTCTACCCCCCTTAAAATGAATTTCTCCCTCGAAATTCATCGGGGTTATAAATGGTTTACTATTCGAAAGTTTCTTTAATAGAAACCCACATCGTAAAAAGGAATACAAAAACATGGCTTTAAAAACTAAAGTATGAAATGTCACGATTACCCAAATAAACTAATCACTGGGTTTCCATATAGGTGAAAATATGGATATGGAAGAGAAATCTAACCATCATGTTTTGAAGGAGAGTGGTAGAGAACATGGCTATGGAAAATCCAGTAATCACAAAGCCATAAATTTTTGACGATCTAAGGTACCATCTGATTAATCAGATATAAGAGCACTAGGACAACATTTTTTGGTTTTCAAGATCGTTTCCCTAAAGTTGAAGAATTTGAATTAGAATAAATACTTACTTTATTTTGGTACAATCTCACTGTTGTTCGTGCCTTGAACAATTTCCACTTCATCTCTTAAATAAATGAAGTTGAATTTGTTATTCGTGAAGTGTTAGCAGATCATGTGATAGAATGACGGGTCATTCCATCTGTCTCAAACAAAAGGTTAGCAAAAATTATATACATAAGTCGATCTATAGTGAGATTAATCATATATGGTTCCTAAAATGGACTTAAACTTCATATATCATACTGCTTAATATAATAAAACTAGTTTCTACTAAACAGGGACTTCCTGTAGGCCAGTGGTAGGCGATAAAGGCCAGTCACACTTCGATTGTGGGTTCGATTTCCACAGCCTTGTCCGACGCGATGGGCTGTCGCCCATCCTGCAGGTTGTCCTTTTTCTAAAACTATATTACTATAACATCCCATCAATAATATCGAAAATAATTCTATCCATAAACAATACTAACTTATTTCCAACATAATCCATTCCAATCTTTAGGCTTATCCATAATACTGCAGTCTACTCTCATAACATAGTGAAAACGATTACCAGAGATTTAACACCATCGTCGATCCCCATATATCATAAGATATGTTTTGTTGGTCACATTCCAAACATTCAAAGTCCTTAATCATGTATTCTCATGAATACCTTAGTGAAAACATGAATGCAGTTAAAAGTTAACACCTTCCACATACCAAAATCCTCAAAATTCTATATACTCAAACCATGATATCACATAGTCCTTATATCAATCATGAGCTCATGAATACTGTTAAACATTTCATTTTCTCGTTTTCCCTTCATTATGCGCATATCATCTTATTTCCAAAAAATATCTCAATCACTTTGAATACCACATTAGACCAACACATAAATATTCCAATACTTTATGATACCACATTATTTTGGAATCCCATTACATAAACACTTAATCATTCCACCACATCGTTTTCATATTCAACATCGCCAATAGTGATCGCATGTGACTTCCCTTTTTCCTTTTCCTTCAGTGGTTGCTCATGTTGATCATCACTAACCCCTGGATTAGGGCATTTATTATCATAATTCCTCATTTCCTTGCACTTGAAGCATTGAAGTGTTGGTGGTGCGTTCTCTGCAGTGTTTTCTTTATTCACTTCATTAGAATCCCTTTTTTCCATTACTTCGACACTCAGCTGCTTGATGACCTTCCTTTCCACACATAAAACATTTTCTAGTCCCTTTAAGACAATCTCCACCATGCTTCTTTCCACACTTTGTGCATAAGGAAACATTCATCTTCTTTTCACCATTATTCTGAGATTTCTCCTTGAACTCCATCTTTCGTTTCTTGTCAAAACCATGAGATGGATATGTAACACCAACTTCCATTTCTACCTTGATAGCACAACGCACAATTTCTTCATAGCTACTGAAGTCTCTTATAGCTAATTCCCTTTGAAGATTTGGTTTTAAGCCACTGAAAAATCGATCAACTTTACTTTCAGGTTGGATGATAATGCCAGATGCATACCTTGCAATTCTTGTAAAATTCGCTTCGTATATACCAACAGGTTCATGATCCTTTTTCTTTAGTTCAAGAAACTTCTTCTCCATCTTTGTTCTAAGAATACGAGGGAAGTACTTATTGAAAAATAAGTTCTTGAACTCTTCCCATTCCATGGATTCAATTTCATCCCTTTGGCTTGTATTCTTAATAAGATTCCACCATTGATCAGCATCACCTTCCAAACTATACACTGCTAAGATGACTTTATCATGTTCAGAACATTGAAGAACTGAAAATATCTTTTCAGTGGTACTGATCCATTGTTCAGCAACAAGTGGATCAGAAGACCCACTGGAAGAAGGTGGACGTTGCCTCATGAAGGACTCAATAGAATATTGTTCCCTTCTCTGCTCATTTGGAAGTCCAGAATGATTCATAGCTTGTGTAAGTATAGTAATAAGATTTTTCACTCCATCTCCCATAACATTTGTTTGTTCAGGAGGACAATCATTGCATTGTCCATTTCATTGATCAACACGGTTCCTTCGGGTTCCAGCCATCATCTAAAACCCAAAAAGAATAGAGTGAGAGGAAAAAATCATGCTATGGAAAACAACATAATAAAGGGGGAGTACCTTCAATATCTAACATCTTAGGTTTAATTCTATGATCATTATCGTAATTCTAGTACTATAAACTATACGTATACTTAACCTTAGGGACATCCCTAGACATACCTTAGAAATATCTCTAGGGATCTCACTAACGTTTTCGCATCCTAGTTTCCAAAGGTTGACTAAACCTTTCCTCTGATACCAACTGTAGAGACCCGAGCCTGACTTACATGGACATTACATTGCATTTTCAGAATACTTAGTACATAACAAAAACACACACACAAGGATCGTAATAGTTTAGTGTCTTTGGAAACTCGGAAAATAATCTTCTAATCCTGGTGAAAGATCTTCAACATCTTCCATAAAGATCTTCCTTTTTTTATACCTAAAACCTTTCTTTATATCCTGGGGAAAGGAAAACATAATATGGTGAGCTCAAATGCTCAGTATGGGTAAACAAAAGAAATATCAATCACATCGTATACACAATCACATAACTTTTGGAAATCTTAACCTGCAAAAGAGGCATAATTTCATAACACGGGATAAATCATGGCAGTGAAATATAATCACAATAATCCTAACTTAAAACATGAAACTTTTTGGCATACACACATAATCATAGAGAATCATTTCTTGTTATTCAAGACTCATTTCCAAGCCTATCTTAGTGGACAAAGTCCCTTTCTAAACCGAGTCACCCTCGTTCCAGTCCTGTTTCACTGAACTGGTATAACCTACCGTTCTATCCATGTCTATCTCATGAGATTTAAAATCATTACCCAATTCATTAGAGGGAGATATAGGTCCCACCCATCTCATAATGATACCATTCTTATGTGTGCCAAAAATCATAAATCATACATCATTGTATAGCCCATGTAATACAAATGGGAATCTTAAACATCATGACATCATAAATCAATTCATATAAGATAAAGGAATTCATAAAAATAATTCCATCACAACATGATCATATCAATTTAATAATAGGGATAAAAATAGAACCCTTTATTTTCTTAGATGGAAAATAATTTTGTTAAAACACTTGAACTCCATTCTTGAGGAAATTATCATTTCTACTTCAACAACATTTTCCTTTCATAAAATGTCATACAATTTTAAACTAAAATAATTTGATTAAAAATAATCTTGAAAACTTGTAAAGGAAGCTTCTTGGAAATAATATTTTAAAAATCCATTCATGCCATATAAGTTAAAAAAAACATTCTTCGTACTTTTGTCGGAAAAGTCAAAAAGTACCTCGTACGAAAAATGACAAAAGATTCCTTTCATATTCTTTACTAAAAACTCACCTAAGGGTAAAATTGGATTTAAACTATTGTAGGTGAATGGAAATAATATTACATATTGAAGAAACATGGATGTGGATGATAAAATACACACCAGTAAATACTAAAGTATAAACAATCTCAGATAAAAATGAGATTGTGATATTTCCCTTACCTTAGGCCCGACTTGCATTGTACGTGTCCGAACCTCCTGTATAATGATTTAAATCATGTTATTGACTTATTACAGAATCATATTCATTGTTATTATATCATATATGGTTCACTTACGACTTTATATTACCCGTTCTTTTGTAAATTCATGTTAAAGAAGCGTCTTGGGTAAAATCGTTTCATTTATCGTAGGTTTTTGGACTTGTTGTTCTTGACATTATTATTACTTATATCATGATTTACTTACTTCCATAATATAAAGTATGATTTATATATCATATATATTAAATATATATATATATATAATAGATAGATAAATGAAATGAAACACACCGTTCATGGAGACGGTAGTCCGTACGTACGCATGAACGCTGCTATCCTTTCCTTATTGTCTTGAATGGAAGTAAGTAGATGAAATATATATATAAATCCATTAGATTTACCATGTAATATATTCCATTATTATTCATTATATATACTTTATAATCATTCTGGAATGGTTAATCATTGATAATGAATCTCATCGCGTCGTGGAGACGGTAGTCCGTACGTACGCACGAGCGATGATATCGTTCCCATGGTCGTGGAATTGTGTTGAAGTGTATGTATACTATTTCAGTATCAATATCACTTTATAATAATCATATATAGTTACTCATTACACCATTATACCCATCCAATTATGGTGGTGGAGGAAAATAGATTACACCACGGCGTGGAGACGGGATTCCGTACGTATGCACGCGCGGTTATTTCCTTTATTCATAGGATGGATAGAAGGTTAATTAGAGTTGTTTAATATTTATAATAACATATCAGTATATAATAAATACTGATGTTATTACTTTATCATGAAACAACTAAATAATAAGAAGTTGAAAAAGAAAGAAATTGAAAAAGACCGGTAATAGATATTACCTCTTTTTGACGTGCCTTCACTTAACCTCCACTTAAGGAACTAAGGATGGTCTTTGAAGAGGAAAAAGACCTCTAGGATGATACTAGGGAAGTGGAGAAGTGATTTTGGTATGGGTTGGCCGAGCATGAATGCTCAAATTGGTGTGAGGAGGAGAGGGAGGAGGTTCCCTTTTATAAGGGAGGAGAGGGGCACCTTTGGAAAAACAAAAAATATTATTTTATTATAAAGCCAAATTCGGTTTTAAGTAGCTCCAAATTGATTTATTTCGAAGCTAAGGTGGGTATGGGTCGAAATAATCTCATCCAATATAATTTATACATGTTTAGGTTCCTATTTTAACCTTATCATTTAGATTTAACATTAAGTTAAATAATTTTACTTTTACCGTGTCTTCTTGTGTTCTTACACTATAAGGTTAATAAACTTACTATAAGAAGCCAAAAGAACCCCAAATTGTTTATTATTAATATATATAACCTTATATAAGTCATTTGGATGAACCTTAGATTTTTAGGAATAAAATAACAATTAATAATCTAATATATTTTTAAAAAACTATTTTATGTCAATTTTGACACTATTTGGTACATGATTTTTATGAAATTTATAACAGAATTCTACGTTCGAACCAAGTTACTTAAATCAACAATAACATGTCATATTAACCTATAAAATTAGTGTAAGTCATAAAAAGTCTCAAATTACATTTATTTGGGCATATATAACATCAATTATGTTAATATTTTCTTAAAAAGGTAATTACTGCATCATCGTTGTGTCATAAATAAATTAAATTATATAAAGTATAAAAATTACAAATAAAATACCATTATGTAGTAAATCTTTTTAGATTTCTAATTAATATTTATAGTTGAAATTATATTATGTATAACCCTATATTAAAAATGTTTTAGTAAATAAACATTGATTTTAACTCTTTTAACTCTTCTTTGAATTAAATAATATTAAATGTCCTAATCTAATCCAAGTGGGCCTAAATGGTCATATTTTATTCCTAAGTTTGTTTTTGGTCGAAATATACTTGTCCAATAGGATTAGGACATGTTTTAGGGTAATATTAATATCATTTCTACCCTTAATTACCCTATTTACTTTTAACCGTGGTAAAAAAAGTAAAAAGTTACTATTCACCAAAAAAATTATTTTCATCCCATTGAACCACATTTTACTTACTGACATCAACCGTGTCTCTCAGATTTTTTAAATTCCATTCACAGTAGCGGTAAAATTAAGATTTATGAAATAATTAATTATTTTAACTACCACTTAGTAGTTTCACTATTCATCAAAAATTGATGTTTTTCAGAAAAATGCCAAAAATTTCACCCTAAGATATAATTGATATTCCGAATTCAAAAATGATTTCTATTTTACAAAATTCCCAACATATAAGTTTCATTAATTAATTTTATAATTAATTTCTGTTGTCACAACAAATAGCGTGTTTTTAAGAGATAATAACTATCAAAAGATTAACACTTGTTTATGTCTGGTGTAAATGTGAAATTACATCCAATGACCAACATTGTATTGAATTGTAAATATATATTCTAAATATAATTTAAAACCACTCAAATTAATAATTTATCACTATTAATTATTTCGATTAAAAAAAAGTTTTTTTTAAGTATAATTTAGTAATTCTCACTATTCATCAAAATATGAAAGTTATCCGAAAAGTACCAAAATTTCACCTTAGGCTAAATTCGATACTCCGAATCCAAAAATGAAGTCCATTTTGAGAGCTATAATTTCTAAAATTTTAAAACGTGGTTATTACTATTCATAACGGCTAGTTATAATAATATTTTAATAGCATATCGTTGTTTAGTGAAACTCAGTATTGCGTACTACACACGCTATCGAGGAAGGTCACGATTGCGTGCAAGGAAAGTCAAGGATGTGTGTTGTGCAATATCCTTTTGTTGTAGCTTACAACAGAAGGCATTAATAAAATTAAAAAGAATATATTTCATAAAATCTCAGGCTGTTATAGGTTCCAACCGAAACTCTCGCCACAGGGTTCAGATCTCACCTTCATTGTACGTGTGATTATCATTTCTCCTCCAAAAGGTATCTCCATACGTGAGTGTCAAGTCAATGGCATAACCAGAAACCCTAGGTCTTGGACAAGATTCATGGAAGGAATGAATTATTTTTACCTATGTATATTAATACGGTTTCTAGTAGTAGACACATATTATTCATTGAATAATTCTAGAGCCCTTGTTTCACAATCCTTGACCATATGCAGCTACTCCCTTCCCCTTTCCCCTGCCTCCCTAAGCCAGGTGGGGAACAAATTGAGGTGGTGGTTGTAACATGTCGAAATGCACACCACCTCATGATTCTCTTCTAGATCTGCTTCCATGTCTATAGCCATGCAGATTCATCTGTCCCTATAACTTCTTCTTCTTGAAACATTTTTACATGCCCAAGTCTCTGAGAATGGTGCTAGTTTCTTGCTTTTATACTACTAACATTCATTGGTCATACCCATTCATCCATAGAACATTCAACAATAAAGATTCTCTCTATCACCCTAATGTAAGAAATAATGAATATAGGAATAGTGAAAGCTTGGATGTCCCTAAACACACCTCTCTCAGAGTTATGAGCCCTGAAGAAATGACCATACTGTATTCATTGAGTACTTGGGATGGTCGGTATGCCTCGATCAATACTCAAAAACTGACATGTCGTCCTGCCGAAGCTATAGAAGCTCTAAGGAACTCTCATCCCTTTGCTCGTTTTGGAAAGAGATCCCCTTCTCTAAGAAAGGTTCTCATGATTTTCCACATAAAACTCACATCATTTCTAGATTAGGGTAACTTAAACCATGTCATTGTCCTACTGATCCCGTAGAAGTCTCTCTACAAGGACCCCCATCTGATCGAATGGTTCCCTGGTTAGATAGAAACTCAGCCACCTCATCAATCCATTCTTTAGCCACATATGTGTCAGGATCACCTCGAAACATGAGGGGAAATTGATTCTAAAACACATGTAAGGCACTAATTCTACATGTGTCCTCTACAGGTACCTCCAGTTGTAACTGCTGACCAACGGGCAGTGATATAGCTGGAACACTGTCGAAAGGTACCATCTCAAGAAATGGTCCACCTACCGATGCCTCATCACTATTCTTACTATCCTCACTATCACTCATTATAAAATACTATATTTTAAGAACACCATATTCCCTACTGGTGTCTTAACTATGATGAAAACTCCAGCAACAACCTCCAACCATTCCTCAGCTACTTGGGAATCTATCTCGCCTCAAAACCTTAGAGGCCTCTGCACTGGAACTCATGAAATGTGCTCAGATGGTGTGAATACTCTACTGGTGGAGCTAGTGTCAATGGATGACCAATGGGTATTGGTTTTACTGGTACACCAACCAAATGTGCTAACACTGTAAGAGGGTCCTACATCGAGGCCTCATCCCTCAGTGGGATGTAATCACGTACTCTCTCAAGAAACCTGGTTGGCTGTCTCTGTGGAAGAATCCTAATAAGGAAGAGGTGTTCCATGTCATTTTGTTTATACCTAGTGAGCTAACTCAAAGATATCAGAACGAATCCTTTTAAAAACACATGCAATCAGTGTTTTCATGCACTGAGTCAGAAATCAGAATTCAGGGTCCTGGTGTACGGATATGTCGTCCGCCAGACCAAAACTGGACTCCCTAAACTTAAAACAACACTCATCACACATAACACTATATCCAAAGAGAAAAGATCAAATTTCTAGTT
The DNA here is from genome assembly GCA_963277665.1 of Viscum album. Classification (NCBI taxonomy): domain Eukaryota; kingdom Viridiplantae; phylum Streptophyta; class Magnoliopsida; order Santalales; family Viscaceae; genus Viscum; species Viscum album. The sequence continues at coordinate 1,612,304,122 of OY728156.1, read as the reverse complement.
TTTCAGCATCTCAAAACTCCTATGATACCAATATGTCACAACCAGTACGTTGGGGCCCGTTCCATGACTACCCCAAGCCATCTATCCATAGGCCTGGGGCTGGAGACTAGCACCGAAAGATGTATTCCCTAAAAATTCAAGGGCATTTAATTTATAACCATCAAACTCACACAACTATGAACAATGCGGGATACAAGCTAAAAGTAATACTATATAGTAATCTGGGTGTGTACAGAAAGTAAAAGGGGACATAATACAGGCCCAACTATAAAGTACAAGTAAACTGAAATGTACATGTAAAACTGAAAACAGCTCCAGTGAACACCCACCAAGGATTCTACCTGAAGGGTAGGTACAACCCTCGAATGGTCGGCTCTGTTGTACGACTCATCTAAATTCAACCTCCAAGAAACCTCTAGTCACGGTACCCTTGTCCCTTGTTAGCGTTATCTGTCGCCTACACTAAACACAACAAGGGGAGTGCATAGCCCGTGTAGGGGTGAGTGTAACGATACTCGGTAGGGACCTCGAGTCCCCATAGGTCTCCTAGAGTTCCACAAAGGAAAGACCAAAAAGCAAGAGCTCAACTCTACTTAGGTATATGCCCATACATACACCTAAGTTATCAATCTATACTCATCTCATACATGTAGTAAGTATACCATGAAGGTAGCACCACGAAGGTGAAGTATCACATAGCATAAACCCAATCACTAGCACAAAGTATAGACAAATCACACTAGGATTTATTCTAGGGGTAGTAATAAGTAACATCCCCAGTCACATCGTTGAACACCTCAGCTATGAGAGAACTCCGCCTCTATCGAGTACAGTGGGCCTGTCGCGTCACACAGAGGCACTTCCCACTAATCTTGGACTACTGAGGTACTCCTCCTATTGAGGGCCATGGGTCTTCCACATTACAGAGAGGCGCTCACCACCATGGGTCTTTCGCGTCACACAGGTGCGCTCCCTCTCATGGCATGCTGAGGAACTCTTCCTTTTGAGTATCCTGGGTCTGCCGCATCACAATGAGGTGCTCCCCACTGTGGGTCTGCAACGTCACACAAAGGCACCCCCCACTGGGCCTGTCGAGTCCCTTCAAGTCGTAATGCTCAGTAGTCATCATATCTCTTCCTATCGTAGGGTTCCGTACGTAGTTGGCTTGGAAGAACAGCTCCCCAAGCCATCGGTCATACCTCAACTACCTTGAAGTCCCATGAAGATGTATCCCAAAGGCCCTTCACGTCATAAGGTATCCAATTCAATATAAGTTGTGTCAATCGGACACCCGGTCTATAGGTTATTAGTATTTATGCTCGGAGGGCCCGGTTGGATTTGGGATCTGATCTAACCTAGCCATACCCCAACAATATCCAAAACTCAAGTGAAGTATACAAAAAGGACCATCTCGATCCAGGGATTCTGCTTCCTTAGATGGTTAGTGAAATAGACTCCTGGTTCACAAGTTATGGCCATGAAGGTGTAACTGGGTCCAGATGGGCCCGGGTCTGTCTCGACCCAGTCGGACCAACCCGGCCTAGGTGGACCCGAACTATTTGGGGTCGGCCCGACCCGATTCTGGTCCAGACCATATGGCCTGGGCCTCAGTGGGCCCAGCCCATTAGGTCGTGTTCTAGCCTGACCCACGAAGGGGACGGCCTTGCCCATCCTATTGGTGTGGCCTGCTAGGTTACACGGCCCGCTATGGTGCGTCCTGCTCGGCTGGCGGTTCGCTGAGGCAGGGTCTTCCATGATCGACACCCAGGGGGGAGGTGCCCCCCAGTATTCCTGAATGGTATGTGGACCATTCGTTTGCTCGAACATGGGACCCACCTTGGGGGTCCCGCCCTGTTTGTAAAGGCCATCCGGTCTTTCTTCCAGTGGAACGGTCACACGCTGCAGCTCCACCGTGACTGGTTGGATGCCGGCTACTTTTTTCCTCTGCCACGACTAGGCTGGCATAACCTATAGCTCCATTGGCAGTGCGGACGTGTGCCACTGCTCTACCATGCAGCTGGCCAGATGCTGACTACTACCCTGCTCCACCGCGGCCAATGGGTCGTGGCCTCTTGTCCAACCGGCGGTGCAAATGCTTTCTTCCCAACCATCCCCGGGGCCTACCGCATGCCGGTCGCTGATTTCTTCCGCGAGACATTACATATTTGTTCCACTCTCAAAAAATTAATCGATCGCATATTCACTATCCAAGTGTCGAGTGATCCACGTATGTATATCGTGCTCAGCAAAACTCCATGTTTCCAGCATCAATAAATATTTGAAATCCTCCTTCTTCGAGCTATTACAACTTCGGTCCAAGCTCAAAAAATTGAACGATCACATATTCGCGATCCTTGTGTTGAGGGCTCTGCGTCCATATATCATGGTAAGAAAAATTTATTGTCTCCAATGTAAATAAATATTAGGCGTTGATGAATGCATGGAGAACACGCGAAGAAATTAAAGATAGAGGATCAAGGCTTATATGTGGGATGATTTCCATGTTCTTTTGACCATCATCTTCATGAATTTAGGATATGAAGAATCAATAAAATAAAACTCAACGTATATAAAACCCCCACCTCATGTTCGTTGGAGGGCGTTCGTGTTTGAGAAAGTGTTGGTGTTCATCGTCCCCGCAACAAGCCTCCAATGACGCCACTTTATTTTCATTCTTCAGTTCAAGGTTAGAGGTCTCTCGTCACCGCCCACTGAAACCGGCTCCATCCTCCAAGTGTTGGGAGTCAAGGCAATTTACCAGATCATTGTCACTTGGTGAAATCGTGCCAATTCTTCCCCCCAAACTACATATAAATATGAGAGGGGAAGGGTATGTAATGATGGTGGAATTTATGATGGTTTATTTAATAGTAACCTAAGTATATTTAGATGACATTGTTACTTAGTATTTGAAAGGTCAAGCCATTTAATGTCTTGACTCGCCGCCAGTCCCACTCTACTTCTTGTCCGTTGGTGGAAAGGAAATTAAATAGTGAGAATATTTTATTTCCATTCCATTTAAAAGTTAAAAAAATAACATTTTCTTTGGACCTACTACGGTCAATGTAAAGTCTCCGTTAAAAGCATCATAGCACTACATATTCATTGGTGACCTAGGATTTTTAATCTGATTATCGGTTGAAAAGTTACAAAATTCCTCTTGTGCGTTTACTGAACGTACTTGAAAAAAAGTATGGAAAATTATTAACAGTCACCCTTGACTCTCATCAGTCGTGGTTAGGCTCTGCCTAAGTGAAACACACCGCAATGAACCCAATGGTACTTTAGGATTTCCAATCCGTGTTACTGTTTAAATGTTATGGATTTTATAATAAAATAATTGTCACATAATTATTTTATTTATGACCAAAAAATTACTTTCTCGGGTGGGACGCATGGTCCAGAGTTAATATCTAGATAATGGAATCATACCCTCATGAGTTTGGCAGAGGTCTCATATTTTTAATCTGAGTTACCATTCATGATTTATTAGAATTTGAAAAATAAAATAACTTTAGTTATTTTATTTACGATTATGCCATTTTGGGATTTTCTCACCGCAGGCTTGTACCGACTAAACTGAAGTCGTGCCTAGGTTAAAACCACCATCCTGATCACAATGATTACCTTGGATTTCTTATATGAGTAACCATTTAAGATTTATTCCACTTTTTTAGGAAAACTCCTTACACGCGCTAATTAAAGATTAACAAAACTTCAACGGATCATTCCAGGAACTCTGGGCCTCGAAATCATGCGACGTTAGATTTCATAGTCTCGAAAGAATTCTATATAATTAAAAAAATTATACGGAATTTTTGGGAAATTATCACATTGAAATGTGAAACCTTTTTAGTGTATTGGATGATTAAATATTCATGTGAAAAATATATTCAAATGTTTTTGAGATGTTTTCAAACAGATTCACATGCTCAAGAGAAAGGTATGTGTGGTTTTTATGAACATTTAGTAGATATTTAGTTGTTAAAGGATAATTGATTTTATAAATTTATGAATATTTCATTTGAATTAATGAAATTTTATAATCATTCATCAGATAAAAAATAGTGGAAAAATATTTTCAATTAAATCGAACAAACCATTCTGAGAATAATAAACCATGTGGTGTAGAGTTTTATATGAAGAACATTTTATGTATAAAAAAATGTTGATCTATTATAAAAACATTTCTTATCACATTTTCCAATGAAGAGATTGATGAAAAACATTTATGTAAGAGTGATAAGAAATAGCACAATTGGTTGAATATTTTCTTATAAAGTGGTTAAAAAAATATTTCATCTAGATTAAGTAATGTTTAAAAGTAATGTTTAGTCATCAAAAATAATTTTAATAAAATATACATAAGGTAAAAAAATATCAAATGGATCCTTCTAAGAAACATTACATTAATTTATAAAATCAATAAATGTTACAATGTTGATATGGTTATAATTATTTCAATTATATTGATTTTTTGTAATATTATTGATTTAAGAAAGCATGTGTTTGTTTCTTAACATCTTAGGATAAGGGATATTGATGAAGAAAGGGAAGATGGTGAAATTTAAGAAGACTATGGAGGATTTTATAAATTATAAAATGCATCTAGTGCATTTTATTCATGTGGTAATAATCGACTTTTGATATTCATTAAGTGGGAAGGGGTAGGTGTTTTCCATTATTTTTTTTATTTTTTCAAAACTTGTATAAAGGGGCCGAAAGACAACTATATTATACATTTTTCAAACATACAAAAAGCTAACAGATCAAATATTTTCTATCAATATGGTTTTCTAATTGATATCTATTTCAAGTTATACAAATATCATTGTATTGGGATTTGGGATAGAATGATGAATATTTTTTTGATAAGTAGTATTAGAAAAAGTTAGTATTCAGATAATTTTAAGTAGATAGTTTTTTATCAAAAATAAAAAAAAATTATAAATAGCAAGGCGAACTTGAAAAACGTTGACCATATGTAGAAAAATATCTCATGAAATGATGAATTTCATATGGAGAAATTTTATTCAGCATTTTGGATAATCTTTTAGGATATTATTTACAAAGTTTCATATATTTCTTTTGGATTGGTTTAATAAGAAAACATATAAGCTTATGGAAGTCAGTTTAACAATATCTATTCAAATATAAATAGATTATAATAGGGAATTGGTTTAAATTTTCATTCACTTATTTTAGGTTTACATTTCCCCCACCATATATTTAAAAATTAAATTTTTTTGAATTTTCTTCTTTACTTATTCACATTAGAGAATTTTTTCCCTTAAGAATTTTTATGGCTCCCGTTTTCTTCCTCAATAATGTTATTCATCCATAAAATTGTAACTAGGTGAATCACCTTATTATGTAATACCATTTCTCTAATATATAAAATATTAACTATATTTTATATATATGAAATATTCTCTTCCAACTATACAACCTCAAGGTGAAAAACATGATATGAATCTCGTACATTATTCAATAATAATGGATGGTGGAACACATCACATACCTGGGATAAAATTTATGGTTAGGCTATTAGTTAAGAAACTGATTCATATTTTTATGGAATTCCATATTGTCTAATAAAATAATAGAAAAAAATTCCATTTTTCCAAAATTCATAACACCTTTCTATAAAGAGATTTTAAGAAAACTTATTCAAATTCATAAATTGAGTGTAATTTCCTTATATTATCTCCATTAAAAATCTTTTATATATTAGTTCCATTTATGTGAAAATAAATAATATTTACCTTTATGAAAATTTCCTCCACCAATTCGTGTATAACAAACTTCTTCTCACTATCTTCCTCCCAACATGTAGATATTCAACATGGACGTCCATATAATTCCTCAAATGATGTCATCTGTATAAATGAATGAAATATATTATTGTAAGAAAATTAAACTAATGAACCATATTTTCCCAACATAATAGGATATCCAAATTAAAGGACTTAATCGTATCCTCAAATTTATTAATTTTTCACTATGACTATCCATCATATTGAACAAGAAAAGTTGTAATGAATTTTAATACAATTCCTAATGAATTTCTATGTCCTTTAAAAAAATTAAAGGTTAATCTGGGATCATAAACATATTATATATATATATATATATAAATACATGTAATCAGAATACCTCATTGATATATATTCTAAAAATATGATCTGATGATAAACTATCTCAAATAAAAAAAATCATAGATTTATTCAGTCTATCAATAGTAAACCAAATCACATTATTACCTGAAGATGATTTTGGTAAATAAACCTTGAAATCCAAGACTTTATTCTTCAAATTCTATCTATCCATTGGTAAAATAAAAACAAACCCTATAGATTTTTCACTTAGCGTGGTCCTATTTAAAAGTAAAACATCTTATGGTAAACATTGTAAAATAATTCTTCATTCTAGTGAAAAAATAATGATCCAGAAGGTTTCTATACATATTTCTATTTTTAGAATGAATTTAAATTTTAGAGATATGATATAAACTTATTAATTCATTCATATCTAAGTAATACATGGCACATACAACCAATTTCAAAATATGATAACACATTCTTTTTCAATGTTATATTCAGGAAACATGGTGTTCTTAAAAACAATACCCATTCATAAAACCAATAATCATACTTATAGGATTTCATAACTATGTCTAACAGAGTTTATTTCACTAACTCCTATAGGGGAGTATATGGGTTTATACATATATATGATCAAGGGAAACATCCATTAAATCATTAACACAAGTATATTTTTCAAAAAATAAATAAATAACAATTGATGCAATATCTTGTCAAATAAAGACATTAGAAAATTCGATATCTTTACCTAGATGGTTTTGAATCATAAAATCATGATCCATTTTCAATTCTAATCATCTAAAAATATTTATGATCAATAGTTTTTTAGTTAATATATAATTCAAACTTTTTCATACAATTTATATTTTATATATCTCTCTGTATAAATTATTTCTCAACATTTTTAATGAAAAAAAGACTCCATCGAGTTCATGGTAATGGAAGTGATGATTTAGAACATTTTATTTTAGTTTATGGGATTCATATGAAATCACATCATCATTATGTATCAAAACAAAACCACATCCCATTATTGAAGGATAATTTTAATTGAAACATTCACCATTTTATTTTTTAAAGGTAACACTATCTAATTATCTAATCTTATTTTTATTTCCTTTAATCATTATTTGAATTCCATCATATAAATTAATTACCTTATTTTTTAGTTCTCATAGTGAGTGGATAAGATGATTGAGTAAATTTTCATAAAACCTGTGGTAGTGAACCCCTAATAGAAGAAAACATTAAATCATAGTAACCTTTATAGGTCTTGGACACTCTTCAACCACATTATATTTATTAATATCATCATTTATTTCATAATTACTACAAATATTCCCAATGAATGAATTAGTTTATTACCAAAATTCACCTTTATTAATTTTTTCCTACAAAGTATTTTGTATTATATAATGTAGAATAATACTCTAATTTATTTCATGATCCCTATAAACTGTAGAGTGAACCTTAATTTCCTCAATTAAAAAAATATACAATTTTTCCTATGACTCAATGAAAAATATATACATAAGATCACTATATACAATTGGTATATTTTTCATCTCAAATGGAATAACTCGAATCTCAAAATGGTTAAAAAATTTATGAAAATTCATGATCATAATTCCTTTTTCCATTACTTTCAGCAAGTAATAAACAGACCTAAGATCAATCATTAAAAAATTTGGACCACCCATGTGTTGTTCCTACTTTATTTGAACATCCAATATTATGCATAGTAAAATTAAAAGTCTTTACCACACCATTTTACTATCGGTATTGATGGTTCCCAACCTGAGTAATAATCTTTAGAAATTTTTAAGAACAATAACCCAACATATATTAATTATAAAAAATAACTGATAGTTTTATAAGGCCCCAGCCTTAAACCTTACTTAATCTTGAGTTATTACAAGATTACACATTGAGGATCTTTTCGGGTTTAGAGTTTTAGAGAATTAGATCATCGAATTTGAATTATATTCCACATATAAACAAAGTGGTTACATAAAGATGGTATTATTATTTCCCATCAATAGAAACATATTTAAAATAAAACATGGATTCTTTCTTGACACTTCCTTGACACTATCATCATAACATGTACCTTTCCCTTGACCTGTGAAAAACATTTCAAAAAAAAACTTGGGATGAGCATAAAAACCTCAGTAAGGGATATAAAAATATATGGAAAGGAAACATGGGTACATATATACATAAGAATGAAATCATACTTTACCCATAAAACATAAGCAGTTTAACATACCTCATCAAATCATGAATAAATCATAGAAATCATAAGACATAAATGGTAACTTGAGGCATTCATAACATTCTTACATAAAGAGTAACCCTCTTGGTTATGTTGGGAATACCCATCACAGTATATTCCCTAAATCTCTTCGGAGAAACTTTAACGTTTCACTCCTTCGCGTTACCCAATGCATTGGAGAGCTATATCGGGCTCACCCGCCCTTAGTTTATCATGGAACCACCCGTCTTCATAATAATTCCCAAGAACCTCAACATAATCGTATCACATAAAACATGCATAAAGGAAACTTAACATTTTCCAATTTCAATCACGAGATATCAATACAAAACATTGAGGTAATAAAAAAATTATGAAATCCATTTTCAATACCAAAATAAAAGAAAAGTAAAACATGGTATTTATTTTTATTTTAAAAAGAAGGTATGGCTTGTAGAGGATACTGAAACTCAAATAATGGTCACGACGGCGGAGAATTCGTTGTCGCCGCATACATACGACAAAAACATTCCCTTTTGTCGCTTTGTAAAATGCTTCATATAAAAAAGATTCCTTTTGGATAAACGTAAAAGTCAAAGGGGTTTATACACCGTATAAAAGAAGGTTGTGTATAAAATAAAATATGCCTCAATGAAAGGAGATTGAGACGAAGTCCCATACCTCGAGTCCGAATTGACTCGATCGTTCTTTAATGTCCTGAATAATAAACTTGAGTTAATTTATAATTTCTTAAGAACCATTTTTTAATGTTCATTATTCCTTTTATATCACTTATTTCCATGTCATGAACACTATGTAATTATTTAAGGTAATAACGGTCATTTTAACGATCATTGGTACTTGAGTCAAAAATAAACCCTTTATAATTACAGTGTATCCATTATATCCATAATTATAATCATGATGTATATATCATATATATCCAGTATATACATGCATTTATAATATTACATAATCATTTAGAGGTAATAAATGAAATGCAACGTTCATGGAGACGGTAAGCCATACGTACGCATGAGTGCTACTTTCATTTCTATTTCTTATTTTATAGAATGGAATCATAATGATATAAAGTTATATAATAATTCCAGTACAATGTCATATATAATATCATAGTTCCATCCTTTATACATCCCAAATATGGTATTTAACGAATCAAATCACTTTCAGGGGGCGGTAGTCCGCACTTCCTTAAATGAAGATATCGCGTTTACCCATAATGGAAACCATAAAGGTATGCCCAAAATGAAAAATACAGAAGCTTAAGGAAAACATAAACATATTATATATCATATATAAATATAGTGGCATCATAATGGCCACCTTTGAAGGTGTTAAAATAATGTTGAACAATCATCGTTTCGGGAGGCATAAATTCACCATCCACGAAAATAGTATGTCCTTTAACCATTAAATGTAGGTGTGTGTAAGTGTAGCTGGAATACTTCTTATAAAAACATCCTAGTATATTGAAGATACTGTAGTTGTTACAAAATAAATTAATAAAAAGATTTTAGGGGGTCGGAGAAACAAAATAAAACAAAAGGACTCAAGTGAATACATTACCTAAAAATCGGGTAACTCAATTTGGTTTGAGCTCAAAGGCTTCCTTGGGAAGACTTCTGCCCAAAGTGAGGCTTTAAGGAGTAATAGAGGGAAGTGGAGAGACAAAAGGAGCAGGGTTTGGATGAGCCAAAGGCTTTGGAAGTGTGGGTAAGGAGGTAGAGCTGGGGGACTTTTATAAGAGGAGAGGAGGGGCACTCTTGGAAAGTAAATAAATATTACTTTATTTGAAAAGGAGTTTCGGATTTAAAAGGTACCACATTGATATAATTCGATGATAAGGTGATAAGGGTTCGAAATATACCCACCCAATAGGTTTTGGACATGTGTAGGTCATAGAGTTTACATTATCATTTCATTTTATTTAAATCCTTTATTAATGAGGTAATCGCTACATCATTATGATGTCATAAATAATTTTATTTATTTAATGTCCAAAAATTATAAAAAAAATACTATGATGTAGGAAATTGTTTTATATTTCCAATTATTATTTATAATCAAAAATCTGACTTGTATAACGCCATTTAATGATTGTTTTAGTAAAATAACTCATGTTTGTGTCATTATTACTTTTACATTAAATAAAAAGTTATTTATGTCATTTCCAAACCAAAGTGGCTCCATGGGGTCACAAAGTTGATCCATGGATTGTATTGGTCGTCCAGGACACATCCAATGAGGGTAGTACATGTGTCAAGCTCATCTCATACTATTAAAACATTATTTTTACCTTAAACTACACTAATTACCACTAATCGCGATTAAAAACATAAAAGTTACTATTCACCAAAAAATTATTTTAATCTCATTGAACCAAATTTTACTTCTAAATGACAAAAATTTATATCGGATTTTTGAAAATCAAATCACAGAGGTGGTAAAATTTCATTTAAACGAAAAATCAGTTTCATTAACTACCACTTAGTGGTTTCACTATTCATCAAAAATTGAAGTTTTTCAGAAAGATAACAAAACTTCACCCTAAGATATATTTGATATTCTGAATTCAAAAATGATTTCTATTTTACAAAATTCAAATCATATAAGTTATATTAATTAATTTAATAATTAATTCTCGCTGTCATGACAAATAGCGTGTTTTTATGAAACAATAAGTATCAAAAGATTGACACCAGTTTAAGTCCAATTTCAAAGTGAAATTGATTCCAATGACCACTATTGGATTAAATGGTAAAAATATATTCTAATTTAACTTTAAAACCAATTCAAAAGATAATATAATCATATAAATAAATTAGATTAAAAAGCTGTTTTAATGTAAAATGCATTATTTTTCACTATTGATTAAAAAATGAACATTGTCAGAAAAATACCAAAAATTCAAAAAAAGTAAATTTTTATGTCCCAATCATAAAGAATAAGTTTATTTTGACAAACATAGCTTATAAAATTGTCAAAATATAGATTTAAAAATGGTTTTCCATCAAAAGGAAGTAAAACAATCTTTTAAGAATATTAGTGTATTCCATGCTTAAGATTGGATTTATTTTTATTTTAAGCCTCTAAAACACTATCTAATTCATTAATAGACATAGATAAAAATATCTATTATTCATTAAATACTTGGGATGTTACATCCTTCCCCCCTTTAGAAAATTGTGTCCCCGCAATTTATTTACTTATCAAATAAGTGGGGGTATTTATCCCTCATTGCATTTTCAGATTCCCATGTTGCCTCTTCCATCATGTGGTTTTTTTTAAAAACCATTACCTGATTAATCACCTTATTCCATAACACATGCTCCCTGTGGTCAAGAATCTGGACCAGTTGTTCCTCATAAAATATGTTCTCTTCCAGCTGAACTACCTCTGGACTCAAAACATGAGATGGATCTGGAATATATTTTCTCAACATCGAAACATGAAAAACATAGTGTACATGAGATAAACTAAGAGGTAAAGACGCTCGGTAAGCAACTAATCCAACTCTCTCCAGAATTTCATATGGTCCAATAAACCTTGGACTCAGCTTTCCTTTCTTAGGAAATCGCATCACACTTTTCCATGGGGATACTTTGAATAAACATGATCACCTACCTCAAAAGAGAGATCCTTCCTCCTGTTGTCTGCATAACTCTTCTTCCTACTCTGAGCTGTTCTCATGTGTTTTTGTATCATCTGAACTTTTTCTGCCATCTCTTCTACCAATTCTGGTCCCATCAACTTCCTTTCACCTACTTCATCCCAGAAAGCTGGAGTTCGACACCGCTTCCCATATGACACCTCAAATGGTGTCATCTGTATACTGGAATGAGAACTGTTATTATATGAAAATTAATCCAAAGGAAGATGTTGGTCCCAACTTCCCTGATAATCCATCGAACAAGATCATAGCATATCCTCCAAGGTCTGAATTGTTCTTTCTGACTGTCCATCTGATTGAGGATGAAATGTTGTACTAAAATTTAATTCAGTACCCAACGACTTCTGAAGGCCTTTCCAAAAGTTAGAAATGAACCTGGGATCATGGTCAGATACAATGGATAGAGGAACTCCATATAACCTGACTATCTCTTTAAGATACAAATAGGAAAGTTGATCTAGGGAAAAATTATCTCGTATAGCAAGGAAATGAGAAGATTTAGTCAAGAAATCAATAATAACCCAGATTGCATTATTAACCCGAGATGTCTTCGGTAATCCCACAAGAAAGTCCATGGATGTATTCTCCCATTTCCACTCTGGCACTAGTAAAGGCAGAAACATCCCTTTTGATAACTGCCTCTTTGCTTTAACCTGTTGACAAGTCAAACAATTCACAGTAAAATCAGAAATATCTCTTTTCATTCCATCCCACCAGTAATACTCCCGCAGATCTCTGTACATATTATTACTGCCCAGATGAACTGAAAATGGAGAACTATGAGCTTCCCATAACAACTCTCTCTTCAACTGTGAATCACAAGGCACACACAATCTCTTCCCAAATCTCAAAACGAAATCATTATCAATGTTGAATTCATGAAACTTACCTTTCTGAACCAGCTCTACCTTTTTCTGCAACTCACTGTCTTTCTTCTGTGCTTGCTTGATTCTGTCTGATAGAGAAGATTTCACTGATACATGAAACAAAACAGAAGAACTTCCTGAACCAACAACTTCTATTCCAAATTTCATCAAATCCTTAACCAAAGGATCATTCTCCAAACGCAACACTGCTAATGAATCATTACTTTTTCTACTCAAAGCATCATCCACTTTATTTGCTTTTCCCGGATGGTAATGAATTGTACAATCACAATCCTTGATTAATTCTAGCCATCACCACTATCTCATGTTCAATTATTTTTGAGTGAATATATACTTAAAACTTTTGTGATCGGTATATATTTCACAATTTACTCCATACAAATGATGCCTTCAAATTTTTAAAGAGAAAACAACAGCAGCTAAATCCAAATCATGTGTAGGGTAATTTACCTCATGAGTTTTCAACTGTCATGAAGCATAAGCAATTACCTGATCATTCTGCATTAGGACACAACCATGTCCTTTCAATGAAGCATCACTATATATAAAAAACTCACCATTCCTGGAAGGTAGTGCCAAAACTGGATCATTCACCAATCTTCTTTTCAGTTCCTGAAAACAATCATCACATTCTTTTTTCCAGATAAACTTAACACCCTACTGAGTGAGCTTAGTCATTTGACTAGATAACTGTGAAAAATTTCTAACAAACCTTCGGCAATATCCTACCAAACCAAGGAAACTACAGATCTCTGTTACATTTGTGGGTCTTGGCCATTCTTCCACAACCATTGTTTTTGCACGATCAACAGTTATCCCATTTTTTGAAACAATGTGACCAAGGAGAGAAATTTGTTGCAACCAAAACTCACACTTTCTGAATTTCCCATACAATTTCTTTTCTTTAAAGGTTTGAAAAATGACCCTTAAATGTCTTTCATGCTCTTTTTTACTTTTAAAAAACACCAAAATATCATCAATAAACACAACCAACATTTTTCACCTCAGTCAACTAAGCCATCACCGCAACAAATTATTTTGTTCTGATTCTGACCATATCAGGATACTAATTTGAAAGGTTGTTTCCCTCGATATGCCTTCCCAAAAAATCTGTTCTGTTTCCTCTATGAAAAAACCATTCTTAACACAGAAATATCCTAGGCGAAGCAACATGGTAATCTGTAAATGCTATATCATTTCAATCATACCATAAATTAATTTATGATTTAACAATTTTCTAACTCCTAAAGTTATCTAAACCAACCTCTAATACCAACTATAAGGCCCCAGCCTAAATCCTTACTTAATCTTGATTTATTACAAGATTACACATTGAGGATCTTTTTGGGTTTAGAGTTTTAGAGAATTAGATCATAGAACTTGAATTACATTCCACATATAAACAAAGTGGTTACATAAAGATAGTATTCTTCTTTACTATCAATGGAAACATATTTAAAATAAAACATGGATTCTTTCTTGACACATCCTTGACACTATCATCATAACATGTACCTTTCCCTTGACCTGTGAAAAACATTTCAAAAAAAACTTGGGATGAGCATAAAAAGCTCAGTAAGGGATATAGAAATATATGGAAAGGAAACATGGGTACATATATACATAAGAATGAAATCATAATTTACCCATAAAACATAAGCACATTAACATACCTCATCAAATCATGAATAAATCATAGAAATCATAAGACATAAAAGGTAACTTGAGGCATTCATAACATTATTACGTAGGGAGTAACCCTCTTGGTTACTTTTGGAATACCCATCACAATATATTCCCTAAATCTCTTCGGAGAAACCTTAACGTTTCACTCCTCCGCGTTACCCAATGCATTGGAGAGCTATATCGAGCTCACCCTCCCTTAGTTTATCACGGAACCACCCGTCTTCATAATAATGCCCAAGAACCTCAACATAATCATATCACATAAAACATGCATAATGGAAACATAACATTTTCCCATTTCAATCACAAGATATCAATACCACACATTGATGTAATAAAAACATTATGAAATCCATTTTCAATACCAAAGTAAAATAAAAGTAAAAAATGGTATTTATTTTTCTTTTAAAAAGAAGGTATGGATTGTAGATGAATCCAAAACTCAAATAATGGTCACGGCGGCGGAGAAGTCGTTGTCGATGCTTACGTACAACAAAAACATTCCCTTTTGTCAATTTGTAAAACGCTTCGTATAAAAAAGATTTTTTTTGGATAAACGTAAAAGTCAAAGGGGTTTATACACCGTATAAAAGAAGGTTGTGTATAAAATAAAATATTCCTCAATGAAAGGAGATTGAGACGAAGTCCCATACCTCATGTCCGAATTGACTCGATCGTTCTTTAATGTCCTGAATAATAAAATTGAGTTAATTTATACATTCTTAAGAACCTTTTTTTAAAGTTCATTATTCCTTTTATATCACTTATTTCCATGTCATGAACACTATGTAATTATTTAAGTTAATAACGGTCATTTTAACGATCATTGGTACTTGAGTCAAAAATAAACCCTTTATAATTACAATGTATCCATTATATCCAGAATTATAATCATGATGTATATATCATATATATCCAGTATATACATGCATTTATAATATTACATAATCATTTAGAGGTAAGAAATGAAATGCACCGTTCATGGAGACGGTAAGCCATACGTACGCATTAACGCTACATTCATTTCTATTTCATATTTTATAGAATGGAATCATAATTATATAAAGGTATATAATAATTCTAGTATAATATCATTTATAATATCATAATTTCATCCTTTATACATCCCACATATGGTATTTAACGAATCAAATCACTTTGATGGGGCGGTAGTCCGCACTTCCTTAAATGAAGATATCGCGTTTACCCATAATGGAAACCATAATGTGATGCCCAAAATGAAAAATACATAAGCTTAAGGAAATCATAAACATATTATATATCATATATAAATATAGTGACATCTTAATGGACTCCTTTGAAGGCGTTAAAATAATGGTAAACAATCATCGCTTCGGGAGGCATAAATTCACCATCCACGGAAACAGTATGGCCTTTAACCATTAGATGTAGGTGTGTGTAAGTGTAGCTCAAATACTTCTTATAACAAAATCCTATTATATTTAATATACTGGATTTGTTACAAAATAAATGAATAAAAAGAGATTAGGGGGTTGGAGAAGCAAAATAAAACAAAAGGACTCAAGTGAATACATTACCTTAAAATCGGGTAACTCCCTTTAGTTTGAGCTCAAAGGCTTCCTTGGGAAGACTTCTGCCCAAAGTGAGTCTTCAAGGAGTAATAGAGGGAAGTGGAGAGACAAAATGAGCATGGTTTGGCTGATCCCAAGGCTTTGGAAGTGTGGGTAAGGAGGTAGAGGTAGGGGCCTTTTATAAGAGGAGAGGAGGAGCACTCTTGGAATGTAAATAAATATTACATTATTTGAAAATGAGTTTCGGATTTAAAAGGTCCCACATTGATATAATTCTAGGATAAAGTAATAAGGGTTCTAAATACACCCACCCAATAGGTTTTTGACATGTGTAGGTCATAGATTTTACATTATAATTTCATTTTTATTTAAATCCTTTATTAATGAGGTAATCGCTACATCATTATGATGTCATAAATACTTTTATTTATTTAATGTCAAAAAAATATAAAAAAATACTATGATATAGGATATCTTTTTATATTTCCAATTATTATTTATAATAAAAAATCAAACTTGTATAACTCCATTTAAAGATTATTTTAGTAAAATAACTCATGTTTGAGTCATTTTAACTTTTACATTAAATAAAAAGTTATTTATGTCATTTCCTAACCAAAGTGGCACAATGGGGTCCCCAAGTTGACCCATTGATTTTCTTGGTCGGCCATGACACATCCAATGAGGGTAGGACATGTGTCAAGCTCATCTCATACTATTAAAACATTATTTTTACCTTAAATTACACTAATTACCACTAATCGCGATTAAAAACATAAAAGCTACTATTCACCACAAAATTATTTTAATCTCATTGATCCACATTTTAATTCTAAATTACAACCATGTATGTCGTATTTTTGAAAATAAAATCACGGAGGTGGTAAAATTTCATTTAAACAAAAATTAGTTTCATTAACTACCACATAGTGGTTTCACTTTTCATCAAAAATTGATGTTTTTCAGAAAGATACCAAAACTTCACCCTAAGCTATATTTGATATTCTGAATTCAAAAATAATGTATATTTTACAAAATTCAAATCATATAAGTTACATTAATTAATTTAATAATTAAATCCTGATGTCATGACAAATAGCGTGTTTTTATGAAACATTAAGTATCAAAATATTGACACTAGTTTAAGTCTAATTTCAAAGTGAAATTGATTCCAATGACCACTATTAGATTAAATGGTAAACATATATTCTAATTTCACTTTAAAACCAATTCAAAAGATAATCTAATCATATAAATAAATTATATTAAAAAGTAGTTTTGATGTAAAATGCAGTATTTTTCACTATTCATTAAAAAATGAACATTGTCAGATAAATACCAAAAAATCACACAAAGTAAATTTTGATGTCCCAATCATAAAGAATAAGTTTATTTTGACAAACATAGCTTATAAAATTTTCAAAAGATAGATTTAAAAATGGTTTTCCATCAAAAGGCAGTAAAATAATCTTTTAAGAATATTAGTGTATTCCATGCTTAAGATTGGATTTATTTTCATTTTAAGCCTCTAAAACACTATCTAATTCATTAATAGACATATATAAAAATATGTATTATTCATTACTTACTTGGGATGTTACAAGTTTTCTATATATATTTTTATTATCAATATGAACGTAAATATTTTATTTACATTAACAACCTAAATTACCAAGTATATCATCCTATTACCAATCTATCTGGTATGCCATTATCCTCTTTGTGGTTTTTCTTTTCTCATTGTCTGAATAGAGATAAGATATAATTGTGGGGAAACCTATAAAGGTTATGTAAGGTATTTTTTGGGTATTTTATATTTAACATGTTTTTTATGTAGGCAGGAAAAGGTTTTCACACTGTGTAATTGCATTACACACCGTGTAATGGTTTTTGGGTACAATTCTTGAGATGGATCATACTGTGAATGGTTACCTGACGTGAATGGTGGTTTCATGTAGTGAATTTTTTAATAAAAGTATTTTTATTACTAGGTAATGGGCTTTTCTATGTATGTGGGATGTGTCAGTTACACATCCTGACATTGAGTTACACATTATATAATGGACTAAGTTCATTTTTTTAAAACAAGCATAAATCTTTTTTTGTCCAGTCCATTCTCTGGCACTTTTTTTCTCTGATATCAAGGCTGTTCCAAGGGATTTTTGAGAGAATCCTATCCTTTTTGAGGAATTTGATCGGTAGTTGATCTCAATTATGAATGTTGTGAATCACTCCGGGTGAGTAAAATTTCTGCTTCTTCATTGTTATTTGATCGCAGTAGACCCTTTAATTTTTATTATTGTATTCTTTAATCTATGTTGGTGTTTACTCATGTTTTCTTCAATGATCTATTGAGCGATCTGGTTCTAGAGGGCGGTCCATGTTGATCATGGTGTAGAGAGATTTTGTTTCTTCAGTAATTGGGTTTTTTATTCTCTTTCAACCCTTTTCATTTCCAATTAGATCAATCCTATGAAGTGTGGATTGTATTTTTTGGGTTTCTTGTGTTTTTGGGTTTCCTTTTTGGTGGATCCCATTGTGTGCATGTGTGAATTCTGTTTTTATGTCGGTGGTTCCATATCTAGACTATGATAATAATCCAAATTTCTCTTTCATTATAAATAGATATATTGAATTGTCTTAATCTTTTGTGTGTGTTGAAAAACATTTTAGAAGAGAAATGGGTTTTCCCATGTTTTTGATAAATGAAAAAGAAATGGGAACTTTTGAATCATTGAAATTGATTTTTAATGATGAGGACATGGTTTACCTTGTTTACTTATGTGGATGGTTTATCATGAGGCCATGATCCAAGTGTTGTGATTATCAGGATTTTTTCTCATGGGGCTTTCCTCTGTTTCCTATTCATGTTACTCAAGGGGTGGATATTAACATTTTTGGGGGCTTACCCATCAGGTATTTCTATCCTTCCATGTCATGTGTTCTTAAACTAGACTGTACACATTATTTATTATGGTATGAGTAGTTTTCTAGTCTAACCTACAATAATATAGAAAACTGATGCATATTCATCTGTTTCATATTTGTACTAGTTGGATTTCTGATTTATCCTTGTTATACGTGATGTGAATGTTTTTGTTCATAATTATTAAAAAGGTAAATTTTTAAATTGATTTATATAAAAAACTAATTTAATTCTTATCATGAAATTTTTTATTTAAAATAATCATACCGGAATTGATTTGCATAGAGAGTTATTATGGAACACTTGGATGGGATCCTACTGATCATCTGATCTCACTCCATGCACACCTCTTCGGTGGTGCATAGACCTTTTTATGTCTTCCAGTACTGGGAAAGGAAAGGTGTCTCCATGAGGTAGTGATGTTTTGTTTCATCTAAGTTGAGTAGATGGTGGTGAGATGGTGGTAGTTCGTCCACACTATCACTTAGAGTGGCTATTGGTTTTAGTCCTTTGTAGTTGGACATGTATTTTGATGATTTTGGCTACATTCAAGTTGTTTTCTTCCACTATTTTTATCATAGTTATGGAATATATTTCCAATAGTATTTCACTATTAGTTTATTAATATATATATATATATATCAATCATGTGGTTTTTAGGTTGGGTGAAATTGTTCTTTATCCATTATCATTTGGTGCCCGAGTGTTTTTCGTCAACCCGTGGGGATTGGGAATGCCCCTCGGGTATGGGATATATCTGGTCAGTTTTCGAGTTTGAGGGAAACCATTGATGGTTCGTTACATTTTTGTATCAGAGGTGGTCTATTCTCATGAGTTTGTCTTGGTACATCTATTATAATGGAGATATAATTTTTTTTGACTTGAGAGGTAAGTTGTGATATGTGTCTAGCCATATATTGTTGTGTTGAGACTCATGTTCCAAGGGGATGTTAGAATATGTGTCTCTATTGATGGGTTTTTGTTATAAAATATTTATGTCTGCTTATGCGTTTCTAGTTTTAAATGAAACTTGTTTTGTTGCTTGATAATTCTTATGTTTCATTGTGTAGAACTATGCCTCTGAGACGTCTTCTATAGGTTCCTCAAGAAGGTGTAACCCATGACCCATAAGGAAATCCTCTAGTTTATTAAAACCTCATTAATACTATCATAAGTGAAGATCATGTTGTTCATATTAATGTCACATGAGTTCATTACAACGATGTTGATCTATAACTAGGAGCTATATGAGAGAGAGAACAATCACAGTAATTCATGCACGAGATGCCACAATTTTTTAAGGGAATGACTGAATCTAAAGAGGTGAAGGACTATATGGATATAATTGATCAAATATTCCACTTCCTAGAGACTCCTTAGAACATGAGGGTAAAGTGTGCAGTGTGTAGTCTCAAGGGGTCTGGAAAGTGATAGTGGGATTCTATTCTCCATGTAAAAAGGCATGTGGACTTGAGTTGGAAGGTTTTAGTAACCTAGTTTTATTAGTAGTTTTTCTAAAGTCAATGATGCTAGAATAGTCTATAGATATTGAATCTTTATAGTTGGGAGAGCATTTAGTCTTTTCATACACCAACCATTTTGCTGAGCATGTCTGTTTTTCCATAAATTTGTTTAATAATAATCATTTGATGGTGCACACGAATCTACATGGTCTATGAAATGACATTTGGTCATAAGTTTGTATGTAGAAACATTCTACATATGCAGAGATGATAGATATACCAATGATAGAAGAGATGAATATGGTGGGCATGGTCAGATTAACCGCCTCTTCTCTTCCATATACTGATAGCTTTAGTGTCATGCATGGGAAGAATAGAATGTTGAAGGACCATTAAAAAAGTGGTGGATGTGGGTCTCGGAAGTGATCCTCCTCTCTACTATCCATTACAGTTAGCATTGTTCCTATTACCAACAATTATTGTGGCAAGAGATGCAACAACATATATTCGGTTATTATGATAGTGAATATGTGAAATAGATATAGACACATGGGTCACTTAAAACTATTCTACCAGACCATTACTATGCCTCTTTATGGTTAGGTTTCAATATATCCAAAGGCTATTATGGTTTAGTCAGTAGATTCAAATATTACAAGGCTCCAGGAACATGTCCTGAGAGTGAAGCACTTACCCATAGTAGATGTGTGTCCAATAGATGTGAATGTAGGTCCAACAACAAAGATGGGTATGCTTCTTCCTAAAATATCAATAGAAATTTATTTTTGTTATAATGGGGCCTCCCACTCATTTATATCTTCATGTTTTTTTGGGCTGGGATTTTCTCATTCTTAATCTAGATCTATTAGATATTATCATCATTATAGATTGAATTTTAACTCATCAAGGTGAGTTTCATTGTTATCATCAGACTATCTTTTTTCATTTTGGTGATGGGATACATCATGTGTTTCTGGGGGAGTGGGAACTGAGGTATTCTCATGAATGACCTTCTTACCTAAATGTCAATATCCTGTTGGATATTGTTTTGTTTGAGTAGGATGTTATTTATTCTATTGATGATCTTCCCATTATTGTCTGAAAATTTCTTATCATTTTTCAGCCTATTTCTCGAATATTCACCTAGATAGAAATGTATATTATACAGTGATCTACTTCCAGGTTCACAATCGATATCAATATATTAATATCATATAGAACTATTAGAGATGAGGAGCTTAATATTCTGTTGGATGAACTATTTAAAAATGGTTCGTTCCCCCCAGTGTTTCCCCATGGGAAGCCCCAATGATCTCTTCTATTAATATAGATGGCTACTTTTGGTATTTTGTGTTATTTTGGAAGTTTAACTAGGTAATATTTATGAACAAATATCATTTTCCTCATGCTGAAGATTTGTTTGATCAGTTAAAGGTGAAAATGTGTTTTTGGAAATTGAACTTCAGTCAGGTAATCATCAGCTCAGAGTTTGAGAGAATGATATACTGAAGACAACATTGAGGAGTAAGTATGATGATTATTAATAACATTTTATTCCATTTTGTCTAACTAAATTTCATATATTTTTATGTACTTGACGAATTGGATATTCCATCAATATATTGACACTTTTTATAGTGTTCAAGGATGACAGTCTAGTTTGTTCTAAATCCATGTGCAAGCATGAGAACCATCTGAGTTGGTTATAGAAATTATTATAATTCCCTAATTTTTTTTAATGAATTTGAATTGTCGTTTATGTTGTAAATAAGTGATGTTCTTAGGTAAAATAATTTATGAACATAGATTATTGTTGATCCCTAGAAGGTGAATTCTGTTTTATAATGGAAGGAACCACATAATGTTTTTGAGATACGATGCATTCATGGTTTTATAGACACTACTAAAGGTTTTTTAAGAATTTATATAACATAATGTCACCTTTGGTGTCTTTTTTATTAAATTTGGTAAAATTCACATGGGATTTTAAGTGATAGTCTTCTTTAGATTAACCAAAATGACTTTGGTAATCAGATTTATTTTGATCTTACCTGATCATGGTAACTGGTACATAGTGTTTTTTCATTCTTCTGGTGATGGATTGGGATGGGTTCTTATGCTGGATAATCATGCAGTAGCTTACAGCTCTCGTTAGCTCTGAACGCACAAAAATAATTACCTGAAACATGATATAGAGCATTATTAGGTTACGAATGAACATAAATGTTTGTGACACTATCTTTTTGTGGATATGTTCATGGTCTCCTATTATCGTAAGAGTCTATGATATATCTTCCCTTAAAAACTCTTGAATATCAATCAGAGACAATGGGTAGAATACCTTCACACATTTGAATTTAATATCAACTACATCTCGAGATACGGAAATGTCCTCATAGATTCACGTTGCAGAAAATTTCCATCGCATTATATTATGGAATCAAAGTAGGAATGTATTCTTATGGGGATTTCCCTCAACTCCACTTGGACACTCAGGAGGATGTTTCAAGTATAGGTCAGACAAGTGATATGTAATCATCATCTCTCCCAGAGTCTATTTTTCATAGTCAGTAGCATGATGATGAGTTTCTTAATGCTGAAGAAATACCTTATGGTGGGGATAAAATTTAGGGTTTTTCTTTTTCTATATATGGTTTAATCTAGTTTGGGAAGCGAGTTTTAAACCTAGCATTTGTGAGCAGTTTAGTGTTGTTAGATTGTCACAAATCTTCATGGTCCATTCATCTAGGAACTATGAAGATTTCTTATGAAATTAAACAAATATTATGGTGGCCAAGAATGAAGCATGAAATTACAGATTATGAGTTCCACAAATACACCAACTAACAGATAAATGTAGAGAATTTGAAACCATATGGTTTTTATCAGCCTCTTTTGGTGATGATTTTGAAATCAGATGAGGTGTAAATGGAATTATTTTTGGATTATCATGGAATCCCTAAGAGATGAATACGATTTGGGTGGTTGTTGATTGGTTGATGAGTCCTGCTCATTTCATTCCATACAAAGAAACCACTAATGTAGAATATCTAGGAAAGTTGTATGAGGAGGAGATTATGAGGTTACATGGGATTCCCTCTCCCTTTGTATCAAATAGGGACCTGATTCATACATCAATGATATGGTGGATTCTTAATAAAGCAAAGAGATTTTAGGTCAATTTGAGCATTGCATTCCATGAAATGAAAAATGTTCTGATGGAGCATGTGATTATGATTCTGAAGGATATGCTTCATTTATATGTCTTGGATTTTGAAGGCTTAAGGTATATCAATCTAATAATGGTTGAGTTTTTTATAATAAATGATAATATTTGTTCATCAAAATATCTCCCTTTGAAGCATTTTATGCTTTCCAAGGTAGGTTACCACTTATTTGTGCTGAGGTGGAAGATGTGGATTTGGATGGGCTATGTATGGACTAGGAGATGTCCATAATGATTAATGATGTGCATTCAGGTTTGGATACCTCCCACAATTGAAAAAAATAATATATAGATTTTTGGTGTCATTCAATGGTGTTTTCATTTTTGGACTGAGTTTTCTTTGAGGTGTATCCTTGTTTTGGCCACTATCAGATTGTAAAATTGGGAAATTTGGCTTCTAGACATGTTGGGTCATTCTAGGAAACTAAAAAAATCATGAAGTTTGGTTAATTTTTATCAGTGTCAATTTAGTTGATATGAATTCATATAGTTTTCCACCAGTTACAGCTTTGGAAGTATCAACCCGATCCCACTCACATTTTCAATTTTGGAGAAATTGAGTGAGATCCAAATGTTTCTGTTTTGGAAAAACAACATGATATCATTGAATCTCATGTGAATGAATTACATGGGAATTAAAATTTCTTAGTCAGAGTAAAAAAGGAAAAATTAATCATATTCTCATTATTCATAAGAAAATAAATTGTTGATGAGGGATAAATGGCCTCATATCAACCTAGGGATTACCTATTCCCTATGACTTCTTGGGAATGGAATGTATTTAGTGTTGGGATTTTGTAACAACCCATTACGGATCCATTAAGTACACCATTAAACTCATTATGGTTTTCCTTTTCTCATGGTCTGAATATTCCCAAGTGAGAATACAGAGTATATATATAATAGTGATTTTATAGATTAGTTGGACTTGTATCCACAAAACGTATTTTCAATAGGCTGAAGTTGGGTTTCATGTCATGTAACTCAGTTACACAATGTGTAATGGTTGTAGGGTAAATGTCTAGAGAGGGATCATGATGTAAAATGTTACACTTCATAAATTGTGGTTTCATGTCATGATTATTTTATGTAGTGGATTATTAATCTAAGGAGATTGGTTTTTGGGTGTATGTTAGACATTTCAGTTACATTTCATGATCCTTGAAAACACATTTAGTAATGTCAAGTGTTCAATTTTTAAAATAAGAATGTGGCTATTTTGTTTCAGTTATTTATCTTGCACATTGTTTCTCTCGAACCATGGTTATTCCCAGTTGTTTTTAGTGGAAACTATCCATCTAGATTGATTCTATAGGCATTCGATCGCCATTTCCATCATGGTGTGTCTCTCTGGGTGATTATCCTTTCTACTTCTTCATTTCTTTTTTTATTGTAGTATCACCTTTAGGTTTCACTATCAGATCTGTTAAACTAAGTTGGTGTTTCCTATTGTTTTCATCTTTGTTCCACTCTATGATCTCATTCTGTAGGTCATTCCTTATTGGTCCTATTGTGACATGATTTCTTTATTCACTTATTTGGATTCATCTTCACTGTAAAACCAGTCCCCCTTAAAATTGGACCAATCCAATGATGAGTGGATTGGATACCAGTGTTTCCACTGGTTTTGTCGGGTTTTTTTATTGGTGGCTCCCATTGTGGGTGTCTGTGACCCGAGTTTTAAGGTGTGTAGCTCCATCTCATGCCAATGGTAATATGAATTATTTATCTATCATTATAAATTGATTTTTCAAATTATAATTATATTTTTTATTTGTTCAAAAAGGGTTTTATAAGAGAAATAGTTTTCCTTAATTTTTGATTAATGAAAAAGAAGTGATTACATTTGAAACATTGAATTCGATAAGTGAAAATGATCACATGGGTTACCTTGGGTACTTAGGTGGATGTTTTATCTTGATTTTAACATTACAATTTTATTATTATCTTGAGGATTTCTCACTGGGATCTCCAACTCTTCCTAGCTCATTGTTCTAGGGGATGGTTATTGACATTTTTTGTGGTTTACTTTTTTGGTATTCCTTTAATTCCATTGCATGTGTTATAGGGACTGGATTGTAAAAATTATTTATAGTAGTCTTCTATTCTAAACTATAGTGATCCTTGGTACTAATTCATGTTATCCTGTTTCTATTTTCTAGAGCTTGGATTTCTGAGTTAGCCTTGATTTGGGTGTTGTATATTATTTTGTTTGTAACTATGAAAAAGGTAAATATTTACCAAGTTTCCTATAAAGACGAATTTACTTCATATCATTCCATGATTTATTTAAAATAATCATACATTAATTGTTATACAAATAATATTTATAGAACACTTGGGTGGGATATTACAAATCCTGTTAACTCAACCCATGTGCACCTCTTCGATGGTTTGTAGACCATTGTATCTATTCTAGTACTGGGAAATACTATGTTCCATAGTGAGGCAGCAATGTTTCAGGTCAGATGAGTTGGCTATATAGTAGAAGAGATGGCGGGATTTCTTTTACCCAATCTCTTTGAGTGGCAGTTGGTTTATGTCCTTTTTAGTTGGACTTGTCTTTATGTTTTTTTCTACATTACAATTTTTTGTTTCTAAAGTTTTTCTCAAATATATTTAATATATTTTATTTAGTATTCTATTGCTTCATTATATATATATATATATACTATGTTTTTGTTCAGGTTGGGAGAAATCATTCCATATTATTTTGTGATTGATGCCTGGGTTCTGGTCACTAACTCGTGTGCATTGGGAATTACCCTCTACTCTGTAATGGATATGGTCGAGTGCAGGTTTTGAGGGAAACCAGGGTCGGTTCAATAAATTGATCGTTCCACATTTTTTTTCAATTTCTATATCATAATAATCTTTCCTAAAATGTTTTCTTATCCAATTTGGATAATTTTGGTCTTACCACTAGATTTCTTAATTTATTTATTCTACATTTTATTCCACCTAGACTAATAAATTCCCTTATTTTCATGTGGAATGTAAGTATAGATAAAACTCATCAGAACTTTCTCAACACATTGAATGAATTCCTTTGATATTTTAAATTCACAAGATACAAATTTACTTCCTAAACATAATTTTTTATGATTTTATAATATTATCAATTTAATTTTATTATCTAGATTGAAATTTTTTTCCTACCTAAAAAATATCATAAAATATATATCATAACTGACCACATATTCTTCTTCATTTTTCATTAACGTCATAAATTTACATTCCATTAAATTTTTAATAACTTTATTGAAATACATCATATCGAAAAAATAATTAAATAATCTCTACATCATTGAATAAATATCATTATTTTACATAGTATTCTTAATCTTATTACACCATAAACCATCTTCACATTAAAAATGATAAAAATAATGGTTTCTTCATTAATTTTCTATTTATACCAAGAGTTAAAATATCTTCTCAAATATATTTATCCATATGTCAAAATTACCTATATATAAAATTCCCCTAGAATTTAGGGGCTGATGTTTCATGAAATGTTCCACTATAAAACTGTTCCTCTATCTTGCATTCATTAATTTTTTTTAATGTGTTCAACCAACAATAGCCTGAATCTAGTAAATTAACCCAAAAAAACATTTCTCAATTTCATTCTTTCCTGGAAGCTAATTTGTAATGTTATTATCCACTTGATTCCTTACCAGTTCAATTAATCAGTATTTTTAATAGAAAATATTATGAACAAATACGAATTTAGTGATGAAATACATAATTCCTCAAAAATATATATCTCAAGATGATAAAATTATAAATAAAAATCTGTTATGAGTGTCTTTTATTATCCACCTAAGTTGTAATGTTGTCTAATACATTACCTGATACCATATATAACATATCATTACTTTATAAACCCGTAGATATGTTTTTAATATAATGGATTTCAAAAATCTTAAATTTCAATGATCTTTTGTGTTGTATGTCTTATATAATTAAGAAAATAAAATTTATAAAAATGTGTAAACATCATTTTTGTGTTAATTTGTTCTATAAAAACATGGTTATTACTTCAAACCCCTATTTCATTCAATAAATTTTTTATTCTGTTAAGATGAGTAAAAAGATGAATATTATACCTGGATATAGTTCCAACATTTTCTTAATCCCTTGGAAAATATTTAAAATGGTATGATGAGAATAATGAAATCGTTAAGGGTAATAAATAAAAATAAAATGCATTACTCCATTTAAAAAAATGAAAACCTACAAAAAATGTTTTTCAATTTTCTTAATAAAAATTTGTGAACGTAATAAAATAATTTATTCTACATAAAAAAATAAATTTCTCCAAAAAATCCCTTGAAACCCATTATAAATCATACTAAAAACATGACGGAATCTTGAATAAGATGATAACACTATAAAACATTATTATGAAGAAAAAAATCAACATTGTATGTTCAAAAAATATTTTTTCCTTGTGAAATCAATATATTTTCATATAAATCCTCCTGAAATAGGTATCATAATGAATTATAATCAATCACGGAGTTCACACATACTAAACCCACATCGGAATAACAGATACTAAATTAATTCCATAAGATTTACCTCCTTGGTTATCTAAATAATTTTTTCATTCAAAGAAGAAACACTTACCAGATTTTTATAGAGCTATATCATAATTTACAATTGTCACGATCATTATCTAGATCACTTATAATCTTATAAAACACAAAATTATTATCTCATGAACTTATTTTTTTTATTAATTTACATTCCCATCAGAATTATATATAAATATTTATTATAATAAATTTGAAAAATAAAATTTCAATTTCACAAAATATTTATTATGAAATATCTATTTCTTCTAAAAACTAATAATGTGAAAAATATGTTGAAGAAGATGAATAAATGTTTATTTGAAAAAATATATACATTTTTATAGGAATAATTATTAATAATAACATCTATGATAGTGGAGAAATTAATCCTAGATTTATAGATTATAAAATTATTTTAAACATTTGTTTACTGAAAAAATAAACCATATAGATAACATTAAAATGATTGATTTTTAGAAAATTATATATAAAATAAAAAATAGTTACAATTTGATTTATGAACATTTTAATAAAAAATAATAACATTCTGGAAACTTTTTAAAGAATGTAGATATGGCTGAAGAAGAAACAAACATAATGATTTCAAGAAAAATAAATCACTATAAGTCTCTTATAGCTTTGTGAATACTTGTACTAGTAACTTATTAAATTATATGATTTAGTTAAATGATTATGAAAATTTTTTATGTTCATTTAATTTTCATTATTCCTTTAATTTTAGTTATAACTATGTTTTATTTAATTACAAAATCAGTTGGGTTTATTCCATATGTTTGGTAGACGTTTGTTCTTTAATTTTGAAAATAGCATTTATAGGTTGACCATGTTAAAGGGGAAATGTTTTTAAAATAATATTCATGCATAACTATTTTATTTATATAGAAAACACTCCCTTATTAGAATCCATGTAATGTTGACTAAAAAATATATAACATGTCATTTCATGGAGATGGTAGTTTATATATACGCTTGAATAACATTTTCATTTTTCTAAGAGATGAAAAAGAAATAAGGTAAATATTTATTATATGTAAATAATAATATTTAATTTATAATTATTATATTAATTATTTCAATCCATCCTTATGACTATCCATATATAGAAAAAATTAAAATCAATCACAACACTTCGATGTCATGGTAGCCCACATGTACGCCTGAGTGATGTTATCATTTTCAAATGGATGGAAGGGTAAGAATATAGATAATATATTTTCAATTAATAATCATAATTATTCCATAAATATAATATATATTAATTTATTCCATCTTTGTATCCATTCATGTTAGTTGGTGATGAAAAAAACGCTCACATTGAAGAGGGAGTGGTCCACACATATAAATGACAAATGTTTTCATTTTTAATAGAATAGAAAAGAGGTTGAAAAGGTTTATTTTTCAACATAAAAACATTTATGTTTATATTATATAATAATTTTAATATATTAAAATGATTATAATGAATTATAATGAGTTTTATGAATAAAAAACGTGAATGTGTTCAATTATGGTTATACTACCTCCTTCGATAACCTTATTTGGTTTACAACTTATGCCATCTAGGATCGGTATTTTTATAAAGTCAATACCTATAATATTTTTATAAGAGTGTTTTTATGGGTTTAAAATAATTCTTGGTCGATCCATATTGCTCAAAGTTTATGAATAAGTGTATAGATTATGATTCCTTTTATAACTGAGGAGTGACACTCCTGTAGTTATTCAATGTTTTAGAATTACATAATGTCCTATTTAATGGAATGTGTCACAAATGAAATGAAATTTAGAATATAATATGTTTTATTGTCTATATCCACTCAAAAAATCACATTTAATCATGTTTTTGATATATTCTCACACATACCACCTAGCTCTACCCCTTATAACCTATTGTACATGTTACAAAGATAACTTGACTTTTTAACGAGATAATTTATTTATATAACCAAAAATGAAATTGTACGTACAAAAATGTTTTAAAATTAGGATTCCAAATATAAAATATATTTTACCATACTCATTTTTTAGTGTCTTCATAAATTATTTTCTATATAATTATAAAAAGACACCTGAAAATCGTTTGCAGAAACATTATCATTTTAATCATTAAAAAGATTTCATGTTAAAATTATGCATATTATTTATTGTAATTACTTTAATATGATTATAATTAAAATTTAATGCAATATAGTATTTGGATCATTCCAAAAATTAACAGATCTATAAAATCCCACCTTTTAATATAATGTCTTAAAATTATTTTTTATATTTAAAAAAATAGAAATTTTTCTCTAAAAAGTAATGCCATGTTTCCCATAATAAAAATATTTTTTTAAATGAATTGGTTTAATCATTAGACCCATATTTTATTTATATAATGGTACTATTAATTTTTTCATTAAACTTAATATATTTTTATAAAATGGATATTTTTCTCTATTTAAAAAAAAATTAATTCAGAAAAATAAAAATAACTCAATGTAAGGAAAAAATTATTTGATTAAGAAAAAATTATATCCTTTTATGAGACAAAAATAATAAAACTTATAATTTCTACACTTATATAAAACAATGTAAAACATGTAAAAATAATTTTATTAAATTTATAACTATTTGATTTTCTATATAGAACGTCAAATAAAATTATTTATAATGAATATATTGAATATAAATCCCTTAAATATTCAATTTTAAACATTATGATGGATTCATATATAGGATTACCTATATTATTGGAACACAAAAACTCACAAGGTTTAATAAATCCCATAATGTGTACCAGGGACCCACACATCACTGAGACTAACTATAATAATCAACTAAATGTTTAACCCTGTAAAATAACCTTTCCTATTCAAGAGAAATAAATAATTTTTGATAGTGTACAAAACTCATGAATTAAGGAATCATTACCACTTAAAATGGGGGTATGTGAAATCCTTTCAATATATAGGTGACTCATTCTCTAATAGGGATGGGCTACCCAAGGGATTCCTTGGCTATGTTATATATATTGGTGATCTTACCTCGTTGGTGATAGATATATAAGGATTATTCAAATCCATCCCCATATCAAGCACTTATTTCACCTAAGATCCCTATTTAATAGGGTAGTATTGATAAAATTCTACAAGTGATGTATAACTATTATATCAAGAAAAGATCGATCATAAAATCTCACAAGAACCTCTTAAGAAGTAAAAAGGGCGATATTTTTTATGGAAAAAATTATGATTGATTGCATAAATGACTCACAAAACAGAAATTAGATATTAATTTGACTCCCTAAGGCTTTATGATATATTTAATTTTATATAAATTTAATCTCTTTGATAGCATGTTAAACATGAAACCCTAGTATTTTTATTTTGTATAGTGTATTCAACACGCAACACCATGATTAAACAACCAATGGTATATATAACCTCTATATTCTAGAAATTACATTAGAATTTATGAATAATATTAAATACATTAATATATATATATATATAAATTTCATACTCAATATAAATTATTCCTAAATTTTTACTAAAAAATTAATCAATTTTTAGTAAATAAATATTATTCTTCAAAAATATGTTTTCTAGAAGAATGATTTTTATTAATTGTTATGAAAAAATATAATAAATTATTTTTGGAAATTTCAGAGAAAAATATGTTATAAAATGAACCCAAATTTTTAAATTGTCTTTTGACAATTTATTTTGTGGTAAATTTTTGGACCTCCCGAAAAATAATGATTTTTAGGGCATAGTGGAAAATGATGGTTTTTGTAAAAATGAAATTTCCATTCAATAAATTATGTAATTTAAATTTAGAATTATTTTATCAATATTATTTAATTTAACATAAGTATTAGTTAGTTTTTTAAAATTTAAATACATTTAAATGATCATTATTAAGTTAAAATTTATTGTAAGCTTGTTTTTAGTTAAAAAACATATTTTTCTTAAAATTATTTTAATGTACATAATGTTTCTCAATTTTTATTAATTATAAAAACCCTGAATGATAAATTACTTATAAGGGATATATATATATATATATTATTTCAATATATATTACTTTATATTCATTTAATTATTATTATTAGACGTCGAGTTGATATTAAATCATATTATGGTAGTGAAAAATACACTTCTTGAAAACCTTATTTATTGTCTGTTCTGTGGGCTTTCATTTATATTTAAATTTTTCCATTTTTATAATGTAATAAAAAATATTTATTTAATTTTTAAATAATTTTTTCAAAATTATATTAGTCTGAATATTTCAAAATTTTGTTAAAAGATTATTTTTAAGATATATAGTGATTAATACTGAATTATAATTGAAAAATGGCGTTTCATTTATATTATATTGATCGTTTAAGGATATATAAAATTGGTTTTAAAGTAGAATTAGTTAAATTATATGTTTATTTTTAAAATTTTGTCATTTTTAAATCAATTTTATGTTTAAACTCTTTATATAAACTTAGTAAACATTTGAACAATTTCTCATTGAAAACAATCTTCTTCATTGTGTTTGCATGATTAATTTTACATTAAAAAAATTTAAATTATTTGAATTCAATCTATAAAATAGATTCATTTTTTGGAATCAGAAAATTTTATGTTATATAATAGGAAAAACACAACTGTTTTAAAAAATTAATAGGGAAAACTGTAAAAATTTATTTTCACAATTGAGGGAAAAAATTGCCGAGGGAGGGGGGTGCGTTAAATTTAAAATATTAAGGATAAAATGACATAAAAACTTGTATAAAATATAATTTATGGCCATATTTAAAACTTATACCATCTATTATGGAAAAGTATCCGTAAATTGAGAATTTTTACATCAAATAAATATGGGTGAAATTCATTCTTTTCAAAACATTATGACTATGTCACTCACATTACATTTAAAAGGCCACCCCTCTCTTCATATCTTCAAGCCTTCCAAACCCATTGGTCCCACAATATACTAGAAGAATAAATTCTCTACATACCACCTCTTATCCTACAATCCATTTTTGGGTATAAAGTCATTCATGTAAGTCCATTAGTAAAAAAATAACTTACAGGAAGAAGTGTGAATTTTCTTCAACGACTATTTTTATTTTTCTTTCTTTATCCGCCATCTTAAATTATTCTTAATGAATTATTATATAACAAAATATTTATATCACATGTAATAAGATTTTATTATGTTAATTTAATCACATTAATATTTCTCTTATTCCATAAAATGGTTTCTTTAATCATAATTCTGATGTATGCGAGACTACTGCCTCCTAAACCAATGTCATTTCTTCCTCCATTTCCATCGTTGATGGTTGGGAATGATAATGGATCTCGAGTATATATATATATGATATTTATAACATTATTTTATATATATAGGAATTTTATCATATATTCCTATTAAATATCAATTCTTCAAGGGATATAATAACATCGGTTGTGTATACATTGAACTACTGCCTCGTGAAGCGATATGATTTTTTTTCTCACTAACGCTTTACATAAAAGGTCATAAGGAAAAATTTAATGAATATATGTTATATATATGGAATAATTATGATATTTATGAAATATTTATTATTCTTAAAATATAAAACTCCATTTTTATTCTAACCTTTTCAGTCACATAAAGATGATAATAAAGATCTAGTACATGTGGACTATCATATTCATGAGCTAATGTGACTCTTTCTTTGATCACCAAACCACATGGATTATAAATATAAGTATAATTAAATAAATAATAGGTTTTTTATGATATTTTTATTTATTCTATAATGACAAATTATTAATGAACTATTTTCTACAACAATCATTCGAAAATTGAAATGTTACTCATTCGTACATACGGCCTACCATCTCCATTATTTAAAATTACTTCATTTTCACAAAACATATTTCATAATTGGTCATAATTGTATAATTTATGTATTAATATAATAATTATTTAATTATTATGATTCAAAAAATTAAAAAACAATATTATATGAATAATTATCAAAACATTCATAATAATGCAATAATGAGAAAACAATGAAATCAATATCCAAAACAATGAAAATAATGAGAGATTATTAATGGTATGTGATATTATGTTATAAAAGTAGAATGTATGATATTATAAATTTTAATATGGTTCTTTTATAATTTAATACTATTTTTAAAATCATATATAGGTGGTTACTATAGGATCTATAAAAATTAAACATTAGGTAAGAGATTGCGTAACTCAATTACATGTAATGTTCAGGCCACTTGTCCTTGGGCCTTCGGGCTATGTAATGGGTCTCCCTCTACCCAGCCTAAAGAGGTCATTGCTTTAAATAATAAAAATGAGGCTTCGGCCCCAATTACATGTAATGTCCCAGAATTCCAAGTAATTTTTTCAGATTTTATGGGATTATTTAGAGACCAAAAAATCAAATGGAACATGATTATGAAGCCTATTCAGCCCGTAATAAGTGTGTGAACTTTTTATGATTATATAAAATAGCCCATGTGAGAGGTTTTGGAAATTTATAAACGGGTGAGTGGATTAAATATCTAAGGGAACTTTTACATCCATAAAAATGACTCTATATATGAATAGACATAACCTCAACTATAGTGGGTTATGAGAAATGTTTATTTATGGACTTTTAAGAAAATTTAACATAAAAATTTTCTTAATGAAATAAATAAATTAAATAAACATATATTTTATTTTATTTTATTTTAGAATTTGGGTTTAGTGTAACAGAAACGTTGTATCAGAAATTAAATAGTGTAATGACACTGAAAAACAGCATAACCGAAATTCTAAAGCATGATTTCCCCATTTATTGGTTTAATATAATATGAGATCATGCGCAAGTTGGATAATCACTCGGAACCATTAGATATTTGGTGTGGGAAAGTGAGAATCGACGAATGGACACCAATAACATATTCTGGAAAAGAAGCAACTCTAATTATCACCAACAAATGATCCATCTTCAAGTTGGGGTAGTTATTGATTTCTTTCTTCCCCGTTCATGGACTAAACGTTAAAATGGGTCAACCCAGAAACATGTTGACTCGTATATCATCATTCTTGCGGGAGGTTCATTATCTGGTATGATTTTGGGGGGATTAACTCGTGTTTTTTATTTTCTCCATATAATCCTTATAACGGGACCAGATCAATGCCATAATAAAAAATGGTAGAGGTTCATTCCCACAAATGTTTCTATTATTTATCCCTCCTTTTACACCATGTCCTTCACTCTTTTCATGGGTTTGTGACCAATGGATCATTGTGCACTCATTTCTCTGTGAAATGATCCCAAAATGTGGATCATGGTAGTGGGGGAATGCGGAAACGACCTCATATATAAGGTGGTGTGCCACAACGGAGGGTGTCGCGGCCAGCAGGCCATGAAGATGTTCGATTACAGTGTTATTGGGGTGTCATGTTAGGCGATGGAGGGTGGTCGTGGTGCATGGGTGGAGCATGCCACAGCGATGAGAAGGGGGCCCATGGAATCGGCCTCGGGTGATGGATCAGGCCATGTGGGCCGATGGTGGTGCATGCAGATGCGACGACTGCACCACATCTAGTGGTGACCACGTCGGGTCATGGGGGTGAAAGGTTACGGTTCATTGGGACCATGATGATGTCGACCCATGCGGTGGATGGGGGCTGCAAAGCCCTGACTATATCTCGATTAGGCATGTCAACCCACTCAAAGCGGGCCAGACCCAAACCAATCCAAATCTGGGTTGGTTCAGAAAAGGCATAGGTCAGTGAACCCCATATTGGGTCGGGTTGGATTGGTCTGACTGGGTCTAACTGGACCCAAACCCCACCGAACCCTTCTCAGTAAAACCATAATAACATGCAAACCAAATTTCCTAATGACGATACATTTTTGGAAATAGGACCCCTCCAACGAGGAGGTCCTTTTGACATACTATAAGGGAGTTTCTGTAAATGATGGGATATGACAAATGGATTGAGGATCAGATTCTCTTGGAATCAGGCACATTATGAGCCTATGTCCTATGGAATTAATGTTGAGAAGGATTTTAAGAGAGAAACTCAGTGGCCAAGAATACATGTATTTGTGAGTTCCTCTGTTCCCTGATAGATGATTATTTGTGAGGACCTATGTGGCATGGAAGATGTGTAGCCTTGCAGACCCGTGTGGCTCGATAGATGAATAGTCATATAGACCTAGGTGGCCCAGTAAATAAGTAACTGTGTAGACCTCTGTGGACTGATAGATCAGTAGTCATGAAGACTTGTGTAGCCTTATATAAGGATATATGTATGGAACTATGTGGCCTAGAAGATAAGTAGTCGAGTGGACCTTAGTGGCTTGGAAGATGATCAGACCTCAGTGACCTGACAGACCTCAACGACTCATTAGGGATGATTCCCTCAATAGTACAAATTGTTTAGCTTTATGACTGATAATCTCTATATCTATATTATATTTTATACATATGTGAGTTGTTCATTACATCGGTGTACTTTTTCTTTGTGGTCTTTGAATGTGTTTTGGGGTCTCTACCGAGTATTTTGTTACTCTCTCATGAATGGGCTTCACCCACACATGTTGTGTCTTGTGTAGACAAGAATCATCTTTAAAGAGACCTAGGTGTCCCAACACTAGGTGGTTCATGGAGAGATTATAGAAATTTGGTGTTCTTCTATGTCTTCTAGAACCTTCTCTTCACCTACCCATCATTTCGGGGTTTTTGCGGACATATATTTCTGAGTGCTTTGTACTTTCCTACTTTTAGCATGTCTTTTTTGGGCTTGTATTCTAGACCATTTACATTCATCTTGAACTTTATACTTTTAGTGGTTTTCATAGTGTAATATATTCTTTTCTTTTTAGATTTGTGGGTTGGGGTTTTTTGTGTGAGTCTATAAAAGTAATTTCCAAATCATCCAACCTGCAGGTTATTTTCAATGGAGCTAGTATCCATACCCTAGATTTTGAGAGGTGGGATTTGGGTAGTTGTAGCATGGGCCCTTGGGGATGGGCCGTGACAAATTTTTATCATAGGTGGTCATAACAACCTTACATACCAAGAGTATATGGTTTTATTTGGGTAAATAGTGTTAAATGTTTCGATTTTGACCTTAATGCTCAGGGAATCCATTATTGGTGTTGTGTCTGACGTATCCATACACTAGGATCCTAAATTCCGATTTTCAACTTGCTACATGAAGGCACTAGTTGCAATCATCAAATGGGATTATGATTATTATTTTATTATATATTCTACTCACCAGGTATAACCTATTGACCATGGTTCATCTTGATCTTTTTTATTATTCTACCATGTAGAAAGCCCGTGAGGATTCTGGTGCCCAACCATAGTGACGGTACGACCAGAAATGAGGCATCTGTACAGGGACTAATACTGGAGATCTCTCTCCTTGGACGGGAACTAGCTTTTCCACCACCTGTTGGCTAGCAGTTTCTACTAGCTATATTGGAAGAAGATTAATGTAGGCTTATTACCTTACACAAGTTATAGAGGTAGAGACCTCCCAGGTTCTGAAGTGATAATGAACACCAGGTTTAGGAGGACTGGCTCGAGCTATTTACTCTAGTCTTCTGACTAGTGAGGACACCTCTGGACCAAATGACGATCTCAACTATGAGCCTTCTTCCCGGCTTAATTGGGGATGGTGTAGTTTGATGATCCAGACACCCAATGAGGTGACCCTCTCCAAGATAGACTTTTAAAATCTCTTTATGGAGGAGTTCTCTTCCAGTGACAGTGCATTTAGTTATCATAAAAAAGATATTATACCTACAATAGGGTTTGCTACTCATGCTGCGGATAGGAGCATATGGGTTGTTATTGCCCGACTGGGAAAACATGCGACTGAAAAGGGGTTGAAGTACATCCGAGGTAGAGGCAGAGTTTCGAGCGTGGTGTTCCATAGGGAGGTAGACATTACATGGGATCCAGCCGATCACAAGTTGTGGACGGAGGTTCGATGTGCTACCACCACCACAATTAGGTGGTCCACCATGAGCTCTGGGAGTTGGTGGATATGAAAGTCGTGGGATATAGGCAGTGGAGGACCATGAACATGATGGTTTAGAGATTATTAGAGGTATGATCAATGTCTTCTACACCTCAGATTTAGTTCTCATAGACAAAGGTTCAAGTCACCCATTCTTTTCCATGGACCTTTTCGGGGCTCGGAGATTCCGGTGGAGCCATTGGCTCGATCTTTATGGTTAAAGACTCATACAGGAAAGGATTTGACAATTACACACTAGTGTCGACATTGTGATCTTATTCTGGGAGGTGAATTTTTTGTCTAGGATATCATAGTAGTTTTTTCGAGGCTTTACGACATCAT
This sequence comes from Viscum album, assembly GCA_963277665.1. Lineage (NCBI taxonomy): Eukaryota > Viridiplantae > Streptophyta > Magnoliopsida > Santalales > Viscaceae > Viscum > Viscum album. The sequence goes on along the minus strand of OY728156.1, from coordinate 1,612,265,363 downwards.
CCTGGGTATGTCCTAGTTATCCACAGTTCATGCTTAGATCAACTTCCTTTGACATAGAGTGTGGTCTGTCTCTAGATATTGCACCATATTTTTCTTCACAAGAAATAAGGGAGAGCATGCATCACATAAATACTTTTCTTTGGTGGGTGTGAAGATGATCACTCAATAGATGGAAAGCCTCACCCATAGTGCGGTGGATGAGATAATTCCTCACATGATGTAGTGGTGGACGAGTATGAAGATGTCACTCTAAAAGATGTTCCAATATTACCTCCTCTTAGAGAGGTAGAATTATGTACTGATTTGTACCCTAGGATGGCACTGATATCCACACCAGTGTATCAGATGGATCCCACGGAGCTTCATGAGTTGTTGGTATAGATGGAGGTTTTCTCGGATAAAGCCATCGTGAGACCCATTGTTTCACCATGGGCATCCACAATTTTGTTTTCCTAGAAGTAAGGTGGGAGTTTGAGGTTTTGCGTGGACTTCCGGCACCAGTACAAGGTGACCAAAAAGAAATAGTATCAACTTTTATGATTAATGATCTCTTTGATTTTCTTAATGGATCAAGGTGGTTCTTAAAAATTGATTTCTGATTAAGTTTTCATCTTCTTTGTGTACCAGATGATCATGTATCGAAGAATGCATTTAGATGATGGTATAGACACAATTTGTTCTTGGTGATTATTTTTGGCATGACTAATTCCGCAGAAGCGTTCATGGGACTCATGAACATGATCTTCCATCCTTACCTTGATCAGTTCATCGTGGAATTCGTTTATGACATCCAGGTGTTCTCGGCATCTGATGAGGAGCACGATACACACTTGAGGATAGTCCAAGTTACACTCAAAGACCACCATCATTATGATGCTATTTCAATGTTTCAGTTCTAGATTTCGGATTTCCACATTCTGCGAAATGTTATATCGGAGTATGTATTTGTAGTGGATCCAGTATAGATAGAGGATGTTATTTCATGGGAGCCACCTAAGATCAGGATTGAGGTGCGAAAATTAATAGATTCTGTTAGTTACTATAGGTTGTTCATTCCTGAATTTTCTAGGGTACTATAAACCTTATCATATTTTACATTGAAGGGACACCCTATCGTGGGGACAGAAATGTTCTATCACGATTTTGAGGAGATGAGGTAGGGATTGAAGAGTTCCCCATAGTGGGACTACTAGAGGATATCATTGGGAATGTAGTTTTCTATGAATCATAAGGGACCAGAATGGGTTGTTCCCTGATGTAGGAGAAAGGATTTCTCACCTAGGATTCTCATAATTTGAGGCTGCATGATCAGAAATACATGATCCATGACCTGGTGCTAGTAGTAGTAGTCATTGCATTGAATATAGGGCACAACTACTTGATGGGTGAGTGGATCACCATCTACTCTGATCACAAGTCTCAAGTATATCTTCTCCTGGAAGGAAAAGAACATGAGACATTGGTGGTGGATATAGATTCTCAAAGACTATGTCTTAGAGATATTATATATTTCTTGAATGGAGAACAAGGTGGTGAATGATCTCAGTAGGAGATCAGGTTTGCAGTTGCTGGTTAATGTGTCAGTCTAGTTAGCCCCCATGTAGATATCCTTCATGGATAATGATGGAGAAGCTTATCATCATTCTATTAATATCACACCCCATCTATTATGGCATGTTAGGGAGGAAAACCTTGTGGGTGTTTACTGTGAGACCTCATGTGCTCAGTTTTCCTTGAGACAATATTAGGATGGATATTCAATAGGGGGGATCACTCCATCCTTTTAAGAGGGGGAACTGTTGTTCAAGTGGCTTCTTGTGAGGCGGTTTTGAAGGAGTTATACACCCCCCCTTTGGCAGTACATCCAAGAGTGGTGATGTTATACCTGGCCCTTCGACGTTAATAATGTTGGCTGGTGATGAAGAAGGTTGCGTTAGAGTTAATTTCTCATTGCCTCACTTGTCAGCAAGTGAAGGCTTAGAATCAGGATCTAGTTGTCTTGTCCCAGCCACATGAGGTGCCAATGTGGATATGGGATAGTATCTCGAAGGACCTAGTGATGATTATTCCCCATAAATGCAAGGGGAATGATACCATTTGGCCAATTGTTGACCGACCCACCATGTCATCCCACTTACTACCCATCTGAGAGAAAGGATTGTTATAGAGATTTGGACACCTCTATGTGCAGAAGATAATTCAACTCAATGGGGCCCCATCAATGATAGTCCCGGACTGAGACACATGAATTACATCCCGGTTGTGGAAGGGTTTGAAGGATGAATTCATGACTCATCTTCACTTGAGAAAAACCTTCCACACTCAGACAGATGGTTAGATGTAGAGGATAAACAAAATTTTGGAGGACGTGCTCCGTGCTTGTATCGTGGACATTTGGTACAGTTTGGAGGATCACCTACCTCTTGGGGATTTCTCAGAAAACAGTATATACCACTCCACAATTAGTATGGAACCATTTGAGCTTCTTTAGGGCTGACCATGTAGATCACTGTTTTGTTGGACAGACCCAAGGGAGTCAGCACTCATGGGTCCAAAGTTGGTAAGGGCTACCATAGAGAAGGTACAGGTCATCCAGGACTGAATGAGGACTAAATAGAGCTGAAAAAACATTTTTTTATAGAAGATAGAGGCCCTTAGAGTATGAGGAGGGATTCTAGGGGTTCCTTTGGGTCTCACCTCAATAGGGATTGTAGAGATTTGGGTGGGGAGAGAAGCTATCTCTGAAATTCATTGGTACTTTACAGATTCTAAGTAGATTTGGAGAAGTGTTATACTACCTAGATCTCCCCCCATAGATGAACAAGGTTCATAATTTCATCCACCTATCACAACTAAGGTGATACATGAATGATCTCTCACACATCATTGTATGTCAAAGTAGGATATTGACGATGGAGTGACTTTTGTGGAGTTCCTAGTAGAGATTGATGATCGAAAGTAGTGGTTCCTTAGAGGATGATCGATTCCTCTATTATGCATCATACGACAACACGAGAATCTCAATATGATCACTTTAGAGTGGGAGGCTCATATTCATGCTCAGTTCCCCAATTTGATTGTTTAGTCCATGTTTTGTCTAATGAGTACATAAAACCCAAATGGTGGGGGTAATGTAATGTCCCATAATTCCATGTATTATTTTTAAAATTATATGGGATTATTTTGATACTGGTCACTTAGAAATCACATGATTCCAAGCCCTGGTGAGCCCAAAATAAGAGTTTGAACTTTTTTATTTTTATATTAAATATCCCATGTGACTAGTTTTGGAAACATCTAAATATATTCCCATATTAAAAATGTGAGGGAACCAATGCCTCCGAAATAAAGAATTTATATATGAATGGACATAACTTCGACTGGAACTGGATGAAGAAAAAAGATAATTTTTAATCATTTAAGAAAAATTAACATGAGATATTTATTATGGAAAAAAATTTTAAATAAAATATAATTTATGATTATTTTATTTGAATTTTAAATTTCGTTGTAGCATAAAAAACACTTTTTCATAAATGGAACAGTGTAACAACATTGCGATGTAGTGTTAAAAAAAAGAAAAAATGTATTTTCCCCATTTAATGGGATAAATGAATATGGGATCATGGGAACATTGGAGAATCACTCGGAACCATTAGAGCTTCGGCATTGGTAAATGACGATCACTGAATTCCTACCGATGATAGATCATTGAATAAAAAATGCAGTTACACTGATCATTTCCATTGAATGATACAACTTCAAGTAGGGGTTGTTTGTAATTAAATTTTTCCCCATTATTTGACTAAATGTCGAATAAAGGTCAACCCACAAACAATTTGACATGTGGATCATTATTCTTGCAGGAGGGTCTATATCAGGTATGATTCTGGGTAGTTAATTCATGTTTTTGATTTTTTATATTTGATCATCATAACAAGAGAAAATTGATGTCATAATGAACAACGGTGGAGGTTTATTCCCCAAATTATATCTTTTATTTCTCCATTTGTTTATCGTGTGTTCTTCATGTTCTTCATAGGGTTATAAACAACTGATCATTGCACACCCATTTCTCAATGCAACGATCCGAAAATGCAGATCACGGCGGCGGCAGAATGCTGCAGCGTCCACTGCCAGTGGGCCACGGTGATGTGTGATCATGGATGTGGTAGGGAATCATGTCATAAAGAGGAGGGAAGTGGGAGTGTGGAGGCAGTGTGTGGGTTGGACACCGTGACATCAAGAAGGGGCCTCATGGAATCAGTCGTATGATGATTGATATAAAATATATATATGATGTTTATTAAAAAATTATATATATAGAGTAATTATATCATTTAATTTTTTGAAATTCCATTCTTTATGGTATAAGATAGCGTCACTCGTGTGTATAGAAGACTACTACCAATAGAAGCGATCCGAATCATTTTTCACTAACGCTTTACATATAAGGAAATAACGATAGAATTAATGAATATATGTGATATAAACTAAATATTAATGATATTAATTGAGTATTAATAATTATAAATATTAATATATAATTTTATTTCAAGCCTTTTTCTTCACCGAATGATGGAAATGTCATCCATGTATGTGTGGAATAGTGCCTTCATGAAGCGATTTGACTCTCTCTTCTCTCACCACACTACATGGATTATATATATGAGTATAAATAATGAAATAATATTTTACTTATGATATTATTATAATAATTTAAATAATAAATTTTACTTACCTTGTTCCCATTATGATCATTGAAAAATGGAAATGTAATAAATGCGTACATACGACCTACTTTCTCCATGATTGTAATATACTTAATTTTACAAAAAAAACTTCCATAATTGGTATTAAAAACTATAAATGGTGAATAAATATTATAATTATTTCATTTTTATTATTTTTGAGATGATATAATTATATTATATTTACAAGATCAAAAACATTCATAATAAAGAATGATTGATAAAATAAGGCAATTAACACTCAAAAAAATGAGAATATTGAATGATTTATAACAAATGGGAGATAGGATGTTATAAAAGGATCATAAATTATACTATAAATATTAATATGGATATTTAAGAAGTTAATTAATTTTTTAACACTATTATATATGTGGTTGAATAATATTTATCTAAAACAAATTCTCAGTTATGTGATTTCATAACTCAATTTCTATTCATTATGTTAAACTACTACTTCACGAGTAATGTCACGCTAAGAATATTATAGTAATTAAATTTGAATATTTTATGATGTATTTTAACTTGTATTATGTGTATTTAAATTTTATATGGATAAAAAATTCATTTATTAATCCCCACATTAATTCTATGATCTTTAAAAGATATATTTTCCTAAATTTTATTTCTTTTAGACATATGTTATGTTATCCAACATCCTTTTTTATACGATGTATATTAGAACTCGCTGACATCTAATTTCAGGAATTTATTTATTCTCAAGATATTTGATGCTAAATAAAACGTTATACATTCAGGGGTCTTATGATTCAATGTTACCAATGTTATAATAGTTTTTGGTACAATATCATCCATCATAAGGATTGTTTATGATTAAGTCTCAAATGTTGAAAATTTAAAATACGCCTCTCAATTATTCTCATTTTTTTTCTTATCCACTATTTATTGAAGATAGTTTCACATAATAGTACCATTTTACCTCTCTTTGGTATATTAAACAACTGAATAAATATTTTTAATAAGAAAACTAGTTTATTTCTCTCTCTGGTCGAAAACCCTTCCAAAACCATGCCTTCTAAAAATGTTTTCACATATGTTTTTATAATTATGAAAATGATTTATTAAATAATTCTTCACTTAATTTTCATTTTTTAATTTTTTCAATTGAATATTGTTGGTGTCTTCCAAACAATAAATATTTTTATTTTACCAGAAATGCGAAAGATACTTTTTATTACGATGTATATAGTAAATGAAATTTTACACCATCATTACCATTATTTAATTTGAATATACCTTAATACGTTTTCAAGGATATTTTCAATGAATAAAATTTAAAAAAACTTTTAAAAAAGTGTTTTTCAAAATAGAAATGAAATTTTTCTTAAGAAATGTTTTAATGATTTTCAATTATTCTATTATCTGTTTTGAAGGATGTTTTCAATGAAAAATATTTTTCTCTATTTTTTGAATCTTTTTTTTTTCATAAGTGATTTTTTTCAAAATGAATAGTATATTTTCCTCCAATGTATTTAATGATATTTTAATGGTATCCTTATTTATCAACGTCGACATTATTTTTGTTACTTTTTTTCTAATGGGGATATTTTTTAATGATTAATCATAATTTATTCATAGGATGGACATATATTACTTAAAATATATTCTTATGGAACTTTTTTCTTTTACATGGGTTGACCATGTTTCAACGATATTATTAGGGAACCTAATTAATCAACATAGTTTAAACACAATTCAATTCTATTAGCATCAAATCCATTTCTTATCCATGGGTTAATAAAGTAATAAAAGTAAAATGAAATTATCTATGAGTTTTATTGTGAAATATCTATGTTCATTAATCATGTTGTGGTTCATAGAGATTATATATGATAGGTGATCATTTATTTCACTAAGTGAGACCGGTACAACATATATGATAGATGCACCATGATAGTGTCATGTGAGAAACATATATGTTAAACATTGGGTTCACTAAGATAGAACTATAATGCATTGAGTAATGATTATGTTTTAAGGAGAATTATACTGTATATTTACAATATAGTTATTTCACTTTTATGGTTTATGTAAGTGTTATATGAAGATGATGTTCCAAGATACGAACACATTTTAGTTGTTCTTAATATGGGTATATAGTGTCTTCTTATATATAGATTAATATCTACTAGATTATGATTAATGATTCTGATGAATCATGATTTTATTACATCCTTATTCGATGTTTCATGAATTATGAGTCTAGAAATAATGTGTATCAATTATTATTTTTATTAGCTCATGCACTCTGATTTTTTCATCATTACATAAAAACATTTTATATTTGTTGATGGAATTAACTTGTTAATGTTTACATTAAACATTACTGACATTTTAGCCTCACCCTTCCTATATTTACCATTCCCTGGGTTATCCAAAAATTATGTTGAATGAATTATGTCCAGAAGGGATTTCATATGGATGATGATGATGAATTAATGTGAAATAGTAAAATTTGGGTTATTTGAAAGAAATTTTCATTTAATGACATGGTTATTATTTATATATTAGATTTTCCTTATTTTATAACAATATAAACATAAAACCTCGTTGATAATATTATATTTCAAATTTATCTTTTTGGTGTTGTAATCTTTGGATGGAAGACATTAGGTCAAAATTATCTATGTCAAAGAACAGAATAAAAAATTTATGATTTAATCACAAAATATGGGAGTGTGAGTTCTAGTATGTAATAGTAGTTATTAATTTATTTTGTCGACAGTAGGTTTTCACCACACTCTTAGAAAATTCACTACCATGAAGAAAACAATATCCTTTTTTTATTGTGGTATTAGTACCTGTAGGAGTCCACTCAGTAAAAATCATATTTTTTTAATGCTATATAATCCATAAAATAATAAGATATACATATAAAATAATTCTCTAGATCCCAATTTCATTTTTCATACATTTAGAATTTTTATACAGGATTTTTTCAGCCACCAAATTCCAAAGAAGGTATTATTAGTTTGAAAACTACACATAGTTACAATTAATGTTTTTTCCCTTGTTCCTCAACTGATACCTTAAATGTATTAGATATATATAATCAATTACTAGGACAAAATACCAACACCATACCATTATAACACAACCCAATCCTTTGAGACTTTACCTAGGATTGAAATTTGGAATGTTGTTTTACATATTTCCTTCCTCCAATTGGCTACTTATTTATGACTAGAAATTAGAAGGCATACAAAATGTGGGAGACATTTTCCAAATAAAAACATTTACCATATATAATTCTTCAACAACTGAAATATATCAAAAATGTCCAACAAGATATTACATCTATGAATATAATAAATCATGTATACAAATATCACAAATCATTAAACATTATTATATTTCCATACCAAAAATAAGAAAAAATTGGAGAACATTGTTAGAATTAATTATGTGGTGGAATAATAATGATCGTTCAATCATTAAACATTAAACTGAATTATTTATAATATTATTTAAATGGTAGGTATGTATTGTATTCATCATATAGATGTTAATAAAATAATTTTATGTAGGGAAAAAACTAATTAAATCATACCTTGTTCAATCATGAAATGTTGTTTTTGATCTAATCAGTTTCAACATGTCATTTCATGATGTATACAACCAAAAATCCATATAGATGATCCACATGTTAACCAAAAATATTAACTCATCAATGTAATACCCCCATGTGTTATAATGTGTTATCTAAACAACTTATAATGAATGCCCAGTCATGGAAAGAACAAAAACACTACATGAGAACGTTCATGTCATGTGTTCGAGACTCTAACCCTTGAGAAAGGATATTGTTGGAATTAAATTCATTCCAAGGATTACCTCCCCAAAAATTTTGTCTAAAATTTATATAAACACATAGTTTAAAACCCAATTAATTACAGTATAGTCCATTATGTAGATTTTTCAATAAAATGACCAAAAATGTTATTTATAATAATTTTAAATTTTCAAAAATATAATAAACATTGTAAAACTCACATGTAACACTCGAAAATGAATTATGATACAATATAAATCATTAAATCATCATACCTTTCCCGTATATATTTAATGAACCATTAGTAAATAATATTCAATAAAAAACTATTTTTCATCAATTAATGCTTTTTTATTTGAATAACATGTAAAAACCATGAAAAAAAAATTCAATCACTATTATTATAATATTTCAAATATTTAGTTGAATTGATTTAAATAATAAAATTCACTCATTAATACTCAGACATTCACTAAGGCAACATGTGGTGACCAATTCATATAAAACCAAAACTCACCAAAATTTGGTGAACTTATGGATACACTTTCTGTGCGACTATCTAAATGCTTATTTTAATATTATTTAGTTATACCCATAGACCATGTGTGGTATGTAAAAACACCTCATAGACCGTAAATATCTAATGTTATTTCATATAATTTAATACCACCTATGAACACTTATAATTTAATGTAATCCCTTTATCCCAATAATCTTTTTAAAGAAAGATACACATTTTTGGTTAACATCATTTAATTTCTTATTTATCTTTAGTTGATAGTTTATTGTATACTTTACAATATCTACCATGGAAGTTTATTAATTATAAGAACTACTATCATAATAATGTTTCTAGAGATATATTTGAACTATTTTCATTAACACTAAATCCTATCATGATCATTAAATCAATGTCACACTGTTAATGGTGCATTTGGTGGGACCAACCACTCAACATAAATAAATTTTCATTGTTTTCATCATTCATTGAAATACATCATAAAATGACACATGTTGTGAATGATCTCAAGTAGAATGTCCAATAAGCATGTTAAAAGATATTAACATCTAATGAAACTAAAAACATGTATTCTTCTGATTAGTTGGACATTCTTTGTGATTTCAATTATAGTGATAAGCATGTGTGAACTTTATGAAAACAATAATAATTAATTATAATCCACCAGCACCAGATTGTCATATATCATATAAAATCCTCTAGTATGATATATCTATACCATAGAATAAATGATTATTAATTTTTTCACTGTTCCTTGAGGATATCAATATATTTGATAAATATTAAAAACTTTTAATATAATAAATTATTTGAGGATTTTACTATGTAAATTATTGTATTTGTAACTAATAAAAATTTTATGGAAATAATTAATCATGACAACCCCTCTTAACACATTATATGGAAGTCAATAATTACCACTAAGGTTGGGTTTAGGAAACCACTATTATAAAATAAAATATAGGAACTATGCATCAAATGACTAGCATCAAAAAGGGGAAACACCTCCCCATCATTGAAACACTACAAACAAACACTTCCAATACTCACTACCTTTGAGCATTAATAAGTTCCATCTCTATCAAAATTGGGTCTCCTATGATAAACCTAAATAAGTACACTATATTTAGAAACATGGCACATTACAGAGGAAACAACTATATAGGGATTAGTATAAGAATACAATGTATAATACCATAAATATAGATATAAAAGAAATGGTAAATTAGCTTGTAACCAGACAAATAGTTAAATAATCACCCAACAACATCCAAATTAGAATTACTGTAATCTAGAAAAAAAATAAGATGATGTTAAAAATTCACATACTGAATATAACATAACTATCCATCATAACAGAAAATCATTGATAATGTGATTGTATTTTCATATTATCTTTGCAATGGTCCCGTAGAAATATTTCATTTCCCATGATATAATTAAACATCCCACCTCACAAATGAAAATATTATGAATTATATAAATTAATTATGATGTAGTGACCTCAACACCTTACACCCATTAGGTAACAAAAACCTAAAAAAATTGCTCTATAGGAAAAACAAAAAACATTCTACAATACTCTCCCCAATATAACTTCACTTGTAATAATAATCAAAAAATTAAGATATACGAAAAACCTATTATAGGAAAAAATATATCTTAGCCCAAGAGTATTCACCTTAATTATCACCCCATAAGAATATCATATAAAATAATATTCCATAGTTTACGGACTACACCTTATCAGTTGAAACATATAAGAGTTGATGGATAATCAATACCATTGAATGTGAATCCACATAATATAATGTGGATATTTTCCCTAAATATTCAAACACAATGTAAATTACACCTCATTGATGTCATAAAAACAATAATTTTCTTTAAGAACCCATGGGGAATGTACAGTACCAATATCTAATCACTGATGGAGTACTATATCTATCACTGTATGTGTAAGCCACAATTTATCAGTAATACTTTAACTGAGGTTGTATATAGCCCTAAGCTCACACAACTATTTATCTCACATAAACTAGATATGAGGATCAGATGAAAGGATCAAACTAAAAACATTCCAAGGCCATGATTTTTTCTCCAGATCAAAAAAATAAATTGATCAAGATAAACTGGATTAACATTCTATCCATCCACACTTATACTACATCGATCATGATCACTATAATATAGAAAGAGTCAATCAATAATATTCAAATATTTAATGTAATCTTTAAATTTATAGGTTTTCTAAAACCTTGCACCTACTCCAACAATATAACCATTATCTATACATCATCATAGTAAGGAAAATTTATTCAATGATCCATAAATGCTCATTATTATCCTTTGATTTCAAAGAGGACCCTTTAGTCACTAAGAGTAAAAATTCACAGAATGTACTTTATAATCTTTGGATTCACATATTTGAGAGGGATGATGTATAAGATAGTTAACATTTAGAATATTTGTAACATGTATTATAAAGGGGTAGTTTGGGATACATTGTGGCAGCTTTGCCACATATATATACATTGCTCTATTAAAATATTTCCTCTAATAGATCCAAAAAGTAAAATCACATCTCATCTCCAAAATTACTCATATCATGGGTATGAATAAGTCATAAAACCTCACCATAATTTTGATACACAAACCAATTATCACAATTAATTTAACCATGTCATCAATTACACAATTAAGAATTAATGACATTATATATTCACACTAGAGGAATTAATCTTGGGGATTGTATTATATTTCAGTAACCCCATCATCAACTCCTATCATAATCATATTATCTCAGGAGCATCATTTTAAATAAAACCTTTTGATAAGGGAACAACAATCTTTCAATATAGAATAGCCTAATATAAATCACACCATCCTATGTAACTCACTTAAAATTGGATCCTTGAAATTTAGAATATGGAATGAACTTATGTATATATAGAGTGTTCATATGTAAGACACTTCATATATATCCACAAAACCCAATAAACACCACTATATATTTCTTCATATTATAGTATGGACCCAATCCCAAATTGGTACGTTCCATTCTAATATTTGTAGGTTTCAACCCAATTAACTTAAATGTATTTTATATGAATATATAGTAACTCAAGATATAAATTCATTGTATAGACTTATCAAATATTTCATAAATGATTATAAACAAATTATTAAAAAATCATCCCAAATAATAGATAAATTAAATCATATAATAATTATATGAAATACCAAATATCAAATAATTAATTTTGGGTATCATTATATCATTAAATTCACAAAATATATCCCTCAAAATTATTTTCTTATAATTTTCATATTTTTCATTCAAAAATAAATGTAACTAAAATTCCATCATCATATAGTTATAATTCTCAGTCATCAATAAATTTCAATTCCAATAATTCTATAATTTCATAAGTAATAATTATTTAAAATTATAAATTTTCATCTTTCCTCAAGAGTAACTTTTACAAAAATTTCTTATTAATTTATCATTCCCCATAGAAATATTCCTTTTTTATATCATTTAAATTTATTTATCATGTAATGATAATTATCTATTTAGTTAATTTTTTAATTATTAATCTTCTAATTTAAAATTGTAATAAAATCATATCATTAATATTCACATTCATAATCCAATTTATATTTTATCATCAACATGTCTGTTCATCTTAATAGGAATAAAATTTTCTATATTAAAATATGGACATCCTGAAATCACATAGATAAATAAAGAAATGATAGTTATGTGTCCTACCTTGTTTACATAATATGTGTTATCCTTTGGTCCTCAAATGATTTCCACTATCCATATCAACCTAATATAATTCTATATATTTATCCAAATCAATCCATAACTCTTCTATAATTATATGGGAACTCTCACATTTGGAGAAAAATTGATGAGGTTTGTGAACAATGGATTTGATAGGATTAAAATTTATCAATTTCATTTCCCTTAAATAAACCATCAATTCCCATATAAAGTTTAGGCATGGATCCTTATTAATGATTATTGTACCTTCCCATTCGTTTCCTCCCCATAAAAATAATTTTTCCTTCCTTTAACTTAATATATTTTCCATATTCAAATATTTGAATCCTATTCCTATAATAATTCCTTATCACTATCAAAAATTGAAATATCTTACATAGCCTGTAATTTATTTTTAAATATAATACATAATAACATGAAGATATTAATTAGTTAATTAATTCCATCAGAACACAATATATATATATATATGTAAAAGAAAATATCTCAAAAAATACAAATAATACAACCCCAAAGAAAAACATAACATCCTATATCAAAGTACATGTTAAAAATTTCTAATCTATAATTTTATAATAATGAGTTGAACATTTTCTAGGGTTGAGGCTTATAAACCCAAGAAGAAGCTAGGTTATTATAATAGAAAATTATAGGTCACTAGAGTTAATTTCAACATTAAAAAAAATGTGTCTTTGATGTTATAATTTAGAATAAATCCTTTCAAGTACATGTGGTTGTATCCTAAAAGGGTATATATATCATTCTAGTAATATATTTTTTGTTTTCTTCTAATTTTATAGAGAAAAGGTCTTACGCTGTAACAAATATCTTCCAAATCCATTTTTTGGTATTTTCATGCATATAAATTTTAGGTTATGTGTGAGCCTTCCAAACCAACACTCCCCAAGTTCCCCAAATTGTGTGACAAAAAACCAAAAAAAGGTTAGATACACTGAGAACTAGTAACAAATGGGTTGAATTCACTTAATGAGGAACAAAATTTCACAATACCGTGGGATGATGAAGCTCCATTAACTACCATTGATGGAAATTACCCTTGCTTTTCCTTTCAGAAACCATTTATAGTGACAACATCAACTGCCAAAATAGAAAATGAGTTTTTGAAATGCACCAGGGAATTCTCTTAATTCATATTAAGGGATCCTTATATCCCATTGAGATTATGAATTTTTTTGTTACTAGAATCAGTATTCTTATAATTTATGACAACTATCATGTTAATTACCAATTTATATTGAGTGAAATAATAACAACTCCTATGAGATGAGCATTCCCCATGAAGGGGATTATTGTATAGAATATGAGATTTGTGCTTTCTCCATTGATATATAGTAATGATTTCTCTATAACAAAATGAGCAATTTGACTATATTTTTCTCTATAGAATTACATTTCACCACAAACTAAGTTGAATGATCCAAAAAATATGAATTCCATCACTTTTCGACAATAAAAGAGGTAGTAGACACCATAATTTATACTAGATGTTACCCGAATCCGAGATGAGATTGAGTGGAGGGAGACAAAACTTGTTTGGTCTCCACATTAGTAAGAACAAGTCATATCACGGTTGGGACTTGTGGGGTAGGATATAAAGACCCATTAAGATCAGGATCTATAAATATCTTCCATACACTGATTCCCTCTACCATTATGATTCCTAGATTAATGCCCGCAGTGACCTTTCCAATATCTTGAATGGAAATAGACAAATTTCTCCTTATAACGAATCAACTTATAAAAACCATTATTTTCACCAGTATAGAGAAAAATACTCATAGTTATTGGCCTGGAGATATCTATCTCAATGTTTATGTGCACCTCGTGAAACTAGTTCACATATGGGGTTTGATCATCTACAATAAGGAAGAATCCAAGGAGATCCCTGATTAAAATTGTGACTATACTCAACACTATGATTATAATTATAGTAACACATTGTATATAATAGTTTTTAAATACAATAATCATTCCATTTTAATATGTGATAAGGTCATTTTCTATAGCAGATGTATGATCCTTTCACCATCAGTAACATGAAGACCCACTTCCAGTTTAGTATTCTTGATTAACATTTTTGTTTATATATTTGTTTACGTTAGGGTTAGATAAATAATGTATATAATAACTAAGATATCAAAAATAGAATTTTAGATTGAATTTGATATTTATCGGATGTAGAATCATCTTATTTATTTTTGTTTGTTACAATTCAAATTATATTCTCGATCTTTTTCTTACCACATTGAAGGAAAATAATTATTTCTTCGACTCTATATATATTAATAATTGGTTTCTTAAAAGGTAATCATGGAGTATCCTCGTGAAATATTCATATCATTAGTTTTTGGTAGTTCTCATTCGTGTTGTTAACCATAATAATTGTATATTTATCTCTCTTTATTTTTCTAAAAACATTTAGCGCCTTCTCTAAAATATATTGAATTGATTTCATAATAAAATTTATTTTTTAGTTTAAAAAAAAGTAGATAAATTCTGTTGTATTGATCAATAATAGGGAGTATGGACAGTTCAATATTGACATAAAAATTATTAACCTTACAATATATCATTATAACATATCTTCATAAGTGAATGAGGGATATTCAAATTTGCAGTTTATAATTCTCACATGCAAATAGTATTGATAAACTCATTACTTTTTTTATTATTTTCTTATGGTAAATATTTTAGATATTTAACAATATGAGGTGACCATCTATTTCCTCATTTTGTTTCTAAAAATCATTGGATATTGATGATAACAAGATGATATATACATATATAAATCTCACATTAAAATTGAAATTGAAATTGAAATTATTTTTTAACATGAAATATAATTTAATAAATTTACATGATGGACAGTTGATAAAAACATTGGTAAAGAATGAAGGAACACATTATGATCCACTAACTCATGTTTCATTGATGGTAACAAAAAAATTGTCTTAGCTTGGGATATATTGATGCTTATATAACCATATCATCGACCAAGATCCCATGTTATGCTACCCATTCAATATAGGAAGCATGATTTTTTATCCAAACATTGACGACTAGATGTGAGACAACAAATCCTCAAGACATTGCGGGGTAAGCTTTCAAGGTGGGGAGTTCCAATTGGGAACCATATTATAATTTAAATTCACATTATCAACCCAGACATCAATTTTTTCATTTTCATGAATATTTAGAGAAGACCAAGTGTGTTGTAAAAAAGGACAACAGGGTAGAACTAAAATCCATAAAAGTACGGGTCTATTTCCTTCATAATAATATTGATTACAAGAGGAAAACATATGTTATATGAGGGAATACTTATAGTCATTTCATCCCATTTAAATGAACCAATTATATAGTAAGGTGAGTTATTGATTATATTTGTGTCTTTATGTGACTTGGTATAAATATGAGAAGTCAGTGACCTTGTGATGAAGATAGATGGTACTATTATTGAAGAAACATGATGATTCCTAAAAAATGTAGGTGAAGAAACATGATAATAATGTTATTTGGAAAAAAATTAAAATGAAACTAAATGAATCAAATATGACACTTATATAAGAATCCTTCCCACCCACACAAGATACCCAAGGTGTATCATCGAAAAAAGGGATTCTAACAAATAACATTTACATTAATGTTGTAGTATTATAAACAATTTCCTCTACCAATGGATAAAATTTTTTCTAATGATATCATCTTTATTGATTAAAATTCATCAGTGGGAATCATTAGAGGGCTTTTAGTGACACAAATAATTATAAATAATGTTACCTTTTGAATAAATTAATTATTATTAAATGTATTTATAGAATATGAATGAACTATATTATATTTTGGAACTTTTAAGACTATATAAAATATTTTAATATTAGGATCAAAAGATCATTAATCATTATAACCATTTTAATATATTTTTTATGTTGTGGAAGTTATGATTATTATATATTAATGTTTTAATAATTCTAATATTCACATAATGAATAAGTTATGGCCTCAAAAAGTTGTATCATACACTATGAAAGCCATTTATCATAGATTTAAATGGAGATAGAATCACCATGATTTGACTTTTTCTAATCCCAATCTAAAATTCAACCATTTAAACGTGATCAAAAGTATTTACCATAGAAGTTCATGCTCATCTAGGTCTCCACCAAAACCATTTTCGTCAAACTGCCCTATGAATATACTACAACGACACACCTTACCTTTAGGGAGAATACTAGTTTAATAAGTGTTTATTCATCTAGACCATATTTGTATGAATTTTTAATTTTATTTTCACTAAAACAATGAATATATTTACACTTTTCATTATTAAAATATAAATTTTTGAAATATTTATGAAGAAAAAAATTATATTATTGGGAAACATATAGTTTAAATTAAAACAAACTTATTTATAAATTCAATAATTTTGAAATAAAAATTATTTGAATAAAATTTAATTGTTTTGCAATATTTATTTAACTAGAAAATATATTATAATTTATTGATATCCAATGTTGGATTTCTAAGGGACATGATATTATTGGTGTCATAAAACTAGTATTTTAAAAAATAAAATATTTTAAAATATTAATTTCTAAAAATAATAAAATTTATTTTGTTAAAATAATTATTAATTTAGAAATTTTCACGTAGAAATTCTCCTCTGGTGAATTTATCCTAATTTTCTATGATAATATAATTTTTGTGAAAAAAATAAATTTAGAATAAATATATTGTATGTATTATTACATAATAATAGCCAAAAAGTGAAGTTATAAGGAATATAAATATGAAAATTAATAAAAAGGATATACCTTTTATATTAATGTGTTTTTATGTTATTTGATTATTTTAAATAACCTAAATTAAATCCTCAGAATGTAGTATTATATGTTAATTCTTTAAAAACAATTATTTTTTAACATTACTCTCTTTTACATCATGAGTGGGATTATATTAAGGGATTTTCTTATTGGACTAAGAAAATTTTAAAAAACACTCATATTTGAAAAAACCATGGTAATTATTTTTATATTTATTACTTTTTTACTTAGACACCAAAACATATGTTTAGAAATTTAAAAAGAATTTCCTTATCTTTTTTATGAACACCCGCCCAATAATACATTAAACAATACTCAAAACCTAGTGAACATGGATTATATCTCCCTATACCTCTACCAATCTATCACATGGTGTTCTTATCCCTTTAATAAAATCTTATGAAAACACTCTACTTAAGTAAGGGATTCTCTAATAATCAATTTTATTTAAATAAATTATTTTTATTATGCATTTTTTTCCAATTTTTCTTTTTTTGATGTGTTTTACACATACCGGTATTATACTTATGTTTTTTAATAAATTAAAAACCAAATGTCACTCTCCAATAACACTTCCATGAACCATTTTGTAAACCCGTAATACTGCTGAAATTGCCCTCTTATTTTCCATGAGAAAAATTTTCTATTATAAACATCCCTCCCCATTTAAAGTCAAGTTTATTAATCTAGATGTAACTATATGAATGTTTGGGTATATTTTAATGTATATAAATAAAACTTCTTAATCATGGGGTTAGAAGTGATAAAATACATTATTATGTTGTATGATTTTTTTGGAACACTAATTCATGTACATAATATGATTGTGCCAGGTGGTCCCAAAATTATATATCCATATGAAACATTGTATAATGGTTTATCTAATTATTTACCATGAATGTTTCATGAGAGGTTATCATAAGAACACTATGTTATAATTTATCAGTGTTAATGTTTAACTTAAGCTTATGATTTGATGTTTTATATTGTTTCCAAATTCCTATGATGACTTCATTTTATCATATAATATCATGATGTAATGTTAATGGTTATGATTACAATCTATATTTTAGGGCTGTTTAAAATTATTAATTTCTTGAAATTAATATTCAGATTTATTATTCCATTAATGAAATTTATAGCACACTAATTTTTTATCTATATCCCAAGATTATCCCATGAAGTTGTAAAATACCAATGTAATGTTAAGGGCCTGTTATGGGTTTTTTAATTAATTTCATCGAATATATATGACAAAAAATTGTGATATATATGATTACCCAATGTCGCTAGGATAGTCAATCTGTTTGGATTGTGTTATACGTATCCGAATGTAATAGATCTTGAAGTAATGGGTTCAAAAGATATGGGTTGTCATATTAGGTATCATAGGAATTCCTAGTTATTTATGTAGATTATGATTATAAAACCTTGTTAAAAATATATCAGAATTAGTGATGATGTTTTTTTGTGTACACTCTAAAAAATATTCATAACTAAGTACAACACAATGTATGACCTAGGTTGTTCTCCTAAAGAGTTGTTGAGTTCAAGCACTCAGTACTTTTAGTTCACTTTTTTTATATTTTTATATATGATATAAGAAGACTGGAAATAGATATTGGATAAATTAGAATGAAAAACTTAAATTAAACATGCTAATTCAATGAAAACATAATTAATGTAAAGAGAATTATGTTAGGAAGAAAGGATACATTCCTTGGGTAATCACAGTGAGTGAATATTCATCGTCTCTTAATTAGTATCAAATTTACCAAATGATAATTGTCTATTTTATGTGTGAAAATCCTCATATTTATTTGGGAGTGAATATATAGTGCTCTCAACAATTGACGAGAGACTGCACATCCACCTCCTTGATTGAGGGAAAAATTACTGAAGTGAAAGCCAATCCTCGAGTGGCATGTAAAGACCCAATGGTATCTTAGCCAAAAAAATTACCTTAGTATAACTCTATGAAAATAATATACATAAAACATGAATGCACAATAAATTTTGTTCAACACTGAATTGATTCCCCTAGAACATTCATGGTTTAGTTACTCATGATCAGGAGTTTAAGAGATCAAGGTGAAGAAGAAATTGAGGGTGAAATAAAAATGATAAAAATATGAGAGAATGAGATGAATAATAAGTCTAACATATAATAAAAATTAAGAATAATATTACATAATAAAATAAACAAAAACAACTACAAAACATGTCCTTAAATGGATACCTTATAATATGAATAAAAAATGGAATGAAGAGTGGACACTCTTTTATATGATATGGAAAAGAAAAAATTGGCTCCAAAAAACATATCCAAAAGATCCTTCATGGTATAAAAAATGGCATAATTATGAAAATTTATCTTCTATAATGATTTTTAAATAAATTAGGAATGTTTAAACAAATAATTTCTACTATAATGGCCTCTATGTGCAGAATTTATGTCTATTTTACTTACGATATTTAATTCTGGATAGGTGAATCTTCATCTTCAACAACTCAAAATTTTAGTGCTTTTATGGCATTGAAAATGAAAGATTCGCGTGTGATATAATTAATAAATTTTGATTCACCAAAATATATAATGATCCATGTTAAATTTATACTCGTTTTGATTAATAATTTGGAACATATTGTCCTGTAAATAAAATTCAACAGATATGTGCACAATTTTAGAGACCCGCCTTGTGAGCAAGATTCAGGTCTTAAAATAGTTGATTGATCTTTTGGTCCACAAAAATGAAATAAATCCCATATAAAATAGTTACATACAAAAGAATATTTTTTTAAATTTTTCTATATTATATATAGTTATGTCCAAAAAACTGAAATAAATTAAAAAATTTCAAATTACAATATATTTCATTTTTTCAATTAATATCAAAAAATCCTTCAAAAACAATAAAATGTGATTATTGACCTTGAAATATCACTTTTATTGGATTAAAAATTATTAATATTTAGAGTAAAATAATTGAAAATATTTTATCACTATGTTCACCCACACCAAAACATTGAAATCCTAGGAAATCATATTATACAAAGGTATAAAAAATCTTCTCAAAGCCTAAATGAAAACAAAACTCAATTATCAGATAAAAGGAAAATAGCATACCTCTTACACAGATCAAAATTACCTAAATCGACAAAAATAATATTAAACCATTCAATCTCATGTTAATCATCATGTTCATGTTTTATCTATATCCCTAGAAAAAATATCACTCTCTTCACTCAATAATATTTTATGTAGAGTTTTTCTCATTCCCAGGAACATTTGTGATCTCCGCAATCTTTCTATCATCCTTGTATCTTTACATCACTGAGTCCCAAAATTTGTTAATAATGATGACTTCTTCTTGGTCAGTTTTGATGATACAGTTTCGTAGGTTATAAATTTAAAAATATATGAGCTAAAATGAGGAGGGTTAAGATCTAAACTGAAGTAAATACATTAAAATAGTCTTTTCTCATTAATGTTGTGCTCCTTAATCCGCTCAAAAATTAATCACCAATAATAAAAATATTATTTAGGACGTTCGCATTTGGAATTTCAACATCAAATAATTTCTTCCCTCTTTCCGTAATTTATTTCAATTTTTTATCTTGAATTCATATCTGGATTTCTCTTTAGAATCTTGTTTTTGTGGAAAAGAGAGGAATCATTTGATCATCAATAATTTTTGAACACTCAAAACATATTTGTAATGAATTTTTGGGCCACCCATCCATCATTACATATATAAAATTCTTCCACCCATGTAGTAATTAAAACAAAAAAACATTCAATTAAACTAAAAAATATTCTTTAGGAAAGAATAATGCAGTTCAACTTCTCCCTCTCTCGCACATGAGTTCACTAACAATAATGAATTTAACATCTTGGGTAGGGTTTAAAGGTATGAATGGCTTATTATGTGGATTACTAACAATGTATTTCATGGATAATATAGGATTAATAAATGTTAGATGAAAATGTAGGCAAAAATTAGAGTTGAATGCAAAAAAGGCTTTCAATGTAATGCCTCAATCATACTTGACACATTCCATGAACTCTAAAATCTTTGAAAATGTGGGAAAAATTGATTACATCATACAAAATGTTTTAATACTCTCAAAAAATTGAAATGTATTAGTATATAAAAGAGTTTTAGAAACCTCTTGTGTAGGAAATGATTTTCAATTAGGAATATTCTACTCCAAATAAGTTCCACAATCAATCGAACTTCATCAAATCAAAAGCTCATAAATCTAGGAAAAAAATGAATTTAGTAATCATTAAAATCCTTAAATATTCAAATTAATAAATTTTCCAAAAAATTAAATATTCTTTTATTTTTTCAAAGTATTAAATTTTTCTCATGAATCATAAAAACACTCAAATAAAATAAAAAAGTAAAACATGAAAAGTTCTTAAAAAAACAAGAAAAAATGAAATTAAATCACACAAAATATTCTTAAAAATGTTGAAATCCATCCCACACACTTATTCCATTTACTAAACACATTTTATCACACATCATATCAATAAATTTTATGTGTAGATTTTAAATTGGCCAGAAAAAAATAAATAAAAGGATAGTCAAAACATGATTCATTTTTCAGTGGCAGTATTGAGTTAGATTCCTAGAAACAACCACTTTAAAACCACTAGAATGATATGAAAAGACATAAGGAAAATAAAGAAAAATATATTCATGGTATAAGAAATTTATAATGCTTGTTTTGACACCCAAGCGGGTATTAGGTTTTTACTGCCCCAAGTCTGTAGTAGTAGTGGATTATCCCTAATATAATGGTGGGAATGTTTTCATTGAGATGAACCACCAAATATGAATTTTACCAATATCAAGGAGTAATAAATGAAAATATAGAACCTCATAGAAGATAAGATAAATTCTCAACCCCCAAAAAGGAATAAAGAGTGAATTTTAGATCCAGAGTGGGAGGTAAAAGAAACTAGGTGTACTCTCTATTAACTTATTTGGTGTCCTCCTCCATATGATATTAATTTTTTTAATGGTGGCAGTCACTCCACCACCATCTCCACCAAATATTCTTCTTGAATTACCACCACATAGGTATTATTTTGCTTAACATATACGGCCTTATCCATTTGTAATGTATCAAAAACATTGAAAATATAAAATTGAGAAAGAAATTTAGCTTGAATAAGATTAAAATATGATAAATAAATTAAGAAATATTCTTATTCAAGTATTTCATCTTTGAAATTGAACTGTTTTTAAAAGTCCTTTGGAAATAGCATCTCATCATGTTTATCATCTTCATCTTCTAATAGAGAAATAAAATGTTCCTATGGTGTTTATTTTTCAATATCAATAATGGGATGGTCAAATTTTAGGTTTTCTTCAACAAATATATTCCATTATACTTCCAAAAATCATTGGTCACTCGTAAGTTCATCTTCTTTCTTGTGTACTTTTGGGACCTCCAAGAGAAATTGTTATGTGTAAGATGACATTATTAATTATTTAATAATATCTTTATCACCCACCTCAGGCTATTTAACATAAATAATGATGAGTGAAATATCGTCCACCACTCGTTCTGGTTCGGGTTCAGGTTCAGGTTCCGGCTCAGGGTTATCTTGAAATTTATGTGCATAATTAGCTATAAACCCTATTTGGGCATCCAATTTTTCCACTACATCTCTAATCCTTTGATAATTTTCATCAAGATCATTGAAAACTACTTCTATAACATGAGATTCATAAGTCCATGTATACTAATTTTAATTGGAATACGACATGAACTAATATATTTTTGTAGGGTTTTGAAATTTAATATTTTTCTGTATTTTTTCAATTAAAAGGAAAATTATTTAAAAAATGTGAAAAAAAGAGTGATTTAAGGATGCTTGGATCTGCATAAATGGTGCCAATTTGATGAATTATTGTCGTGCATGCTCCCAAAAATAATTATAACTAAGTGCATGAAAGTCATGTACCTAGGACATTCTTTTGAGGAGATGTTGTGATCAAGAACTCACTAACTCAAACTCAATTTATTCTATTTCTAACATATGAAATAAAATTTCTAGAAATGGATATTTTAGATGTGATAATGAAAAACTAAAATTAAACATACATATGTATTGAAAATAGTGTGAATATATACAGAATAACGTTAGGAAAAAAGTAATATTCCTAAGAGAATCACCTCAAGTGAGCTTTCATTATCTCCTCAATAGTTTTCAATTTACATAATGAAAAAACTCAATCATATGTTTGAAAGTCCTCCTCTTCATATAATTTTGAATATACAGTGCTCTAAATGATCACTAAGAGACTTAACATCCACCACATTGATTGAGGGAAAATATTAAAGAAGTGTAAGGTAAACCTCGGGTGGAAAATAGAGACACAAAGGTTCCTTGACCACTAAGATCTCCCTTGGTGTAACTCTAATTAAATAATAAACAAAAAATGAATGTACAATGACTTGTTTTCAACACCGTATTGATCCAATGGGAACTTCCTTAGGGTAGTTACTCCTGATCATTAGTATATGATATCATGGTTAAAATGAAATTAAGGTCAGAACACAAAAGATAAAAATATGAGAGATTGAGATGAATAAGAAGAATAAAATAGAATAAAAATGAAGAATAATATTACAACATTAAATAAAATAAAAATCTAAATAACATGGAAATCATAGGCTACAC
The DNA here is from genome assembly GCA_963277665.1 of Viscum album. Lineage (NCBI taxonomy): Eukaryota > Viridiplantae > Streptophyta > Magnoliopsida > Santalales > Viscaceae > Viscum > Viscum album. The sequence goes on along the minus strand of OY728156.1, from coordinate 1,612,240,959 downwards.
ATAATATTCCTAAATATTAGAATGAATAAGGGACACTCTTTTATCGGTAAATTGAGTGAAAATATTGTCTCCAAAAATCATCTCTGAAAGAACCCAGATGGTAGAAATATTTAATGGTCGAGTTATGAAATTGTTTCTTATGAAATGTTTTTCTAATACTTGTAAAATAGAGAACCTCAAAATTTTAGCTTGAATGGCCACTGTGTGAAGGAGTTATATGTTTTTTACTCTATATATTTAATTCTGGAAAGGAAACTCTTCAAATAACACCACACCAAATTACAGTTCACTAATGACATATAAAATGAATGAATTATTCATGTAAAAATCCATTAATGTTGTTGCTACAGATGTTATCCTAATTAAACATAAATTTAATCACCTTTGGTTCAATGGTATAGGATATAATGACTCCACAATAAATTTCTCCATATCTGAGCATAGTTTTGGAGGCCCACATTGTGAGCTAGATTAGGGCCATGAAATATTGGATTGTGCTTTTGGTGTAGAAAAATAAAATGAATCCCATCGAACATAGAAACCCATAAAAAAGAGTTTTCAAATTGGATCTTTTTAGAAATTGATATGGATGAATGATTGAAATAAATTAAAACTGTTAAAATTCCAAAATATGACCATTTCCAATTAAGATAAAAATTCTTGAAAAATTATAAAATTTGACAATTTACCTTTAAATAATTATTTTACACGATTAATGACATCAAAATTCAGAATAAAATAATTGAAATATGTTATTTTTTTAATAATACCAAACATAGGGAAACAACCCTAATTTTTTTAGTATATATTTCTTGGGTTTACGAGAAAATATACCATTGTATAGATAGTGGAATGTAGATGTGGTTATGGAATAGTTGTATCTATGAGTAATAAATCATAAATGGGTTATTGTGTATTTACTCAACCAATATATAGTTTATGTCAATGATTTCAAAAACTGTACATCTAAGCATACACTTCTACGGGATGTACTTTGGTTATTCCTTTTTTATGAACCACTGTAATGTGATCCAAAATTAATATAGAATTTAATGTTAGAAAAAGATCCATGTTTATCTTATATGTTAAATCTATAAATTCATATGTTAATTAATATATTTCATTTATGAGTTATACTTATAATGTTTATGGTTTTCTTTTTAACTTTTTATTATTTTTAAAATTCTACTTAATTTTTGTTAAAGGGTGGGAAAAAAAGAACTGATTCAATAAATGATGATATATGAAATGTGATTACTAAACAAATGTAATTCCCAACCCAAAGGGTTATGTTATTAGAAACATCATACTAACTTTTATATAGTTTACTCTTGTTTAAAAATATTAGAATCATGAGTATCACCCACACCCTCCTAAGAAGGAGAACAGGGAAACTATAAACATTATTCAAAAAGTTCCATAGTTTTTTAATCGATATTACAATCACCTAATCATAGAATAATGGATTAGATCCACTAAAAAGATATTATTTGTCTTTAATTTATCTATTAATGGTAAGGTCCTGATGGTTATTTATCAAATAAAGAGGGAAGCAGGACAATGGTGGATACTAATAAAGAATAAAAATTCTTGGGATGAGGGTGATGCGATTGAGTTGAAACAATTATGGAAAACAAAGTTCATAAATATTTTCCATGCACTATCCAACATAAAATGTCTAGGGGTTCTTTAACCTAAAGATAAATGAGTAAAAATACATCATGTTGTATGAGGCAAGCTACATAATTCTTTCTTGATATACCTTTGGCTTTTTCAATGACCTGAAAAAATTCTATTAACTGCATCTTTTATGGGAGAATTACAAACCAGAAAAACTATTAACTAATTAGGGATATTGGAATTTATGAAGATATTTTTTTTATATTCCCTAAAATTCAAATTTGATATTAGTGAATCACAACAATATCATGGTTCTGTAGATATGAAGTGGATACAGATGGTCAGTTTGGGTAGATCATTTTAGAAATATGATGGTGGAACGAATGTTTAATGCATCATTTGTCAACAGTATGGGAAGTAGCATCCAAAAATTTCTGAAGTTGATAAATAAATTCATTATATAGGGGAATGAGGTCTCCTATATAAAAAATATATTTATATATATTTATATGAGAAACCCATCGATTATATAGAATAAATGAATGTTATAGTCAACCATTAGTTGATTGAATAATTATTAAATTTTAATGGATAAGAGACCTATTGAAACCAATACACTAATCAAATGGTTATAAAAAACTGGTAAAAATAAAATAAAATTTCTAGAGGTAAAGTGTGATAATATTCAATAACAATAACATATGGGGATCCAAATAATGAAGTGGTGATAGATATACTAGTAATTAATTTACAGATAATAAATGTTCAATATGAATATAGTTGAATGGAATCATTTATTTCATGAAAGTTTAGTATAATTATTCAAATACCAACTCAAATCATGGAAGAAGACATATTGGTGAAAACATAAAATTGATTAATTATTACATTCAGTGAATATAATATTTCCCTTATTAATGTTTATAGATTAATTATAAATAAAACATTATGATACTTCATTTTAGATAATTCCATGATGCTCAATGAATGGATTAGATTCTATGTATATATAAAAATATGGATATGTAAATAACCATATATATTGGAAGTCACCCTCTTATTATGAACAAGTTTAAATAGAAAAATTGAATTTTTTTAGAATAATCATTTCCATTATGGATATTATTACTCTATAAACAAGTGTGTCCACCATAAATGATTGAGACTATAGCAATGATAATCATTGATAACATGACCATGTTAATGGATTTATTTGATGTTTTTCTTATGTAATTTCACGTTATTACTCTTAAATGACAGTTTATTCTCTGAATCAAAAATATACTCAATTATTTTCCAATATCCAAGACTCCATACAGAGTGGAAACTATTTATCTTAACGTGTTAATGAAGAAACTACAAGAGAATATGAATAAAGGGTTTATATTCCCAAGTTACTCAATGTATGTGGTGATAGTATATTTTATTGTGAAAATGACTATCCAATGTTCCTCTTCAATAATTCGATTTATCTTAATAATAACATCATCAATAAAATTATTCACTTCTATGGAATGATGACTTGTTCAATAAACTACATGGATCCTGATACTTCATTCACATGGATGTTCGGTCAGGATATGGTTATGTAAATATGAATAAAATGGATATAAAAAATAATTTTTATCATACAAGGTATGATAATGAATATTTATTTCTGAAAACATTTTGACTAAAGAATTAACTAGTTTACTTCTATTAATTAATGAATATGGTTGTTGTGTATTACACCAAAAAAAATTACGGTAGCCTTTAAATGTGATATTATTATCTAATCTAAAAATAAGGAGGAACATTAAAAGAACTTTTATACTATACAGAAGACCCCTTGAAAAGAAAATGTTACATAAAAAGTATAATAAATGTGTCTTTATAGGGTTAAATTAAAATTTTTAGGAAATGTTATCAGCCACAATGGAATATATTTGGATCCCTTATTGATAGAGGCCAATAAAGATATACTAGACCAAAATTTGTGAAATAGATCCATTTTTTCGTTTCATTATTTTAGAAATTTCATAGATTTTTTTGTATATTCTAATGACTTTCAAACACACTAAATAAGTTTCCTCATATGCAAGTGATTATTTTGTGGAATAATGAATGTGAAGAGATCATTAAAGAGTTAAAGAAGAGAAAAATTACATCATCTATGCTCACATTACCCTCTAGTGGCGAATGATATTTTTCAATATGATAATATATATGAATGTATTAGGTTGTGTAATAATGAAAAAAGAAAAATTGATTGATTATTCCATATTTTAATTAAATATCCATAATTAGAACTACCCAACACATAATCAATATGTGGATGTCATAATCGTGACAATAATGACTTTGTGATATAATCTCTATGGACAAAAGTGTTAAATTTATATATAGTTCATAAATACCTAAAGTATACATTCAAAAAAGGATATCAATATAAACCAACGATGGTGGTTAGGTAAAAAAAAGTATTATGATTGTTCATCCTTTACCATCTTGGGATGGTGAATAAATAGGAATACGATTTTAGTTGAAATAATTCAATACTAATTTCTATAATGAGAATTAAAAGGGATTGGATCTTATTGATGTGAAAATGTTGGACATGGGAATCATATAAGGAACATAATCATGGCTTTCTCAGAAACTACTCAACTATCCATTCTTCAAAGGATCAAGGCCGCCTAAAAAGATGATTAGAATCTAGGTAGAAATGTATTGAATATTCTGGTTTTCATATTTTATAATGATACGTTTAAAATGTGTGGAACCCCGATATGTGTCCTAAAAAACCATAAATAATGAGGGAAATTATGGATGGTGTGCATATTTGATCCGTCTCTATTCATATGGGAAGATCTAAGATGTATAGAGGGGTGAGAAAAAACTTTTGGTTGGACAACATAAATAAATAGATTATGGGGTTTTTTCTTCATGATAGGTATGCCAAAAATTAAAGGTTAAATGATAAATTTATAAGGTTATGATGAATCCACTACACATACCGATATTAACATGGGAATACATAACCATGTATTTTATCATAATACTACCTAAAATGTCTAAAGATGATAATTCCATTTGGTAGGTAGTCGATAGACTTGAAATATCTGTAAATTTCATTTCTATCAAGGAATATTTATCTATTGAATAACTATATAAGTTATAAAAAAGGTAAAATCTAAAACTACATTATGTACCACTCACCATTATATTTTATCGAGACATAAGGTTTACCGTGGGGTTCTAGAGAACCATTTAGTAAATTTTGGATACTTAGCTATGTTTCAGTACTACTTATCACCCATAGATGTATGTTCATTTAGAGTGAACCATTCAAACTTTCTACAAGAATGTGTGAACTTGTTCAATGTATATCCAATGATTTCTGTATCAATAGATTTCCTTTGAATATATATTATATAATAAGATATCCCATTCTAGAATTCAAACAGGCCCTTTGATTCTTTGAATTGGAAGAGGTATTAGAGCCCAACATGCAAGGATGATTTGTAGAGAAGAAGCTGATGATACTTTATATTATCAAAGAGATGATAGATATGGTTCAAATAATTCAACATCATATGAAATCAAATATGATTCAAGAGAAATGATACACAGAAAACCATCAATCATACCATGATTTTTAGGTCGAACATAATGTGTTCATATATCATTGGGGATGAAATTCATGAGGTCCGGGAAGAAGGTTAATCTTAGTCTGTGATTCACATGACCTTTAAGATCCTTGATCCAATTACCTATCAGCTAGCACTCCCAACTAACGTATCTGTAGTATGTTATGTGTTCCATGTATCTCTATTAAGGATTTACATGGTATACCACACACATATATTTAATACAAAGGTTCTACCATTGGATAATGATCTATCATATGAGGAGAAGATGGTGATGTTGTTATATTATATATAAAATCTTTTATGAAACCAAAAAACTCATGTAATGTACTAACTATATTATTATACCTTGGTGCCTCAAGTCAGTTCATCACATGACCGCAAGCACACCTCCATGTACGCCATAGGCTATCAACTAGTAGTGAGGGTCTAATATTAGTTTGGGCAAGACAATACCCTCTTTGTCAAAGTAGCACAAAAGTGGAAGTAATCAATAATAACACAAGGGTATAACAAATTACCATACCATCTTTGTATCATATGATAACAAAAATTAAAAATACAATATCAAAACTCAAAGATTAAATATTCCATTACTTGTAAGTGTCACGTGTTATTATGAAAAATCGAAAACCAAAAAATACACTAAAAACTCGTCTAGGTGGGTCCTGACACCAAGTATGGTTCCATCATCCATGATTCATTAAAATCATCCCTCTAATATAATAACCTTATCTTTAACTGATACTACAATAATTAAATAAATTCAGGTACTGATTGAGAAGCCTGAGTAAGGTAGAGATTACAACATAGTAGGCCACCACCAATGATGTCTTGAATAATGTCACGATCCGTTCCCTGGGGCATGTTCCGTGACAACCTCAAGCCCTATATCCATTGTCCAGGGGTTGGTGACTAGTACCATAAAGGCATTTCCCAAAAACTGGAAGGCATTGTCCATGAACATGCATACACACAGACCGAGAACACGACAAGATACAAACCACGTAGTAAAACTACAGTAGAAAAGTGATTACTAAAAGTAAAGGGGCCATAATACAAGCCCAACTGAAAGATATGACTACAATAGAAAATAAATCCATAGATAATACAACAAATATCCTACCTAAAGGGTAGGTAAATCATGTCTCCACAGCTCTCCACGTAAACATGTCACCTTTGTGTACATCCTAGTCCTGGGTCCCTAAAGTCTCAGCAAAGCTGGTCATTGTCTGCATAAGACATAACAAGTTGAGGGTGAAACCTCTGTAGGGGTTAGTATAAAAATACCTAGTAAGGACCCCTAGACCATCGAAGTACTCTCATAATTCCACAAAGGAAAATCCAAAATAAATGAACTCAATCAAAAAGAACAAAGAAAAAGACTCATCTCAAACCAGGTATACTACTCAGAGATTTGGAAAATGATGATTAGTCTTATGCTGCATAATTTAATTCCATTATAATTTTTCCACCACTGTACCAAGAAGAAGTTGTTCCATTTTTTATCCAAATAGGGTGGTATGTCGCTGATCCACGGTGGGCTACTCTAAGATGGTCCTTGTCGGGTTGTGCACTACTGATCACCACAGGGTCCCCATGATGCTTATCCACACATGGTCACTATGATGTTGATCTACACGGAGTCCCTATGATTGTGATCTAAACAGGGTCCCCAAGATTTTTATCTACATAGGGTCACTATGAGGATATTCCAAAAAAGGTCTCTATGATGCTGATCCACACATGGTTGTTCTTCAATTGAAAGTCAGTAATAGGATTCCCCACACCCGGTGCGCTAGAGTTCTGTAGAATCTTCAAATCAATATATTTTTTGTGTCTCAACTTCCATTATGTTAAAAATAGTAACCCAAAAGACTACCATGCCATAAGTGTCCCAACGTGACAAACATCTCATCAATCAGACGCTGAATCTGAGAGTTATAGGCATTTTAGTATCGAGGGCCCGGTTGCATTCGAATTCGATACAACCCGGTCATACTCAAACGTTCTCTAAAACATATGTGGAGTATCTCAAATGTACCTTCTTGTTCCATGGATTCCATCTCAACAAATGGTTCATTAATCGAACATCTGGTTTGTGAGATACGGCCTTTTAAGCGTATACGGGCCGAACAGGGGTCCAGGTCTGGACTGACCCGGTCGGACCCACCCGACCCACCCAGACCAAGGCCAACCGACACAATTTGGGCTGCCCTTACCAGGTCTGGGTCCGACCCAGGTTTTACCTGACCCGCTGGCTGGCCCGACCCCCCAGCTAGGTGGCCCGCGTGGGGGTTACTCCCCCTTCCTGAACAGCTGAAAGCCACTCAGCTTCTTCAACTTGGGGTGCCATGTGGCACTGCCCCCGATCAGTGGGACACATGGGGCTTGGGTCCCCCTCCTCCACAACTTCAATGTCCTGACCTCAATCTTCGGTGTGCAACGACATGCCCCCTTCTGGCAACATGGCCAACCGAGGGTCGACAGCCCCTGCTGCCCACTACAGCACCTCCCATATCTATGGCTACCATCATCATCTTCATACCGACATTTCTTCTTGGGGAAAACAAATGAGCTCCAGTAGTCCGTTTTCCATTCTGAATAAGCATACGGGCCTCCCAGGTTGTTTTAGTTACTGCATGGATCCCAGATTTAAGATATTGTTGTGTTGGAAAATCCATCCCCAAAGAACACGTTAAAAACTATAGCAGTGCTGGTTCTGGACCTTGTTTATTTTGCCCACTCCCTCTGTGTTAGCTTCATAATAAGGGGGTAGTAAGAAAATCATCGTGAAAAAAAAAACAGGTTCAAAACACCCAAAACAACTACCTACAACAATCATATAAATTATGAATCAACTTTTTTTGGATGATCCACATTCGTCATACTTTTCAAGAATGATGAAATCACATTTTTTCTTTAATTTAAACATAAACAATCCCTTACTCGCTTTTAGAGGAGTTGTCATGGTTGTGGAAGAAAAATTACACGTTTATTGAAGTCGTCGACGATCGTGGGTTCCAGATTGATTCCTCCAATGATGCTGTTCAAGCCTCTCTTCTATGTTGGAGGAAGACACCACAACACTTTGTCAGAGGTTCCTCCCTTCTGTGTGAAAAACCCAAGCACAATCTTTATTTAAATAGAGTGTTAGGGAGATTAATTCATCATAAGAATTATTGAATTTCATTAAATAGTTTTTAATTAATGAACCTTTTAACTCTCAATGGTGTGGTTACACAATAGAAGAGTCATGTTGTTAAATGGCTTGACAACCCAGTGGTCCGACCACTTTCGCTCAATAGTTGATAAAAAAATTAAAATTATATTTTTATGTTATTTTATTATTCATATAAAATTTCACTAAACTATCCTTTTCACCCAACCTACTACGGTCTAAGGTAAGCCTCCCTTATGTGAATCTCGACACTAAAAGTTCAACGGTTCCATCAGATTTCAATTTCGAGTGTAGGTTCAAAAGATAGAAATCAATTCATGCACATTTACTGAACGTACCTTAAAGAATGTTCAAAATTCCATTCCCGGCACACCGAGCCTCATAATCAAGCCCCATCAATTTTCTATGACTCATAATAAAACCTAATAATTCAAAACATTATATGAAATTTCTGGGACTTTACATTCTCCCCACCATATGTGGTTTTGTCCCCAAAAGCTACAACAATAATCGGGGAACAAATAGGGGTATTGAGAACGTATCTTAGCGTCCCACTCTAAGGTTCTTTCCTAGCGATTAAAGTGTTTCCAATGAACTCACACTAGAGGAATCGACCACCCACAATGTACATGCTCCTATCGATTCTCTATGTCCACCGGGAAATCCGAAAACATCACCCAATCGTTGATGTCTAGCTTTCCCCAGTCGATAACATGTGATGGATTTTTCATTTACCTCATCATCTGCAACACATAGTAAAAATTATGCACATGGTGAATCTATGGGGGATGAGAAATATTTTACACAACCTCACCTACTATTTTGAGGATTTGGAAAGGTCCTATGAACCATAGATATAGCTTGCCTCCTTGAACATACCAATGTAATCCTCATTGGGGTGAGACCTATCAGAAGACATAGTCTCCCTCCTCAAAATCCAAAGGAATTTATCTCCTATCAGTGAAAGACTTATTCATGCTCTGTCTAGTATTCATCCTCTCCTAGATCATCTCAACCTTCTTCGTGATAGCAAGTATCAATTCCGGACACATAAGTACTGACTCCCGTTGGTCGATCCAGCATAGAGGTGACCTACATGGCTTCCCTTACAGGGCCTCAAATGAAGCCATGTTGATTGTGGAATGATAATATTTACTTTAAGATAACTCCACTAGTGGTAGGTGGTCCTCCCAAATGAATCCAAAATCTTGGAAACAAGCACTAAGCATGTCCTCTAGTGTCTGAATGGTCCACTCCATCTGATCATTTGTCTGAGGATGGAAGATGGTGCTCAAACGTAACTGTGTCCTGAATTCCTCGTGCAATACCTTCCTCAAGATGGATGTAAAACATTCATCTTGATCTGAGACGATCATTTATGTCACCCTGTGAAGTCATACAATCTCTTGTATGTAGAGTCGTCCAACGCTTTCAACTGATCTATACTCTCAGATGGGTATGAAGTGGGACGACATGGTGACTTGGTCAACGATCACCCAGATAGAATCATGGCCATTTGACGTACATGGTAGACCAATCACGAAGTCCATGGATATAACATCTAACATCATCTTTGGTAACTCAAGTGGATTTTCTAAGCCTAATAGAACATGATTCTCATCCATCACTTACTGACAAGTGAGGGATCCTGAAATGAACTCCGCCACTACATTTTTCATCCTTGGCCACTAGTACGTACACTAAAGGTCCTGGTAAATCTTCACCACTAGAGGATTTACCATCAAATGGGATGTGTGGAACTACATCAACACCTCCTATCGTAGCATCTCTGGAACCATGGTGCATTTTCTTAAGAGGATGACATACACTCCACCTTTAAAAAATCCATCAGAATCTTATCCTGAGGATATCTGAGCATTTTAAGCATTGCAGTCCACGTTCCCAAGAATTGCCTCCCTAACACGCTGAAGGAGTGGGGAGTAACTATCATAGACAAAAGGTAAGCTTCTCCATCACTATCCAAGAAGGATATCTGCAATGCGGATAGCTACTCTGTCTCCTCACTCAACAATTGTGTACTACACCTCCTACGGAGTGCGTATACCACTAGGTTCTCCTTCCCAATAGTATATACTATCTCAAAGTCATAGTCCAGGAGAATCTCTAGGAATCAATGATGTATCAGGTTCCGGTCCTTTTGTGAGAATATTTACCTAAGACTCTTGTGATTAGAGTAGATAGTAATCTATACTCCCATCAAGTAGTGTTGCCAAATATTCAAGGTGAAGACCACTACTACTAACTGCAGGTCATGGGTAGCATAGTTCTTCTCATTCTATCTTAGTTGACATGAACTATAGCTGATTAATGCTCACTATAACATCAGGAAACATCCTTTTTTGGACGTTTATGCATCACAGTATACTACATACCCAACAGCCTCCTTGGGTAGCCTCAAAATGGGGCACCCATAAATCTCTACCTCAGCTCCGGAAAACTTTTATGGCATCTATCCATTCACATAAAGTGATGTACCATCTTTTTCAAAGATGAAAATGGTGATGAAACACTAAAAATGTAAGGTAAAAATATCTGGTAGTACCCAACCAATCCTAGGAAACTCTGCACCTTAGTCACACTCCTTGGTGGCTCCCAAGCAAGCATTGCCTCTATCCTCACCAGATCCACTACAAATAGAGCCTCTAAGATAAAATTTATTTGGAAGTGGATTTCTCATTTTTTAGAACTGGAACATCGAGAGCTTTCTATAAATATGGTTCTCTTAGAGTGTATCCATAACAATTTATAGGTGGGTGGAGTGCTCCTCCTCCGACGCTGAGTATATCAAGATATCGTCAATGAAGACCCCCATGAATAGATCGAGGTAAGGATGTAAGATCCAGTTGATTAGTCCCATGTACACTGTTAGGGAGTTGGTCATGCCTAATGGCATTACCATGAACTCATTGTTTTCAAAGAGGCATCTGAATGTCATCTTTGGTACGACCATATCTCATACCTAGAGCTGATGATAGTTGATATGAGGTTAATCTTAGAAAAACATCGAGAATCCTTAAGCTGGTTGAAGTGACCAACAATCATCAAGAGTGGATACCTTTTCTTCACAGTCCAATGTTTTAGGTGTCGATAGTCCAAAAAAATCCTCAGAGACCCTCTGCCTTGTTAGAGAATAAAATTGAGGATGCCCCTGATGAAACATTGGGCCTTATGAACTCCTTCCTCTACAAGTCCTCAAACTATACCCACAACTGAAGAAGTTCCATGGGTTCCATCAGATATAATAGTTTAGATATTAGTGTCATCCCATGGGAAAGGTTGATGTAAAAATATATATATCTATGGGGAGGTAGTCCCAGAACATCATCAGGAAAGACATCAGCATACTGGTCCACCACTACAGGATAGCTCGGACTCCTATAATCAACTTATCCGAGGGTATGTCTAGAAATCTGATGAGTGATAAGATTCACCCTCCTCCTAGAAAGAACATCCTGAGTTGAAAATGTTCTCTTCTTTCTGGTGAAGGAAAACATCATTTGTGCCTTATTCAGTTATTCTGAGCATCGAATGTGGATAACAAGTCCATACCCATGATGACATCGTAAGGCCTTGACGCTGCTACTAGGAGATCCTATCCAAAGCTATCGCCACCTATAGTATGCTCACACTACCGAAACAAGAATGTAATCATTGAATCCTCTACTATTGAAGTCTTTAATCATGAGGATTGAGCCAATGGATCTACCAGAATCTCTGAGCTCCAAATGAGAGATGTAGAAATGAAAGAGTGACTGAAATCTGTGTATATAAGTACTACAGCTATGGTGGATTAGATATATATCATACCTTGAATCATCTCTAGAGCACCGTTGTTGTAGGCCTCACCTTCATAATGATGTGCCTGTCTATGTCTGCCTGCTTCTTCAGGTTAAGGTGTACCACAAGGAGGTGGTGGTGGTAGAAACTCAAATCGTCAGCCACCACCTACTTTATGGCCTTCTCTTCTGCCACATCCACCACCACGAGGAGATCCTAGATAAAATCTATGTCTATGCCTTGGAAGTCCCTTTAACGTATAATAATCGTCAGTATGGAATGTCAGGAAGTCACGAGCCATGTTGCCCTGCCCGCCACACGTGAAGCACAATCTGCTCCTCTGATGGCTTGCTCTACCTCGGGAGCCCTACACCTCCTACCATAAGCCCTGGGGTCGTATTATGGAAGGTCTAGCCTTCTTTGAACTATTCTTAATCTTCCTACTTCATGATGTAGATGAATTGGATACCTATCGTCTAGTGGAGACTCTCACCGTCAGTGTCAGCTCATCTAAGATGTTGTCCACCAATAATACTTTCTCGAGTATTCCAACCTACATCAGGATACTGTGCGATATCATCGATGCTCAGATCTCCCACCAGAGACCCAAATCAAAGGTATGGGCCCTAAAGAAAGGGTCTCATACCATGTTGGTGGTGTAGCGTGTGATGTTAGTGAATCTCTCGAACTTCTGGGATACAGTCATGCTACCCTCCTGTATGTGCAGTAGCTCCTAAATATGAACAAAGTGTAGTGTCAGTGGAAAAAACTATTCCCTAAAGATGCTCTTGACTTCTATCCAGGTGAGGTTCACATAATCGTGTCACTGGATCATCAGGATCCTCCATCTCCCTATAATGTCCTAGAAAAGACTAGCAGCTGGGATCACCATCGGCTCTGTTGGTGTCCCAACTAGGCAGAAAACTCTATCCACAGCCTCCAGCCAGTCCTCATCTGTCGGGGGATCATTCTCACCTGAAACCTCTGAGGCCACTATCTTTGGAACTAGTGCAACATGTTCAGGTGGCGGACACCATCCTCCACTTGGACTAGTGGAAACGATACCCAACGGGTAGTGGGGATGCTCGTGCCACACCCGAAGGTGCAATCGCTGTAAGAGGGACCTTCACTGAAGCCTCATCGCTTAATGGGACATCATCATGAACAATCTATAAATTCAAGGATGGATATCTATATAGAGGCATCTAGAAATGAAACAGGTGTTCCACGTTCAATGAGTTATACCTATTGATATGACTCAAAAGAGATCAAATGTAAAACATTTGCGACACACACAGTCAGTGTTTTCGTGCACTGAGTTAGAAATCATAATTCAGGGTCTTAGTTTATGGATACGTGGGCCTTCGCACCGACACTGCACTCACTGAACAGAAAAACACACTCAAAACACTTAACACTATTTCTTGATTGGGAATATTAGAGTCCTAGATCATCGATAGAACTAAATCCTCTGATACCACTTTGTCACGACCCGTCCCCCAGGGCCTGTGTTGTGACTACCAGAAGCCCACCTTCCGAAGGCCAATGTTTGGAGACTAGCACCAGAAAAACATTTCTGTAGAATGGGAAGGAATTTCCTTTGATCCTGCAATCACACAAACCAATGACATGACAAGATTCAAACAAAATAGTAAAACTACAGTATAAAAGTGTGTACTAAAAGTAATGTGGCAAGAATACATGCCCAACTGAAAGATACAATAATAATAGAGAAAAACTCCTGAGATCATTCACCAAGGTTCCTACCTGAAGGGTAGGTACATATTGTCTCCAAAGCTCCCCACATCAACTAGTCACCATCGTGTACTGCCTGGTCATGGCTCACTAATGTCTCAGAAAAGTTTCTCATCATCTACACAAGACACAACAAGTTGCGGGTGAATCCCGTGTAGGGGTGAGTAGAAAAATACCACAAAATTCCATATAATTTTATTTTCAGATTATTTTGGATTATAATGAGTCTATGAAAATTGATTGTGGTTGATTATGAAGCCTGGTGTGCCCAGAAAAAAAATTTAACATTTTTATGGTTCGTTCAGTAAACGTGCGAGTGGGATTTTTATATTTTGAACCAGTGATCGGAATTGAAATCTAAGGGCAGCATTGAACTCATATCGTTGAGATTATTTTATGGAATGATCAACATCAACTGCTGTAAGTTGGGGGAAAAATATAGTTTTATCAAATTTTTATAGAATAATAAATTGACATAAAAATGTTATTTTAAATTTTCTACTTACTGTTGAGCGACATTGGTGGGACCGCGAGGTTTTCAATCCATTTAACAGTGTGACACTTCTGTGGTGTAACCACACCATTGAGATTTAAATGGTTCATTAATTAAAAACTCATTAATGAACCTCCATAATTTTTATAATGTGTTAATCTACCAACCCCAATGTTTAAATGATTCTTGGGCATGGTCTTTTGACAATGAAGAGAGGAACCTCTAAATAAGTGTCGCAGAATCTTCCACCAACCTAGAACAGAGGCATGAATGTTTTCGTCGGAAGAATCGATCTGAAAACAAAGAATGATGAAGGATTTATAAAAAATGTATTTTTTATTCCACAACCAGGACATCACCTCTATTTAGGAGGTATGGGTTTTTTATGTTTAAATTCAAGAGAAATTTTTATTTCCTCATTCTTGAAAATCACGAAGAATGTGGATCAACCAGGACCAGTTGATCCACGATTCATATGATTGTTGCGGGTGGTTGATGCGGGAGTTTTGAATGGGTTTTATTTTAATGTTTGATGATTTGAATACTACCCTCTTGTTATGACGCTAAAGCGAAGGGAGTGGGCTAAACCAACAATGCTCGGACCCTCCACTGCTTCAGTGTTTCAAATATTCTTTGTGGTGGGATTTTCCAAATTGAAAAAATCATTAATCTGGGAGCCACACTATGATGCCAGCAATCTGGGTGGCCTGTAGGAATATTAGGAAGGAAAAAATGGACCACTAGAGATCACCTGGTGGCCCACAAAATCCCCACCAGTGTGACACCTGCGCGATGGTGATGGCGGAAGACGGCTGTCACCGACCACTGATAAAGGAGGAACCCAAAGGTGCCACGCCAGGATACAGGGGCGTCCAACACTCAGCCGACCACATTGGCAGAAGTTGGCGCCCCACAGCAGAGGGTGACCTGCATACCATGGGTCCCACATCTTGGGTTGGCACTATGTGGCACCACCGGTTGAAGAATCTGAATGGCTTTCAGCCATTCGAGAAGGGGGAATGACACTTGCAAGTGACACCAAGTTGGGGGGCCATGCCCGCAAGTTGGCTGAGCCCCTCAACGGGCCTCACCTTGCCAAGGCGGGATAGGCCGGTATGCAGCCCTGGACACTCAGACCAGCCCAACCAATTCGGTTGAGGATGGGTCAGACCCAGCTCGGACATGGGTCGGTGCCGGACTGGTTCAGTTCAACCCAGGTCTGGGTGAGTCGAGTTGGTCCGACCTGGTCGGTCCGGACCCAGAACCCTTCTCAACCCAGATTATCTAAAATGGTTGTATCTTACAAAATACATGGTTCATCAAATGGATGTCTATTTTTTGAGATACCTTTTTTTATGTGTATCTATGCCGAAATGGTGTCCGGGTACAAGATGACCAAGTCAGACCAACCCAACCCACCAAGACCTGGGCCGACATGACGCAATTCGAGCAGACCCATCCCAAAATCATATGGCAGGATATCTATTGAAGAGAGACCCTATCTAGATAAATATAATACCAACCTTGTGTGGATCAGTATTAGAGAGACCCTGGGTGAATCACCATCATGGAAACCCTGTGTGGTTGAGCATCAAAGCGACCATGTGAGGATTACCATTATAGTGACCCTATATGGATCGGAATCATGGAGACCCTCTGTGGATCAACAACATAGGGACCCTATGTGGATCACCATCATAGCATCCCAGTGAGTATCAGTATCCTAGTGACCCTCTGTGGATCAGCAGTGTGGGACCTGATGAGGACCATTCATATAGAGACCCATCGTTGATCAACCACATACAACCCTTTGTGGATCGACAATGTAAAAACATCTTCATATTTCAGTTGTGGAAACTTCATGACAAAATAAAATGATTCAGCATAAGACTAATCATATTTATTTCTGATCTCTGGGTTGTATACCTATTTTTAGATGAGTATTTTGCATTGTGTTTTGTGATTGAGATCATGCTTTGTGGTTTTCCATTGTGATATTGTGAGAGTCCTTTTGGGGGTCTCAGGGTCCCTAATAGGTATTTAATAATCACCCATGTATGGGCTTCACCAACACCTCGATGTGTCTTGTGCAGACAACAAGTAGCTTGGCTGAGACTTTAGGGAGTCCGGACCAGGTGGTATATAGAGGTTACTTGTTGACGTATAGAGCTATAGAGACAAGATGTACCTACCATTCAGGTAGTATCCATTGTGGATGATCTCATGAGATTTTTTCTGTTGTAGTTCTATCTTTCAGTTGGTCTTGTATGATGGATCCTTTACATTCATTACACACTTTACTATGGCAGTTTTACTATGTGATTTGCATCTCTTAATGTTATTATTTTGTGTGTTTGTAGGTTAAAAGGAAATTAATTCATGGTTTATGGAAATGCCCTTCTAGTTCTAGTCACTAACACTTGGCATATGGATGGCGGTCCTGGGGTAGTAACAGCATGGGTCCCGGGGGATGGGACATGACAAATAAAATCAATTATATTTCATTTTATGATGATTTATAAACAATAAAATTCATGAAATGAGGTAATGAGTTTACATTTATAATATTCATCTTTATTTACCCACATAAACCACCCATGGTTCCTAGGATAATCAAACCACAATACCTATTTCATCCCATGATGGAGTCTGAACAAACCCGGTGGAATACAATATATCTGAATCCTAGTTATACCATTCATCATCTCATTTCACAACATGGCCAATTGGGACTATATTCTAATGCCACCCCATGGGATAAGAACATCATTTCTAATAACACATGGGTATTTAAGACTCTATCACTTTCCCACACCTCAATAACACATGGGAAATTGGAGACTCAATCCCTATGTCATACTCTATATCTCATACAAGTAATTGGTGCCTCAATCCCTGTCCCACACAGAATTTACACATATGGGTGTTTGGAACCTCAGTCCCTATCCCACATACAGAAACCCATATGGGTGTTTGGAGCTTCAATCTATGTCCAAGACACATTTAACATGTATATCACAATAAAAAAAGTCACATGTTTCAAAATATCAAATTTATTAATCAATAAATTAATTAATCAAATTTAACAATTCCATTTTCACTCCAATCCCTTAATTAATTATTTAATTAATTAATCAAAAAATCCCTTTAACTAATCTTCTAATAAATTGATTACATTAAATCTAGTAATTAATTAATCAATTAATTAATCACATCAACTGCTTCAATGAATTCAATAAATAATTGATTATATCATTTCCATTTTTTAATTTTATAAATAGTTTATTGATTCAATCAATTTACCAATAAAAAAAATATATCTTAACTTGTTTGACAATTTATTAATCAATATCCACAATCCTGGTATCCCTAATTTCACAATTTCATAAAAAATTAATCTCTGAAATAAATTAATTAAAATTATGGAAATACATTTCTAATTATGTGTAATCAATTGTATAATTCCACTCATTTAATAAAAATTAATAATTTTGTTATTAATAATAGACCACATACATTATTTCATTGATGAGCGATCACCAAATGGAAATCCCAAATTTGAATGGAATGACGACATAAAATGTGATATTGATCTTAAACAAAACTTCAATATAATGGGAATAATGATCCCCTAATTCTATTTATATATCCACAATCAATGATCTGGATCCAACAAAATATAGGAAATAACAAGCATACATTATATTGAAGAAGAATTGAAATAATAAAGACAACCACATGGGATGAGATCCTCTTAGCAGTATGGGTGTATATCTTCAATCTGGGCTTTATATCATGAACAATGGAGGTCAAAATGTCTTAGAATCTATTAAAGTGGCACCAAAATTGAGAAAATTGATTACGGGTCGGGTGGGGGTTGATATAGGGTTATTATGGTTGTTTAAGTAATCAAAAATATTACTTTTTGGATAATTGAAATCATGTGCATGATTTTCTGGGATGGGGTTCCTTGTTTCCCCTAATTATGTTCCTTAATCATGCACCTATTAGAGGGTTTCATGATTTCTCCTAAGTGGTTTCATGGTTTAACAAAGTATGCACAAGCTATGTGAATCCCCTATGTTTGGGTTCACACAGTTTGCTGGGTTAAGGTGCACATTTTGGTAAAACTATGTGCCAACCATGCACTTCCCTCTTTAATTCCAAAATTTATAATTTTCCCCCAAACAAACCCCAAAATAAAACCCAATAAATGTACAATGAATAAATGTAATAAATAATACTTGAAAACAATCCCAAGATATATCTAGAAAATTTCAGGATATTACAATCTCTCACCTCATTACAGCACATCCTCAAGTTATACTCCCATGCATATTTATGTTTCTAAATCAATAATATCAGTGCATTGATCCGTCATATCTTCTTATTTATTCTATGTTTCCCCCTAAACCCATCCTTGTTGAAAAATAGATGAATTATCAACATAGTATTTTTCATAAACACCATCTCACTATGATGCAACACACATATCAGATGATCCTCGATCAACACATCATTCTCAAGCTCAACAAGATCCTCATAGACCACACAATAAGGGTTTGGATGATACCTCTAATGTTGGGACAACTTAAAATTTTCATGCATTATAATATATCTCTAGGGAAGATCCAATCAGTATTCTATCGACCTGATTCTCTCTACAACATCAAACAGCCCAACAAAAGTGTAGACTCTACTAAATGTGTATCCCCATAGTCATGGATTTACCTTAAGGATAAATATTTCGTATTCTCATACTACCTATCTCAAATCCATTTTAAAAGTGTATACTACACTCAAACTGATACAAGGGCCATTTTTTCACAACTCTCATGAACCAATACATGAATTTCATTCAGTAAAGTCATCTTCTTCAACTTAGAACAAGACTCCTCAACCACCTGAGTCTAATTTCTCACGCTCAATTATTCAAAAACATTTTTTTCATTCCCAAGAATATATGGCATCTCAATGTCAGATGATAGAATATACTCAACCCAACTCTTCTAACAAAGATTCAAATATCACTCTGAAAATATATACTTAAATATCTTGTTATCTGTGTACACAATAATATTTTCACCCATTAAATAATGTCTCCCACACATAAAATCATAAACCACTGCAGGTACATTGATTTCATTCATAGGGTAGTTCAATTAAGGTGGCCTAAACTATTGAGAGCCATAAAACACAACTACATATCCCAACATCAACACTTATCCAAGACCTATCCAAGAAGATTCATGATACACAGAATTATCTTCACCCAACTCATCTATGATCAAGATTGGTGTCAATTTGAACCACTTCTTCAAATAATGGAAGTAATTATCACATGCTTATGGCCATTCAATGTTCAGTACCTATTTGTTCATCCACGAAAGTGGTGCTATGAAATGGGAAAAGTCATGGACAATCCTCTGATAATATCCTTTTAACCCTAGAAATATATGAATATTGTAAATGTTCTTTGGGATTCTCCCTAGATACAACTACCCAAACCATCCCTAGGTACAGTAACAAGCCATCTAATGAGATGATGTTACCCAATTAGGGTACCTAATAATTACAAAAGAGAAACTTAGATATTTTGGCATGCAACTGATGCTCTCTATGTGTACTCATTACAATTTCATGATGTTGGTCATGATCAACATGAGTCTTGGAGTACACCAAGTTGTAATCCAAAATCACTACTACAAACTAATCCTAGTATGGATATATTATTCTATTCATAAAGTCCATAAACACTATTTGTGAATTTGTTAACCCAAATAGAATTACGATGAACTCATATAGGCTATAAAAACTTCTAAATGTAGTCAATAGTATATTAGAAGGTCAAACTCTAAAGAGATGATAATATGATCTGTAGTCGATAAGGAATAAATCATAAGCTCCACTGGGCTAGTGAAATTGGTTTTTGATATGTGGAAGTGTATATTAGATCAGAACTATCATGGAGTTAAAATTTCAATAAAGTACAAACAAGCATAGAGTCATGTCAGTCTTGTCTGCAAACAACAATGGAGAACCCCAACGTACTCTGATGGTTAAATCCTTTATCCTCCATCTCATTGAGCTAAATCAAACACTCTTGAAGCTCGTCAGTTCTATTATATAAGGTTGAATAGAAACTGGATCACACCCTAGAATAAGAACTTTTTTAAATTCCACATCTCTCTCAGGTGGAATCCTGGAGAAGTCTTTTGGAAACACATCCTAAAAATGGTCCAGTACTAGCAGAAATACATCATTATTCACACCTCCATCATCCAGAAACAGAGAAGAATCTTGGGTGGTGAGCTACCCTAGTTGTGGATGTACTAGACCTTCACGGACTTCCTTGATGTACCTCTCTCCATGGTGAAAGTAATTTTCTCCCATAAGAGGTAAAAGTCACTATCCAACAGTAATAATCAATGTGGCCTTGGTATGCTTGTAACCATTCCATACCCAAAATTAGGTCAAACCATTAAATATTAATAATTTATAGATCCCCATAAAAACTATATTCCCCATCCTTGAGAGAACTTCCTGTTCACATACATATGTATCTTGACCCAAACCCCAAAGGTATATATATCATTAAAACCAAGCACAAAAACATTACCACCAAGATTAAAAAATTAACAAGTAGTGTTGAAATAAAGGAATAAGAGACTATAAAACCAAATAATGAACTTTATAGTGTATAATTTACCACAATAATAACTCTAAATATAGATTATCTATCCTCAATATCCATAAGTGTTGCTTGAATGTCATGATATTGTCATGTTTCTCTTCTCTATGATTCCTCTTGAGTCTCTTAAGATTCACCACCCTACTATTACATGAAATCATTCCTAGAAGAACAACATACAATACATCTTCCACGATGTCTAGTATAATTATATGTGAACAAATGATAAAGTGTTGAAAATACATTTCCATCACAATGGTTCTGTGTAGCCCCTCATTTATTTGAAATCTATAACGTGTTCTTACAAACCCCCAATAGATGTCTCTTCCTACCGTAGACTCTTCACTCCCTTTTTGTTTAGGGAAAAAGTTTACGAGAGTGTCTCATACAACTGCACTGGTGCAATATAACTTGGGTATGATCCAGTTTACCTAGTCCTTCCCCTGCGAACTCTTCCAGATATCCCCTAACTAACACTCATATAGTGATGCTTAATGACCTCAGAATACATTCCTCCAGATCGTCCATAAGTAACCATTTTTTATGCAATGGAATCATCTTCTAGGTTCCCCTCTTCTATGAGATCCTAATAGACCACCTCATCAAACATATTTATCCAAAATATATTATCTTGACACTTAATATCACATTCATTTCCATCCTAAAAATGCCTTGCAGTAGCTGTCTCATCTGCTGCCAATCCTGTAGAATAGTGATGCATATCTATAAATAAATTATCATAGTCTGTCAAAAACATCCCAATCTGAGTCAACTACATGATGTCAAATTCTCTCTCCCATCTCAATATCTCTGTATAAATGAGTTCTGGAAAAGTCTCCAAAAGTACATTAAAATCCATCATGCCTACCTTCCATTTCTGATCCTGATCATTCCATGAGGAATTTTTTGATCCATGCCACATATAATAATCCAACATAAACGTCTTGTTAATTAGGGTCCCTAAATGGTCAAGTATAGTTTACAAGGATTCAATCTATAACTCTTTAACCTTAGGTCCACCCTATTAAGTAAAAGTTGGAGGGTGTTGTGATTGAAACACCCTCATCAGGTCGAACATGATTTTCACAAACCTTCCTTGGTATTTTCCATAAACTACTTGATGTGAGCAATATTCCATCAAAATTGTTCTCTGACATCCTCAACTATCATTATCATTGCTCAGGGTTCCCCTATCAGTAGATCATCTACATCAATATCATTATGTCATCCTCCCAACATGCGTCATTATGAAGGAATATCTCTAAAATTATAAACACACACACTAGTACATAGAACACAATAGTAAAAAATTTACATGTGTTAAAAATAATACATAACAATTCATTTCCCCCCTTCACTAAAACATGGACCAAATCGAGGTTCTATAACTACACATAACCATCCGACATCTAGGTTATGGTTAACATGGGTAAACTCATTCTTATTATTAAAGTTTCACTTTATACACATTCTTTCCATTTCAATTTATTAGAACTTGCTTCATTTTCAATTTCAGGTTCATACAAGGCATCATTTCCATTTCAAATTCACAAATAAGGAAAAAAAGTTCAATATTCAAAAACACACCCCTAAACCATTTTCCTGTGTGTGATTAAAATTATACAAGTAAAAAATTGAACCTCAGTAACTAAAATGATGCATTCAATCTCAACTCTCATTCCATTATAGGCCTCAAGTCAACCCCCAAAAAATCTCAGAAACAATAATCACATCACACAACAAGTTCATCACCAAAGATGAAATAAAAACTACTATAAAATTAATATCAAATAACCACAATTCCACCATAAGTACCTAGATTTAACCCTCATACATGAGTTAGATACTCCCATGCATGATCAATTAGACATGTCCAAACACATTCTATTCTCATTTCTATAATATCTAAATAGTAATAAAAAAGTGAAGAAAATTTGGCTATGTTCCACTTTGTAACCTCCCAGCCTATGTGCCACACATCTGTGACCCGAGCCAATCGACCACATGACTTCAAGCGCACCTCAATGAACTCTAGAGGCTTTCGATATGTAGTGAGGTTCTAATGTTGATATTGGTGTGACTATACCCTATTTATAAAGGTATATCATTGACATAAATAAAAAATAACAACAAAATGGTATAAGAAATAACCATTCCAAACCGGTATCAAATGATTACAAAAATAGGAAAGACAACATTCCAAATAAAATAGTTAGAATATAATTCCATATATGTGTTAAATTTCAATATTATTAAACAAAAAAAATAATGTCATTAAAAATTAATGGAAAAATTGAAGACTTTATTTTTTAATATAAATATTTCTTGTTACACATTAAGCTATACATGAAAATTATATTGAAACCTCCATTAGTCCATCCTTTAAGAATTCATTACTCTATTATGAAAAAATATCATTGGATAATAAGAACATATTTTTTATTGAAATTCATGATGGATAATTAGTTTAGAATTACTCTTCTTATAAATCCGTCATCAAATGATATTTATATTGATACAAATATATCAATTACGGATTGGCTAGATTTACCTATAGAAAGCCTTCCTACTAATATCAAATAGATTTTAATAAACTATAACATTATTAATGGAGATGAAATTATTATATGGGAATTCAATGTTAGTATGATTTCTTCCAAAAATAAATTCTATCAAAACAATTCTTGATGATATTAATATTTTGATAAAAACCCTAAAAAATAAAGGGATAATCCCATATTGTTTTAATATTCCATGTAGAATATTTCATTCAAAACATCATTCTGATTATTTTTTGTATCCTGTTGGTATTAGTATCTTGTAATTCCCTAACCTTATATAGCTTAATGATAGTGATTTATTAAATTATATTGGTATTATTACAGGAAGAAAACATTGATAGACCATTCATTTTAGTAGTCCTGGAAATCTAGATAAAATAAATTTTACCCATACTATATTAGGAAATAAGAAATAAAAATTTGATACATAAAAATGAAAACCAATTGTGTCCTTTAATGATTATTTTGTGATTTCTTCTTCATATAATCGGGAAAGAAACATAATAAGGGTGATCTCAAATACTCAGTAAGGGTAATTAAAGTGGAAGAAAAAATGAATCAATTAAAATTAATTTACAAGGAAAGATAAATAAATGATAAAAAATCTATTCAATAACTAGATAAGGAAATATAGATATGGAAAGGTAAGAAATTGAAAACACATTCTATTATGTAAATTAACTGATATTGAAATTCATCAATAGATATGTTTACAAAAAAATCTCATGGATAATTAATAGATGAATTCTAAGTAAAGGAATTTCTCGTTATTCAGACATCATGTTTCCAAGGAAAATAATACATTTATTTTAAAAACATAGTTTATGCTTTTTGGAAAACTAATTTTCATCAAGTGACTATCGATGCACTAAGGGGCTTTCGTCAATCTTTCCCCAACTCATGGGGATTTCCTTAAACGGTCCCATACTCATCTATTTCATGTCAAATAAATTCCTCATATATAAAATAAATAATAATTCTTATAAAATATCCATATTGAATAATTAATATGGATTTATCAATAATACCTAAGATTAGGTTATGTAATAATAAAGTTTCTTAACATTAAAACGATCTTGAGGAAAAAAATCAATAAACATTACAAAGTGTCCCATATAACTTTGAAAAAATTAAATAATAATTCCACATTAATTAAATAAACCATATAATATCATTATAAGAAGTGGATTCATGATATAACTTGTAAATGGGAATAATATACATCAAATAAATTTTAATTTCCACACAATAACAAGTAACCCTCAATGAATTGTAAGTTGAGACGAAATCCCTTAACATATCCTTAATTTTTTTGTGGAATATTTAGCCACCAATATATTGTTTTAGAATATGTTACTAACTAATACAAGAGCCATAATAATGATTATAATATCATATATATTAACTTCTAATAATGTTTTATTACTCATTTTTTAAAACACATTCATTATTTTAACTATTTTTTGCGTTAATTACCCAGTTTTCTAAACGTTGTATTGATTTTTCATTTTTCGTTATTATGAAATATATTTCGGTTTCATCATCTTTAAAATGTTACCCCCAACTAAATTATCTTGTATTTTCTGTATATATGTATTTATAACAGTCCATATTATTTGAATATTATAAATGAAGTGCACTGTTCAAGGAGATGGAAGTTCGTACGAACGCATGGAAGATACTTTCATTTCTTGGTTGATTTAACATAATTAATGATAAATGATAAATATTTATATCATAATTCTGGTATCATATATATTTTATATAGTTTTATTTAAACCATCCTTTATACGTTCCATGTATGTAATGAATGAGTCATATCGGTTTGAGGGGGAGGTAGTCCACACTTCCTCAAACGAACTTATCGTATTTACACAACTTGGAATGAATAAAGTGATTTTTTATATAAAAATTAACGATGAATAAATAAACTATAAATTTCATATATATCATATAAAAATATATTTTCCATCAAATTTTCCTCCATGAGAGGCAATAGAAGAGAATTGACCTATCATTGTGTTGTGAGGCAGTAATTCACTGTACAGTGAAATATTATGTTCTTTACCCATTTGATAGAGTTGTAGTTATGTATAAGTGGAAAAAAATTAGAATAAAAACATAATAGTATATAAACAATATTATTTTTTATGTAATAATATAATAATATGAGTATAGGTAGTGGACAATAGAAATGAAACTAAAAATATTTTATGAATACATTACCTCTTAATCGGGTAACTTGTTTTGGTTTGAACCAAAAGGATTCTCTAGATGGATTCCTGAAAAATGTGAGGAATATAAGTATGGGGGAGGGGTTTTCAGAGACTACTTGGATATAATGTTTCTAATCCTATGTGGTTTGAGAGGTGTGAGGATAAGGAGAAGTGGTGGCCTTTTATAGGGAGGGAAAAGGACTCACATGGAATTTTTAGAAATAAGTTAGGGGTTTACATGCTCTTTCCTAAAAAAATCATTACAATCCAATAGAAATATGTAATGGAATTTTAATGTAATAATTGTTTATAGAAAATTAGTGTTTAATAAGTGGATATGTCATTTGGGACCGTAAATTAAGGTTTAAGCATATTATTAAGTCTGATTTAACATTAATAATTATAATTAATTGTAATCAGTTTCACTAATATTATTGGTAAAAAACAATTTTAGCCTTGTTATACAGTATAAATTATAATTAATCTAAATATGGAATCCATTTTTCCAATTCCAATCACATAAGTGATAGTAACAAAATTGAATGCAATCTACTAATGAGACGGTAATACTGATTTTTAGAGTAAAAATGTCCTGATGTTTTTTATGTTTTTATAATCAATTTCATTGTGAAATTGATTAAAATCACATATATTAGATTAATTGATAAAAATACTATCTATTTAAAAATTAAAACCAATAAAAAATATATTTTAACGATATAAATAAATTTTACTAAAAAAGTCTCAAATAAAATTTCAGTATTTTTCATTATTCATTAAAAAATGAATCTTTACCGATAAAAAAACAAATAAAATCACCTTAATGTAATTTTTATGTATCTATTTCATGGAATTTGTTGGTTTTTATATATTAAATTTATATAAGGGTAAAATTTTGGGATTAAAATGATTTCTCCATCAAAATGCAGCAAAACTGGTTTTAATAATAACACAGTATTTTATATGTAATATTGGGTTTGTTCATATCTTATGATTTTTAGACATGTGTCAAAAAATTTGGTTTCACATATAATAACTTTACTATATAAACTATCTCAAATAGTTATAGTTTAATTAACAATGAAATATTTTACTAGATAATTTTTTGTTAAAACCATGTGTTGTGTGTGTTATAAGGATATCAACAAAATCTAATGGTAAAAAATGTAAATTCTTTGGGTGATACATTCTTCCATCCAAAAAATTTTCATCCAAAAAATTTTAGGTTTATTACATTAAAAAATATTTGGTATATTATCCTTCATAAAATCATATTTTACATATATTTCTTCCCCCGTATTCTAATTTCTCAAGAGAACATTTACCAACGAGTCATCTGACTCTTTAATACTTAGTCAATAGTGTCAAGAATCCTGATGGGTTCAATGAAATAAAAAAGTTCATGTACCAAAAATATTTTGTCATATGTTAGCAGATTCATTATATTAGGCATGTACATATTTAGTAAAGATATATGTAACACATCATGAACCTTTGAGAGATTATAAGAAAAATCTAAATGATAAGAATATGTCCAAGTATTTTAAGAATCTTGAAGGGTCTAATGTACCTAGGACATAGTTTTCCATACTTAAAAATCCTCATAACACCCTTCCATGGAGGTACCATCAGGGAAAAAGAACTATAGAGACCCGAATATTGACGTACATGGACAACACATTACTTTTACGGAATACTTAATACATAACAAAATTCAAAACTCAAGGACCGTAATAGTTTAGTGTCTTTGGAAACTCGGAATGTAATCTTCTAATCGTGGTGAAAGATCTTCAACATATCCCATAAAGATCTTCCACTTATGTTTTCTTAGATAATTTTTTTTTAAATCTTGGGGAAAAGAAAACATATAAAGTGTGATCTAAAATGCTCAGTAAGGGTAAGAATGGATAATATAAAACAAACCATATGCATTTGAACATAAAAACATGAACACAATGTTTAAACATCAAGATATTGAGAAATGAAATAAAACATGGCAATACATAAGGCATAGATCATAAAGAAACATTAATCTTGATAAAATAGAATGGGAATAAAACTTGTAATTGTGGAAACTATTCATCACTTGTTATGATTTCCACAGTAGCCAAGGCATTGCTGACAAGACCATCTTAGTGGACAAAGTCCCTTTCTGAATCGAGTTCACTCCTCGTTCCAGTCCTGTATTACTGAACCGGTTTAACGAGCCGTTCCATCCATGTCTATCTCATGAGATATAAATCTTTACCCATTTAATTGGAGGGAGATATAGGTCCCACCCATCTCATAATGAAATCATTATTACTTGTGCCACAACATAAACATTAATCATTCATCATAACCCAATGAATAAAATGGGTTTCATAAACATCATCCCATCATAACATAATACATACAAAAAAAATGGATATCATTTCATCATAGAAAAAGTGAAACGATGTAAATAATAGAGACATTATACTTGACAAATACACACATGAAATAATTCCATCTTAGATGGAAAATGGTTTTGATAAAATACTTGAAATGAATTCTTGAAGAAAATATCATTTCTTCTTCAAAATCAATTTATTTTCAAAAAAATTCATGAAATTTTAAAAGAAAATGATTTTGTTTAAAATAGTCATGAAATATTTTGGATGAAGCTTCATGAAAATAAGGCTTTATAAAACTGTAAAAATCCTTTCATTCTATATAATTTAAAAAAACATTCTCCTCGTACTTTTTTCAGAAAAGTCAAAAAGTACCTCGTATGGAAAAAAATGAATGATTCCTTACATACATTGTAGTAATATTAAAAAATGGGTAAAAAGGACTTTCAACATACATGAAAAAACTTTTAGAAAACATGGACATGGATGATAACAATAACCCAAGTAATTACATACGAATAAAAAATCTCGGATAAGAATGAGAATGGAAAAGTTATCCCTTACCGTACATCTGATATCCTTCGTATGTATCCAAACCTCCTGTATAATGATATAAATAATGTCATTGGCTTATTACATGATTTATATATCATGTAAATTCATTATATATCCTGAATATACAAGCATTTATAATAGTACATAACATATGGAGGTAAGAATTGAAACGCACCGTTCATGGAAACGGTAAGCTGTACGTACGCATGAACTCTACTTTAATTTCTATTTCTTATTTTAATGGAAATAAAACATAATTATACATATGTATATTATAATTCCAGTATAATATAATATATAATATCATTAACCACATCCTTTATACATCCCACATAAGGTATTAACGAATCATGTCACCTTGAGGGGGCGGTAGTCTGCACTTACTCAAACGAGATTATCGTATTTACCGACTATGAAAACCGTAAAGGATTGATATAATTGGGAAGTAAATAAGAATAAGGAAATCATAAAAATAATATATATTATATATAAATACATTTCCATCAGAATGGCCGCCATGAGAGGTGGTAGGAGAAAATCAAAAAATCATCGTTTCGTGAGGCGTTAGTTTGCCATCTAAGAAACATTATGTTCTTCATCCATTAGATGGTGGTGTGTGTAAGTGTAGTTAGAATACTTCTCATAAAAACATTCTAGTATATTTATGATATTGTTGTTTTTACAAAAGAAAGGATTAAAATGAGTTTAGGGGTTTGACAAGTAGAATAAAAGAAAACAACTTAAGAGAAACTGTTACCTTAAATTTTGGTAACTTCCTTTGGTTTGAACCAAAAGTACTCCTGTAGAGTATTCTGCCTAATTTAAGGCATCATGGGAGAGGAAAGGGATGTAGGAAGATTAGTTTTTCAGAGTTTGGAAAATCCAAAAGGCTTTAGAGGTTTATGGAATTGCATAGAAGTGGTCTCCTTTTATAAGGGAAAGGAGGGGATCTTTAGGAAAGTGTGAAAACATTATTTTATTATAAACTTATATTCGGTTTCAAGAGGTCCGAAACACATTAATGTTGAAGATAAGATGACTCATATTCTAAATATAATAATCAAATTGGAATTGGAAAGGTTTTGGATGATATTTTAATCATTATAATCTTATTTATTTATATCTGTTATTAATGAGGTAAACACTACATCATTATTGTGTTATAAATAATTTAATTCATTTGATGTATAAAAATTATGAAAAATATAACATGATGTATGTAATCATTTTATCTTTCCAAATATTATTTATAGTCGAAAATATAACTTATATAACCCCTTATAAAAATTAATTACTAAAAGAGTTTTGTTAAAGTCAATTTTGTCTTTACATTAAATTAATTAATCCAAATTGCTATTTTCACTACCAAGTGGCTCATTGGGGTTCCAAAATCGGCCCAAGTATGCCCATGGTCGGCCACTACTCATCCAATAAGGTTAGGACAAGTGTCTAGGTAATTTTGAATTATTATAATATTTGTTTAACCTTGAATTACCTTATTTACCTTTAACCGCAGTAAATAAAAATTACTATAGTTACTTTTCATAATATAAAATAAAAAACAAAAGTAACCTATTAACATAATTTAGACCCACTAATTCTAAATATGGAATACATTTTTCAAAATTCAAAACACCGAAGATTCAGTAATTAATTTAATATTAATCCCGTTGTTTAGAGAATGGGTTTTAAAAGTTAAAACATTGCCAAAGATTGAATTGATTTAACATATGAATTCAATGTAAAATAATTGATAATAACATACAATATATTAAATGGTAAAAATATATTCTATTTATAATTTAAAACCATTAAATATTATAATTCAACCATATAAATTATTATGATGAAAAAAGATATTTTTAATTAAAATATAGCGTGTTTTTACAATTTATTAAAATATGAAAGTTATCAGAATTATATGAAAATTTTATCCAAAGTAAATTTTTATATCCTGATTCCCAAGAAGAATTTTATTTTGTCAAATTGAAATTATAAACATGTCAAAAACTAGATTTAATGTGGGTGCACCATCAAAAGGCGGCAAAACAACATTTTTTGAATAATACTTATTTTACCCGAAAATTTTATTTTGTTCCCAAACCATGTTATAGAAAATATGTAAGATGGATAATAATGTTATAAAATTCAAAATTTAGTTATTAATATTCATAACGGCTAGTTTATAATAATATTATAACCATATATCATTTTTTAGTGAAACCTGATATTGCATACAACACACACTATCGAAAAAGGTCGCGATTGCGTGTAATGCAAGCCAAGTTAGGGTTGCATGTAGTGCAAGACTCCATTGTTGTTGTGTATAACATAATCCAACCATATTTTATTTATACATTGAATATATATATATATACACACTCAGTGTTTCATATAATAACTTATATCAAACGAACTTCAAATTGTGTGTAACACGAGCCAAGAATAGTGTTGCATATACTGCAAGCTAATAAGGTGTTGCGTGTAGCGCAAGATACTCTTGGTGTATATTACAACAGAAGATATGAATGAAATTAAAAAGAATATATCTTATAAAATATCGGGTTGTTACATTCTACCCCCCTTAAAATGAATTTCTCCCTCAAAATGCATCGAGGTTATAAATCGTTTACTATTCATAGAAACCCACATTGTAAAAAGGAATACTAAAACATAATTTTAAAAACTAAAGTATGAAATATAACGATTACCCAAAGTAACTCATCACTGGGTTTCCATATAGGAGAACATAGGTTAACATCTGGATATGGAAGAAAAATATAACCATCATGTTCTGATGGAGAGTGGTAGAGAACATGGCTATAAAAAAGCCAACAATCACAAAGCCATAAATTTGTGATGATCTAAGATACCATCTGATTCATCGGATATAAGATCACAAGACATCATTTTTGGTTTTCAATATCATTCCCCTATAGTTGATGACTTAAAAGAAATACTTACATGATTTTCATACAATCTCACTATTGTTCGTGAATTGAAAAATTTCCACTTCATCTCTTAAAGAAATGAAGTTGAGTTTGTTATTTGTGAAGCGTCAGTAGATCATGTGATAGAATGATGGGTCATTCCATCTATTTCAAACAAAAGTTTAGCAAAAGATAAGTCCATCTTATGGTGAGATTAACCGTATATGGTTCCAAAAATGGACTTATACTATATTTATCATACATCTTAATAAAATAAAACTACTAACCACTAACTAGGGTCTTTCTGTAGGCCATTGGTATGCGATAAAGGACAGTCTCACTCCAGTTGGGGGTTCGATTCCCACAGCCTTATCCGACGTGATGGGCTGTCGCCCGTCCTGCAGGTTGTCCATTTTCTAAAACTACATTACTATAACATCCCATCAATAATATCAAAAAAAATTATATCCTTAAACAATACTAACATATTTCCAACATAATCCATTCTAATCTTTTGGCTTATCTAACATACTTCAGTCCAAGATCAAAGTATAAAGAAAATGATTACGTGAAATGTCACATAACAATCACGTGAATGCCATCATTTATCCCCCATATATCATAAGATATATCTTTTTCGTCAAATTAAAAACATGTGAATACCTTAATCATGTATTCTCTTGAAGAATGAATACCCATTGAACCATAGTAAAAACATGAATGCGACTAAAAGTTAACACTTTCCACATACCAAAATCCTCAAAATTCTATATACTCAAACCATGATATCACTTAGTCCTTATATCAATCATGAGCTCATGAATACAATCAAACATCTCATTATCTTCTTATCCCTTCATTATGCGCATATCATCTGATTTTCGAAATATTTTAATCACTTTTCATGGTTACCGGTACCATATAATTATCGAATATCATAATAAACCATTATATATATATTCCAATGTTCCACAATACTATAAATGAGATTCACAAAATTATTTTGGAATCCCTTTACATAAACACATAATCATTCCATCACATCATTTTCATAATCAACATTGCTGATAGTGATTGCATGTGACTTCCCTTTGTCCTTTTCCTTAAGAGGTTGCTCACGTTGATTATCATTAATCCTTGGATTAGGGAATTGATTAGCATAATGCCCCATTTCATTGCACTTGAAGCATTGAAGTATTGGTGGAGTATTCTCTGAAGTCTTTTCTCTATTCATGTCATTTGAAACCTTTTTCTCATTACTTCGGCACTCAGCTGCTCGATGACCTTCTTTTCTACAATTGAAACATTTTTTGGTACCTTTTAGACAATATCCACCATGCTTCCTTCCACACTTTGAGCATAAAGAAACATTCACCTTCTTTTCACCATTGTTCTGAGATTTTTCTTGAACTCCATCTTTTGTTTCTTATCAAAAACATGAGATGGATGTGTAACACCAACTTCCAGTTCTACCTTGATAGCACAACGTAACATTTTTTCATAGCTACTGAAGTCTCTTATAGCTAATCCACTTCGAAGACTTGGTTTTAAGCCACTGAAAAAAGAGATCAACTTTACTTTCAGGTTGGATGATAATGCCAGATGCATACCTTTCAAGTCTTGTAAAATTCACTTCGTATATACCAACAGATTCATCATCCTTCTGCTTAAGCTCAAGAAACTCCTTTTCCATCTTTATTCGAAGAATACAAGGGAAGTACTATCTGAAAAACAAGTTCTTGAACTCGTCCCATTCCATGGACTCAATTTCATCTCTTTGCCTCGTATACTTGAGAAGATTCCACCATTGATCAGCATCACCTTCCAAAGGATATACTGCTAAGATGACTTTATCATGCTCATAACATTGTAGAACTGAAAATATCTTTTTAGTAGTACTGATCCATTGTTCAGCCACTAAGGGATCAGAAGACCCGCTGAATGAAGGTGGGGGTTGCCTCATGAAGTATTCAACAGAATGTTGCTCCTTTCTCTGCTCATTTTGAAGTCCAGAATGATTCATAGCTTGTGTAAGTATATAAATAAGAATGTGCACTCCATCTCCCATGACATTGGTTTGGTCAGGAGGACAATCATTGCATTGTCCATTACATTGATCAACACGGTTCCTTCTGGTTCTAGCCATCGTCTAAAACCCAAAAATAATAGTGTGAGAAGAAAATACCATGATAGGGAAAAGAACATTATAAAGGTGGAGTACCTTCAATATCTAAAATCTTAGGTTAAATTCTAAGATTGTAACCGTAGTTCTAGGACTATATCCTATATGTATACTTATCTTTAGGTAAATCCCTAAATATACAATAGAAATATCTCTAGGGATCTCACTAATGTTTTCGCATCCTAGTTTCCAAAGTTTGACTAAACCTTTCCTCTGATACCAATTGTAGAGACCTGAATCTTGACTTACATGGACAAAACATTACTTTTGAGGAATACTTAATACATAACAAAATTCAAAACTCAAGGACCATAATAGTTTAGTGTCTTTGGAAACTCGGAATGTAATCTTCTAATCATGGTGAAAGATCTTCAACATCTCCCATAAAGATCTTCCCCTTATGTTTTATTACCTAAAACCATTATTTATATCCTGGGAAAAAGAAAACAAATAAAGGGTGAGATCAAATGCTCAATAAGGGTTAGAATGGATAAAATAAAACAAACCATATACATTTGAACTTAAAAATATGAACACAATGTTTAAACATCAAGATATTGAGCGATGAAATAAAACATGGAAATACGTAAGGCATAGATCATAATGAAACATTAATCCTAATAACATAGAATGGGAATAAAACTTGTAATTGTGTCAACCATTCAGCACTTGTTATGATTTCCATAGTATCCAAGGCATTGCTTCCAAGACCAACTTAGTGGACAAAGTCCCTTTCTAAATCGAGTTCACTCCTCGTTTGAGTCATGTATTACTGAATCGGTTTAACTTGTTGTTCCAGCCATGTCTATCTGATTAGATATAAATCTTTACCCAATGCATTGGATGGAGATATAGGTCCCACAAATCTCATAATTCAATCATTCTTACTTGTGCCACAACATAAACATAAATCATTCATCATAACCCAAAGAATAAAATGGGTTTCATAAACATCATCCCATCATAACATAATCCATACAAAAAAATGGATATCATTTCATCATAGAAAAAATGATACCATTTAAATCATAGAGACATTATACTTGAAACATACACACATGAAATAATGTCATCTTAGATGGAAAATGGTTTTCATAAAACACTTGAAATGAATTCTTGAGGAAAATATCCTTTCTTCTTCAAAATCAATTTCTTTTCACAAAAAATCGTGAAATTTGAAAAGAAAATTATTTTTCTTAAAATAGTCATGAAATATTTTGGAGGAAGATTCATGAAAATAAGGCGTCATAAAACTATAAAAATCTTTTCATGCCGTATAAGTTAAAAAACACATTCTCCTCATACTTTTGACGGAAAAGTCAAAAAGTACCTCATATGGCAAAAAAATAAAGATTCCTTACATACCTTGTAGTAAAATTCAAAAATGGGTAAAAAGGACATTAAACATAAATTAAAACACTTTTTGAAAACATGGACTTGGATGACAACAATAACCCCAGTAATTACTTACGAATAAACAATCTCGGATAAGGACGAGATTGGAATAGTTATCCCTTACCGTAGGTCCGATATGCTTCGTATGTATATGTACCTCCTGTATAATGATTTAAATAAGGTAATTGACTTATTAAAGAATCATATTCATTGTTATGATATCATATATGGTTCACTTATGAATTTATATTACCCATTCTTTTGTAAATTAATGTTAAAGTAGCTTTTTGGGTAAAATCATCTTATTTATCGTACATGTTTGGACTTGTTGTTCTTGATGTTATTATTACTTATATCATGATTTACTTACTTCAAAAATGTAAATCATGATTTATATATCATATATATTCATTATATATCCATCATATACAAGCATTAATAATAGTACATAACATATATAGGTAAGAAATGAAACCCACCATTCATGGAGACGGTAAGTCGTACGTACAGATGAACGCTAGTTTCATTTCTATTTATTATTTTACTGGAATTAAAACATAATGATACATAGGTATATTATAATTCCAGTATATTATCATATATAATATCATTAACCACATCTTGTATACATCCCACATAAGGTATTAACAGATCACATCACTTTGAGGGGGCGGTAGTCCGCACTTCCTCAAATGAGATTATCGTATTTACCGACTATGGAAACCGTAAAGGCTTTATATAATTGGGAAGTAAAGAAGCATAAGGAAATTATAAACATAATATATATTATATATAAATACATTTCCATCATAATGGCCACCATGAGAGGCGGTAGTGGAAAATCGAACAATCATCATTTCGTGAGGCGTTAGTTTTCCATCACAGAAACATTATGTTCTTCATCCATTAGATGGAGGTGTGTGTAAGTATAGTTTGAATAATTTCCATAACAAAATCCTAGTATATTTAGGATATTTTTGTGGATAGAAAATAAAGGATTAAAAATAGTTTAGGGGTTGTAGAAGTAGACTAAAAGATAACTACATAAGAGAAACAATTACCTTTAATTTTGGTAACTTCCTTTGGTTTGAACCCAAAGGACTTCTTGGAGAGTATTATTCCTAATGTAAGGCTTCAAAGGGGAGAATTGGGATTTAGGTAGATTAGTTTGGCAGATTTTGGGCGAGCCAAAAGGCTTGAGAGGTGTGAGGAATCGCATAGAAGTGGTCTCCTTTTATAAGGGAGAGGAGGGGCTCTTTAAGAAAGTGTGAAAACATTATTATATTATAAACATATCTTCGGTTTGAATAGATCCAAAACAAATTAATGTAGAATATAAGACGACTCATATTAGAAATATAATCATCCAATTGGAATCGGACAGGTTTTGGATGATATTTTAATCTTTATAATCTTATTTATTTAAATCATTTAGAAATTAAGTAAACACTACATCATTATTGTGTCATAAATAATTTAATTCATTTGATGTCTAAAAATTATGAAAAAAATACCATGATGTAGGGAATCTTTTTATCCTTCCAAATAAAATTTATAGTCGAAAATATAGCTTATATTACCCCTTATAAAAATTAGTTACTAAAAGAGTATTGTTAAAGTCAATTTTGTCTTTACATTAAATTAATTAATCCAAATTGTCATTTTCACTACCATGTGGCTCATTGGGGTCCCAAAATCGGCCCAAAGATGCCCATGGTCCGACACTACTCATAAAATAATGTTAGGACAAGTGTCAAGGTAATTTTGAATTATTATAATATTCTTTTAACCTTGAATTACGCTATTTACCTTTAACCGTAGTAAATAAAAATTACCGTAGTTACTATTCATAATATAAAAAAAACAAAAGTAAGCTATTAACATAATTTGGACCCACTGATTCCAAATATGGAATCAATTTTTCAAAATTCAAAACACCGAAGTTGCAGTAATTAATTTAAAATTAATCTCGTTGTTAAGCGAATAGGTTTTAAAAGTTAAAACATTACCAAAGATTGAATTGATTTAACCTATGAATTCAATGTAAAATAAATTATAATGACATACATTATATTAAATGGTAAAAATATATTCTATTTATTCTTTAAAACCATTAAATATTATAATTTAACCATCTAAATTATTACGATGAAAAAAGTTGTTTTTAATTAAAATATAGTGTGTTTTTACTATTCATTAAAATATGAAAGTTATCAGAATAATATGAAAATTTTATCCAAAGTAAATTTTTATATCCTGATTCCAAAGAATAATTTTATTTTCTCAAATTGAACTTATAAACATGTCAAAACTAGATTTCATGTGGGTGCTCCATCAAAAGGCACAAAACTGCATTTTTTGAAAAATACTTATTTTACCTGAAAATTTATTTTGTTCTCATACCATGTTCTAGAAAATATGTAAGATGAATAATAATGTTATAAAATTCAAAATTTCATTAATATTATTCATAATGGCTAGTTCATAATAATATTATAACCATATATCATTTTTTAGTGATACCTGATATTGCGTACAACACACGCTATTGAAGAAGGTCGTGATTGCGTGTAATGCAAGCCAAGTTAGGGCTGCGTGTAGTGCAAGACTCCATTGTTTCTGCATATAATAGAATCCAACCATATTTTATTTATACATTGAATGTATATATATATATACATAGACACACTCAATGTTGCGTATAATAACTTCTATCAAACGAACTTGAAATTGTGTGTAACACGAGCCAAGAATAGTGTTCTGTATACTGCAAACTAATACGGTGTTGCGTATAGCACAAGATAAACTTGGTGTATCTTAAAACAGAAGATATGAATGAAATTAAAATGAATGTATCTTTTAAAATCTCGGGTTGTTACAAGAACTCCCATTTTGATATCCAAATATTTTCTCTGATTATCAACAAAATGCTTTTGCCTACTATGAGCCATTTTGATATGAGCCTGAATAGCATTTACCTTTACCATTTTATCTTTAACAAGTTCTGAGCATATGAGTTTCAATTCAAAATATTTTTCCTAAAAATTTAGTGTAAGCCATCCCTTTCAATATAATACATTATATGGTTCAATTTGAATACTTGAATAGAAAGTATTATTATTGGAAAACTCTACCAAAGGTATGTATTGGCCTCATGTACCTTGAAAATAGAGTGAACGTGATCTCAACATGTCTTCCATAGTTTTAATTGTTCATTCAGAATCTCCATCAATTTGAGGATGGTAGGAAGTTCTCAAATGAGGATCTGGGTTGAGAGATTTCTAAATAAACTTCTAAAATTTTGATGTAATGTGGGGTTACGGATTGGAGAAAACTAATAGAGGTGCACCATGAAGTCTTACAAAATCACTAATGTAGTGTCTTGTGTGAATCTCAAGATGAAGGTATTCTCTTATGGAATGGAAATTTATATATTTGGTAAAAAAATCAACTACATCATCCCATATTGAATCACTATTTACAGGAATCATTTGAATTCATTTTAAAAATTACATAGTAATTTCATCCCATTTCCACACAGGGATATGAAGAGGTTGAAAAAGCCCTTTAGGTTGCTTGCTTAAATATTTCACTTATTAGAAGACTAGACATTGAGAAACATAATCTTAAATTTCCCATTTCATGTTATCTGACAAAATTTGTTTCCTAAAAACCTTATACATCTTTTTGATACCTTGGTGTATAGAGAAATTTTAGCTATAATAATCCTCCAATAATTATCTTTTTATCTCAAGAAATTATAGTTCTCATAGCCTATTTCCAAATATTATAACACAATCTTCATAAAAAAAGTCTTCTAATTTTCCATCATACACACCACAATTTTTTCCTAATAGTGATCATCCTTAGATTGATAATTATTTATCCTCTATAATAAATTTGGGTTTTAAATCATTTGATAAATTATCTATAACTCCCTTTCCATATAAACTCCCATATACAACTTCACTTGATCCATGATTATAAGTTCCTTATCAATCCAAAATTGAGTTGAAACATCATGATCCTTCCCACTCAAAGCATCATACACCTTATTCACATTCATTTTGCGGTAGTGTATTAAAAATCATAATATTTTAGTATATTGAGCCATCAAACTAGTCTCATATTGAGGTGTTTTGTGGGAATATGAATTTATTAATCTTATGATCCATTATGTCTCACTTCATTCTCCATATAGATAATTTCTATCTACCATCAAAGTGAATATTACAACCGCTAACTTCATATCATGGGTTTGGTAGTTCTATTCATGAGTCTTCAATTTCCTTTATGTATATGAAATAACATTTTCATTTTTTATTAATACATGACATAGTCATTTTTTAATACATCGCTATATATGACAAATCCATCACTCCAATATGGTAGTGTCAAAATAAGAACATTTTCTATTCTTCTCTTTAGTTTATAAAATAATTCTTCACATTCCTTTCTCTAGACAAACATAACCCCTATATGTGTATGTTTGGTTAATGGATTATCTAATTGGGAAAAATTCTGAAACAATGGCTGATAGTATCCTGCTAAACCAATGAAACTACATACCTCATTTATGTTTATTGGGGAAAGCAATTCTCCAACATCCTTTTTTCATTGTTGGATCCAAAAATATGAAATCTTTAGAAAAAATATGACCAAGAAAAGAAACTACATGAATGCAAAATACACATTTTCTGAATTAACCATTTAATTATCCCCTTCCAACAGTCTTATGTATAATCCCCAAGTTATCCTCATGATCCTCATGATCCTCATATGTTTTAGAACATACTAGAATATCACCATCAAATAAAAAAAATCATGATATCCCAGGAATACTCTATTTATTATTTCCATAGAAATAGTTGGTTTATTAATCAACCCAAATGGAATAATTGTAAACTCATAATGTCTATATCTCATCTAAAAATCTATCTTTGTAATGTCGTACTTCTTCAATCATAATTGGAGATACCTAGAACAAATATCAATCATTGAAATATATTGGTGTTTGTGAAGTTGATCAAACAAGTCAACAATGTTAGGTATAGGATACTTTTTCTTTATTAGAATGGTATTGACATCACTAGAAACAACACACAACCTCATTGATCTATCATTCTTCTTAAAAAAGAGTAAATGGGATTCCCATGGTGAAACACAAGGACAAATAAATCCCTTATTACCCAAATCCTATAGTTGTTTCGTTAACACAACCAATTCCACAATAAATATTATATAGATAGTCATTGATATTGGTATTAAATTATTGATTAAATCAATGGTGAATTCTCCCTCACGTTCTTTGGTATTTCTATGTAAATCCTCAGGAAATACCTCAATGTATTTACACACTATTGGTATATATTCATGTTGAAGATTACCTTATTCTTCAGTTTACATTATTCTCCCTTCACCCCCAATAATTTCATTACTAGAGCTACTAAGGGTGAATCTAAATAAAAATTTGGCAAGGAACCATCTACTCTAAAAAGGAGGGATTCAATAGTTTCCTCACAAATCATAACATCCTTTATCTTGTAATAACATTTTCATCATATTTTGAGAGAGAGTCTATACCGAAGATAATATCAATTTCAACCATAGATATGATAACAATTAGCATATAATTTATGTTTATGTGTCATAATTGGGACTAAAGGATACTTATTTAATGCAATTATACTTCCCCTAAATGTTTTTACTGTCAACTCTCTTATCAAATCACAAGGGAAAAACATATTTTTTTAGATAATTGGTTAGATATACAGAAGTGTAATCATCCAAAATCAAATAATGCATTTTATAATTTTAAAGATCAGATTACTGTACCTGCCACCAATTCATTGGACACATCGTCTTCTATTGTAGTGATCACATATGCTTTTCTGTCTCCTTGTGATCTCTTCTGAGGAAAATTCCCATGATGCATGTGGCATTCAGTTGAATAGTTCCCCATATCCCTATATATGAAACACTAAATAATGGAATTTTCATTCTTCCTCTAATAGTCCTTAATATGATGAACCCATTATCCACACATAAAATAGACTCCCAGTCCCTTCATGCATCTCCCTTTGTTATTTTTCCAATTGTTATCACAATGAAGGATTTTCTTCATTACCTTGTTCTTTTTTGAAACATTCTCTTTCTCATTATGTTTGGATGACCTATTCTTTAATTGGATTCCTTTGAGTACATGGGATCTTTGTAATTATTTCTCCATCTTGATGTCACATAAGAAAATTCTTTCATATAATGAAAAGTCTGTAGAAACCAATTCCCTTTGATGATTTTTCTTAAGAACATAAAATAAGTGGTCAATCATTCACTCTATATTGTGTATATAATCTATAGAATACCTAGATAAAATTGTAAAGGAATATTTATAATATAAAACACCCACATCATATTTATGATTCAAGATAAGGAACATTTTCTTCAACTCAGTTGGTAGATCATGAGGGATGTATTTATCATATAATGTCTCCTTAAAAGTCCCCCATTCCATGAGTTCAATTTCTTCTTTGTCCCTTTTATTCTAAATTAGAGACCACCACTGATCAATATAACCTTGGAGACATCAGACCACAACTTTAACTTTTTCCTTTTCACTTCAATCCAAGTCCACAAATATCTTATCATGATACTTTATCCATTTCATAGCTAGAATTGGATTAGTGGTCCCACTAAAGGATGGGGTCTTCTATAATATAAAGTGATCCAGCATAAATGATTCTCACTATGGAATGGGGTTCTCCATTTTTAAATGTTATTTTTCATAACTTAATTATATTTCCCTAATATTTACCTAATTTTCCTTATTCCAATACAAGATTTATCAGTATCCTTAGCATCCAAATGTCAACCTTTTCCATCATTAATGACCCCATTTATCCTTCTTGGAACCATTTCTAAACAATTTCATATACTAGATTAGTTGATTAAATCATAAAATATAATTCTAAATATGGTATATCCCATATAA
Source organism: Viscum album (assembly GCA_963277665.1). NCBI lineage: Eukaryota > Viridiplantae > Streptophyta > Magnoliopsida > Santalales > Viscaceae > Viscum > Viscum album. Next base: position 1,612,198,590 of record OY728156.1, on the reverse strand, counting down.
ATTTGTGCATCATGAATTTTATAATTATAAACATTGGACACTTTTATGAAATATTCACTTTCAAATCTTTTATAGTGGTAGGTAATGAAAATGTGAATCATCTTATTCGTATCCCCCAAGAGTGACAAACTATGTGTGTAGTATGGCCTATTTTCATGTATCTTGTTACCCTGAGTAAGGGAATTTTTTTGGATTTTATACTCCTAGTTACATCTATTCCGAAATGAAATCCACTTTGTGTATCCAAACATGGATGTATTTATAGGAATACACAAACATTATATACCTTACCAAAATTCTAGTATATTCTTTACTCTTATCCTCAATTTTTATCTTATGGGTTGTGATCCATAATATATGTTATAAAAATCTAGTTTCTATAGTTTTTTCTAGAGATCCTATGACACCCAGTGTAACACCCTAACCCTAGATAGCTCAGATCTAGGGCATTATTACATTATATTGGAATTATTAAAAGGAATAAAATCCTGAAGGACCGTTCAGTTTAGTAGTATTGAAAAGAGATATCACATAAATGATGCCCACAATACATTGGGAAATAAGAAATAAAAACATATTACATAAACATAAAATAATTTGTGTCCTCAAATTTTTATTCAATGATTTCTTCTTCATAATATAGTGAAAGAAACATAATAATGGTGATTTCAAATGCTTAGTAATGGTATATAAAAAAAAGGAAGAATGACTTAGTAGACATGAATAATTATGAAAAGATAAATAACTAATAACACAAGTAATTCAATAAAAAGATAAGGCAATATCGATATGTATAGGTAAGAAACTAAAAACACATTCCTTTAAATTGATGAACTGAAAATGAAATTAATCCATATAAATATCGATTAAAAATCTAAGAGAAAACTATTAACTAAATTCACAATAATGTAAATTCTTATTTATAGGATTTCATTTTTCCCAATCACATGATACCATTAGCATAAAATTATATTTTTAACTATATGGAAAACTAATTTTCCTTAACAGACTAAGGATGCATTGAGGGGAATTCATTAATCAGTCCCCAACCCAAAAAGAATTCCTAAAATGGTCCCCAACCTATGTATTACAAGTACAAGGAACACATAAAATAAAAAATATATAATGTTCTTTATTAAATGTTAATATTAAAAAAGGAATATGTATTTATCAATAATACCTCATAATAGGTTATGTAACAACAATTTTTGTGGACATTAAAACGATCTTGGGGGAAAATAATGATTAAGCATTCTAAAATGTCCCATAAAAAATTGAAACATTTAAATAAAAATTAAAAATTAAATAAATGAAATTTTACATATCATGATTTTATATGGATTCATGATATAACATATCCAATGGAAGTATATACACCAAATAAAAAATAATTTTCACGTAATAACAATTAAGTTTCAATAAAATCTAAGTTGTGAAGAAATCACTAACCTTATCATTCTGTTTTGTTGTCTGGTATTTACCCTCCTGTATAGTAATTTAGAATATGTTACTAAAAAATAATATAACAATATCCATATTTATAATATCATATATTATCTTCAAATGAAGTTTTATTTCAAATTCATAAACAATCTTTCTTTATTTTAAAGGTTCTGGGTGTTAATTTCCTAGTTTTCTCAAGTAAGTTTTGACATCTTATTTGTTTTTATTATTATATATATCATGGTTTCATCATCTCCAGAATGTGACCCATGAGTAAATTCCTATATAAATTTAGTTCAGATATATTTATAAAAGACAATAGTATTTGGAGATTATAAATGAAGTGCATCGTTCATGGAGACGGTAGATCGTAAGAACACATGAACGCTACATTCCTTTCATTATTGAATTAAAAGAATTAAGGATAAATAAAACATATGTATTTTATAATTATAGTATCATTTATATGTTATATATGTCACCTAGTTTTATTAAAATCATACTTTATATGTTCCATGTATAGAACAAATGGGTCATATCGCTTTGAGGGGGCAGTAGTCCACACTTCCTCAAATGAAATTATGATATTTAAACAATAAGGAAAAAATAATGTAATGTAATAAATGATAATAATAAATGAATAAAATAATTATAAATAACATATATATTATATAAATATTGTTTCCATCATAATGGACACCCTGAGAGGCGGTAAAGGATAATTGAATAATCATTAATTCGTGAGGCACTATTTCACCAACCAGAGAAACACATTGTTAGTTGCCCATTATATGGACATGTGTGTATGTGTAAGTTGACCCCTTAGCACAAAACAATCCTAGAATATTAATGATACATGTGATTTTATGTAAAAAATAACATGAATATAATGATTTGATAATTGAAATGAAAGTTAAAATATTTGAAGAAGACGTTACCTCTTAATCGGTTAACTTGTTTTGGTTTAAACTTAAGGGATTCCATAGATGAAATCCTAACTAGTGGGAGACCTGTAGTTCGAGGGGAGTGATTTTGTGAGAGTAAATGTGTAGATATTTTCTGATCCTACGTTGTTTTATAGGTGTGAGTTGTGGGGAGAATTGGTAGCCTTTTATAGAGAAATAAAATGACTCACTGGGATTTCATGGAAAATTGTTTGGTATGCACATGATATTAACTAAAAAAAGCTATAACAAAAAAACCATAAAAAGGAATGGAATATGAACTGACAAATTGTGGCTAAAAATGGGTTTTGGAAATTTGGATATGTCACTTGGGACCGGAAATTAAAGGTTTAGTCCCTTAGTAAGCTCGATTTAACATTAATAATTATAATTAAATTTAATCACATTCAACAATATTTTTTGTCAGATAATTTCGTTTTATTATTAGTATAAATTATTTTGAAACCAAATAATGAATAAATTTTTATTAATTGAAATCACAGATGTGAACAAATTCAATTAAAATTAATCCACAGATAGTATTGTAATGCATGTTTTTAGAGTAAAAATGTCCTACATGTTGCTATGTTTTTTTAATAAATTTCAATGTGAAATTGATTCAAATGACCTACATTGGATTTTTTGATAAAAAATATTATCTAATTAAACATTAAAAACAATTATAATTCAAGTTTAAAAATAAAAAAATTGAGTGAAAATTTAGGTTTGAATTAAATTTTCGTATTTTTCATTATTAATTATAAAATGAATCTTCACCGAAAAAAGTAACAAAAATTCACCCTAAATGAATTTTTAGGATTCATTTTCAAGGAATAAAATTTATGAGATATATTAAATTTGTAAAAGGGTCAAATTTTTGATTTAAAATGGTTTCTATTAATAGGCGGTAAAAACACAGTTATTAAAAATATAGTATTTTTAGTGTATTATTGGTTTTTTTCTTTTTTTATTCCTATTAGAATAGTGTGAATAGATTTGGTTGTAAATGTAATGAATTAGATCTATAAAATCTCCAAATGTGTTATAATTTATTTAATTATAAAAAATGTGACTAGATAATGCTTTGTTTAAATCTAGTGTTGTCTGTATTGTAAGGATATCAACAAAATATAAATGTACACAAGGTAATGTATTAGTAGGGTATCAGGTGTTGATAAGAGGATGTTTATTCCAGGTATTCTAGAGTCCATTAGGGGATGGTACGTAGGGAGAAGATGTGTGTAGTGGGGTGATGGGTAGGGAAGAGTTTTGTCGTGTCAAGAGAGATGCAGAGATGTGAGGGTGAGAAAACACCGAGGGAGGTGAGGTCGATAAACCCCTAGAGAGGTTGGGATGAGAAGCGATGACGACGAGGGATGAGAAATTGTAGGAGGAGACAGATGATTCCTCTTGGAGGGAGGGGCTTCCATGAAAGAATTGGGAGGGAGTTCGAGCCTTGTGTAGGTTGGAATCCAGAGGGAGGGCGGACATGGAAGTTTCGCGGTAGGGTAGGACTAGGGAGCCATGACGAAGGTATTCCGGAATGGACACAAGAGGGAAAGATTAGAAATTACATAAGAGGAGGATCATGGATTCCCTAGGAACCGTGCTAGAGGTGGGGTCCGGGAGCTACGATGGAGGTGGGTAATAGGGAGATGGGAGTCGCGACAGGAGGAGATGTGCATAGTAGGGGCTGAGATGTGTCGTGGGACGGAATTCAAGGATTTCTCAAGGGAGGGAGGTGATAGACGAAACTGGGAGGACATAAAGAGGGAAGGGTCAGGTGATGCAGGGAAGCCGTAGGGGTATGGGTCCCGAAAAATCCATGATGCTGACATGAAGGCGGGGTAGGAAGCACCGTAAGGATGGTGGGTGGCTTCCACCAGGAAGAATTCTAGAGGAGGAATGAGGGGAACATAAAAATTATTGATTTTTTAAACTTTTATATAATGTATAAGGTTAATTCCAGATACCTCAAGGAGAGGGGGGGCTTTATTATATAGATAGATAAAAAAGGATTTTAGGGTGGAGTAATCTGATGTGGGAATCAGAAATACCCTTTACCAAGAAACATAATAAACTGAGTTAAACATCTCATGTTTATAATTTTACATAATTCAATGTGACCTTGTGCTAAACTATTAACTACAATTTTGGTGAACTTTCAAGGTATTAAAAAATCTTCATTGACTTTATTAAACTAGAAGATAAGTACTATTATTTTTTGTGGAATGTCTGTTTCTCATCATTCAAATCCATTCAGAAGGCCTACATCAACTATTTCATTTACATATTTAGTTCTACAACTCTCCACCAATTCTGAAATTTTTTTAATTATTTTTTTGGGTTGGGTAGAGTTTTATGAACTTACATCATTCACTCAATAATTTATACCAACTATAAAAAGTATTATATGGTTTTTCTACATTACGAACAGATGTTCTTGGTTATTCTTAACTGACTAAAAGACATAACACATAGGTTGGGGTTTCTCCTTATAGATATCCTAGGTTTTTTATGCTCCAAAAAAAGGATTTTAGTGTAGGTTTGGGGATACTTCAGACAAATTCTTGTGTTAAGATTCATCTTGTGTGAAAGGTTTGTGTTTTGATTTCCCTAGTATAAATTTTTTACCTCTCATGGGGGGTTACATACTCTATCAGTTGGGGTGTGTAATATTGATTAAGGTCATTTAGATCCCCACTTCTATTAAAAATCCTTTTTTTTTCTCATTAATTTTATGCAGACCCTATCCACACATCCAATGTTCTTATTCTTTTAAAAACACAGCGTTTTATATTTTCCAAATACAAAATTATGAAATTAATATTTTATATCTCTGTAAACTATAATAAAGCCCTACTCACCACTAAATTATCATTATTGATGAATGCTCTCTCAAAGGAATTTTTCATTGCTATTCTTGAACTGTTCATGGATCTCACTGCTTCATTTCCATATTTTCAACATTCGACTTCCCTGAATAATGTATCCTTTGTCGAATCATCAATTTTTCAAGATCTAAAAATTCTTCCATCATTTGATGTTCCTAATTCAGAAGTTATTTGGTGATATTATATTGATAAACCATCACCATTATCTCTTCCTACTTGTGATATTGAATCACGATTTTACAATGTTTATACATTCCATCCTACAACACAGGCCTCCTTAGTGCCTTCTACTGCTAAAACACCTGGAATCTCACCTATTATTTATCCTCCATCGCCGATGTTACATATTTTCCATCTCAAAGGTTCACTCTAAAGTTAGTATATTCCGGGACTCTCTGTGACTAGATCAGGATTTAATGAGATGTTGACTCCTCACTCGAAACTTATCACTATTCTCAATGAGAAATCCTATCCCATCTGGAGAAGGATATGTAGGATGAACTTTATGATTTGAAAGACAACCATACTATAGATATTTTCCCTCTCCCTTTGGGTAAGTATGTTGTATGTTGAAAAAGGATCTATACAGTGTGCATCAATTCTGATGGATCACTTAATTGTATCAAGGATAATCTTGTTGTTAAAGGCTATATGCAGACACATTGATTTAATTATCTTGACACCTCTCAAGTGATAAATATGACATCTGTTCACTAACTTTTTATCTCTTGTCACCTCCTATCAATAACAACTATATCTATTAAATTTTAAAAATCAATTTTTCAAGGTTTTCTTGTATAAGTTTATATAGAGAAACCCCTGGGATTTATTTCTCTGAGCAATTCAACCAAGGATTGTCATTTTCATTGATCGTTGTATGGACTCAAGCAGTTTACTCATACTTGGTTCATCCGTTTATGCACCATTTTTATTTGATTTGGCATGTGTGATGATATAAAGGGGTCTTCTATTTTATATTATAAATATGAAAAATGAATCATTATTATGATGGTCTATGTTGATTTCATTTTAAGGTACCAAGACTTAGAATAAAAGGTATCGAATGATGATTTAAGAACATTTTCCATCAATCGACGTAACTATGCCATTTTTGCTGAATCATGGACCCGTTAAAGGCCTGATTATCACACATTCTGAATTTTTAAGCACAAAAAACAAATAAAAAATTACCTCTTTCTGTCTGATTCCCCAATAGACATTTGCTCATCACCAACGATCATTTCATAATAGAACCAAAAGAGATTCCCTCTAGATCATCCACACATGATTCAAAATAATGTGGGAATGTTGATCATTTAATTCAAGATGACTGCACATAAATTTAAAGATTCCTTCGATGTCCTAGTGATCACCGCCAAGCCATTCCATTGATCCACAAATTAGAACTGTGAATGAGTGCCTAGAAGGGAGATCCTATCTCTAGGATGCAGGAGGGATGTGAGAGAGGGTCTCATTGATTGACTAATGAATAGTGAATCAAATGGGAGACAATCTTATATAGTTAAATATATATAATACCAAGGATTATCTCCTCAACTACCAAATATTTATCTCCCACAACAAAAACTATAATTGACATGTTTTGACCAACCATGCTATAAATGTCATTTATATTTTTATCACATTCTTGTTATGTAATAAATACATTATATGATATAGCTGATCCTTTAACTCATCTCAACATTTCCACAAATATTAAACGAACCTTGAATATTAAAATAATATCCATTCACATGATATTTTTCACGTATTTACAATAATTTTTTGAAATACGTTTATTAAATAAATTCACTATCAATTTTTATAAACTCAAATAATATTAATTCATTTATTCATTGGTGATATTATATTCTTGGACATCACTCTGGCCCCTATAGTGGGGTCCACCATGTCTCAAACTCCTATTCATCAGAATATGCAAGAATTTTGAATATTCTTAGTGTGTGAACCTCTAGGATATTATCTTGATTATAGGGAATTATAATCAATGATTAAGAGTGGAGTCAAGAAACCTATAAAGTCCCCTTAAGAGATTGTGAGTAGTCTTAGAAATGAAATACTTCATATGAACACACACCATGTAATATAATTTCTTTGTTTTGTGATATCTCAAAAATTAGGACACACATTTTGTATCAACATCAATTATTTATTTATTATTCAATAACATAACCAGATGAACGTACCTTTTTCTACCATGACCTTGAATTTAGTGAATGTAATACCATTCTAATCTAATAGGCTAAGCATATCACTTATTTTTTGAAACAATAAAAAATTCTATTTTGATAATTCAATCAATGTCATACTATCAATAATGCACCAAACACATGCTACTATAGTATGACATTAATGTTATTATTGTTTCATTGCATCAAATTATGAGAACAAATAGTATACACTAACAATAATCTCAATTCAGGAGACCATTACACATGTTTAATTATAGTACAAAATGTGGTTTTCGTATCAGCATGTCATTCCTCGTGATATTATCTACTCGAGATCACTGAGTGTGAACATAATGAGGGGAAGTCTCAATGGTTATCATCTCACAACACCTAATAGTCACACATCATCTATGTCCAGTCAACATGATGTATCTGGACCCTAGGAAATATGTTTAAAATTACCTTCATAGTATCTCATGTTTCTCTTTATATCCTAATAACAACTATAACCTTTTGAAATGAAATGTAATATATGGACATTTCCATTCCAATAGACAACCTAGAAATATCAACACTATTATGTAAGTATATATTATGTGTAATTTACAATATCAATGATCTGTAAATTGAAAATTATAGTTTATGTCATGTATAAGACATCCACTATTACAAAAACATTATTGTAATTGAATGTGATGGTGCTGAAATTTTTCAACTCAAGTATTTTCTTCCTAAAAATTTTCACAAAATGTATTTTGGTCCACATGGATATTTATTGAGGATTGTGGTCTACACATGTAACAAATGGATTTTTATTTTTCTTCAATGAATCAAAAAAAAATTCTATCTCAACGAAAATATGTTATTTATTCAATACGGGAGACTAAAATAACTAAAGATAATTTGGTTGAATCACCATTGGTTCTTCGATAGAAGTAAGTTCACATAATCAATGAAGTCTAACCTTAATCAAAAAAAAATATTAATAGTTGGGAAACATAACTACATGACGATAAACAACCCCCGCATTTCTCGTGTAGTTAGACATGAGATTTAGTTCAAAGAATACCAAAAAAATGATGTCAGATATTATTCATCACATTGTTAGAAACATGAAAAAAGTACTGATATTAGGTATTCTATGTTCTAATTGACATAAAAAACTAAAGTGTTTTGTGATGAAAACCATGCATGATTTATTTTATCTAGGATGATAACGTATGGTTTTATAATATTTATAGGTGGTCCCCTAATTACATGGTGAAGTAAGATGTTGGAAATTAAATCAGATTATGTGAAAGGATAGAATATCAGGCTATGAGACAAGTGACCACATAGATAATTTGGGCACAATAAATTCTATATGATATTGGGTATACAACCTAGAAAACCACACATATCTAATATTATAGTTATGATTCAATCATTATTTCCCAAAATCATGTCTTTTTTGAGATAAGTTTACGGTTACTTTATTTGGATAAATATGATTTCGGTGATGGAAACCTAATGTCTATGTAATGCTGGATAGAGACGGATGATTTAGTCAGCAATTGTTTTCATTATTATAGATATGTTATGTGGAAAGGATAAATGATGGGTGGAACCAACACCTATGGGGCCTCTCTAAGTGAGTCCTTCGTGTCTATTTATAATTACTGATAGTGATGATAGGATACCTCGTGTCCAATGTGGGACTCCAAAAAACATAAACACTAACACTCCCCCTCATTCTATGTGTTCATATATTGGATACATATAAAAAAATTAAACATCTCTGACACTCCCCCTCAAAGAGGACATTCCCTTCTGGAAATACCAATCAAAAAAAGAAACAAATAATAGAATAAAATGGAAAAGAAGATTGATAGTGATCCAACCAGTGATGGGGAAGCCGGATGTTGATCCAGGTAGTCCGATGGTAATATGAGAATTGATGATGTCTGAAATAGATCCATAAATCCCGACTGTGATCCGAGTGTTGATCAGGAATCCTGGTGAGGCAACAACACCATGTACCAGCCCTATGTTTTTTTATTTCTTTTTTATCTTTCTAGTAATATTTATTCCATTTTTATGTCATTAATACCAATTAAAAATATAGAATAGGGTGACATGGATATGGTAATACTAATCACCGAAGAGGGCGGGTAGTATTCTTTGGGGTCGGTGGTAGGGACGTAGATGAGGAGGCAGTTGTACATTCCACATGTGTCTTTTCCGGCAAACAAATCATTTCTGATAGTGATGGTGGTGATCCAATTCAGTGGGAGTAATGGATTGATGTTCCTGTGTGCCCACACAATTACATCATCCTCTGGGGTAGTGGTGCAGGAGAGTTCTCCATTCCCGATCTCTATGTTGAACTCCAGCCGACACGACATAGAAAGTGGTCGAAGAGGGGAATCTCACGAACATGGAGGGAGGTCCGTAGAGGGAAGTCACAACTGGATCTGTTGCATAGGGAGTGGTTTCTCATAGAAGGTCATTGTGCATAGTGGGTTAATTGGAAAGATATGGGGGCTTCTGCAATCAGAAGTCGAAATATAAGTTTGGTCGCATTGGACTATTGATAGAGGACCACGAAAGGGGGATTCATATTAGAGGCCCATGCCTGAAGTGCCACAGATTTCTCTGATATCGACAACATGATAGTTGGAGAGGTGGTATATGGAATACGTTAAGGGAATACGGTGGGAAATTCTGTTGATGAACATAACAAGTGGGAAAATTGACCAAAAAAGGATTGGGGTTCCCTCCCCTAATGGGTGGAATATCTAGAAAAAACCTATCCAAATGGTTAGGATACAACCTGATAGGATTCCATGAAGAAATGATAAAATATTGGAGGATCAAATACCCAAGGTGCCTCTCTAAGGGGGTCCTTGGTGTCTGTTTATAATGACTGATAAAGATGATAGGATACCTCACGTTTGATGTGGGACTCAACATAACTTAGCCACTAATGGGTTAAATGTTGTTTCACCTTGCAATCTTTAATTTTTCATTTTTTCTACTTGCCCTATAAATCCGTATTTTAGTCTATGATTTCCTTCTTAAATTAAAACATTTTTTGATCCTTTCTTATTTCCTTCCAAGTTAACCATTTTCATCTTATTACATTATGTCACTTCTAGAATTATAGACATTAATCCGTGTGCAATCACTGAAATAAATGTTATATCATTCCATTTCTAATATTTAAGATTATTAATGTCAATGTTGAACCTCAATCAAATTTTTTTCATTACCGAAATGTTTACCCTTTTACACCTTAAGTGAATGTTACCATTATAATCCAAGATAAAACTAATTTTATAGTTATTTTAAATAATCATTGGTATTCTATCAAGAAATGACAACTATTTACATGTCCTATATTGGTTATAATTGTTTAGTATTCCTAGTTTGTGATACGAGTGTTTCCAAATTCTGGGAATACGTTTTTATAATGAAAACTATTTATACAAATGGGTTGTTGGTCAATTTGATTTTTAGAAATTCCTATTGATATCATTTATTTATGTTTCTTTCATGCTTATATTATGGTTTTTTCCTTAATGTGTGGGAATTCTAGTTTGTAATTATAAAGGGTTATATAATCTTTTTATCGATGTTGTCTAGGTGCACTAATTATTAATGAACAAATTGAATAAATGATATGATATCACATCGCCTTGACTATTTTAAACACAATTACTTTTCTATTTAATGGGGTCAATGTTTCACCTTGAATATTGTTATTAGGCATCTCATATTTTGGGTTTACCCATAGTAGGTACCCTAGTTGAATGATCCTATTTGTATAAATAGTTTCATATTATAAGTTTTCATACATCATGTTTATTTTTTTTATTGATGTTATACTACCAGTTGTGTTATAATAATTTATTATATCTATGTAAATTATTAGACTGATCTGATGCATGTTTCTAAGTAAAATACGTGTAGGAATCAGGGTTTGTCGCCTATTATATTGTTGTTCACTCAAATCCCGCTTGTGTTGTTTTATAAACATGAAGATTTATGGCCTATTTTATAGGTACCTATAAGAACAAGTTGATTTATGGATTGTTTTTTAATGTGGGTGGATATTTTTGGTACGAATTAAGTTTCACTCTGAATTGGATCTGGAGACTGGATGATATGTCTGGAACATAGCCTTGTTTAATAAGGACCTATTTTGTACTTCTAAATTTTACCTAAGATGTGAATTTACATTTTATGGCATACATGTAATTCATTCAATCCTTGTTTTCATATTTTTTTCCGATTAATCCATAGTAGTTAAATTTCTCCCCAAGTTTTGTATAGATTCCAGCGGTGTTAGGCCCTTCTATTTAGGGATCGGGGTGTGGTCCTAGGGTCATGTGGTGGCCCGAACTTGTGTTGTTAGGGTGATTGGGTTAGTTCATTAAAAAATGAAATCGTGGAAATGAAATGATATCATTTCTCACTTACAGTAGTCAGGATGGTTGGTATATAGAATCAATATGAGTTAGGATAGTCGGACTTGAGAAGTATCCTATTAAAAGGCATCGTGAATTTATTTATGGAAGATGATAATGTTATCCAGGATGTATAGATAGTTAGTTTGGCACCACGAATATATATAAGTATTAGTTAGAGTACATTAGCGAGAGATAAGGAATGTTTGTAAAGTGTCATAGAGCTCAGCCTACTTCCAAGCTCAATATTGAACCATGAATCATGAGTAGTTATTTATATATAGGGAAGCATTCCATTCCATACGCTGTCTTGTTATTGTTATTATTGTAGTTGGAATTGATTGAATATTTTTATAAACAGAAACATCAATAATAATGTTTTATTTTTTATTTATATATTGGTAAAAATTTGGTTAATATGAATCAATAGTTTATTCCTTTTAATGTGTTAACATTTCCTCTGCTCAATGATAGTTCTTACCTCTAATTTATGTTCCACTATTAGATGTAATCATTCTTCCAGTCTCCAAACCATTTATTAGAATATTTATATTGTTCAATCATCAAGATAACATCATTTAGAGAAATCACGTACTACTACTTTAATATATGTTCTATGTTTTTGTTTATATTTAATTTCATTATGATTCCATTTGAAACTTGTGCTTGTTTCTATGACAAGTTTCCATTGATGATTCAGGATAATATACTATTTTTTAGTTTATATTTACTTGTATATATTCCATGTTTAAATAATTGTTTCCATAGGTCTGAAAATTTGAATATGTTTATATTTTTCAAAACTAAGAAAGGTTAATGCTTTCTTAATACTGTGTTCACATTAATGTGGACTTGGTATTTTCAATGGAATTTAGAATTGTTTTTCATTAATAGTTTATAACATGTATTTTTTTCATAAAAGTGTTGTAAAAATTTTTTTACAGGTATTTTGAAATTTAATTTGAAAACAGGTTGTAGTAAGTAAATAGTTTTCATTTATTGAGATAAATAGTGAAAAGTTACGAGATAATGAAAATACATGGTAGTAGATATGGTGGAGATCCGCATTAGGTTATGTTTTGATTGATTGGTGGTATGATCATTGGAATAGATAGTTGTGGTGAAATTTTTTTGTTTTGGGAGCCACACATTAGAAGTGTTACTAGTGATTTAAAACAGTGTTAAGGATTTGTTAGCATTCCTTGTGCTTATTAGAATTTTTTTGTTTGGTAATTTGAATAATGTTTGGAAGTTATAATATTATAGTAAATAAATGATTTGAGGAATTTTTTGAAACATAATTTCGGTCATGCATGTAAGATATTATTATGTTTTGATGATTTTAGAAAGAGTATTTTGTATGGTTATGGTACACACCCATTCGAAATTGTTATTATGGTAGATTTTGTTTCTCATTTGGGAATTTGGTTTTGAAGTTGGCTGTTTGAGAATGATGTCATAGGCATATTGGGATTTGGTTTGTAGTATCTTATATTTGTTAAAAAGTCCTTAGGAATAGTTCCACTTCTACTTTAGAATAGCAAGTGACATCATGTATCTGATGGGATGCCACTAAGTACTCATTGGACCAGACATAGGCCCTGGTTGTCTGGGAGTGCCATAAGATACTCAGTGTACCTAATATGGTACCTTGTAGACTATTTTTTCTTAAAACCATTTTTAAATCTCTTTATTTTCCATTTGAATGAACTTATCTATCAATATAAAACCCTATCATGGCTCTCTTGGCCTCTTATCTTTCCCCCTTCATGCCTCATGGCCTTTAGGTTGTTTCATTATCATTCTTAATTTGAAAAAAAGGTGGGATATCCTCCGAAATTCTCTTCTTATTATAATAGACTATCATTCAAGGATTTAGGGTTTAATCATAGGATTTTGATAGATTTAACTAATCTCAATGGGATATCCACTCAAACCATGGGGCATCACCTTCATTATGGATGATGTGACCTAGGGGAGCTAGGTTCACACAATTGATTGATGTTACAATAAGGTTATGAGTTGTAATTATTTATTGATGATTTATCCTAACATATGTCTTGATATTCGGGTTCCCATATTATTTCAATATAGGTGTTTCTATGGGAAAATTCCTTGAATAATTATGGTAAAATTCAACTATGGTTTTGTATATGTTTCCTTGGGTTTTCAATTTATAAATTTTAGTTTGATGAAGAATTTTTTAAAAATGTGTTTTGATTTATTTTATGGGGTTTCCATGTTTCCATTGGAGTATTGGGGAGGCTCATCAAAGTGCTATGATAATGGTAGGTGGCTCCCCCCCCCCATGGAATCACTCTGAATTTCCATTTACAATTATCTACATCTAGTATTCCAATATAATAAACACTATTACAAATATTTTGAAAGAGTTTAAATTAGTGTTTTATAAAATATTTTAAATAACCCAACATAAGAGTTTCTATGAGTCTTACATGGCCTGGCTAGATTTATTATCTTCCCATATTACCTTCTTGATTTTTATTTTATTATCTTTTGAATGATTAAATAATTCTACTCATTGATAGGATTTGATAATTTGATATTTTCTTGTTCTTAAGAAACTAGAGCCTTGTATTTAATATGTCCACTAAATTTCTTTTTAGGGTAGCTATGCCTTATTTAACACTTAAATTCAATAATAACGTTTTCGTTTATTATAAACTGTCCACAATTTGTTACAGATTGATTATGGCTTAAAAATGGTGTTATGCCTCTTGTAAGAAACTAAAATATGGCTTCTTATATCATATAATACCAATAATAATTTAACGTTTTTTAAATAGTTAGAATAAAAAGTGTCTGGGGATTTTTCCTCAATTCATACATTTAGATCCCTGCATCCCATACCATATTTAAGGAAACATAACCAACAAAAAAACTAGCCAACCTCTAATTTACTGAGGTAACCTTTCAGACCTCATCTTATGGACCAAGGGGAAGTGTCAGAATTTCCATGACATACCAATGTGAATTCATCTTCTAGAACAAGGAAGTTCAAATACCATATCCACTATGTTTTTCTTCCCTTCACTTGATACTAGTAATTAAATGGTCTTTGATATGATCTATATGCAACGAACAAGCAATAAAAAACTACCATTACAAGAGGCACACCAAACAAGGAAATTATATGGTTTGTAATTAAGTCCCAATCAATGAGGGGACATTTTGATTTTCATTAGTGAAGAGAAACTAAGGTAGAGAAACCACATTTGAAAAAAACCAATGTAGGTGGAGTTGTAAGGGAATCTTTTTAGAAAACCTACTCAAATAACATTATAAAAACATCTATAGTGGCTTCTTTCAACCAAAATAACTTCCACATGGATCCCCCTAATGGGGACCCCCAACGAGGAATGGACACAACTCCGATATCTTTTTGTATCGACTCTTACTCCATCCTATCACACTGATCAAAGTGATCCCACCCCCTATCTTTATTGAGGATCACCAAAACTACCAATCAGGTTTTTTTTTGTGCCATCTTCTTAAAAATGTGGTTGTCCCTCCATTCGTTGTAGGAAATTGGTTTAGCACCAACCCGTCAACCAAACCTTTTTGTGAACAGTGCAAGCAGTCCTTACATATCTCTCTGATTTTTCTTACACATCATTCACAAACTGTAAGGACCTTGAATAAGTCATTCAGTGTGAATCTTACATTAAGTATTATTTCACACACCCATCACCACGAAAAAATTATTGATGACTCTCTCACTTCATCTGGAACCTCCACAAAAATTTTGGAACACCCTTCCTCTCATGTTACTCTATCCCTCAAAACATGGATTCTCCCAAAATCCATACATCCATACATTCCATCCTTCAACATTCCCACACATGAACACCACTATTGCTACTTTAATTGACATGAATATGAACTTTCATGGTGAATGTTAACACATCTCTATTTGCTTCCCCAAAGGGTACTTCTAGAATATAGGTTTTGGAAAGTTTCAACACATAATTGTAATATAGTTCTCACACTAAAATCCAATAATTTTCAACTTGAGAATTGTTTTCCTACATTAACACACTTGGATACCACTCTCAATGCATTCACAGATTCCACAAACCAGCATTTGAACAACACCTTCCATTATCCTCCTTTTTCCTCCATCATGATTATCATCATCCATGACCTAGTGAGAAAAAACAAACCCCACTACTTCCAAACAATGATCTCATGTTAGTTCCCATGAAGCCTTATAAATGGATCCACATAATATCCTCCCACGAAAACAGGTATGACTTGTATTCAAATTTATTGATTTCTAATAATTATATTTATCTATGAATTGTTTCCATGTTCTCACTACTTTCAAAATATCGTGCTTTCGAAACATTTCCACAGATATTCTGTAATCCAAGAGCTATACTATACCACAAATTCCAATAATTCCAATGGATCTTACCTCCATCCAAAACAAAACTTCCAAAAGAAAGGTATTATCAAATCAAAAAACCCCAATTCATAAAAAATGAAAAATTCTAGTCATGATTGGTTAGTTCAACAATGGAATGTATGGTCCTTTTCTCCCAGTTCATTATAGCCTAGTTTAGAACCATACAAAGCTCACCACATTTTAGAGGATCAATATGTTAATTTCACCACTTTATTTCCCTGAAACCTATTTGGGGATTGGGTTTCCCCTATTTCGGAATCAAATTGGTCAGGGTTAACATTATAAAGACTCTTCTAGTTAGGAAAAAATCAGACTATCTTGCTTATACAATCATACTGTCTCAATAAAATCTTCCCCCAAACAAAACATCACTCACATCATGACACCTATCAGTGTTGTAGGATTAGTCTACTTGAAAAAAAGTGTATCCACTAGTAGATCTTTGAAAACTGTTATTGCATTCGAACTCTCATCCTCCTAGATCACACTTCAAGATCCCTAACTTCATTATAATATCTTCAACATCACGTTTCTTCAAGGAAGCTTCAAAGAAGACATTAGAATTTGTTCTTGAGTAAAAGGCACATGTATTATCATTTTTTCTCATCAATTAAATTATAATTCAACATAACTATGTGAGAACCATATGAACTTCCCATGTATCCAATTTTCGATGCATGTACCTTCTAGAACAAGAACACCATACACTACTTTTGAAGATATCACTCCCTTCATGTTTTTTCACTCAGGTCTGAGATATAATATTTCATTCTACAACAATGGGTTTCCTTCCATCTCACATATATATGATCAAGACATTCCCGACCCTAATCTCTATATTCTAGACATCCACATTTGTAACATGCAATTCTCCTAGAAAATCATAATTTAGAGAAAGAGAACCATTTCACACTTTTCTATAACCATGAATACACAGTTTTAAATCACTTATACCAAAACCCATTCATGAGGTAACCAAAATAAATACACCACCCATAAGACTATTATCTTGACACAATCATTTATTTCATTCCATGTTTGTATAGAACCACCACCGCTCTAAGAGTCTCAATCTCTCCTGAAACTGATGTGTTCAGAAGAATAAACACATTCTCCATTTCTAGGACATTGATTGATGAGAACCACGTAACTAAAAATCACAACACATTAAATTCTATGAACACATGGAAGAAAAATAACCACCCCATCCTAGTAAGATGATTTGAAAAACATTAAAAATACTTACCTTTAAGAACAAACCTTCTGACCCCAATAGTATACCACCAAACCCTTTCCCCTAAAATGCCAAATGAAAAATCAATCTCCAGTAGATTGTGATTAACTCATTCACCTAACTCTTTTATTCAATTTTAGTGGATTAGAATCCACCTTTTAGGTCATGCACCATCTCACATTACTACTTCTTTCAGAAAATTTATATGTGATTTCCTATTGTGGGTTCCCATTTTTCTAGCCACCTTTCTTCAGTGTGATTCACCATCAATGGAAATTATAAAATCTATATTATGCTAAGACTTATGCATTAACAATTTCATCCACTAAGAATAGTGAAATCCCACTTAATTTAAAAATAATAAGAAAAAATGGTGTTCTTTAAAAAGTCTTATTAACGTAATCTAAACATCACATAAATAATAGAAGGATGAGATGTTCCAAGACACATTACTTTGAATAAGTCATCTAGAACTATTAAGTCCAAAAATTCTGACAATCATGTTGATTCTCCCATTAAATTGATTCTAGTAACATCTTGGTTTTCAAAAAGATCATAAATTTCAATGAGTAATAAAGAACACAAAAAAATCAAAAAAATCACAACACATGGAAATTGGGTGTTTAAAACTATTGTCGCACTACTTTGTGGAACACACTACACCTTTAATTAAGGAGGAAAAATAGAGTTATAAGGGAACCTTCCCTCCAGAAACTCTACCCAATTTTAGTTATAAGGGACTCCTTTTAGAAACCCTAATCAAAGAACATCTTGTCAACACCTTCACTAATTCCTTCTAGTCTCCAGTTCTTTCGTGGGGGAAGTTCCCTGTGGGGAATAGACACCACTCCAATATCCTTCCATAACAACTCTCACTCGATCAAATCACATAGATAAAATATAACATTCACCATCTATTTATATTGGTTCACCATAATTTCTATTTAGTCATTCTGTCCCCCCCCCCTTGAACATTATATTTATCAATTTTTTCATCCAAGGAAACTGGTTGAGCATCACTACCTCATTTGGCCCTTCGGGTGAATAGTGAATGAACATTTAATTATCCCTCTAATGAATCTTAAAAAACATATAGAGTCCATAAAAAACATTACAAAAGTCCATCAGTGTAATTCTTATGCATTTCATGCTTTTTCACTCCCATTATTCATAAATAGTTGTTCCTAGATCTTCCTTTTCTTTTGATATTATTATGCAAAATCTACAAAATAATTCCTAAAATTTCACTCCATCCTCCAGAATATAGATTCCTCCCATGAATGAGCTTTCAAACTTCTCATTCATTAACATTCAATCACATAAAACCCATTGCAGCAACTATTTCCATTGACTAGAACATGAACATACATGATGAAAGAGAACATGGATCCAATAAGTTCTACTTATCAAATTCATAGAAGCCTGTATTTATAATGTTATTACACATGACCATAATTCAACTCCCACACAATAACCTAAATCTATCACTTGAGAATATCGATCACAGGGAAAGAATAATTAGTTTTACTTAAAATGAATAATATTTCAATATGTTCAATTTATTTGACTAATTTAGTGACTCCTTTGAATTTGGTGTTTGCATGGGTATGAAAAAATGTGTAACACAATATAACGAAATTTTATATAAGTTAAATATTAAAAAATTTGACCTAATGTATAGAAACAATTGTAATAATTTAGAAATGTTACTTTTAAATGATTAATACTGAAGTAACAATTAGTAAGAATGAAATCTATACAAGGACCTTATTTATCACCTAGATGCATTAACCAATTTTTCAAGTGTAATTTATATTTTAAAAAATTATGGAAGATATTTTCCTTTTTTTCTATTAGTGACTTGGTTTATAAATCATTCCTCAAATCCTTTCCTGATGAAATTTTAATCCAAATAACAACTCTTAACCTTTGATTAAGACGACATTTCATTGAAGTCATAGTTTCTGGGGAAGGTACTATGAAGGATACTAGTTTACTTATCAATGTTTTGTAATCACTAATGATTAGTTAAATGTTGTTACACCCTTGTTATCTAATTGTTACCAGTTTCTACTAGCCATATCAAATCCATGGTTGGGTCTATATCTTTTTTGTTAAATTTAGACATCCTATTCCCCTTTTCTTATTTCATCCCAAGTGAATCATGATAATGTATGTAACATGTGTCATTTCTAAAATTATATATTTTTCAAAAGATGTTGATAAAATTTAAATTAGAACCCGTCATGCCATTTCAAATGTTGTTGATCAAATTCATAATGTATTTTATAAACCTAAATGAAATTTAATTCATTGCCAAGTGCACCCATTTATGTTTTCCGTGAATGTAACTTTTAAAATATAGCTAAAATGTTTTGAATATTTAGATTACATAAACATTTATATGATATCATTCATTGATGGCTATTCAAAATTCATGTATTGGATTCCCTATTTTTGTTATGAGTGTTTCCAAATATGTAAGTGTTTATTTATCATGCTAGCTTATCAAACCAATTGGGTAGTTGATCTAATTATTATTTAGCCTTGTTTATTGCGGTAATTTGTTTAACATGATGTGATTATGGTTATTTCCCTTGAAAATTTCACAAATTGTCCCCCGGGGCACATTCCCTGACTACCCCAAACCCACCTTCCATAGGCTAGGGGCTGGTGACTAGCATCGAAATGGCAGATCCCAAAATTGGAAGGCATTGCCTTCAAACATGTACACACCAAGACAAGGCATACAACATAAAGAAAACCACAATGGGAATAAATTAGTACAACCACCACAAAGTAACACCAGTGAGAATAAAATGTACAAAATGAAAGTAAGGGGGTCCAGAATACAGCCCAACTGAATGGAATGTACAAAAAATGATGTAAAATCATTGGAGGTCTTCTGCAATATATCCTACCTACTGGGTGGGTACAAATAACTATCAAATTTCATTAAATAACACCACTTATATCGATCAACCACCAATCACCGTCCATCCATGGATCCCCAAAGTCCCATTCAAAACTATTGATCATCTGCACAAGACACAACAGTTGGCGGTGAATCCCACACATGGGTGAGTATAACAATACTCAGTAAAGACCCTGAGACCCCAAAATGTCTCTTAGAAATCTATAAAATAAATACCTCAAATCAATATCTCAACGTAAAAGACATTACAAAATACATAGATCAAACCATGTATAACGTAACTAAATAAGTATAAATGATTAGTTGTAATGCTATATCATATTCTTCTATTGATAGGATCATCTACTAATCCATGATGGGTCACTATTCTACTAATCTATGAAGGATCTCTCCATTTCTGATCTACGATTGGTCGCTCCATGGATAATCCATGTTGGGGCATGTTACTACTGATTCATGATGTGTCTCTCTGTTACTAGTCCACAATGTTTCCCTCTTCATTCTTCACATCACATTCATCCATAGGATTCCCACATATAGAACGTTTGATTCTGGGATGATCTAATCCTTAACACATTGGTCGTACCTTATTAAACCCGACGTCCCACATAGGGTAACTCAAAATACCATCTTATTTTAAGGGTCCCAACGCAATATACGGTGCATCAAACAGATTATCGGTTTATAAGATGTGGTCATTTTTTTTAAAAGGGCCCAGTTGGATTTGAGCCTGAACCAAACTGACCATATGAAAACATCGGCCAAAACTCCTATAGATTATCTCCAAAAGGACCTCCTCGTTGAGAGGGTTATAAAAATATAAACGGATCATCAATCAGATGCTCAATTTTGAAGATATAGACATTTTAGTAAACATGGGGCCATTGCGTCTGGGCCCAGCCCTACTCTGTCAGACTGACCCATCCAATCCATGCCCGGGGTCCCGCATGACCCATCTTGTCTACCAGGTCCATTGGACCTCACTGGACTTGGACTAGGTAGGTTGTGTTTCCAATTCTTTGGGTTACCCAGTGACCCAAATTCATCTGGCACAACCCCTACTGGTGGGCTGATCAAATTATGACCTTGGCCACTCGACGACCCAGTCATATTCCCCCATCCCAGTCCTAATCATTTTGAAAAGCTTGAAAAACCAACTAGGCCACTCGAGCATCCCGACATGTTGGGCTGGCCGGTTCGGCTTGGCTTGATGGGCTGGCCTGGATCAGCTCGGACAGGCCTTGCTTGTCCAATGTAGCCCGACCTATTTGGTCGGTCCGGTGGGGGGAAGACCCACTATTAAAGTCCCCAAATTTACAACCCTCCTACAAGAACACACGATCCATGAATCATTATATACGTGGGTTGATCCAAGTTCATTATTTTAGAATGAATAATTGGGAAAACACAACAATCACAATGAACCCCTAACCCTTATCTAGATTGTTGGATCTGCTACTAAGGATGGATGCGATCCACATCATCGTCGTTGATCAATGATTCCTTGGTGTTTTTCTCTGCACTTTTCATTCTTCATTGGAGATGAATTTCTTTGTAGCTTCATTAGAGAGTCCTCATGGTTTAATTCTTAACTCACAAATGTTTAAGTTTAATAAAAAGAAACATATCACATAATTTTAGTTATGTTGTGATGCTTCGTTCTTACACTTTCAAAATGTGCCATTAATGATCCTCATTTAATGCACCTCATCTTCACCTCATCATTTCACCATAGCATCGTTGTCCGCTGCTATACCATGTGAAAGAAAAAAATTTCTTTTCTATGTTATTTTATTATTTTCCAAAACTTTGGGAAATTAACTTTTCTGTTCGACCCTTACCGGTCGAATTTATGTCTTTTCTAGGATAATCCCAGTATTTTGAGTTCAACGGTGAACCTGGAGTTTTTATCAATGCACAGGTTCAAACGATAGAATAACCTGCTTGCACATTTACTTAAGTGAACTATAACGACCCAATGTTTTTCAAGGGAAATTCCCTTCCTACAATTAAGTCATATGGTAACATGAAAACACAACATAATTATAGAGACCCGAATCTTAACTTACATGGACATTACATTACTTTTGTGGAATACATATTACATAACAAAAACACACACACAAGGACCGTAATAGTTTAGTGTCTTTGGAAACTCGGAATATAATCTTCTAATCATGGTGAAAGATCTTCAACATCTCCCATAGAGATCTTCCCCATTTTTTACCTAAAATCTTTCTTTATATCCTAGGGAAAGGAAAACATAAAAGGGTGAGCTCAAATGCTCAGTAAGGGTAAACAAAAGAAATATCAATCACATCATATTCATAAGAACTTAACATTTTATAAATCCTAACCTGCAAAAGAGATCATAATATCATAACATGGGATAAATCATAGTTGTGAAATGTAATCCCAATAATCATAACATAAAACATGAAACTTTGTGGCATACACACATAATCATAGAGAATCATTTCTTATTAGTCAAGACTCATTTCCAAGACTATCTTAGTGGACAAAGTCCATTTCTGAACCGAGTTCACTCCTGGTTTCAGTCCTGTTTCACTGAACCGGTTTAACCTGTCATTCCATCCATGTCTATCTCATGAGATATAAAATCTTTACCGAATGAATAGGAGGGAGATATAGGTCCCACCCATCTCATAATGATACCATTCTTATGTGTGCCACAAAATCAAAAACATACATCATTGCATAACCCATGTAATAAAAATGGGAATCTTAGACATCATGCCATCATAACATAATCCATATAAGATAAAAGGACATAATAAAAATAATTCCACCATAAAATAATCAAATAAATGTAAAAATAGGGATAGAAATAGAACCCTATATTCTTTTAGATGTAAAATAATTTGGATAAAACACTTGAACTCCATTCTTGAGGGAAATATCCTTTCTACTTCAAAAACATATTTCCTTTCTGAACATGTCATAAAATTTTAAACTAAAAGAAGTTGATTAAAAATAAACATGAAAACTTGTAAAGGAAGATTCTTTGAAATAATGTTTTAAAAATCCATTCATTCCGTATAAGTTAAAAAAACATTCTTCTCGTACTTTTGTTGGAAAAGACAAAAAGTACCTCGTATGAAAAACGACAAACGATTCCGTTAATATCATTTACTAAAAACTCACTGAAAGGTAAAATTGGATATAAACTATTGTAGAAGGATATAAATATTATATATTGAGGAAACATGGATGTGGATGATAAATATTCCACAGAAAATTCTGAAGTATAAACAATCTCGGATAAAAATTGAGATTGCGAGATTTTCCCTTACCTTAGGTTCAATTTTCTTCGTAAGTGTCTGAACCTTCATGTATAATGATTTAAATAATGTCATTGAATTATTACAGAATCATACTCATTGTTATGATATCTTATATGGTTCACTTATGACTTTATTTCACCCGTTATTTTGTAAATTCAATGTTAAAGAGCGTTTTGGGTAAAATCGTTTTATTTGTCGTCCGTGTTTTGACTTGTAATTATTCATATAATTACTTAGATTATGAATACTTAATTACAAAATATAAAACATGATTTATTTATAATATATATTCAGAATATATATATATATATAATAGATTAGTAAATGGAAAGAAATACACCGTTCATGGAGACGGTAGACCGTACGTATGCATGAACAATGTTTTTGTTTCCTTATTGAGTTGAATGGAATTTAGTAGATGACATATATATACACACATAAATCTAGTATCATTATTATGTCATATATTTCATGACTAATTATTATATATAATTTATAATCATTCATGAATGGTTAACGTGGAGAATGAATCTCATCGCGTCACGGAGACGGTAGTCCGTACGTACGCACAAGCAATGATATCGTTCTCATGATCGTGAAATTGTATTGGAGTGTATTTATACTATTTCAGAATCAATATTAATTTACAATAATCTTACATAGTTATTATTTACACCATTATACCCATCCAAGTAAGGTGGTGGTGGAAAATAAATTACACCACGGCGTGGAGACGGTATTCCGTACGTACAAACGCGCGGTGATTTTGTTTTTCGTAGGATGGATAAGTGGTGAAATATGGTTGCTCCATACTTATAATAACATATCAGTATATTAATTATACTGATGTTATTACTTCATAATGAAAAAACCTAAGAAGAAGAAGTGGAAGAAGAAATAAAGTTAAAAGAATCGGTAACGGACATTACCTCTTCTTTGAAGCGCCTCTTTGAGATCTACTTTTAGGGCACTAAAATTTGTCTTTGAAGAAGACCAGGACCTATAGGATGTTTCTAAGGAAGTGGAGAGGATAAATTGGTATTTTTAGGCCGATCTTGAGGGCTCAAAGTGGTGTGAGTCAGTGGGGGAGGAGGTGCCCTTTTATAAGGGAGGAGAGGGGCACCTTTGGAATAACTAAAAATATTATTTTATTATAAAGCCAAATTCGGTATTAAATATCTCCAAATTTATTTATTTCAAAGCTAAAGTGGGTATGGGTCGAAATACTCTCATCCAATCGAATTTTGACAATTTTAGTTTACTATTTTAACCTTATCATTTAGTTTTAACTTTAAGTTAGATAATTTTGCTTTTACTGGGTCTTTTTGTGTTCTTACACTATAAGGTTAATAAACTTACTATAACAAGACAAACGAACCCCAAGTTGTTTATTATTAATATATATAACCTTATATAAGTCATTTGGCCGAACATTATATTTTTGGGAATAAAATAAGAATTAATAATATAATATTTGTTTTAAAAACTATTTTATGTCAATTTTGACACTATTTAGTAATTGATTTTTGTGAAAATCATAACAGAATGATTAGCTCGAAAAAAGTTAATTAAATCAATACTAACTTGTCATATTAACCTATAAAATAAGTTTAATTGATAAAAAGTTTCAAATTACATTTATTTGGGTATTTATAACATCAATTATGTCAATATTTCATTAATAAGATAATTACTGAATCATCTTTGTGTCATAAATAAATTAACTTATTTAAAGTCTAAAAATTAAAAATAAAATATCATTATGTAGAAATATTTTTAGCTTTCTAATTAATATTTATAGTATAATTTATCTTACGTATAACCCATTATTAAAAATTATATACTTATTAAACATTGATTTTAACTATTTTAACAATTCTTTAAATAAATTAATAATAAATGTCCTAATCTAATCCAAGTTGCCCTAAATGGTCATATTTTATTCATAAGGTTGTTTTCGGTCAAATTACACTTATCCAATAGAATTATAACACGTGTTAGGGTAATAATAATATCATTTTTACCCTTTATTACCCTATTTACTTTTAACCGTGGAAAAAAAAGTAAAAAGTTACTATTCTCCAAAAAAATATTTTCATCTCATTGAACCACATTTGAATTACTAACATCAACTGTGTCTCTCGGATTTTTGAAATTTCACTCACAGAAGCCGTAAAATTAAGTTTTATGAAAAATTCATTTTTTTCACTACCACTTAGTGGTTTCACTATTTATCAAAAAATGAATGTTTCCAGAAAAATACCAAAAATTAGGCCTAATCTATATTTGATATTATGAAATAAAAAACGATGTCTATTTTAAAAAATTCAAAACATATCAGTTGCATTAATTAATTTAAAAATTAATTCCCGTCGTAAAAACAAATAGCGTGTTCTTAAGAGATAATAACTATCAAAAGACTGACACTTGTTTATGTCTGGTTTAACTGTGAAATTACATTCAATGACCAACATTGTATTAAATTGTAAAAATATATTCTAAATATAATTTAAAACCACTGAAATTAATAATTTATCACTATTAATTATTTCGATTAAAAAGGTTGTTTTTAATTAAAATTTAGTAATTTTCACTATTCATCAGAAAATGAAAGTTATCTGAAAAGTACCAAAATTTCACCTAAGCTAATTTCAATATTCCGAATCCAAAAATGAAGTCCATTTTGAAAAATAAAATTTACAAAATTTTAAAAAGTGGTTATTATTATTCATAACGGCTAGTTTTAATAATATTTTAATAGCATATCGTTGTTTAGTGAAACTCGGTATTGCGTACTACACACGCTATCGAAGAATGTCGTGATTGCGTGTAATTCAAGGAAAGTCAAGGATGTGTGTTGTGAAAGCTCCTTTTGGTGTAGCATAAAACACTAGACATTAATGAAATTGAAAAGAATATGTTTCATAAAATCTCGGGGTGTTACATTCTATCCCCCTTAAAATGAATTTCGCCCTCGAAATTCATCGAGGTTTTAAATGGTTTACTACTCGAAAGTTTCTTTAATAGAAACCCACATCGTAAAAAGGAATACCAAAACCAATCTTTAAAAACAAAAGTATGAAACGTAATGGTTACCCAAATAAACTAATCACTGGGTTTCCACATAGGTGAAAATATAGATATGGAAGAGAAATCTAACCATCATGTTCTAATAGAGAGTGGTAGAGAACATGGCTATAAAAATCCAACAATCACAAAGCCATAGATTTGTGATGATCTAAGGTACCATCTGATTCATCGGATATAAGGTCACTAAGACAACATTTTTGGTTTTCAAGATCATTTCCCTAATATTGATGAATTAAAAGAAAAACTTACATGATTTTTGTACAATCTCACTGTTGTTCGTAAATTGAACAATTTCAACTTCACCCCTTAATGAAATGAAGTTGAATTTGTCATTCGAGATTTGTTAGCAGATCATGTGATAGAATGATGGGTCATTCCATCTGTCGCAAACAAAAGGTTATAAAAGTTATCAAATAATATATAAGTCCATATATAGTGAGATTAATCACATATGGTTCCTATAATGGACTTATACTTCATATATAATACTGCTTAATATAATAAAACTAGTTTCTACTAAACAGGGACTTCCTGTAGGCCAGTGGTAGGCGATAAAGGCCAGTCGTACTTCGGTTGTGGGTTCGATTCCCACAGCCTTGTCCGACGCGATGGGTTGTCACCCATCCTGTAGGTTGTCCTATTTTTAAAACTACATTACTATAACATCCCATCAATAATATCAAAAAAAAGTTCTATCCTTAAACAATACTAACTTATGTCCAATATAATCCATTCCAATCTTCAGGCGTATCTAAAATACTTCGGTCTAAGCTCATAGTATAAATAAAATGATTACTTGAAATGTCACATAAGAATCACGTGAATGCCATCATTTATCCCCCATATATCATAAGATATATCTTGTTGGTCAAATTACAAACATGTGAATACCTTAATCATGTATTCTCTTGAAAAATGAATACCTATTGAACCTTAGTGAAAAGATGAATGCAGTTAAAAGTTATCACTTTCCACAAACCAAAACCTTAAAATTCTTTATACTCAAACCATGATATCACTTATTCCTTATATCAATCATGATCTCATGAATACTGTCAAACATTTCATTTTCTCGTTTTCCCTTCATTATGCGCATATCATCTTTTTTTTCAAAAATATCTCAATCACATTCTATGGTTACCGGTACCATTGAAAACAACAATATACCAATACATAAATATTACAATATTCCACGATAATATATACAACATTATTTTGGAATCCCATTACATAAACACTTAATCATTCCACCACATTGTTTTCATATTCAACATCACAAATAGTGATCGCATGTGACTTCCCTTTGTCCTTTTCCTTACGTGGTTGCTCATGTCGATCGTCACTAACCCTTGGATTAGGGAATTTATTAGCATAATTCCCCATTTCCTTGCACTTGAAGCATTGAAGTGTTGGGGCTGCGTTCTCTGCAGTCTTTTCTTTATTCACATTATTAGAAACCCATTTCCATTACTTCGACACTCAGTAGCTCGATGACATTCTTTTCTACACTTAAAAAATTTTCTAGTCTCTTTAATACAATATCCACCATGCTTTTTTCCACACATTGAGCAGAAGGAAACATTCATATTCTTTTCACCATTATTCTGATATTTCTCCTTGAACTCCATCTTTTGTTTCTTGTCAAAACCATGAGATGGATAAGTAACACTGACTTCCATTTCTACCTTGATAGCACAACGCACAATTTCTTCATAGCTAATGAAGTCTCTTATAGATAATTCCCTTCGAAGATTTGGTTTTAAGCCACTAATGAATCGATCAACATTACTTTCAGGTTGGATGATAAATCCCGATGCATACCTTGCAAGCCTTGTAAAATTCGCTTCGTATATACCAACAGATTCATCATCCTTTTCTTTAGTTCAAGAAACTCATTCTCCATCTTTGTTTGAAGAATACGAGGGAAGTACTTATTGAAAAATAAGTTCTTGAACTCGTCTCATTCCATGGACTCAATTTCATCTCATGGACTCGTATTATTGATAAGATTCCACCATTGATCAGCATCACCTTCCAAACGATACACTACTAAGATGACTTTATCATGTTCAGAACATTGAAGAACTAAAAATATCTTTTCAGTAGTACTGATCCATTGTTTAGCAACAAGTGGATCAGAAGACCCACTGAATGAAGGCGGACGTTGCCTCATGAAGGTCTCAATAGAATATTGTTCCCTTTTCTGCTCATTTGGAAGTCCAGAATGATTCATAGCTTGTGTAAGTATAGAAATAATATTTTTCACTCCATATCCCATAACATTTGTTTGATCAGAAGGACAATCATTGCATTGTCCATTACATTGATCAACACGGTTCCTTCGGGTTCCGGCCATCGTCTAAAACCCAAAAAAATAGTGTGAGAGGAAAAAATCACGCTTGGTAAAACAACATAATAAATGGGGAGTAACCTCAACATCTAACATCTTAGGTTAAATTCTAAGCTCGTTACAGTAGTTCTAGGACCATATCCTATACGTATACTTATCCTTAGGGAATCCCTAGACATACCTTAGAAATATCTATAGGGATCTCACTAATGTTTTCGCATCCTAGTTTCCAAAGGTAGACAAAACTTTTCCTCTGATACCAACTATAGAGACCCGAAGCTTAACATACTTGGACATTACATTACTTTTGCGGAATACATAGTACATAACAAAAACACACACACAAGGACCGTAATAGTTTAGTGTCTTTGGAAACTCAGAATATAATCTTCTAATCATGGTGAAAGATCTTCAACCTCTCCCATAAATATCTTCCCCTTTTTTTACCTAAATTCTTTATTTATATCCTGGGGAAAAGAAAACATAAAAGGGTGAGCTCAAATGCTCAGTAAGGGTAAACAAAAGAAATATCAATCACATCATATTCATAAGAACATAACATTTTTGAAATCTTGATCTGCAAAAGAGATCATAATATCATAACATGGGATAAATCATAGTAGTGAAATGTAATCCCAATAATCATAACATAAAACATGAAACTTTTTCTCATACACACATAATCATGGAGAATAATTTCTTATTATTCAAGACTCATTTCCAAGACTATCTTAGTGGACAAAGTCCATTTCTGAACCGAGTTCACTCCTCGTTTTAGTCCTATTTCACTAAACTAGTTTAACCTGCCATTCTAGCCATGTCTATCTCATGAGATATAAAATCATTACCCAATGCATTATAGGGAGATATAGGTCCCACCCATCTCATAATGATACTATTCTTATGTGTGCCATAAAATCAAAAAATAGACATCATTGCATAACCCATGTAATAAAAATGGGAATCTTAAACATAATTCCATCATAACATAATCCATATAAGATAAAATGAAATCATAAAAATAATTCCATCATAACATAATCAAATAAATTTAAAAATAGGGATAGAAACATAACCCTATATTATCTTAGATTTAAAATAATTTGGATAAAATACTTGAACTCCATTCTTGGGGAAAATATCATTTCTACTTCAAAAACATTTTTCCTTTATGAACATGTCATACAATTTTAAACTAAAAGAAGTTGATTAAAAATAAACTTGAAAACATGTAAAGGAATCTTCTTGGAAATAATGTTTTAAAAATCCATTCATTCCGTATAAGTTAAAAAAGCATTCTTCTCGTACTTTTGTCGGAAAAGTCAAAAAGTACCTCGTATGAAAAACGACTAAAGATTCCTTTCATATATTTTACTAAAAACTCACCGAAAGGTAAAATTGGATATAAAATATTGTATAAGGATATAAATATTACATATTTAGGAAACATGGATGTGGATGATAAATATTCCCCAGTAAATTCTGAAGTATAAATAGTCTCGAATAAAAATTGAGATCGCGAGATTTTCCCTTACCTTATGTCCGATTTGCTTTATATGTGTCATAACCTCCTATATAATGATTTAAATAATGTCATTGACTTATTCCAGAATCATACCCATTTTTATGATATCATATATGGTTCACTTATGACTTTATTTCACCCGTTCTTTTGTAAATTCAATGTTAATGAGCGTTTTGGGTAAAATCGTTTTATTTGTCGTCCGTGTTTTGAATTGTAATTATTCATATGATTACTTAGATCATGATTACATAATTCCAGAATATAAAACATGATTTATATATAATATATATTCAGAATATATATATATATATATAATAGATCAGTAATGGAAAGAAATACACCATTCATGGAGATGGTAGACTGTACGTATGCATGAACGCTGTTTTCGTTTCCTTTTTGAGTTGAATGGAATTAAGTAGATGACATACATATATATACAAATAAGTACAATATCCTTATTATGTCATATATTTCATGATTAATTATTATATATACTTTATAATCATTCATGAATGGTTAACGTGGAGAATGAATCTCATCGCGTCATGGAGACGGTAGTCTGTACGTACGCACAAACGATGATATCGTTCTCATGATCGTGGAATTGTATTGGAGTGTATGTATACTATTTCAGAATACATATCACTTTAAAATAATCTTATATAGTTATTATGTAAACCATTATACCCATCCAAGTAAGGTGGTGGTGGAAAATAGATTACACCACAGAGTGGAGACGGTATTCCGTACGTACACACGCGTGGTGATTTCGTTTTCCGTAGGATGGATAGATGGTGAAATAGGGTTTTTTCATACTTATAATAACATATCAGTATATGAGTGATACTGATGTTATTACTTCATAATGAAACAACCTAATAAGAAGAAGTCGAAGAAGAAATAAAGTTAAAAGAATCAGAAACAGACATTACCTCTTCTTTGAAGCGCCTCTTCGAGATCTCCTTTTAGGGCACTAAAATTGGTCTTTGAAGAAGACCAGTACCTCTAGGATATTTCTAGGGAAGTGGAGAGGAGAAAGTTTCAGGGTTTGTCCAAGCTTTATGGCTCAATGTCGTGTGAGGAAGAGGGGGAGGAGGTTCCCTTTTATAAGGGAAGAGAGGGGCACCTTTGGAATAACTAAAAATATTATTTTATTATAAATCCAAATTAAGTTTTAAATAGATAAAAATTGATTTATTTCGAATATAATGTGGGTATGGGTCGAAATCATCTCATCCAATAGAATTTGGACATGTTTAGTTTACTATTTTAACCTTATCATTTAGTTTTAACTTTAAGTTAGATAATTTTACTTTTACCGTGTCTTTTTGTGTTCTTACACTATAAGGTTAATAAACTTACTATAACAAGCCAAACGAACCCCAAGTTGTTTATTATTAATCTATATAACCTTATATAAGTCATTTGGCCGAACCTCAGATTTTTAGGAATAAAATAACAATTAATAATATAATATTTGTTTTAAAAACTATTTTATGTCAATTTTGACACTATTTAGTAATTGATTTTTTTGAAAATCATAACAGAATTATTAGTTCAAATAAAGTTAATTAAATAAATACTAACATTTCATATTAACCGAGAAAATTCTTTTAATACATAAAAAGTCTCAAATTACATTTATTTGGGTATTTATAACATCAATTATGTCAATATTTCATTAATAAGATTATTACTGTATCATGTTTGTGTCATAAATAAATTAACTTATTGAAAGTCTAAAAATTAAAAATAAAATATCATTATGTATGAAATTTGTTTATCTTTCTAATTAATATTTATAGTTGAATTTATTGTATGTATAACCCTATATTAAAAATGATATACTTATTAAACATTG
The DNA here is from genome assembly GCA_963277665.1 of Viscum album. Taxonomy (NCBI): domain Eukaryota; kingdom Viridiplantae; phylum Streptophyta; class Magnoliopsida; order Santalales; family Viscaceae; genus Viscum; species Viscum album. The sequence continues at coordinate 1,612,165,940 of OY728156.1, read as the reverse complement.
ATTTTAACTATTTTGACCCTTCTTTAAATAAATTAATAATAAATGTCCTAATCTAATCCAAGTGGGCCTAAGTGGTCATAGTTTATTCATAAGGTTGTTTTGGGTCGAACTAAACTTATCAAATAGAATTAGGACATGTGTTAGGGTAATAATAATATCATTTTTACCCTTAATTACCCTATTTACTTTTAACTGTGGAAAAAAAATTAAAATGTTACTATTCACCAAAAAATATTTTCATCTCATTGAACCACATTTTACTTACTGACATCAACAGTGTCTCTCGTATTTTTAAAATTCCACTCACAGAAGCGATAAAGTTATGTTTTATGAAAAATTCATTTTTTTAACTACCACTTAGTGGTTTCACTATTCATCAAAAATGAAAGTTTCCAGAAAAATACCAAAAATTAGGCCTAAGCTGTATTTGATATTATGAACTCAAAAATGATGTCTATTTTAACAAAATCAAAGCATATCAGTTGCATTAATTAATTTAAAAATTAATTCACATCGTCAAAACAAATAGCGTGTTCTTAAGAGATAATAACTATCAAAAGATTGACACTTGTTTATGTTTGGTTTAAATGTGAAATTACATCCAATGACCAACACTGTATTAAATTATAAAAATATATACTAAATATACTTTAAAACCACTCAAATTAATAATTTATCACTATTAATTATTTCTATTAAAAAGGTTGTTTTTAATTAAAATTTAGTAATTTTCACTATTCATCAGAAAAGGAAAGTTATCTGAAAAGTACCAAAATTTCACCCTAAGCTAATTTCAATATTCCGAATCCAAAAATGAAGTCCATTTTGAAAAATAAAATTTAAAAAATTTCAAAAAGTAGTTATTACTATTCATAACATCTAGTTTTAATAATATTTAAATAGCATATCGTTGTTTAGTGAAACTCTGTATTGCGTACTACACATGGTATCGAGGAATGTCGTGATTGCGTGTAATGCAAGGCAAGTCAAGGATGCATGTTGTGAAAGCTCCTTTTGGTGTAGCGTACAACACAAGACATTAATGAAGTTAAAAAGAATATTTTTCATAAAATCTCGGGGTGTTACAATAATGAACTACTATGTGATAAGTGGCCTTTAAACATAAGTTAGTCACTTATATGTTTGGAATTTTGAAAATCCGACATACATGGTTGTGGTCAAGATGATTTTTGGAGTCCAATGAAACAAAAATAATTTTCAGTGAATAGTAACCTACCCTTATGAATAGTAACATAACCTTATGAATACTGATATACCCTAATTAATAGTAACCATACCTATGATAGTATAAAAGTAATATTCATGTGAAGGTATGATGTACCTATATTTTAGAATAAGTAAATGAATGTTTTAAAAATTGTTTCTTTGTAGTAAACCATGATTTTAATTAAATACTAAATTAATCATATTTAGAAAATTATTTTTGAAAAATAGACTTCATTTTTGGATTCTACAGGTCGGGAAATGGTTGTGGTAATGTTTTGGGATTTTTCAGAAATACTTGCTTTTTTGATGAATAGTCAAATACCTCAATTTACAAAAATAACCTCAATAAGCTAATTATAGAGTCATGTGTGATGTTCTGCTGATGTAATCGCACTTGGTTCAGGTTCAAATGATAAAATTACTATTCTTTTTTACTCAAGACTCACTATTCCTTATCTTAGGGGAAATTAATAAACTAATGAATTTTATATTAAGGAAACCCCTCTCCCCTCTGCTATAAAAGCCACCCTTCACACCCTCATTTCCTCACACCTCTCAAGCTCCAAGAATTCTCTAAACTCATCCCAAAAGCCTTCACTATCCCATACCCTACATCCCAGAGCTTCTGGTATCATATAATGACCAAGATTAGGAAATTAAGGAGGATCTCAAGAGGAATATTTAAGAGGTAATTTATCTCCCTCTTCTCCTTTAATTTTCATTCATGTTCAAGAACACTTCTTGATCTCTCCCCACCTATATCCATAAAAATGGAATTGTAACTCCAATATTATACATCCTACTAGAATTTTATGATGATAATGGGATATTATACCATCCAACCCCCTTTCCATCTTCCTTTTATTTTATTAATGAGAACGTTGTTCGCGAGGTGTTAATTTATCACCTTCAAGAACAACATACTTTTTCTTCCATTTCTACCATCAGATATGGTCATGAAACCATTTTTATGGTTAATACAGAGTATTTTATTTCTATTATGTCCTATTTAATGTTCTGTAAATAACCTATAGCCATATTACAAAGTGTTAGGTTAAAACAAGTTTGTTGTGATCAAAAAACCGCCCAAATTGACCCAAATAACCATCATTTATTTTTTATATAATGATTCATCCACATGGATCTAATATAATTAATTATAAAATAATTAAAACTCTGTTAATCAAATTAATAAAATGTAATATCATTTATGGATGTTTACCCATGTTCTACCTGAACTTCAATTTATGAATACAAGTGAACCACCCTAGAAAAACCATAAAAACGAACATCTCAGAACAATATATTTAAACTCTATAAGTCATCAAAATGAACATAAAATTAAATAATAAAACCATAATGAATCCTATTAATGTATAAAAGGTTCTGGAATTTAAAATTAATGAATATAATGTCATTATACATGACATTAAAGAGAAGGAAGCATTATGATACAAGGTAAGGGGAAATTCTCAAACTCTACTTTCATCTTCCGGGTTCTTCCTCTTTCACTCCATTTTTTAAATGGTTACTCCTATAAACACATTTTTTACTAATATTATTTCCTAATCTTGGATATACTGTTTTTTCACTGGTATTTTTGAAAACTCAAATGTTTTCCAAAAGAACTCTTCTTTCAAGAACACATCTTTTACTTCTCATTCAAGATTGACGGTTCTTGTAACATGTATGTTATTCCCTCATTCTTTTGGGAACCTAATGTTTATGAATGTTTTCTTATGAGATGAAACCCATTACTTTTCATGGGTAATTTATGTTCGTTTATGTTATATTTTCATTGTGTCATTCATGATAAATGATAATGTTATGATGTGACGGGTGCACCCAGAATTATATTGCGCAATATGAATGTTTAAATGTGACGGGTACGCCCAGAATTATATAGCAATCCAATGCATTGGGTAAATTTATTAATCTAATGAGTAAATTTTAAATTATGTGGGAAAAATATGCTAGATTGGTTCACAAGTATGTGTGGTAGCTAACCACTAAGACATGAGGTTTCATTTTTATGCATTGACACATTTCAAGTCTTTTATTTATGCTCCTCTCATGTTCATGATCTTTTTCCATGTTATGATTATGATCACCTCATGCTATATTGTTCTTATCTATCCTATTACATAGCTTCTAGCTCACCCCTTTTGATGTATATCCTCAGGTGGCTACATGTACTAAGGAGAGGACAAGTTCCAATAAAGAGATAGAGAAGAAGAAACATAAATAAATGTTTATGCTTGATGTTGTATTGGATATGTATGGTCCTAGTTTTTCCAATACACTAAACCATTAGATCCTCTATATGTAATAAATTTATGTTGTTTATCTTTAAAATGATGTAATAGTAAAATAATAAAAGGCTGGGTCTCAATAGTTTGTATCAATGGCAAGGATTAGTTAATTTGGGAATTAGTATTAGTGAACCCTAGAGGAAACATATAGCATGAGACTAAGTACTAATATTCACACAAGAATATTTACTTATGGATCCCATATGTTTTTTGTATAAATATTTTAAATGAACAAGTTATTCAAGAATTTTTTACTTGTGTTTTTTTCCAACCTTATATATTTTACAAAATAGTGGGAACTAGGAGAAATCAGGCCAACAACTCGTGCGAGGGACAATGCAATGATTTCCCAAACGACATCCCCAATTATTTGGGAGGTGGAGTTCAAAACATCATGGATATGCTTACCCAAATATCTTAGGATATGAACAATAACCATAATAACGGGGAACGTCCTCCTTCACCAAAGAGGGAGCAACTAGCTATCAAATGTTTTATGCGGCATTGACCACCGACGTATTGTGGATCTTCTGATCCACTAGTTGCAGAACATTGGGTCCACTCCATGGAGAAGATCATTTCTATTCTACACTGTTCTGAGATGGAGAAGGTGACCCTAGCCGTTTATCATCTAGATGGATATGTCGATCAATGGTGGGCTTTGATTAAGAACCCCAAGCCAAGGAAGGAAATTGAAGAGATGGAATGTGACGACATTAAGATAATGTTTATTAATAATAATTTCCCACAAACTCTTCATAAAATTATGGATAGTGAATTCATAGAGCTCATGCAAAAACAATTATAATCTATCACAATCTATGAAGAAAATTTCACAAGGCTTTCAAGGTACGCTCCATGTTTGGTTATCAACAATGATAGAGAAATTGATAGATTCTTTAGTGGATTAAAACCACACCTTCTAAAGGATCTTCCAATTCGAGACTTCAAGAGTTATGAATAAGTTGTTTGTTGTGCTCTCAAAGTGGAGATGGTGTTTGGAGAATGGTCCCATGGTGATGGTGATAATAAGGGAAAGATGGAGTTTCAAGCTGCTGGATCTAAGAAAAAAGTGGTAAGAATAATCAACGACCCACATGCCAAAAATGTGGGAAGATGCGCCATGGGAACTACCTCAATGGGAAGGGGAAACGCTTCAAGTGTGGGAAAGAAGGACACCATGATCAAGAGTGTCAAAAAGACACAAAAAGGAAAGAGAATGTAGCCGATAAAAGGAGAGAACCACTCGTGGTTCAATGCATCAACAGTAGGGAGCTAGGGAACTATGAAAACCAGTGCACTAAACCTCGAGTTCTCGAGGGTAATCAGCATCAGCAGCCACTAAATCCAAAGGAACAAGGGATGGCTTATGCCCTCAATACTGTGAAGGTGGAGCATGATAATGAAGTCATACAAGGTACACTTCCTATTCTATCAAGAATGGATAAAGTATTATTTGATTCTGGTTCTATGCATTCCTTTATATCTTGCATGTTTTCTAGAAATATAGAATCGAATCCCCAAAACCGTGAAGTAGAGATATCTTTAAAAACACCAAGTGGTGCAATCATTGCAACCCAAGTATTTGACTCTTCTCCTGTTGGTATATGTGAGAAGATTCATCCGTAAAATCTAGTAATACTTCCCTTGGTGGAATTCGTCACTGTAATATGAATAGATTGGATCTCGTTATATAGAGCACATATCAACTATAAAGAAAAGGAAATATCTTTTCATATTCTGAACTATCCCATGCTTCTCTACAAATAAAAGGAAGATCATGAATCTCCTTTTGAAAAATCCTTATATGGTGTGGGTGTTGATTACCTATGAAGAACCATACCTCTCTCAAATGGTTGAGTGGAAGGAATGTGCCAACCTTGAGGAAATGCCCATCGTGAGGGAATACGGAAATGTATTTCCCGAAGAGTTTCCTGGAATTCCCTCAGATCGTGAGGAAGAGTTCTTAGTTGAACTCATATCTGGAGCTACTCATATATCAAAGTGTCCCTATAGTATGGCTCCCATCGAACTGGAGAATGTAAAGAAGCAGCTACAAGAGTATCTATACAAAAGGTTCATATGTCCTAGTGCATCACCATGGGGTGAACTAGTGATCTTTGTGAAGAAGAAGGATGGAACAATGCGGTTGTGCATCGATTATCGGGAACTCAACAAGATCACTATATAGAAAAAGTATCATCTCCCAAGGATTGAGGAATTGTTCAAACAGTTAAGAGGAGATCAATACTTTTCAAAGTTTGATCTTCATTATGGATATCATCAGGAAAAGGTGAAGAAGGAAGATATTCAGAAGACTGCCTTACGTACAAGTTATAGGGACTATGAGTTTATGGTGATGCCCTCTGGACTTACTGATGCCCCTGAAATCTTCATGGATTTGATGAATAGAGTCTTTAGACATTACCTCGACAAATTTATGATAGTGTCTATCGATGATATTCTCATCTAATCCAACAACAAGGAGGAACATGAAGAACATCTAAGACTTGTGTTGGTGACATTGAGAAAGGAGAAGTTGTACGCCATGTTCAGCAAGTGTGACTTTTTGATGAAGCAAGTCATGTTCTTGTTACATGTGATCACAAGGGAGGGAATTTATTTGGATCCTTCAAATACAAAGGCGATCGAGGAATGAACTAGTCTGTCTAGTGTCACAGAAATCAATAGTTTTCTTGGATTAGCTGGGTACTGCCGACGTTTTGTGAGAAACTTCTCACGATTGTCAAGCCTGCAAACTAAGTTAACAAGGAAAGGGGTAAAGTATTTCTGGACGGATGAATGTGAGGGAAGCTTCAAGGAGATAAATATAAGGTTTATCAATGAACTTTTACTCACACCACCAAAATGTGGAGAACGTTTTGTGATATACTGTGATGCTTCAAAGAAATCCTTAAGATATGTACTCATGAAAAATGACAATGTGATATCCTACGACTCACGACAGTTGACGATCCATGAGTAGATCTACTCGAAACATGATCTAGAGCTGGCAGCCATGATTTTTGCTTTGAAAATCTGGCGCCATGACCTTTATGGCGAGAATTGTGACATATACACTGACGACAAGAACCTAAAGTATATATTCAAAAAAAGGAGCTCAACATGCGTCAAAGGAGATGGTTAGAGCTAATCAAGTATTATGATTGCTCTATTCAATATCATCTTGGGAAGTCAAAAAAGGTAGCGGATGCTCTATGCAGAAAAGAACCTGCTACTCTATCAATGCTGCAGATTGAGAAAGACCATATCTTCTTGAATATGCAATGAATTGATTTGGAAATCATAAGGGAAGATGATACATACTATTTTTCACAAATGATTGTCCGACCATCCATCCAGTAGAAGATTAAAGAAGCACAAAGGGATGATGTGGAGAAACAAAAGAGGGTGAATGCAGTAATGGAAGGGAATATGCAAGAGATCCATACCGAAAATGATGTTGTGATTAGGTCTGGAACGTGGATTTGTATGCCTTCGTCACCTAGGATAAATAAGAGCTATTGGACAATGCACATAGCTCAACCTTCTCTATCCTTCCTGGGAGTACCAAGATGTACCGTGATTTAAGAGAACACTTCTGGTGGGATAACATGAAGAAGGATATTTCAGAATATATATCAAGGTGCTTGGTATGTTGGCAAGTTAGAGTTGGGCGACAAAAGTCCAAAGGTATGATGCAGCCATTGTCTAGACCCATGTGGAAATGGGAAAATGTTAATATGGAATTTTTCATGTGTCTCACGAGGACGTCAAAGAGAAATAATGTGATATGGGTTGTGGTTTACCAACTCACCAAGACATCCCATTTTATCTCTATTCGAGAATATCACTTTCTTGAACAACTTGCAAAGATATATTTGAAGGATGTGGTGAGACTTCACGGTGTTCCACTCTCAATTGTCTCTGACCGTGACCCAAGGTTCACATATAAATTCTGGAGGAGTCTCTAACATGATTTGAGTACTGAATTAAATTTTACCATGGCCTATCACCCCCAAAGTGATGGCCAATCTGAAAGGACTATTCATACACTTGACGATATGCTAAGAACCTGATCTCTGGAATTCAAATGTTGTTGGGATCATCATCTCCCATTGGTTGCGTTCTCATACAACAATATCTTCCACTCGAGTATTCAGATGGATCCATATGAATCTATGTAGGAATCCGATGTAGAACACCAATCTGTTGTGATGAAGTTGGTGAAAGGAAGCAACTTGGACCTGATCTTGTTCAAGAGATGACAGAGAAGGTTCTAGTCATCTAGAAACACATCAAAGCTACTCAAAGTCATAAAAGAGCTATGATGACATCTGTCGAAGGGATGTGGAGTTCAATGTTGGAGATAAAGACTTCCTTAGAATATCTCCATGGAAGAGATTAATGCAATTCGGGAAGAAAGGGAAGCTAAGCCCAATGTATTTTGGCCCCTTTGAGATCTTGGACCGCATAGGAGCTATGGCCTATCGTCTTTCATTACACCAAATATGGCTCAAGTTAATGATGTGTTTCATGTATCATTACTGAGGAAGTACATACCAGACCTATCACAAGTACTAATCTCATAGTCGGTGCAGGTGGAAGATGATCTCTCCTATGAGAAGTAGACAGTAAAGATTATGGATCAGAGGGATAAGGTTCTACGCAACAAGACAACCCATATTTTCAAAGTTTTGTGGAGTAACCATAAGTTTGAGGAAGCAACTTGGGAACCAAAAGAGGAAATGAAGGAGAAGTACCCTCACCTTTTTATGTAAAGTAAAATTTCGGGGGTGAAATTTCTTAAGGGGCGAAGAATTTAAAGATGCATAGTTTTTAAATGGAAATTCCATTCATATAATTATGTCCTAAAGTAACATGAAAATAGAACATAATGAACTACTAAGTGTTATGTGTCATTTAAACATAATTTTTTCACTTCTGTGTTTGGAATTTGGAAATTCCGACATACACGGTTGTGTTTAAGATGATTGTTGGAGTCCAATGAAACAAAAATAATTTTTGGTGAATCGTAACCTACCCTTATGAATAGTAAAATAACCTTATTAATAGTGATATACCCTAATTAATATTAACCATACCTATTATAGGATAAAAATAATATTCAATTGAAAGTATGATGTACCTGTATTTTAGAATTAGTAAATGAATGTTTTAAAAACTGTTTTTTAGTAGTAAACCATGATTTTAATTAAATATTAAATTAATCATATTTATAAAAGTTGTTTTGAAAAATGGACTTTATTTTTGGATTCTACACATCAAAAAAAGGGTGGGGTAAAGTTTTGGGATTTTTCGGAAATACTTGAATTTTTGATGAATAGTGAAATACAGTAATTTACAAAAATAAGCTAAATAAGCTAATTGTAGAGTCATGTGTGATTTTCTGCTGATGTAAACCCACTTGGCTCGGTATCACATTATAAAATTACTATTCTTGGTCATTAAAGACTCACTATTCCTTGTCAAAGGGTAAATTAATAAACTAATGAATTTTCTATTAAAGAAACCCCTCTCCCCTCCACTATAAATGCCACCCTTCAGACCCTCATTTCCTCACACCTCTCAAGCTCCAAGCCTTCACTAAACTCTACCCAAAAACCTTCCTTAGTCCCTCCCCCATTCCCAACAGATGTTGGTATCATAAAAATACCAATCTTAGGCCTTTAAGGAGGATCTCAAGAGGAAGATTTAAGAGGTAATTTCTCTCCCTCTTCTCCTTTAATTTCCTTTCATGTTCAATATCACTTCTTGGCCTCTCCCCATTATCTTCATCAAAATGGTATTGTAACTCCAGTATTATACATATACTGGAATTTTATGATGCTAATGGGATACTATACCATCCAACCCCCTCCCCTCTTCCTTTTATTTTATTAAAGAGAACGTTGTTTGTGAGGTGTTAATTTATCTCCTTTAAGAACGACATGCTTTCTTCTTCCATTTATACCTACAGATCTAGTCATGAAACCATTTTTATAGTTGAACTAGAATATTTTATATGTATTATGTCCTATTTAAAGTTCTTGAAATAACCTATGTCCATATTACTAGGGGATAAGTTAAAACAAGTTTGTTCTGATCCAAAAACCGTCCAAATTGTCCCAAATAACCATCATTTAATTCTTATATAATAATTCATCCACATGTATCTAATATAATTAATTATTTAATCATTAAAAATATTTTAATATCATTAATTACATGTAATATCATTTCTGGATGTTTACCCATGTTCTACCCGAACATCAATTTATGAACACAATTGAACCACCCAAGAAAACCCTTAAAAACGAACATCCCCAAACAATATATTTAAACTCTATAAGTCATACAAAGGAACATAAAATGAAATAATGAAACCATAATAAACCATATTAATCTATAAATGGTTTTGGAATTTCTAATTAATTAATATAATGTCATTATAAAGGACATTAAAGAGAAGGAAGCATTCAAATACAAGGTAAGGGGAAATTCTCAAACCCTACTTTCATCCATTGGGTTCTTCTTCTTTCACTAAAGTTTTGATATTGTTACTCCTATAAAATCATTTTTTTCATAATTTTATTTCCTTTTATGGGATATACATCTTTTTCGCTGGTATTTATGAGAAATAAATTATTTTCCAAAATAACTCTTCTTTCAAGAACACACCTTTTACTTCCCATTCAAGATTAACAGTTCTTGTAACATGTATGTTATTCCCTCATTATTTAGGGAACCCAATGTTTATGAATGTTTTCATATGAGATGAAACCTCTTCCTTTTAATGGGTTCCTTATGTTCATTTTTCTTATATGTTCATTTCGGAATGCATGATAAATGATAATGTTATGATGTGACAGTTGTGCCCGAAATTATATAGTGCAATATTAGTGGTTAAATGTGATGGGTGCACCAAGAATTATATAGCGCTCCAATGAATTTTGTAAATTCATGAATATCATGAGTAAATTTGAAATGATGTGTGAACAAGATTATCTCTTGGTTCACAAGTATGTTGTTAGTTAACCACTAAGACATGATGTTTCATTTTTAGGCATTGCCACATTTTAAGTCTTTTATTTTTGCTCTTCTCATGTTCATGATATTTTTCCATGTCAAGATTATGATCACCCCATGCTATATTTTTCTTATCTATCCTTTTACCGGACTTCTATCTCACCCCTACTGATGTATATCCTCAAGTGGCTATATGTACTAAGGAGAGGAAAAGTTCCAATAATGACCTAGAGAAGAACAAATTAAATAAATGTTTACGCTTGATGTTGTATTGGTTATGTATGGTCTTAGTTTTCCCAAGACACTAAACCTTTTGATCCACTATGTGTAATACTATTATATTGTTTCTCATTAAAATGTTTTAATAGTAATGTAATAAAATCCTGGGTTGCTATATTAACTAATTAATAGTTCAAAATTACATTTTGGCCACCCCGGGCCTCTGATTCACATGCTCTCTCAGGGCCTGGTCATATAATAATTTCATATAATTTTAAAATAAATACATGGATATTCTAGGACATTACATTATACCTAACTTAGGTATTTATTTCCCTAAAATAAAAAAGGAAGGCTAATAAAAGAATGGGGGTACTGAGCATGAATCTAAGTCTGCAGCTCCCATGTGCTCCCCAAGTGGTTCTTGTGCTGCCACTAAACGCGTACCATAGAAATAAACCATCCATGAAGGACCAATTCTTGTCGATCCTCTCTCTCCATTGGTAACTCCACAAACATATCCTCTCCATCGATGTATATTTTTCCCCACTTGATGACTTGCGATGTATCAGGCATGTACCTTGTCAGCTGTGACATGTGGGAAACCATAGGCACCTGATGCATCTATAGGGGAAGAGATAGGTTGTATGACACATTGAAAAATCTACTGAGAATCTGGAAAGGTCTGATGATCCTCGGAGATAACTTGTCGGCACAAAAAAATCTCTACAATCCCTATCGGGGTGAGATCTAAAGGAATACATGGTCTCCCTTCTCGAACACCAAGGTTCACTGTCTCCTTTCAGCATAAGACTTCTTTCTGCTCTGTGCAGTCCTCATCCACTCTTGGATGATCTTCACCTTCTTAGTGCTATCCCTTACCTACTGCATTGTAAAAACACCCTCTATACGAAGGGTTGTCCCTTGTTTTTTAAAGAAGAGAAGGGTGATGCTACACTTGAAATGTCGGGTACAAAATTCTAATAGTATCCATCCGACCCTAGAAACTCTACACCACAATCACGCTCTTTGGTGTCTCCCAAGCAGGCACATCCACTATAATTAATGGATCCACTACAACTCTAGTTTCCGAGATGATGTTTCATAGAAATAGGAACACCTGAATCCAAAAAAATAACAATGAGAGATTACCGTTATGTTGTTTCTCTTAGAATGTATCCAAGACTATCTGTAGGAGTGTTGCGTACTCCTCCTCCGACAAAGAGTATGAAAATATTTCATCAATGAATACTACCATGAAATGATCAAGTTAAGGTAGGAATATCTTGTTCATGAGTCCCATGAAACCTATTGGGGAATTGGTCATACTAAAAGGAATCACCAAAAACTCATAGTAGTTGTACCGGAATTTAATGGTTGTCTTTAGAACATCCTCATCATGTGCCTGATGTGGATGATATCCTGATCTGAGGTCAATATTAGAGAACAACCTTGCCCACATCATATGATCAAAGAGGTCGTCAATTCTCAACTGTGGATACATGATCTTCCCAGTCACATGGTTAAGGCACCCGAGGACAAAGAATAACCTCAATGTATTTCCTTCCTTCTTTGAAAACAACCCTAGGGATGCATATGGTGAAACATTGGGCCATAAAAACCCCTTATCCATTAATTCCTCCAGTTGTACCCTCAATTCACATAGCTTTGCAGGTGCCACATGAAATGCATGTATAGATATTGGTGTCGTCCCTGGGAACAAGTAAAAGAAAATGTCTACCTATAAATGAGGAGGTAGTCCTAGAACATCTTCTAGAAATACTTCCACATACTCAACCACCACTGTAGGAATGCTCAGAATCCCATAGTCCAATGCACAAAGGTGAGGCTAGCCAAATGGCGAGTGATCAGCCACACCCTCCTCTAAGGAAATACATCCTGCACTGTAAAGGTTCCCTTCTCACTAGGGAAGGAAAACCTTGTCCAATACTCATAGTCACACCACAATTTACACCTAAAACATTCGATATGATGGTGGACTATTGATAACTAGTTAATCTACAAGCCCTCCTTCAAGAGGGTCGGGGCTCATGACTGGCACCGAAAATGCATATCCCAAAAAGGGAAGAAATTTCCTTTAATCCTATACAAACACAAATAGAGGATACGACACAAAGATACCCATAAAAGGAATAAAGTTGTACCAACACTAAAAAGTACTACCACGGAGAGTAAATTGTATAAGTTGAATGTTATGGGGGATAGAATACAAGCCCAACTGAAAGGAATGTAATGAAAAATATGTACAATCTCCAGAGGTCGTCCTCCATGGATCCTACCTGAAGGGTTGGTGTAGCTCACTGTCTAATGTCACTATAGCACACCACACCTATTGATCAACCTCTGAGCACCATCTTGCCCATGGCTCCCCAATGTCACAGTCAAAGTTGTATGTCGTCTTCTCAAGACACAACAAGTGCGGGAAAATCTCATGCCTGGTTGATTATAAGAATACCCAGTGGGTGACCCAAGACCCCCAGAGGTCTCTCAAAAATCCACAATGTAAATTACACTAAGAAAGATCTCAACATAATGAAAAAAATAAAAAGATACATCCCACACCAGCTATAACATACATACAGAAGGAATAATGATTAGTCCAAAAAGATAGAGTGTTGTATTCTATTGAGAGGATCTGATACTGATCCTTGAAGGGTCTCTCTACTGTTGATCCACAATGGGTCTCTCTACTCGTGATCTGTGATGCGTCTCTCTCATGTTGATCCATGAATGGCAACACTCATACTGATCCACGAAGGGTCCCTCTATTGGTAATCCATGACGGGTCACTCTATGGCTGATCCACGTCAGTTTACACTACTGTTGTTCCATGATGGGCCCCTCTCATGTTGATCCATGAAGGGTCGCTCCCTTTCTAATCCACAAAGGTTCGCTCTTCATTTTTCATGTCACAGCTTGCCACTGGATTCCCACACCTATCATGCTTGATTCAGTGATGATCCTTACACAATCCATTGTTCATACCACAACCTCAAAAAATTACCACATTGGGTAACCCATAATATCACCTCTTTATAAGGGTCCCAACCAAGTGATTGTGCGTCGAACGGACGCTTGGTCTATATGATATAGGAATTTTTGTAAGAATGTTCTGGTTGTATTCGAGCCCGAACCAACCTGACCTTATGCCAACATCCACCAAAACTCACATAGAGTATCTTAGAATTACCATCTCATAAAGATCTTCACAAACGATGAAAATTACTTTCCAAGTGGACGCCTAGTTTGCATGATACATGTGTTTTTGTAAATTGGGGTCGGTTGTGTCAGGGACCGATCTGACTCGATCGGATTGAACAGACCAATCCCTACACAGGGTCCCTCATGACCCATCTTTTATTCTTGGCGGACTGGGCCTCACTAGACCTAACACAACTTGGTAGTGATTCCAAGACACCGGGTCACCCAGTGACCTGAATTTATTTGGCACGTCCCGTATTGGCATGCCTGTGAAATTCAAACCTAGGCCAGTCAACGGCCCAGACATCTCCCTCTAGCCTGATCCGATGTGGGGGCATGAATGGACCATAAACCTAGCCACCCCCTTCGGTCAAAATCGGCTCATGGAAGCGGCCTAGTCCCCCATGTTTTTTCAGGTGGAACCGCATCTCCAGCCAATCATCCTGGTCGATGGGCCACCGCATACTGCTGCTCCGCTGTGGTGAACACCATGCATGCATCTCACTCTTATCATCTGCCCATGTGGGGGTCCCTTATCACACATCTGTGGCCAATTGTTTGGTGGCTTATTCCAAGAAAGATGTCATGGCGCGCCACCACCCACATATGGTCATCATGTCGGTGGTTCCATCTGCACACCACCGGGTTCGCACCGGTGGTCCGTTCTTTACATTGTTTGTACCACCAGTCTACAAGGTGTTTCATCTTCACTAATAAGTCCTAGAATTCACCTTTACACCATTTTAAAATTTCAACCATGAAGAATGCAGAAGATCATGCATGGTGGGGGGACTCAGACATTGTCAGTGTCAGTCTGTGCCCACCACGTTATAGGTGTATAATCAAAGAGAGGTTTTCAATTTAGACACATGAATCTACCTTGCCATTCATGTCCCCAAATTTAACAACCATCCCAAAAGAACACAGGATCCATGGATTAACATGTTCATGGGTTAACCAGCATTTTTTTATTTAGAATAATGAATGAAGAAAGAACAGCAATAAAAAAAAGTATAACACCTACCTATATTTTTTGATCCACTGATGACGATGGATGAGATTTTTTGTTGTTGTCATCAATCCAAGAATCGTTGGAAGTTTTCAACATATTATTCATTCTTATATAGAGTTAATTCACCCATTAGGTTCATCATAGAATCCACATGTTTTAATTCTCAACTATCTGATGCATTAGTTTAATAAAAATAAATGCATCGCAGTGTTTCAATTATGTTGTGATGTGGTATTGTTACGCAATTTCATTTATGAAACAACATAGCGGTTACGCTTGCACAAAAACCAATTAATGATCCTGATTTAATGTCCTTATCATTGGCACACCAAAGCACCACCGTCTACCACTAAATAGTGTGAATTAAAATAAAACAACCTTTTTAATGTTATTTTTTAATTTTCTGAAAATTATAAAAATTAACTTTTCCGCAGAACCCTTGATGGTCGATGTTATATCCATTCTAGTTGAATCCTGGAATTCTGAGTTCAACGGTGTTGTATTATTTTTTATCCGAGCACCGATTAAAAAAATAGAAAAACACCCTCACCTTTTTACTTAAGTGTACTAAATAATAGTTCAAAATTACATTCCGAGCACCCCAGGCCTCGGAATAATGTTCTGTCTCACCTACTGATCTCATAATAATTCCATATAATTTAGAATAAATTACACATAAATTATTGGACATTATAGGAAATGATAGATTGTAAATATAACAGGGTATATCATATGTTTTTATAAAAAGGTACCAATGTAAGCATATTTTTGATGAAAAAGTTAGTAGTATGTGACAATATCACGATACCTTAACTTTTGTATACTCATCCCCTATCCCTGAATGAGATGATCATATCGACTTTTCTAAAACTTATATATACCATTCCATTCCCACTACATGGGATAGGTGTTTCACCTTGAGTCTTATTAGTAGTCATTTTGGAATTCAGTTTTATTATGAAGTTGGTATCTCAGGTAAAGGAACCTCTCAGTATAGGGAGTTACATATAATAATTTTTCATGCATCATGTTATGTTTACTTAACTATTTTTATACTTACAATTGTGTTAAAATTATATAATACGTCTATGAAAATGAATATATTGATCTTATAAATGAACCTAGGAACATTAAATCATTGTTTTAATTTTGGTGGTTGTCTACTTTGTGTTACCCGCTCACACCTTGCATGTGCACTTCGGTGGACATGAAGATTCATGATTTGTTGTACATGAATCTACAAACACTAGTAGATGTATGTAATATTTATTCTTACTTCATATGTAGGTTGTTTATATTGTTCGGGTTGCACTGGGTGATGGATGTGGAGATTAGTTGTTTTGTTTTACACTTACCTATTTAAATAAGATACCTATTAGGTATTTCACACTTTTACTTAGTATGTGATATTTTTTGTCATGAAATAAATTTCATTCATGTAATAATTGGTCTATGTACCTGTAGTCATTTAATCCATAAAGGGAAAATCAATCCACATGTTTTATACTGAGACTCATAGTGTCGGTCATCAACGCCCAATGACTGAGGGATGCTCGTGGGGTCATTAAGAGACTGGACTCGATGATGTTTTAAAGACTGGGTTAGAGTTGTTATTGGTATAAACAAGAGCATGCACATATGAAAATAAGGATGCCCCAACTTGAGAAAATTTATGGTAATAGAGTTCTTGTAGGGTCACTTTTGACCCATCATCCACTTAATAGATTTAATCGTTAGTATATAGCTCCTGACCATGTAATTTTTTTCTCTCATGGTTAATTACGATGTGGAAGCATACATGAAATATGATCATATATGAAATTTAAAAAATATGTAAAAAAATTATTAATATATGATGAATGACTTATATTTATAAATAGTTTATTTTAGGAAAGTCACTTTATAGATTAAAATAAAAAAACATGATAAATAAAATCAAATTTCATTAGATGATTAAATAGAGATAAAAATCCCTCAATGTAACATCATTTCATTGAATCCATCTATCAATAAATGATAAAAACATAGGTTGTGGTTCTCATTATTCATAATTTAGGATATCCCCATTCACAACAGGATTCCAATGAGAGTACTTGGTTGTATTAAATTAATATTTTTATAAAATAAGTAATCATAACATTCATGGGGAAATTTTAGATGCAACTGTAGTAAATTCAATTTTAGCATTTTTAGGATATGAGAATCCACTAAACAGATGTGTGTTTATACAATTTATCAGTTAAAATCCTATCATAAAACTCTATATATGATGATTTAGTCATTTCTTATACTAAAATTTTGATTAAGGATATATTCCCATTATAATATTTATGCAACTGAACATTTCAAATCCAATGGTTAACAACTGTTGAGATTTGAATAAAATAGAGAGACATTAAAATATAATAAATCAATATCTATGTTAAATGTAATGAAATATAAGTATCGATCTACTATGTTTTATTTTATATAAAATAACATGAAATATAATCAATTCAATCCTGACCTATCCCCACTAGATACCCTTCCAAGATGGTCATGAATACATGACCCCTGAAATATTATTACAACATGAAATAGGTCAGCGACTAGTGCATAGGGTACGAACAGAAAACATGGTGGGGGAATTAACCTCAATACACACATAATTGATGAAATTACCTATAGATCACCACTAAACCCCAAAAAAATAAAACAATACATAATCATAACAGTGTGTGAAATGTTTCCCAAAACATGAACACATCTCCAAAACAAATACTTTAAAGGGATATAACTTCAGGCAGAAAATCCAATGCCAATTTATCTTTATTTCATGAGCTAGTAATATCCATCTAGATCACTAGATTCGTCTTTTAATTATGTATAATAGTACATATATGTAGAGGGGAGAATATAAGTATACTTGATATTTTATGTGTAAATTTTTGGGCTAAAGTTGATGAAACATATCAAATGCTCACTGAGCATAAAAAATATATTAAAACTCTCTGAGTAGCAGTATAATAATAAATTACTCAATGAAAAAAATGTTTAAGGATAATTTATTATTAAATAATTCAAGTGACCCAATTTTTCAAATCCAATCTTTGAGGGATATTGGTATTTAATGACAAATAATAGGATAAATTAAATTTAATAAATCATAAATAATTAAATTAAAAGTAATTAAAAGTAAAAATATGTCATGTTTTATATTTTAGATAATAAAAAGAAATATCATAAATTATCAATGTCATGGGTTATTAATTTCTAACTATATTACCACCAATTCTATGAAAATATATGAACAATATATAAAAGGGTGAGCAAAAAAGTATACTCAGTAGGTTCCTTCATAGAAACCATAGTGAAATAATGGAATAAACAAAATAAAATCTCACCGGATAATGTGAAAATAATTCATTACATATCCTCGATCACTTGAAATCCATATCACCAGAACTCACAAACTAAATTTGTATACAAGTGTAATATAGTAAAATATTATATTATTTTGATTAGTTACTTCATAATATCTTCTCCATTACACAAATTGGCTCCACTAGGTGTGTTTACATTATGTTTAAATCATTTAATGAAAATCATATCAACAGTATGTTGGATTTCATTTACCATGAGTGAAAAAAACTAATAGATGATTAATACAAAACCAATATAAACTGATCATGCCACGTTATCTTAAAACATCCATGATTCATGTTCAATTCATAAGGAAATAAAATCTAAAAATTCATATCAAATACATTTAAGATGATTTGAATATCATGGAAAAACAACCAATATAAAGAGAGGATCTCTAAAAATGATTAGTATAATATAAAAATAGAGCCAATAGAGATAGAATCTAGATGCATGTGAAAATTGGTATTTTAACTTTTTATGGTCTAAATCAATGTTATAACACTTGATTGGGAGTATTAGCACCCGATTTCACCCACAAATCACATTAAAATAAGTTCCACTACCAAGGATGAAAATGAAATTGTACCTCATTTGTTTGTCGAATGATGATTTGATTCACTCATCATCAACATTTCATAGCTTGAAGGCACCAAAACATGTGACCTACAGATCATCCACACATGTACTAGGACCCCTAAAAACCATTATTCTGTTTTTATGCTCTAGCATGGAAGGTCAATGTGATTTAGGATGCTCTTTCAATCACCAGAAGATCATGTGACCAACCATCAAACATGGATTGATCTAATCTTAATATTACATCCATTTTCTCTCTATAATCATGAGAGATGGGATGAGAGGAGTGAATATCCCCAAATTCATAAAAATGGCTTACATTACTACTCATTGATAACAACAATCTTAAATAGTTATGTTTAACTCTATATAACTGCACTCAATTATTTAGATAAATTAAACTTGTGAAATCATGAAATATGACATGAATAACTAAGTAAAATTTTCTTGCATGTCAGGAATATTTTACCACTAATTTATAACTTTATTAAATTACACATGATGCATTATGATCCATTAACTTGGCATGTTTCTCCTGTAATCATTTAACAAACCTTAAACTCATAATGTTTGTCTGGAAAATAATATTTTCTTGTGGTCACATTTACAATTAAATAACTTTTGTATACCTTGACAAATAAATTCAATTATTATATAAATTTAACAAAATTATTCAATTAATTTACATGTGGTCATTCACTCCTACATTCACTGACCCCCACACATAGGTCCCACATCATCTTATATTCCAATTTATCTGAATTGGTAGAACATGGTGATACACTTTATATGTGACCCTTTAGAAGCTTATCTCGATACTAGTGATTCATAATCATAGACTAAGAGGGGTATCTAGAAACTCATCATAGACCTTAAATAGATAACGATAATTCATACCCACAAAACCTCCTGCAAACATACACTTTTTAATATAATATATTTATTCGGATATTCCATAAATTATGATTTAAACTTCATGTAATCATAATCGGTTATTTATTTATATTTTATTGATTTATTGAATGAGATTTCCTCTATATATAATGACCATTGATTCATTAAGGATACTACCATAACTGTTATGTGGTTAAAAATATCTTCTTTTGTTTGGATTTGACAAGTCCTATCTTGATAATGTAATTAACATCACACCACTAATGATGCACTCATCATAAGCCAACTTTTCATAACTTAAATCATTATGGTTTTCATCTTTAATCAATGTTTGTGATCAAATGATACACCTTGATAGTGATTTAAATTCAAGTTACCAATGCATATTCTTGTAGATAATATCATCCAATGACCCAAAAAATATGTGGTTTTCTTTATGGTGTGCCAGTTTAAATTATGTACATTACTCGGTATCACCATGTGTGAACATAATAAGAAGT
The DNA here is from genome assembly GCA_963277665.1 of Viscum album. Taxonomy (NCBI): domain Eukaryota; kingdom Viridiplantae; phylum Streptophyta; class Magnoliopsida; order Santalales; family Viscaceae; genus Viscum; species Viscum album. Next base: position 1,612,145,544 of record OY728156.1, on the reverse strand, counting down.
GTGAATACTTATAATCCCCAAACACATGATATTTGGACATAATTCATGTCCCATGTGTACGTAGTATCTAAATCATATGACATGTTTATTATTACCATCATATATCTTGAGGCCCTCATTATTGTTGTGAATTGATATTACTATTTGAAATGACAAATAATCCGAAGAAATTACCTTGTAAATTGTATACTAGAAGTAATGACACTACTAAGAAGAGTAAAAATCATGCATAACTCTATATGAACGATATGATAATTGAAATTTAATTATCATTTTAGGTATAGGGAACCCATTTTATAATACTTACACTTACACTAAACTATCTTTCTAACCATAAACTTGGTATCTCTCACATGAAACTTTTCTTTTTTCAAGTAATGAATCTAATAATTAGAGCGACAATCATTTCATAACATATACTACATTAGCTTTATCAAAAGATACAACATACATTGAATTTATAGATATGACTACCATTGTTGGCAATGATCTTATCTTGTTTATTTCCATAGCATAACTGTGATATTAGACCAATTGATCCATAAAAAGACTAGTTTTATAACACATTGGGATCTAGTGATCCTCTATAAGAACTAGATACATATCCCTTGTAATTTCTCACGTACTATTAGAATGTTCTAATTGCTTCTTTAAAGTTCTCGTGGACTTTTTTTAATGTATGTCCAACATAATTTTTGTATTGGAAATATCAATTCTACTACATATCATGAAATATGTTATGGTTTTATCACTGAAGCGTATAATGTTTAATTCACCATATAAATATTCTCTCATCTCTTTTACATGTCTTCTTAGAGAGATTTATGGTATGTGACATATTTAAAAAATTCCCTCTTGAATTATTCCAAATAGTATCTTTTTAATACCTTGTTATTATATGTACATTGACCTGGTATAAACAACCCTTAGATCAACCTCAGTAGATCTAGTTTCCCAGAACCTGGGTCACTTATTTAATTCATTCTTTAGAGAAATAATTTCAACTTATTAATAAATAACTATAATACTTAAAACTATTTCCATGTGTTATCAACATATATCACTTGGAAAATTACTATTCTCCCACTACCCTCTTATAGGAATTTGAAAAAATAATTGTTCCATGATTTCATGTTTGATTTGATCTATAAATGGGCACCCTTAGTATTTATATAATAACCATGATAAGTTACTTATGCAAGTCTGAATTTGAATGGATTTTAGCATCTCTTTCGGTCTAAATATATTTACACAGTCTACACTTTGATTTATCATAAGCCATTAAAACCCTATTATGATTTAAGGGTAATCAATTTACCATCCATGTCTAACTCTCACTTGAATACCCATTCTGACCCATTGGAATTTACATCAATTAGGGAAATCACCAATATTAAGAATTAATTTCTGCACATGGGATCGATTTTTCTGAATTCATATTCCCAAATCACTTTATCTTATTTTCCATTTATTTAATCAATATAGTATAGTGATTCATTATTATAAAAGAATAATATATCATGTAACTATTTATTATTAAAGTAATTATATATATTTTTATCATTCTTACTTGAAAAATGTCTCTAAACCTATATTTTCCATGAGCTCGTGTGAAAGTTATTCCCACTCCAACTTCCAGTAAATCTCATGCCATGACATTATCTATGTATGTATTGTTCCCAATTTTTCAAATATGGACGATAGCCCTTCTAATAAAAATATACACCTTCAGTTGACTACATAATCACTATTAGTGTGTTTTATGTTAAATCCCAAAAATATTTTTTAATATTTAATTGACATGTATTTTTTTTACATAATTCGTGTTTGTTTTTTATTTAATCTGAAAAAAAATTTCAGATAAACTGAAAAATTATGACATAATGGATTTATTTTATATTATAATCCACTTTATGTAAAATATTCATTCTATTTGGCATATGGTTCAAGGTTAACACTTCTTATTTGTCATGACTCAAAAGGGATGATGAACGAATTTCAAGACGTATATGACTCATCGTCAATCCTAATTTTACTATCATTCTTAATTTGATATGTATAATGAAATTTGAGTTTTAAAATAACTACGCTTTATATTTTGATTTTCGATGAATGGTTGGTTATGATATTTTGAGCTTATCAACCCGAAATATCTTTTATCATCTTATAAATATTTTTTGATACTCATGAATAAATTCCTTAAAACTCATAAAATAATCTTACGATGTTTATGAAATTACCCCTAGATTTTACTTGAAAATGATCACACGTATCTTGTTGAACTAGTTCTAGATTCCTTGTGGCTTTATCACTTTTAATATAATAATTTTTCTTGGTCATTATGATATATAAGAAATGATGTCAAGATTTAACTGAAATGAGTATAAAAACCCTATTTGTTATGTCTTTGATATTTATCTTCTATTTATACATGATCACATTTTATCTTTCTATAATTGGGTATTATTTATGACTTATAATTTATATACATCATTAATGGATGTTATTTTCATTCAAAAAATAATATTTTTTCACATTCAAATTTATAATTAAATAAATCGTGAATAACATAAGAAATAAATTCAATTATAATTATTATTATAAAGGTTAATAATAGTATTTAGTTAATTTACTTGCAATAGTTCACACCCAAATCTTTACCAACCCTTACAAATAGGGTCCACATCATCCTAAACTGCTATATATTCAAATTACATAGGTATAAATTTTGTGTGTGATATTCTATGATCTTATCTGAATCTTAGAATGCCCTAATAAAAGACTAATATTTGTATCTATCAATACATCATAAACCCTAAAGAGATAATGATAATTCATCTATACAAAAACATCATTTTTTGGAGAAAATTGAGGCACAATGGCCACTTCATTGAAATAAAAAAGAAGAATCCAGGGAGGAAAAATGTAGCAATGAAAACAATTTGAATCAAAATAGAGAACTAATAACCTGTTTTATAGTATGTACTCATGATGTGGTAAGGAAGTCACCCACCTTTGATGTAGGAGTGACATCCCCTCCTTCCAGACTTTACATGCATCCGTTCACCACCTTTATCATCTGAAGTTGATTCCACAAATGTAGCCACAAAGGGGGGTGACTTGTAAGAACACGAAACTTCATTTCAAGTATGTGACCCCCTTGGTTGACGTTATTGTTGGTTTTAAAGTCATATGTGACTCAGGTGGTGCATTTGGGTGGACTTTTAAGGGAAGATAGAGAGGATAGATTTCACACAGTTGGCGCACGATTTTCCTAAACCGTGCGGCCAAACCGTGAAAGGTTCGTTTTGGAGACAGTGGCTAATGCACTATTAGCGCACGGTTTGTCTAACCATGTGGCCTAACCGTGCATGGAGTGTTTGATGAAGCAGAAGCTAACGCAGGATTAGAACACGGTTTTCGAATTGTGTGGACTAACTGTGCTGACACTTAAATCTAGATCCTAAATTTGTGGATCTAACTCGTGTTTCCCTCTAATTGCCTCATTTAAGATCATAAGTGGTCATAACTCAAGATTACTCTCCCTTGAAGGTTGGAAAACATATCTCAATAATTATGGAGGCTATCCAATGGCTTCTCTTGGTGAATCGAAGTCATATTCTTGAGGTATTGGATTGTTCTCCTTCGTTCTTGATTTTTTTTCATAGATCTGCTTAGATATACTTCTCCTCTTCCCTTGGTTTCATAGATCCACACCTGTTATGAGTAGATCTAAGTGTGTGGATGCCAAATTTTATGATTTCGGATCTTGATATTGTTTGGAGAAGAAATCTATGTTGGGTTCTTGGAGAATAAACCCGAGTTTCTTATGCATTCTTCATTTTTTGGGGTTTTCTTAAAAATCTTCGAGGTAGGTGGTCTATCGCCTTACGTTAAATTTCTTTGAGTTTTTGTGAAAAAGTGTCAGATTCCCGTGTATCAGGTATCTTGGGTTAGTGTTTTGAACCTATTTTATTATCTGTCTTAGATTTCTTTTGTTCTTGAGGCTATTAGATAACTGATGGTTGCTTGTTTCATGTCTGAGGATCAACCCATGGGTGTTTTTTTGTTTTGGCTATTTATTTTCGTTTGGCTTAGGTTTCCTATGAGGAAAACCTTGCTACATTGATTTCCTACCTTGATATGAATAATTGCATGTTCTTCTTGATGTTATATTATTTTGATTCACTGTATCTATTAGCCAAGTAGTTTGTTGAACATACTTAGGGATGCTACGAATCGTTTTCGTACAATTTCTTTTACTTGGGGATGTTGGAACCCGGTGTAGCAAGGCCATAAGGGGAATTGACGTTGAGTGCTTCCTGAGAGGGCCTATTTAATAATTACCACTACAAGACCATAAGGGAGATTGACTTTGTGCTCTCTCAGAGGGTCTGATAATTAATGAATTGAGAATAAAGGGGGAATTAGATGTAAGTTCTTCATCATAGAGTTTGTAGTATCACTGTAAGACCATAGGTGGAATTGACGATGGGTGCTTCCTCATAGTGTCTTTGCCTTTGTTAAATACTTGACCATAGGGGTCTTCCCGTGTGATCCACCCAGAGGGTCAGCGTGATAAATTAATGTTGGTTGGTTGTGATGAGTCCACCAAGACAAACAATAAGCTTGGGTTTTCACTGCTTGTTGTTAGTTAGTCTGTAGAGATACCTGTTGTGTTACCTACTATTCCTTTGGATTATAAATATTTTTGCTAGATTCCTTTTTTTAATGATTAAATGATTGAATTAAATTAATGAATAAATGGGAATGGGGTCTTGTAGGATTGTTTACTCAGTGTACTCATGTTTCTCTACTGCATTTGTTTCATTTAAATTTTCTATATTTCTCTCTTATAGTAGGGCACATATCTTATGGTGGTTTCCTACTAGGATTAGTCTCACACCCTATTTGGGTCTTGATTTTCGGCCTAAAAAAGTTATTTGGTTGCATGTGTGGATAGGGATTGTGGCACTTCTACCTCAGGTTCTTGTTTGCTGTTTAGAGCTGGATAGCATGGAACCGATCTTAGGCTTGCGATGCTGGTGGAGTTTACTGTTAAATTTTAGTACTTCGGTTTTAGTTGTATTTCATCATGTTGCATTGTTTTCTACTTTCCACAGATACATGTACCATGCCATATCATTTTTTATTATACATGGATTCTACTGTTTGGTTTCAGTTGTTGTATACAATTTACTGCTTCCCATATTTTTTATTACCTTCCTTCCGCTACATACTTTACCAAATGAGGGCATAGTTTCCCCACAGACTCACCAAGGCCCTCCCTGCTAGTCGTAAGTCTCTGGCGTTTAAGGAAATGCGATTGAGGTCATGTGGCCTATCTGGTATGGGGCACCAGTTGGGTGGCTCTATATTCGGGTCGTTACGAAGTGGTATTAGAGGAGTTTTCTTTCTTTTCTATTTCCATACTATTTGGTGACAATAGACAGGGATCGGAAGGAATGGGTAGTTGGTACTTAACTATGCACGGGAGTAATTTAACCATGTACATGGAAAATATATATTACCCCGTGACTGAAATTTTTAGTTTTTTCAAGTTTTATAGTTGATTATATTTCACCATTGGGTGATGCACTTGTTTTCTGTATTACAGTTTATATGATTGTGGTTCTATTTTGTTGCATCCCGATGAGATGGCTGTACGACATCTCATGCATCATATAGGCACTAGTTAGAAAATCACATATAATTTATTTTTCCATACCATCTAGTGTGCTTTAGAAATTTCATTCAGTTCGGATAGATGTCGTGATAGATTATGCATGATGTTGTGATATTTGCTGTGATAGAGATACAAGCTACGCTAATAGAGTGTTGTTTATCTTATAGATTATTTAGCATGGACGCCGAGCTTTGGTCTTAGAGGTGTTATGGGCCCTCGAGGATCAGAATTTGGAAGATCATGGGATTATCATAATTTTAATGTTTTATATACATTGTTATGATGTCAAGCTTTGATTCGCGGGGAGTATGCCCCCCCCCCGGATCAGAATTTGACACATAGGTGCTGCTTTTCAGTATTTTTCAGTTTTTTTTGAGATTTTTGTATGCCTACTGCCCAGAAACCCAGATAACATGGCATGTGGCCTCATGGACACACGCCATGTGTTATTCTGTTCAGGAAGAACTACTTTTCATGGTTACACACCATGTACTTTGAAGTACACGCCATGTACTTTCCTTCTGGGTGATCCACCCATGTAATTGAATACATGGGTTGGAAAATAATAGGGATAACATGTTGTGTACATTTTTGACACACCGTGTAGTGGAAAAACATTCCATGTCTTATTCGGATGGGACAGTCAAGGTGACTTAGTCATGTAGGAATAACCGGGTAGGAGAAAAATGGATGGTACATGCCGTTTATATGTAAGAACACGCCATGTAGTTGGGATTTACACAGCCATCTTGGCCTGTGTACATGCCTAAGTAAAATCATTTTGGAACACGCCGTGTATAGGGACTACATTCCATGTAACCGTGTTTTTTCAGTTCTAAGAGTTATCCTCTTCTGTTCCATTTTTTCTCTTTAAAGTTTTCAATTGTGCTCATCATTGATAAAGGTCTTCTTGACCCTATAGAATCATGCATAAAGATGTCCTCCCATTGCACGTCAGGGGTCTGACAATGATCGTATTCCGGATATGGCACCGGTAGTTATCCCGGATACTAGTGCGGACACACAGTTTTGTGAGGGATTCATGAGGTTCATACAGACCTTTCAAGGAGCTCACCAACCTGCCTAGTCTATGGCAGAGCTTACGCGAGTCTTCCAGCAGTAGAATCCTCCCACGTTCTTTGGGTATGGAGGACCTCAGGCTGCTGAATTGTGGTTCGAAGCTATGGTTTCTATCTTCGACCATCTCGAGACACACCCAGATAGAAGGGTGAAGCTCGCAACTTACATGCTGCGAGATTCAACCCAGAGATGGTGGGATGTAGTTTCTCAAGCAAGGAGTCAACAGATAGTTTCTTTGGATGAGTTTCAGCATATGTTCTACAACTACTTCTACTCGGAGATGCTAAGGGCTGACAGAGCCAGGGAATTCATGAACCTGCAACAGGGTACTCTATCAGTTATGGAGTGTTACTCCCGTTTTATAGAGGTACAGGGTTTCACTCCCTTTCTGGGAAATGGCGAGCTTTTTTTAGCGAGGAAGATTGAGGAGGGCCTCAGACCAAAGATAAGATCATAGGTGAACATCTTCTTGTTGACTTCTATATCATTTATAGTCAACCAGGCGTTGATCACAGAGAGAGAACTCAGGGATACTCGAGTAGTGAGCCAGGGCGGTTCAGCATCCAGAGTCAGTACTCTTTCTACTGACAGTAGGAAGCGCCACTGAGAGTCTACACGAGGTGACTCTAGGAAGTGAGATGTTCCTTTAGCTATCAAGGTTGTGTGCTACTAGTGTGGGAAGGACGGGTATAAGAATCCACAGTGCCCGAGGGACCTAGTGGAGTTCTGAGCTTGCGGCAAGATGGGTCACCTGCAGCGGTTTTGCAAGGTTAATCTTCCAGCAACTAGTGAAGGTGGATCTGTTTCGACTCCGCTTACAGGCACAGGATTACCAGTTCCGCAGCAGACTGGGGGCTGGAGTTCTTTGGGTCATTCAAGCCATGGTTGAGGTTGTGGATGTGGTGGTCAGGCTCAGAGAGGATCAGCTTTGGGATCTCAGGCTGCGACATAGGACCATAGTACATGCAAGACTTTTACGGTAGAGAAGACTCATCAGGAGCAGGATCCTGGACCTTCCATAGTGCGAGGTACAATTTTAGTAGCCTCAGTTTTATATTATTCACTTTTCAATACAAGATCTTCTCATTGCTCAATTTCAGGGTACACTGTGGAGATCCTTAGACTTACTATCCATACCTCTAAGAGTATGATGACACTAGACACTCCCTTGGGACTTAGAACTGCTAGTGTGTGTCAGTGCAAGGCGTTCCCCCATGAGGTTGGTGGGTGTCACTTCCTGTGGGATATTTATGTCCTAGAGATGACAAGTTATGATTTCATATCTGGAATGGATTGGCTAGTACCTTTTCAAGCCCTTGTCGATTACCATCTCCATAGGGTGAGTTTCACGTCACTCGAAGGCAGACCTTTTCTTCACAAGGGAGAATGGGATGTCCAGGCGAGCAGAGCTGGACCAGAGACTCATGGGTTTGGCGGTGTTATAACATAGATTTCTAGTTTATATCTAGATGATCAGGGGAATTCTCAAAAGTATTATCCTCTAGTGGTTGATCATTTTTCATATGTCTATCCAAAATACTTTTCAGGGTTTCCTCCGGAGCATGAGGTAGACTTCTCTATTGATCTTGTGTCGAGAGCAGCATCGGTATCCTTACCTCTATATAGAATGGTTATGCCTATGTTACAAGAGATCAAGAAGCGGTTTGAGGAGTTGCAGGCAATGGGTTTTATCTAACCCCGTACTTCTCCATGGGGTTCGCCTGTTTTATTTGCAATGAATGTGGATGGAACTTTACGGCTTTGTGTGGATTATTGAAAGTTGAACCAGTTGATGGTCACGAACCAATATCCCTTGCCAAAGATTGATGATCTTTTTGATTATCTTATAGGATCCAGGGTGTTCTCGAAGATCGACTTGAGATCCGGCTATCATCAGTTGCACATCAGACCATCAGATATACCTGTTACAGCCATTCGGAGTAGGTATGGTCTGTACGAGTATTTGGTTATGTCGTTCGGTCTCATGAACGCGCCAAAGGTTTTCATGGAACTAATGAACAGAGTTTTCCATCCTTACTTGGATTTCTTCGTGGTGGTTATTGTGGAAAATATCTTGGTGTACTCTCACACTCGACATGACCATGCTACCCATATTGAGATCATATTGAGTACACAGAGAGAGCATCATTTGTATGCTAAGCTCTCTAAGTTCCACTTCGGGATGGATGAGATTCACTTCCTGGGTCATGTCATCTCAGAGACAGGAGTATCAGTAGTCCCAGAGAAGGTGAGAGTAGTAGTTACCTAGGAGAAATCAAAGAATGTCTTTGAGGTACAGAGTTTCTTGGGACTGTTTGGTTACAACAGGTGATTTATACAGGACTTCTAGTGCTTAGCAGCACCGTTGACGGGATTGACTAAGAAGGTGGTGGAGTATGTTTGGTCAGAAGCCTACGATTTAGCATTTCAGGAGATGAATGGGAGATTGACTTCTACACCGATTCTAGTTCTTCCAGAGCGGGGCTAGAGTTATACAGTTTTCTGTGATGCATCTGGCATCGGGCTTGGAGCAGTTCTTATCCAGGAGGATCATGTTGTTGCATATGGATCTCGACAGTTGAGGCCACATGAGAAAAACTATCCTACACACGATCTAGAATTGGCTTCTTTTGTTCATGTTTTACGTTGTTGGATACATTACCTACAGGGAGAGCATTTTGTTGTCTATACTGACCACAAGATACTCAAGTGTATCATCACCCAGCGTGACTTAAATCTGAGACAGCGGAGGTGGGTCGAGTTCTTACAGTATTTCGACTTTGTGCTTGATTATACACCTAGGAAAGGAAATGTTGTGGAAGACGCACTGAGCAGGAGAACTTAGTTACATGCTGTTCGGGAGACCAGTAGTGAGAGGCAGCTTATGGCTCTATTCCATGAGATGCATTTGGTGGTTCACGGCAGATAGGTACAGACAGATCATTTTTCGATAGCTGTTACCTCTACTCTTCTGGATCAAGTTCGAATGAGGCATCTATTAGACTCAGAAAGCCTAGTCCTATGGGAGGATGTGTTAGGAGGAGACACTACTCTAGGGTGGACTATGGACGATGATGAGGTGTTAAATTTTCATGGTTGCGTTTGGGTTTCAACAGACATACATGAAGATATGGTGTGGGTGTTTCATGCTTCATCATGGGCAGTTCATCCTGGTGTCACAAAGATGTATCAATACTATCCTCATCGATATTGGTGGCCAATTATGAAGAAGGATGTGGCAGGTTTTGTTATGCGGTGTTCCACCTATCAGTAGGTGAAGGCAGAGCATCAGCGACCAGTAGGGATTTTTCAGCAGTTACCCATTCCTGAGTGGAAATGGAATGATGTCACGATGGACTTCGTGACAGGGTTACCGAGGTCGCCTCAAGGGAATGATGTAGTTTGGGTTGTTGTTTACCGGCTCATGAAGGTTTCTCATTTATTTCCGATCAAGGAGACCTTCGTTGTGGATGAGCTTGGGAGGTTTTAAATTCGTGAGGTGGTATGACTTCATGGAATTTCGAACACAATCATGTCATATATGGACGCCCTTTTTACTTCACATTTCTGGCAGGGGTTACAATGGGCTTTGGGTACAAAGGTACTTTTGTGTACAACTTACCATCCCCAGATAGATGCCTAGTCAGAGCGCAAGATTCAGGTTTCAAAGGACATGCTACAAGCATGAGTCCATGATTTTGGAGGTTCTTGGGAGAAACATAAACCTCTTGTAGAGTTTTCCTATAATAATAGTTTTCAATAAAATATTCAGATGGAACCTTATGAGGAATTGTACGATAGGTCGTGCCGATCACCCTTGTGTTGGCTAGAGGTAGGAGAGGCAGCTATGCTGGGACCTCATCTTGTTCAGGAGACCACAGAGCAGGTGGATTTGATTCAGAAAAGGATGGCTACTGCACAATCTCTGCATAAATCATATGCTGATCAGAGGAGACCACCTTTGGAGTTCATGGTCGGAGATCAGGTTTTCCTGTGTGTTACCGCGAGGTTGGGACATAAGAGGATTAGGAGACAAGGAAATCATTCACCAAGATACGTCAGGCCGTTTGAGGTTCTGGAAAGAGTCAGGCTAGTTTCTTATACGTTGCAGTTACCTAAGAGGTACTAGGCTATGCACGACGTCTTACATGTTTCTATTCTTCGATGGTATTTCTCAGACCTGTCTCATGTTTTCAACCCAAGGAGGTTGAGTTGAAGCAGTATGAATCGTTCAAGGAGCATCTTCTCAGGATTGCTGATCATAGTGCCAAGTTTCTCCGTGGATGGTATGTTCCTCTGGTACGGGTGCTATGGAAGCATGGGAGAGTACATGACGAGACTTGGGAGAGGGAGGCCGATGTACCATCGGAGTGGCCAGAGTTGTTCACGGTTTATTCTTCTACGCCGTGTTAGGAAATTCGAGGATGAATTTCCTTATGGGGGGAAGTTTGAAAGAACCCAGATCTTATATTTAGGTATGTGACCCCATTGGTTGATGTTTTTCGTGGTTTTAATGTTAAGGGTGACTTGGAGTGCATTTGGGTGTAATTTTAAGGAACACTAAAGGGGATAGCTTTCAGACGGTTGGAACATGATTTTCCTAAACCTTGTGGCCAAACCATGCAAGGTTGATTTTGGATACAGTGGCTAACGCATGGTTAACACATACTTTTTCTAACCATGTGGCCTAACCATGCGAGGAGTGTTTGACGAGGAAGAAGTTAATGCATAGTTAGTGCACGATTTGTTAAACCGTGCAGACTAACCATGCAGGTAGTTAAATCTCGATCCTAAATTTTTGGATCTAACTCGTTTTGCCTTTAATTTCCTCGTTTAAGCTTCTAAGAGGCCATAACTCGAGATTACTCTCACTTGAAGGTTGGAATACTTATCCCAAGAATTCTAGAGGTGATCTGAAGGATTCTCTTGGTGAATCGAATCCATATTCTTGAGGTATGTGATCGTTCTCCCACATTCTTGATCATTTTCATAGATCATATTATATTTACTTCTCCTCATCCCTCGGTTTGTTATATCTACGCCCGTTATGAGTAGATCAATTTGTGTGCATTCCAAATTTGATGAATTTGGGTCTTGATCTAGTTAGGAGAAAGAAACTAAGGCAGGTTCTTGGAGAATCAACCTGAGTTTCATGTGCGTTCTTCATTTGTTGGGGTTTTCGTCAAAACCTTCGAGGTAGGTAGTTTTTTCCCTTATGTTTAATTTCATTGTGTTTTTGTGAAAAAATTTCAAATAACCTTGTATCGGGTATCTCAGGTTAGATTTTTGATCCTATTTTATTATCTTCCTTAGATTGCTTGTGTGCATGAGGCTATTAGATAAATGATGGTTGCTTGTTTCATGTTTGAGGATCTACCCGTGGGTGTTTTCCTTGGTTTGGCTGTTTATCATCATTGGGCTTAGGTTGCCTATGAGGAAAACCTTGTTACATTAATTTCTTGCCTTGATATGAATAATTTCATGTGTTTCCTGCAGTTTAAGTGCTTTGATGCATTGTAGAAATTAGACATGTAGTTTGTTGATCATACTTACGGCTTCTACGAATCATTTACGTATGATTTCTTTTACTCAGGGCTGCTGGAACCTGGTGTAGACAGACTATAAGGGGAATTGACATTGAGTTCTTCCTCAGAGGGACTGTATAATTATTACCACTATGAGACCATAAGGGACATTGACTTTGTGCTCCCTCAGAGGGTATTATAATTATGGATTCGAGACTAATGGGGGAATTAAATGTAAGTGCTTCTTCAGAGAGTCTGTAGTATCGCTACAAGACCATAGGGGGAATTAGAGATTAGTGCCTACTCAGAGTGTCTTTGCCTTTGTTTAATATTGGACCATAGGGGTCTTGTCCGTGAGCCACCCAGAGGGTCCGCGTGATAAATTAATTTTGGTTGGTTGTGATGTGTCCAACAAGCCAAATAACAATCTTGGGTTTGTACTGCTTATTGATAGGTAGTCTAATGAGATACATGTTGTGTTACCTGCTATAACTTTTGATAATAGAGATTTCTTCTAGATTATTTGGTTTATGATTAAATGATTGAATTTAATTAATGAATAAATGTGAATGGAGTCTTGTAGGATTGTTTAATCAGTTTACTCCTATTTTTCTACTGCATTTATTTCATTTACCTTTTCTATATTGCTCACTGCTAGTAGGGCACAGATCTTATGGTGGTTTCTTATTGGGATTAGTATCACACTCTGTTTGGGTCCTGCTTTTCGGCCAAAATAGGTTATTTGGTTGCAGTTCTGGATATGGATTGCGGCCCTTCTACCTCAGGTGATTGATTGCTGGTTAGAGATGGAGAGCATGGGATCGATCTTAGGCTTGTGATGCTGGTGGAATTTACTGTATACTTTTAGTACTTGATTTTTAGTTGTATTTCAGAATGTTTCTTTGTTTACTACTTTCCACAGATACATGGATCATGCAACATCATTTTTATATTATACATTTTAACTACTGTTTGGTTTCAGTTGTTGTATAATGTTTAATGCTTCTGCTATTGTTTATTACTTTCATTCCACTTCATACTTTACAAAATGAGGGCATAGTTTTCCTAATGACTCACCAAGGCCCTCGCTGCAAGTTGACAGCCTCTGACGTTTGGGGAAACGCGCTTGAGGTCATGTGGAAAACCAGGTACAGGGCACCTGTTGAGTGGCTCCGGATTCAGGTCGTTACATGACTCAACATCGATAATATTGGAATAAATCAACTCAAATGAGTTTAAAACGTTGAAATTACTTATTACTTTCTCAGGAGTACCTGTGATTTCCTACGTGGGATTCCTGCGAGCAGTTTTTAGTCCTCTCTGTCTTCTGTATGTCAGAGCTATATGACCATCTTCTTTACTGCTGGAATCCAAGGATACTTCTCTAGCTAGAGCATCAATGCCCACACCTAAAACCTAGAATATAGAGGGTTAAAAAGCCACCACATTATTTCCTATCACTATCCTATTATCACCATGTATATTGTGACCTTTTATCTTACACTTCTCTGATGTCACAGAAAATATCACTAACTTACCATTCCTTGATTTTAAAGCATGAATATCATGCCTATCCCTATCGTCTGTAGTTTCTTGTGCCTATCATTCCCTTATTGCCTAGCTATCATCCAAGTCGGATTCATTTCATTCACCATCCATTCCTCTGACCAGTGCATCCTTAAAAGATATTCCTCCTTCATTTTGGTTATTTCCTTCAGTAAAATCAGCCCAGCTGACCCTATTTGTTACATCCACTTGTGGAGTGGAACCATCCTTTGATAAAGGATCTCCAAAATCAATCCTTCAGTCCTTTTCAATAGGTTTAGAAACATTCATATGTCCAGTATGACAATTGACCACCAAAGGCTCATCAATAGCCTTCTGAATAGAACCTTTCTTCTACTTCCTTTGACAGTGCAGTGCATCATGTCCATTATTTTGGATGATAAAAGATAGCACATCTCTTCTACATTGTGAATCTGAGGGTCCAAAAAGTTGACATGATTTACATAATGATGGAATTATCTCATATTCAATTCATAAGAAAATTTCATCATTAGATGTTGAGAAAATGACTCTATCATTCAGCGTAACACTTATATCAATTTCTACTAATACCTGTGCATAATCACCATAACTAACCTTTTTAGTTGCATAATCTATTCTAATCAGGATTCCAATCACGAAAGTGTTGTCAAACATGATCTCTGTATGACATAATACCTCGTTTTGTCCATGAATTTTTCCCATTTTTATGCATAAGTATCTTTCAAGCCGTTGAAAGAAAAGATCAATTTCTAATCTTGAATCCCCAAAGTTCTAGTCTTGATATTAACAGAACCTACACTCCATGAACATACTATGAGATCCACAGGGGAAAAATTATGTAGGAATTACCCCGACCAATGGTTATGCATTTGAAGTCAGTAAAATCCCTTATCAAAGCTAAACACGAAACAAGATCTACTGGTTTCTAGGGTTTTGCACCTTTCTAAAGTGAAATATGAGCTATAAAAGAATGCATTCCGAGGACAATATGGGTTGATATCACGTCTTCAAAAGCTGATACATGGGTTTTATACCCTTTTAGTATGATTGGAGTGGGGAAGTGGTTCTCCAGTGGGACAAAAGAGCTCTCAGAGAATTCAGAGAGCTTCCTCGGCTCTTCAGTGTCACCTTCTGTCCACATCGTTGAGGTATTCAGAGCTGACCGAACAATGTGTTGATGTGTGGAGAAGGAGTTCAGATTGACGGTATGTGGGTTTAAGGAAAGGGAGACGTTGAGCGGTGATGGGATTTGCCTCTCCACTTCCTCCATCATCACACCCTCTTTCTATGAAAACTTCCTATGAAAACCCGTTATGTAATATAATCTCGGTCTCATGATATATCATAAAGAAGGATGAAAAGATTGTATCATAATCATTTGAGGCTTTATTTATCTTATGTTGACTATATTTGAGAGAATTTACTTTTTTACCATGGATATAGATTTATTCAATGGAATATAATCCCAATCAGATGATTAAAGTTATATTCATTCATTCGAAATCAAAAAACCCTTCCATGATTATTCAATCAATGTTGTACCACTAATGATTCAGTTGGTGAAAGTTACATTAAAAATTCATAAATTATTATGGTTTATAAAATTAATCATAGTATGTAATAAAATTATAGTCATTGATAACGATCATAGGTTGAGTGATTAATATACATTCTTGCAGATAGGAACCTCCAATCACACCAAAATCTTGCATTTTTCCTATTCCCAGATCAATCACCAAGACCTTATATACCCAATATCACCATTTGCGAACATTATTAGAATATGCCTCAATGATTACGAGCACACATCAAATTAATTTTGACATCATCTGTGTCCTATAAATATGATGTATCTATACCACAAGATATATGTTTACAATTATTGTCATATTATCTTGAGTTTCTCATTACAGCTGAGAACTGTTGCAAACATTTGATACAAATAGTAATTCATAGACATTACTTGTTTAGTAGTGTATGTATAAGTAATAACAATTTTATTGTATGTATTAATATTTCATAACTCTCTATATAAAATATAAGATAATAAAAAATTACTTCTCATGTAGGGTATATGATACCCACTTTTATAACAAATAGTTTGTTAGGAAATCAATCCAACAACATGATACAAATTTAAAGGGATTCAATTTTGTATTGGGAAACATTAAATGTGGGTTGGTGACTTATATTCATTTAAAAATTTCATTTTTTATCATGTATTATTATAATGAAAAGAATAATTAATTATGTTATGTTAAACTTTCATCATAGAAACAAACCCATCTCATCTACTTTTAATGATTATTTTTATACATAATTTAATCTTTTAGATTCATTTAAATAATTATTATGGTTATCAAGACTAATATGAATTAAAAAATTGAATTATATACTTTCCTCAATCAATTTGAACTGATTAAACAAATTAAACTGAATTTTATGAGTTTATATTCGTATAGTTTTGTAGGTTATGGTTAGTATGTTTAATCATGCACACCCTAAGATCTCATATCCCAATGAAAAATGCCTTGACACTTCCATCCCTTATATATCTACACATCACATCAACATTCCACATCTGCATGCTACATTCACATACCACGTCATGTAGCTACATATCTCATGACACAACTGTGTAATCACATAACCACATACCACAACCATATAACCAATATCACATATCCACCTCCACACACCATAACTAGGTTCCATATACACTTACCACCCAAAAATTATATCTAAATGATAGAGAGAGATAAAGGGAGTAGTCTTCCATCCATATCACCCATATTTTTTATGTTGGAGGTACAATTGGAACTTAAGATATCATATAATCTTTTGAAATATTAATCATTATGGGTGGTGGTGTTTAATAAAAAACAAAAACCTAAGACATTATAATAGATACAAAAATTTATAACCTAGGTCCACATCATATCCAACAACTCTGTAACAACATTTGATCATCATATCGTCACCATTACACAATAAAAAATATTGCAAATTTTCAATTATGAAGGATATGACACAAACATAATGGAAAAACCATACCAAGGGAATGGAGAACATATAGAGATATGAATAAAGAGTTACTCTATATTATATACAGGATCTCATTTCCAAATATTAATTTCTCTTATACTTGAGTTACAATATTCATAAGCATGATTGAAAAAATTCTATAGATGGGAAGATATAGTTGTAACTAAAGAGGACTACGGTCTTAGTTCCATGTGTCCCAACCTTATCCATTTATAAAGGTTGTTACCAATTGAAATTATTATTAGGTAAACTACCCATGAAAAATACATTAAAAAAGAAACATTACGAAAACTATTTTAATAAAACATATAAGTACAAAACCCATTTTTCCTATGGATGAAGCAAGAATGTTTACTAAAACTAATTTTACACAGAGTTCCAAAACTATAAATTTACATGGACACACCATGTGGTTTGTATACTGATTCTAACATGACATCCCACAACTTTCTTAGTCGACATGATTTATTAAAGATGAATTCAACATGATTCATCACTGCCTCTTTTATTAATGAAAAAACTCCAACTAAAGTATCCTAGAGATAGTTTCTTATTTATTACAATGGTACTATATACAATCAATCATATAAAAAGGATCAAATAGTTTAGTAGTCTTTAAATTATAATTACATATATTTTTCTAATTATACATTGGAAGTAAAATATAAAATATAGAAATGTAAAAGTTCTGCATCCTTAAAACATATTCATATATTTGTTCTTCATCCACTTTGAAATGGAAAAAATTGGGTGTGATCAAATTATTAGTAATGGTTATTCACATTATAAGATATCATGAGAAAATAAGTCATAATCAATATGGATGGGTAAATAACTAAAAACACATGACATTTAATCAAAAAATAAGTATGAAATATATCCATGGATGATATAAATATATTAGTCTCATAGATAATAGTAATTGAATTCTAAATGATGGAAATTATTAATTTTTGATGACATGATCTTAGGTATCATGATACCTTTATGATCAAGGCCTTCTACCAAGATAGTCTAAAACATTGGGTAACGGCCCATTTAATTATAGCTTACAAATTTTTCTCATGATTCTCGTCAACGCATAGATATACTATATAATTTTGAGCCCCATATATCACAACATGTCCAATTAATTCCTCACATATTGATTAATCAATTTACGTCATGATCAATATTCCTTATCAAACAAATATGTTTTTGGTAAAGGATACATAATATCAATAATTCCTCATTCAATCAAATAACTTTAAGAGTAAAAAAGACTATGTAGATTTGGTACGTGATTTATGAAATTAGCATATCCACAATAAAAATAATATAGGTATTTAAGTTAAATTTAATTTCCACTGATTACAAGATAGCTACTGTTTCCAAAATTAATTTAATATCCATGAGATTAATCAAGACATGAGAGATGAAAATAAATAAGTATAATTTTTTTAGTAAAATTGATTATTTTAAAGATTAATCAAAATGGAAATAAAAAAATTAAAAAAAATTATCATTTAATACATTTTCTTTTAAAATAATTGAAAACATATAGAAGAATATTAATGGTGTAAAATGGTTATGGATATGGGAAATTATGTTAATTTTGTATAAGATAAAAAATATTCTTTTTGAATTTTTGTGGAAAAAGATGAAAAATTACCCTTTTGGGAAAAATTTAATATATTCCATTCTTACTATGTAAAAAGTCGAGGATAAATTAATTTTTTAAACAAATTCATATTTTTTATATCGAAAAATATAGAATTGGAAGAAAAAATTACTCGGTCAAGAAGAGAAAAAAGTTTATCTTTTATTTTAATCATTCCATTTAAAAGTATAAATTTAATTAAATTATTATCCCTCATTAATAAATTGATATTAATGTAAAATAAATCAATTTGGTTATTATATAGACCTCATAATGTAAATTGGTGCATATTACCAAATATTTCTCAATGGAATGGATGTTTAGATGAAATCTTGTACTTAAGGTTTGACTTGCCTTGTATCTTCACTAACCTCCTTTTAAAACAATTTAGATCTATTATAATTACATAATATAAAGATATTAATATCTATAATATCATATATTATCCATCAAAATTATTTTATCACACAATTTTTAATAATTTTTTTATAACCATTATTTTGGATGTTATCTAATTTGATTTTCATCCGTATTTTTATTTAGTGGTCCTGTTGCTTGTGTATTTTAATTTTTACAACATATCCATAATTTTATTCAAGATATAAATATCATACATTTTTAATATATATATTAAAAATTCTCCATAAAATATAGATCGATAAAATTATGTAAACTATCTTGGGGGATGGTAGGATGTACGTACACATGAACGCTGTTTTCACTATTCAATAAAAGGAAATAATAATAGGGGATAATAATTAATCATTTGAAAATAATTTTTATATAATATTGATAATATATATTAATTACATCTATAATTTTTACCATTCAAGTAATACATAAATGAAAAATGAATCCCATCACCTCGTGGAGGTGGTTGTCCACACGTACGTATGAAAAACATTATATTTTTACAACGATTGGAAGATAAGAAGGTATATATGATATTATAATTAAATAATAACATTTATTTCATAAATATAATATATATTCATTAGTTTTATCTTTATTGGGACACCTCGTGTTTTTGTGAAATACTTTTATTGAATTAATTTATCTTTTAGGTATTGTTCATTTCACGGTACACTGAAAATAGTTCTGTATATATATAAATATATATTAAAAAACTCTTTCAAAGATTACATTAACATGTAGTAATGACTTCTAATTCACTACATTAAACACCTACATGGATTTTATTGCATGAATCATCAACTTGGCATATGTTACACGAAATATCGACATGGCATACGCTACACACAACACGGATTTGGTGTATAATGCATGCAACACTGAGTTTCTATGGAATATATTTATCTATATTAAAATATATGATTTAAATGAAATAATTATAACCTAAAAATTTAATATCGTTATAATAATTTTAATATTTACTTGTCAAATATTATTTATAATCGATTTATATAAATATAACTTATTGATAATGAAAGATAATAATCTTGGTAAAGTGCTTGTATATTAAACATATTGTTTTTTGAATGAAATAAATACACTAAAAAATTAATTTCAGATAAATTTAGTAATTCAATTTGATAAAATAAGAATTATTTTGGATTTTATAATGTGTAAATTTGAATATTGTGGATTTTTGAGATTTTTCTTAGAAAATGGATTTCTTATGAATAGTTAAAATTACTTCTATTTAGTTAAAAATAACCCTTTGCATATAAATAATTATTAAATTTTTTTTATATTTGTTTCAGAGTTACATTATAATAATTATAAAAATATTTATACAACTAATTTCATTCTAATCAATTTTAATTTGAATTTGAATGTAAAAACATAACAATCTTTTGAACGTTTTTTTCTACTTAAAAAACCCATTATTTCACCCTATCTGCAGGATTAGTGTTGATCATAATTTTCCAAATTTAGTGATTATAATTTTGAAAATATTACAGAAACAGGTTTAATTAGTATGATATTTTTGGTATAATAATATCAAAATAATTTTTTGACCAAATGATTATTGAGTGATATTAAAATTAGTTATGGTTATTAAATTTTGATTAAACATAATAAGGAACTAAATCATAATATTAGAGAACAAAATAACCTAGAAAATTTTCAAAAATCCAATGGCTGTAAATAATTTTATAATTTCCCCATATGGTTTGAAATGTATGGGTTATTGTGAAATTATTAAATGTAAGTTCCCAATATAAAAGGGTATGTAAGGGAAAATTCAAAAAGGGGACTTTCATTACCTTTAATATTTACAAAACATTGAGATATTTACAAAATATAACATTTTAGGTTATATATATAATTTCAAAATATATATGGGTTATTTTCATCAAAATAAATTGAAAATATTTTTTAGAGATGGTTTAGGTACTTAAAATGCAAAAGAAACACTAATGTAGTGATTATTTAGTTAACAATTAACTAAAATAAATAATTATATAAATTTTAAAATTGAAGTTAATTGATTGATTTATTGTATTTATTTATTTTTGTATATGAATATATAATTTTAAAAAAAATTTGAACATAATATATTTGAATTCAATACAATATTTATATTTTAAAATAGGCATTAGTTAAATAATTTCAAAATTGACATTATTTTTTTTACAAAAAATGAATCATATTTAAAGATTTAAAATTAATAAAAATCATATATTATGCCTATTTATTTTTAAGAGCTAATAAATATAAAATATTTTCTAATAATGGACCAATTAATCTTTTATAATTAACATGTTGTCTCATATACTGTAAAAACATTTTCAACACGGTCTGGGGTCAAGCTGCGTTTTAGTGCATCACATGCTTTGGTGTAAATTAATTTCCAAAACACCAGGTAATTTTATTGTATAAATTATATATAATATTAATAATTCACTGGATTAATGTTTTCTAATAAATATAACTTTAATTTAGTCTTAATTATAAAATTAATTAGATTATAAATATAGATGCTTTAGTAAAAAGAAAAATGACAAAATTTGTGAATATTAGAAGTTAAGGAACTAAATAATTAAATTGCACATATTTTTGTCTATATTATGTTTTTCTCACCTACGATTCTACATTAATACATTATTTATAGATTTTTGGAGGATCATTTGTTATGATGTTTCCCCCCAATAGTGAATACCTTTTTGTATTTACAAATCTGTCACTCCCCATCCACTATAAAAATGAAATCACTATAATCCTTCCTCACACCTCTCAAGTCACATTAGCTCATCCAGAATCTTTCAAAACAGTCGCACAAAATATCTAAAATTTACCTATAATCCTCTCATTTGGATAAAATTAATTCATGGTTGATTTTCTTTCAAACAAAAAGAGGTTACAGGATTAAGAGGTAACACCTACTCTCATGCTTTCTAATTTCATTTTGATTATCAATTCCCCATATTATTTTTATTCGGTTATTACAAAACAACACCAGTATCTTCAATATAGTAGGTTTTTTTTATGATATGTTTTTTACCTACACTTACACACACCTTCATATAATGGGTAACGAACATACTGTTTCTGTGTACGATGAACTACTGCCTCACAAAACGACGATTGTTAAATTTACGCCTACCAAATCCATTGATGGTCATTTTCATGAAAAAAATCTATTTATATATGATATATATGTAATTTAGGATATATAATTCTTCATTAATTTTTATTTGTATCATAACTTTATGATATCCATGTTATGTAAATACAATAATTTCGTTAGAGGATGTGTGGAAAACCGCCATCTCAAAATGATATGATTAGTTCTTGCGATGGAACTCATACAGGATGTTTCTAAAAAACCTACATAAAAAATATAAAAAATATATGATAATATAATTATAATATAAATTTTTACCAATTATTTTAAAATATTTTAACACAACAAAGAAGTGAAACTAGCGTTCATGCATACGTACAGCCTACCGTCTCCCTGAACAGTGCTCTTCATGTCTAATCAACAAATATTATGTACCATTATAAAGATATATTTATTGAATATATAATATAATTTAGTTTTTTATTACATTATAGCTATGATTAATCCATGATATATTTTATATGAACAATAAATGACAACTAAAAACATACTCAACAAACAAGGCAATTAACACCCAAAATAGCAAAAATAATGGAAGATTGTTGACAAGATGGTAATAAAATATTATAATTAGTTAATATTTTAGTTTATAAATATGAGTGTGGTTCTGTTAATAGTATATATCATATTTTAAACAAATATACTTGATGATAATAGTCACACAAAAAAAGGAAGGTTAAGGTAATCTATTTTATTTCAATTAATGTCGCATTGAGACTTACTTTTATTATGCCCCAATTAACATTAATTTGGTTTATATTCTACCAATTAGAATATTATATCATGAATAAACTTCTTCTCATTATATTATATTTTTCATTTAATTCAAGAGGAATTATTATTTAAATATTTCAAAGTGTTATGGGACATATTGGAATGTTTTAATAATATTTTTCATCAAGATTGTTTTAATGTCAAAACCCTTATTCTACATAATCTATTATAAGATATTAATGATAAATACATAATATTTATCCAATATAAATATTTTATAAGGAACAATATTTATTTGATATATGATGAATTATTTGGACATGAAATAAATGAAATGGGGACTAGTTAAATAAATCCATGCTGGTTGGGGACCGGTGAATGGAAGCCACCTGAGGCATCACTAGTCTCTTGAGGAAAATTAGTTATCCAAATAGTATAAACTGTATTTTCATTGTAAATGTATCATGTGCCTCGGAAACTTGAATTCAAAACAATAATTGTTTCCTTTATTGAGAGTTAATTTATTATTTATCCATGATATCTTTCATCGACATATCTATGGATGTGTTTCATTTTTAGTTCATTGATTTAATGGAATTTGTTTGAAGGTTCTTACCATAGAATCTTAACATTTCAATATATTGTTATAAAATGGCACGTTTTATCATTTATTTTCCTTTAAATTTTATTTAACTCCATTGATTCATCATTTATTATGCTATACATACCTTTATTGATCATTTCAGATCACGATTATTATGTTTCCTTCCACAGGATATGAGGAATAATCCATTGAATAAGAATTTAAGGACTCAGTTTATTTCATTTTATTATGTATCATAATTGTATTTCATATTTCTTAATGTATTATGGGTATCATGAATGTAATATTTCTTTCCATGACTGCTAAACTTAATAGTCAATTGTGATTTATTTCCTTGTAGTAATTCCAATATAATGTAATAATGCACTACCTTCATGCATCTAGAGCAAGGGAATTATAATAGGTATCAAAGGATGTTTTTCAAAATCCATGGAAAGATTATTTAGAAAACCTATGTTAGGGAAAAATATCATAAGATAGACATTGAGGATAAATGTAGAAGAACATCCTTGAATTTTTTAGATGAAAAATTATATGTTAATTCCTAGAGACACATCCCTATTGGATACAACAAGATGACGTGGTTCAAGAAAAGATGAACCTAGGAGTAACAGCTCTAACAAGGTGTTCTGAGACAAACTCAGGGTAACCTGGTACATGTCATATATCCTTACATTGATCCTGGTTTGAAACTCCTGGGGGATAGGATTAGGATAATTCACATTTTATTTACCTACCATTATGAAGGATTTAAAAGTCATAATTACACCATTGAATCCAAAGTAGATGGTTCTAGGATTTATGATGCATAATTTTATATTTTGTGCTATACCATTTTTATAGTTATCTAGAGTTCATAATTTTATGATCTAACCTATTATATGGGAATGTTTAGAAATGGCGCCTAGTAGAAGAAATGAGAACTCCACCAACACACGTAACCCAAATAGTGAGATGGATCATATCATTCATGGTCATAAGCAAACATTCTGAAGGGAAATAATCCCCCATGCATTCTCATTATATGAGGAAATAAAATAATGTGTTAAAATGATAAGTAAATATTTTTATTAGGTCATATGGATTTGAAGAAAAATAAGTATTTTCCAAAATGTGATAATTGTAGAATGTTTCACCCAGGTAAATTCTTGATGGGAATAGTAATTTGTTATATGTGTTGAGAAAATCTACAACATGTTCATCATTGTAAGGGTAAGAAAATTTTTTCCAATGTTCAATGCTTCCACATCGAGGAGATGAGACACTGTGTGAATAAATGTTTAAACAGTCAAAGTAATATAACCAAGATGATATTATGGGATAATAATGGTATTAATATAAATAAAGAGGTTGATTAATATTCCTGATCAATAATTATTTCATTTATTATTTTGTCAGTTTTGTACTGGTAATATGAATTATGAAATATATGAGGATTGTACTATAGTACCTTTTCATTAATGATTTTAGATATTATTATGAATAGTACCAATGAAAGTGGTTTTTAAAAAGACAATATTTTGGAGAACAAATAATTGAGGGATAGAAACCCCTGTATATGCTCATGATGTTATTATAGTGATGAAGAAATGATTTATTTGGACATGTGATAAGTACCTTGGAACTGATTAATGACTTATGGTAAAGTCATCTATTATATCATTAATTGAGTTTAAAAAACATTTGGATTTAAAAAACATATCCAATAACATGTATATTACATAAGGAATATGAAATAATTCATGTTTCCAAGAATGTTTTATGGGGAAATTCATGATTACATTATTTTAGATGATATATGATGAAGTATTCACGTATTTGGAATGTGAAAAATTTAATGTTTCTTCATGTTAATTAATGTATTACGAAAAGGTAATTCTTCAAATTCATGTACTTCTATTTAGAAGTGATTGGATCATAATCAGCTAGAAAGTATTTTCATTTATAAAATGTTTTAATATTATCATTAGATGAGATTTTATAGGGTAATTTATTACTTCAATATATGTTGTAACATGTGGTAAGAGATGAAGTAGAAATAGTTTGATGTATAATTGAAGGAAAATATTATGTTTATAGAAACATATATTTAATTATATTCTTATACAGTGAAATAATACATTAAATATAGAAAAAATGGTTTTTTTATATTATCAACACTTTTGATGATATCAATGACCTTTATTCACACAAATGGTTTATGGTTTTCTGGTCAAAATATTTAATTTGAACATGTCCTTAACACTCTCTATTGGAACATTATTGTAATATTTTTCGTCCATATCCATGTTTTCACTTCCCACATATGTTCCCCTATATGGAATTTTCGTTTTGAGTTATTTTGTGTATCTATTATGGTTCCTAATTTCTTGCTATATGGGAAGTTTTAGAATTAATCTTAATTATGGTGGTTTCTATGAACAAAAATGTCATGTATTAATCCTGTAAAAACCCATAATATTCTTGAGGGAGAAATTCATTTTAAGGGGGTAGAATGAAACACCATGGGGTTTTTAGACATATATATATATATATATGTGTGTGTGTGTGTGGAATTTATTTATTTTTTCGACATTTTTCATTTCACGTGACACTGAAAATAGTTCTTTATATATATATATATATATTAAAATAATAAGTCAAATATTGGTTTCACATGAAATACTGACTTAGAATGCAGTACACTAAACACCAAATTGGAGTACGTAACATGAAAAACTGAATTGGTGTTTGTTACATGAATCACGAACTTGGATTACATTACACGCAACCCTAACTCTGTGTATAATGCACACAACACTCAGTTTTTATGAAATATAATTATATATATAAATATATAATTTAAATTAAATAATTATAACCTATGCAGTAAAATTATAAATTGTAATATTAATAACTACTTGTCAAATATATTTTATAATATATTTATATAAAGAAAACATAATGATGAGGAAAGATAATATTTTTAGTCATGTCTGTTTATGTTAATCATATAGTTTTCTTGAATGAACTTATTTTAATAGTAAAATTTGTATTAGAAACATTTATAAATTTAATTGGATAAAATAAACATCTTTTTTGAATTAATAATGTCAAAATTTTCCAGGTGTGATTATTTGGGATTTTTCTAAGAAACTTCATTTTTATACATATTGTTAATTTCTACACTTTAGTTAAAAATAGATCTTTTCATTTAAATAATTATTAATGATTAATTAAATATTATATTTGTTTTAGATTTAAATTATATCATTTACGCTTATATATATACTATTAATTTTATTATTATCAATTTTACACTGAAATTGAATATAAAAACATATGAATATTTTTAACATTTTTCAACTCTAAAAACTTGTCATGTCGCCATGTCTCCAGGATTAGCGTTAATCATAATTTCCCTACATCTACGATTTTAATTTTTAAAATATAACTGAAATATATGTAATTAATCTGTTATTTTCTATCTAATAAGATCAAAATAATTTTTTTTACCTAAATGATTAGTGAATTTGATTAAAATATATTATTGTGATTAATGTATGATTTTTCTTCATAAGGGACTAAACCATAATATTAAGGAAGAAGATGCCTTGTACATTTTTCAAAAATCCATTGGATACTAATAATATGACCATGTAACAACTTTTTTTGAAATTTATTGGTTATTGTGATATTATTACATGAAAGTGCTTTATATAAAAGGGTAAGAAAATAAAAAATACAAAAAAAGGAACTTTCCGTACCTTTATCATTAATAAAACATTGAAATATTTAAAGAACATAAACTTTTTAGTGATAGATATCCTTTTGAAATATATTTTTCTTATGGTTATTATAATAAAATATATAAAAAATTTTGATATGGTTTAGGTACTTAAAAATATTAATGAAACTCCAATGTAGTGATTATTTTTTTAATAATTAACTAAAAGAAATGATACTATAAATGTTAAATGTGAAGTTAATTTATTGAATTATTGTCTCTATTTAGTTATTAAAATGAATATATATTGATAAAAACATATTAAACTAATATATTTAAATTCAAATATATGATATATATATATATATATATTTAATTTAACATTAAATAAATAATATAAAAATTAACATTAATGTTATTTTAAAATAAATGAATCTTATTAAATGATTTAAAATTAAAAAACCCAATATTCATCCAAGTAATTTGTATGTGCTACTAAATAGAAAATATTTTCTATTAATTGATCAATTAATATTTTAAATTAACATTTTGTCCAATGTATAGTAAAAACTTCGGCAACACAGTTCAGGTTCAAGAAGTGTTTTAGCACATCACAAACGCTGGTCTTAAAATTAATTTTCAAAACATAGTGGAATTTTATTTTTAAATTATATATGATGTTAATAATTTATTTTATCAATATTATTTAATAAATTGGAGTTTAATTTATTCTTAATTTCTAAATTATGTAGATTATAAAACTAGTTGCTTTAATAAAAACAAAACTGATAAAATTGGGGAATCATAGAAGTTAAGGAACCAAATAATTAAAAAGAACAAAAATTTTTTTGATTAGGTTTTTATCGACAATTAATCTAATTTACTTCATTATTTGTTCATTTTGGAGGCCCATTATGTATAATTGACCCATAATTGTGAATAATTGTTGGTTTTTAAAAAAGTGCCACTCCCCCTCCACTATAAAAAGGAAAGCACTCAACTCCTTCCTCGCACCTCTAAAGACAAATTAGTTTATCTAAATTCTATATAAATAGTCTCAAAGAATCCCTACCCTAGTCCTAGATTCCTCAACTTTAGAATAAATAAATTAAAGGATGCTTTTGTTTCATACCGAAAGAGGTTACCCGATTATGTTGTAACACCATCTCACTTGCCTTCTAATTTCATTTACATTCATCACTCCATATATTAATCTTATTATATTATTACATAAAATTTAAATTACCCTAAATATACTTTGATGTTTTAATTATATGTTTTGACCTAAAATTACACACACCTCCATCTAAAGGGTAATAAACATGTTGTTTCTGGGAACGATGACTGCCTGCCTCACAAAACGATTATTGATCAATTTTCCCCTACCACCTCTCATGGTGTCCATTATAATGGAAAAATTATTTATATATTATATAAATATTATTTTTGATTTCCTATTATTATTTTATATTTATTTATAACCTAAATTTATACTAAACACGTTGTGTAAATATGATAATTTCGTTTGAGGAAGTGAGGATTATCACCCCCTCAAAGCGATATGATTCGTTCATTACATACATGGAAGGTAAAAATATTGTTTTTAATAAAACTATATAAAATATATATAATATATATGATAATATAATTTTAATATACATATGAACCATTTAGTTTTAATTATCTTAATACAATAATTAAATGAATGTATCTTTCATGCGTACATACGACCTACTATCTCCATGAACGACGCACTTCATTTCTAATATCCAAATATTAAGAACCATAATAAATAACTATTTAATGAAAATATAATATAATTTATTCATGAATTACATTTTGTAGATTATGATACCTTGATATATTTTATAACAACAACCTATAACATGTTAAAACACACTCGCCAAACTAGGCAATTAACACTAGAATCATTCAAATTAAAGGATGATTATTAACAAAATGGTAATAAGATTTTATAAGTAGTTAATATATGATATAATATAAATTTCTATGGTTATGGTATTAATATGTAACATATTTTATCCCACTTTATAGTTTTATAAATACAACATAACAAATTTAAGGTCAAGGTAAGGAATTTTGTCTCAATTTATGCCCCTTTGAGGATTACTTTTCTTATACTGCAATTCAATTTTACTTGGGTTATATAATACCCATTGACATTTTATATCATGAATAAATTTATTCTCATTATATTATAAGTTTCACTAAATTCACGATGAATTATTATTTATATTTTTAAATTTGGTATGGGACACAATGGATTCGTTAAATATTGTTTTTCCACAATAAAGTTTTAATGTCAACCACCCTTATTGAACATAGCCTCCTATGAGATATTATTAATAAACCCATATTTGGTATTAAAAATGGATATTTGATAAGGCATATTATTTATTTTATATATAAGGAATGTTTAAAAAAATAAATACATGGTTTGGGAATCATTTAAGGAAATCCCTACAGGTTGGGGAACAATGAATGAAATCCCCTAGATACATCAGTATTCCCTTGAGATGAATTATTTGGCAAAATATCTTGATCTTTATTTTTATAGTAGGGGTATCATTCTATTGGGAAACATTATGTACTAAAAATAAACTGTTCCTTTATTGAGAATTTTGATATTTTTTATCTGTGATATTTTTCATTGACATATCTCTAAATGAGTTTCATTTTCATTTAATTGATTTAATTGAATTTGTTTCTATTCTCATACATTTTCATATAAATATTTATTTATCTATTTATTAAATACCATGTTCTAACATTTTTTTTATTTCCATGACTATTCACTTACATTGATTCATTATTGCTTCAACATTACTAAGCATTATTGAGAATTTTATGTCACTCTATTATGTTAATTTACTCTATTTATGAAGAATAAATATTTGAATAATCATTAAATTATGTAGTTTATTTTATTTTATTATCTATCATGTTTTTGTTTTCTATTTCCCAATTTATTATGGGTATCAAGTATTGTAATCTGGATTTCCATGACTAATGAACAGAGTGGTCCTTTAGGATTTATTTTCTTGTAGTAATCCTAATATAATGCAATAATGAAATGAATCTCGACATCTATGGTCATGAAATTAAATTAATAAACATCTAAGTGAAATGGAAATGAAAAAAAAAATTACATCGCTATGTATATATGGTAAATCGTACAAACACATGAACATTGCATTTACTTTTCATGGAATGGTAAATATATGAAATATAGTTTGACAATAGTCAAAATAACATATCACAATGTTGAAGGATCTAGATTTATTAAATAATTATGGGTACAACACATTTTGAGGAAGTAAAAGAATAAGTAGACTTGAAGGACATAGTAAATACAATTACCTCTGTTTTGTATAATTTCATTAGATATCTTCTCTTGGGACCTAGGGTAGGTAATTTTTTAATTAATTGAAATGCTAGAACATAGATAATAATTTTGAGAAGATAATTTTTATGTGGCTGGTCGATCTAGATGAATCAATGTGGTGTGAATAATTATGATAAGGGGTTCCTTTATAAGATAAGGTAGGATAATTCATATAATTTCTTAAAATATTAAATTAATATAAATTATATTTCATTTCCAAATGACTCTAAAATTCTATAATTCAAATATATGATGAGGATTACTTGAAATAATATCATAACATAAAATTTGGACCATTTTTAATTGTATTTTAAACGTTACATTTTTTTAACCCTTTGTTAACCCTTTGGACAATTACCATAATATCGAACTTTTTTACCCTTTATGGGATATTAATGTTACTATAAAATGATAAATTACCTATTAAAGCACCATGATTGGAATTAAAAACCATATCCCATTCATCTGCGGTATTATAATATTTTTATGAATTCTAAATCATTTAACAAAATATGAATTATTTTAAAATATCATTATTGTCATTTTTAACAATATTTATGTAATTTTTCATTGTATACATTAATAAAAAAGGGTGATTTAAAATATAATGATTTCACACACCTTTAATATGTATTATAGATCCAGAAAAATCTTGGGGCATAATAATTCATAAAAAATATACTATTAATATTTTTAATATCAATAAGTATTTTTTTTCATTAATTTAATAATTATTGTATCAACATTGCTTGAATAGTTATAGTTATTAATGGTTAAAAAAAATTAGAAATAAAATACCCCAATGAAGATAAATCATTTATATTTCTAAATAATATTTAATAATTGAACATATCCCTTGGTTATTCCCATGTAATAATTTTATTGTTATTAAAAAAATATTGTGTTGTATTTCACTTTTGATTACATATCATATTCTAAAGGTTATAATCACATAAAAAAGAAAAATGCCATATATTCAACCATTTAATTATTCTATATGATATATACCCATTAAATATAATTTTTTCACAATTTAGGATTATTGTGCATTCCTTATTATTTTATTTTTAACTTTAATTACCTAATTTACCCTTGATTGAGGTTATAAAATTAATAATGATAATATTGATATTGAATAAAAATAAGAGGGGAATATTTTCCAAATTCTATCCTTTTTATTGAAAATATGGAATACATTTTATCAAATAAAATATATTTACTTAGTGTCAATTAAAATTAAAATGAACATGAAAATTGCGATGAAAGATATTTTTCAGAGAAATGCCTTTTATATATAATTTTGTATAAAAAATTAAATCATGAAATTGATTATAATGAAAATATTTATATTATTAAAAATATAATATAAAAAATTATAATATTAAATCATTCTAAAACAAAATTTAACTTTGTAAATTTGTGAAACAAAAATAATGTAGAAAATGATATTTTTCACTATTCACAAGAAAATCAATCTTTTTAGAAAAATATGAAAATTTCACCATTAGAAATTTTTAATATGAATATTTAAAAAATAATATTATAATTATTATAAAATAATAATTATCTAATTTCTAGAATTTAATAATAACATTTTTTTAGAAAAGCCTATGAAAATCAATTTTGAGAAAAAATAATTTTGAAGCATAAAACAACCTTAATAAAATATGAGTATTCTTTTACTATGAATTAATCAATGAATTTTTATTATGTAGGTCCTTTGTATATATTTTATATTCATGTTAATACTATTTATACCCTCAAATTCAATGAATACATGATAATTATTACATCAAAAAATAATATTTTAATTGTAATTGGGGTCTGATTAGATTCATTGTTGTGTGATGTTTATTCTATCAAACATGGATTTTCTAAAATATTGTGTTGTAATGTTCTCCCACAATAAATAAATTGTGTTTCTGAAATTTGAGCTTATGTTTGGTATTCAAGGGATTGACATTTGAAAATGTCTTTGTCGAAAAAGCCACATTGTAAAAATGGTTAATAAAACATCTTATTCAAAGTGAAAAAGGAAAGTAAAAATGCCACCATGAAACTAGGTTTCCAAATATGAGAGTATTAATGATAAGTGAAAATACAGACATCGAAGAGAAAAATATCACCCAATGATTAAGAGAGATTTTTATAAATCATTTTAATAAGAATGTAAACCATCACAAAACAGTAAATCTATTATGGGTAAAAGAACATTGATTCATCGGTAAAATAAGTAAATGGATAATAATTTTATTTTAATATCATTTTATATACGGATTTTTTACTATCCAATAAATGCACTTGAGAAAATTAACATACATTATCTCTCTCCAGGTCATAAGCATAATCTCACTCTTTGGTTGTACTTTAATATATTTTCATATCATCTCAAACAAAAAAAATTAATATATAAGATGAATTTTTTATTACTAAAGCTCTAAAATTAACTTTCATTGAATCATAAGATCCGTAATTCATTCTTTCCACCTATTAATATTTAACAAAACAAAAATGGTTTGAAAAATTTTTCCAATAACACCAAAATTTTCATTTAATTTATTCCATAAATAGAAAACCTTAAAGTTCCTCTAGAATATATTTGACCAAATAAAAAAAATCCAAAAATTTCAGAATAGGTTTGCTAAATATCAAAAATCAACTTATCATTAATTCCCCATAAGGTAGAAGTTAATGTTACATGTAAATACCTTCATCAAGTATTCTCATAAAACATGGTAATAACTTGATTCTATTTAGAATCATAATGAAAACATGAATTCTTTCAAAAAATGATATTATCCTCACAACATATTATCAAATATATTTCCAGAATCTGATATTGGAGTTATCTCCACCATTAATTACATTGTCCTTCCATCACTGTTTTCAATGTTATCAATATTAACTTATTTACTTCATCAATGTCAGTCATCGCATTATCAAAACTAAACATATTCACTTGAACATGAGACACATATTATAGGTTCTTCATTTACTACTAAATTGTTTTTTCTTGGTTACTAGTATCATTTCTATTATGATTTCAAATCCTTCAAAAAGATTAATGTATCCCAACCCTACAATATTTAATGATTCCTATAACCAAAATATATTTAATATAATTATTAAATCCAAATACATAATAACATTAATTATTCAACTTCAGCTATAGAAATTGAAATTTTTTGACATTATCCCCTTGAATTTGTTTTTGGTATGTTCCCATAGCACTTGGGGCACTGGTTTTTGTAATTCCCCCTATCATTACAATTTCAACATTGAATAGTAGTTGCTTCCTTCTTTTCCTTATAGTTATTAACTAGATGACCCTTATATCCACAATAATAAACCACTCATGACCTTTATACATTTTTTAGTATATTTATTTCTATAATTTTCACATGGTGTAAATTGATTGGTCCCCTCCTTTGACGGTTTACATTTTTCATAGTGCTAAGTAGACCAATTCTTCTCTTTATTTACCTTGATTATATAGAATCAATAAAACATCTTCTATGTCTTAATGGAACATGATACTATATCATCATATAATAAAAAAATTTATGAAAATAGTTCCTTTTGGTGAATCATCTTAATTGCATAAAAAATGGAAATTTTTGCTTTCAGGATTACATATATTTTCTCAGGAATAAATGACTAATCTTGTAACATTATCCATATACAATATCATAATTTATTCTTCCATTTTCTTTAATTTATGGATCTTCCTCTATATTTTAAATCACTATTCTCTACGGATGTATTTCTAAAAAAAATTACTTGAAAATTTATCCATTCCCAACATTCTATTTCAACAATTACTTTTCTATTCTGGATCAATGAACACAATTAGTCAATGTCTATATTCAAGCAATAAACAACTAGAATAACCATTTCACATTCATTACATTCAAAATCTAGAAATATCTTTTCCAGAGATTTAATCGATTTCAGAGCTACTAATGGACTAGTAGTTTCACTAAAATATAGATGATTTTGTCACATAAAACAATCCAACATAGTTGAATCAGGTTGTGTAAGAATAATTCATTTCATATGGGAATGATTATTTTTCCTAACCTGAGTCAACTACCCTAATATAGTCATAGTCTGCTCAGTTTCAACCCAAGGGGTATTGGTTTTCTCAACAGTGAAATCCCAATTTTGTCTATTGGTGTTTATTCCCTTTCTTCCATTAGGATCCATCACTAAATAATGAAAAACACCGAGTTAAATCATAATAATTATAAATGTTGATCTATAAAATTAAAATCCCTATAATAAAAAATTTTCTCAAACACTATTGAGGATTATCACAATTCTAATGTTATCTATGTTTAATTATGTTCTAGATATCATGGTTTATACTAAACATTCTATAATAACAACTGAAACAGCCCTATCTCTCGTATCATAGATTTTAAAACTATGGGTAAATACAAATTTAATGATATCTTACAAAATTATCTCATAATTCATATCGATGAATAGAGAGGCCATATAATATTATCCCCCACCAATCACTTCTTTTCCAATGAATTACTCATATATTGAATGATTGATATTGTTTAGGAACAATATTCCTTATTAACAAATTTCTACATCAGGAAAAAAATAGGTATTCTTAATAATTACTCAATCAATCAAATAACTTTCAATGTAAATAGAGTATATATAAATGGTAAATTGTTTAGGAAATATGTATATCTGTGATACAAATAATATGGATATTTAATAGAAATTTAATATCTAATGATAACAAGGTTGTGAATGTTTCAAAATAATTTCAATGTCCATGATATTAATCAAGAGACTGGATATCACCATCAAAAAAAATATTTTTTTACAAAAATATATTTTTTTAAAGAATAGATGAAAACAAAAATGAAAAATTTAAAATAAATTTTTCTTTAATATTATTTCTTATAAATCCATTTAAACATACAAAATATGATAAAGGGTGTAAATGGTTATAATGATTGGAAAACCTATTAGCAACGAAAAAGATAAAAAACATTCCATTCAATGTTTTTTAAAGAATATTGAAAACTATCCTTTTCAGGTAAACTTTAGAATTATTCATTTAATACTATATAAATAGACATGGATAAATTAAAATGTTCTTTATAAATAATTTTTGTAAATAAAATATGTTCTTTCATACCAATTTTAAAAATATGGAGATGGAATAAAATATACTAGATTAAGAAGATAAATCAGATTCATTTCATTATAAAAATTATATTTTAATGTGTAATATGAATTGAATCATTAATGATCATAAATAAATAGACATTCATGTTAAATATTTCAATGGTGCTGTATATAAACTATATTCATACATATTACCAAATATATCTCAATGGACTGGAAATTGAGATGAAAAACATTACCTCTAGTCGACATGCCTCATAGGTACTCTAGCATCCTGTATAATAAAATAAATTTTTTTTATATTTATATTTTATAACCATATTCATATATATAATATCATATATAACCCTTTTACAACATTTTATCCATCATTTATTAATACTTTTTTTGTTATCATTATTTTATGTGTTAACAACTGTTATTTTCAAGTGTGTTTTGATTTGGTAGTATCATTCATTAAATATTTCTCAGGATTCCATAATCTAAAAAATATTTTTAAAATTAAAAATAATATATATATATATATATATATATATATATATCCCTAAAAGATAGCTTAAAATAATGAATTACATCAATCATGGATATGATAGGCTCTATGTAATCGTGAACTTTGTTTTAACTTTTTTGAAAATGGAATTAAAAAAGGATAATAATAATTAATGATTTTAGAATCATTTTTATTTTATATATATATATATATCATATATATTAATAAAATATATCCTTATTACAATCCATGTAAAACATAAATGAAAAGAGGATCACGCTGCCTCGTGGAGGTGGTAGTCCACACTAATGCAAAAGTGACATTATTGTTTTGAAAAGGATTGGAAGTTAAAAAGTTATATTCGATTATATAATTAAAGAATGATATTTGTGTCATAAATATCATATATATTATTTGGTTACATCTTTATAACCATCCAAGTGAAATGGAAATGAAAATTTAAAGACACCACTATATGGAGATGGTAAGTCATACGTATGCATTAGAGATGTTTTCAATTTTTATAGAATGGAAAAGATATGTAATATAGTCATCCAATAATCAAAATAAAATGTTATTATATTTATGATAATGAATTTATTATCTTAATATCGGTTCTACACTGTGAGAGGAAATTGAAGAAAAATAAGACATGAACGACTCAATAAATATTATAACCTCTTCTTCGATAGGCATCCTTTATATTGATTATTAAGGGACATATGGTAGGTATTTTGGAAGTAAAAAAGTCAACTAGAACTTATCTTAGTATTTTAAGAATACATGTTGTCTTGGATTGGTCATGATAGATGAATCTATGTAGTCTGAAAAGTTAAGAAAAGGGGTGTCCTTTTATAATAGAGGAGAAAGACAATCTTTATTTTCTTATTGTTTTAAATTAATATAAATTATACTACATGTATAATAGATATTACTTGATATAATTATAATATAGTATTATGATGAGTTTAAATATTCTCATACAATAAAATTTGGATATGTTTTTTTCACCCTTAACTTTTAGACTAACCCCATGTTAACCCTTTAGACAATTACTGCAATATTAATGTTTTCAAAACATTAAGGTTTAATAATGGTACTAAAAATAAAAAACGACCTATAAATGGAAATTTTTTTACGTTTAGAACAATATCCCATTCATTAAAATGAATCTAATATTTTTAGAAATTGAAATTATTTAATAAAATTTCATTTATTATAAAATTTCACTAATGTCATTTTTAACACTATTCATTAAATTTGACATTAAATACATTATTAAAAATTCATATATTCAAATATAATTCCTTAGAAAATTCATAATATTTAATATAGGTCTAGAAAAATCATGGAATACATTAATTATTTAAAAATATATAACTGTTTATATTTTTAATATCATTAAATATTTTCAATTAATTTAGTATTCATTGAATCTATGTTGTTTACAAATTTAAGGCAAATAATTTTTCCATAAAAATTAAAAATACAATGACATGGAAAATATAAATAATTTATTTTTCAATTTAATATTTATAAACCAAGATATCATCAATTCATCCCAATGTTAAAAATATTATACTTATTAAAAACAAGAGTTTGACATTTTTTGACTTTTCATTACATAAATATTATAAGGTCCATAATCACATATAAATTAAAGAATGGACATATATTCAAAATTTTTAATATTTTGGATGACATATACTAATGAAAAATAATTGAGGAATTTTTTATGGTTATTTTTTAGTCCAAAAATTTTATTCATTAATGACCTAATTTACCCTTTATAGAGGAGAAAAATTTACTAACGTTTTATTCATATTAAATAAAATGGGCCCTATTTAACAAATTTTAACCTAATTATTACAAATATGGAATCCATTTTATCAAATGTAATTTCTATAAGTGGATGAAATATTAAATAAACTCGTAAAATAAGATGAAAAATAGGTTTTTAGATAAATGCCTTATATAAAGTAAATTTAAACTAAATTCATATAGGAATTGATTTAATGAACATAATTGGATTATTAATAATATAGGGTAACTAATTTTTGTTTTAAATTATTTTTTAAAAAAATATAACTTTTTAAATTCTTAAAATAAAAATATCAGTTTCAATCAAAATCTATATTTTTAATGATTCAATTGAAAATCAATATTTTCTTAAAGAATCCAAACATTTCTCCCTTAGTTAATTTTGATATGTTGATTTCAAAAATGAAAATATTATTATAAAATAAAATATATTCAATTTTAGAGAATTAATTTTATTATTTTCTCACAAAAAATATTGAAAACATTTATGAGTAAGATGTATTTCTCAAGAATAAAATAACGTTTTTAAAAAAGTAAGTACTTTTTCTAATGAATTAATCAATCTATTTTAATTGAGTAGGTAATTTATATTTATTTAATAATATTGTTAATATTATTTGTACCCATCGATTAAAAAATAATATGATAGTTGTTACATTAAGTAATAATGTTTTAATAGTATATTGCGGTTCGTTTAGTCTCAGTGTTTTATGTTTTGAACACTATTGAACATAATTTTATATTAAAATATTAGGGTGTTACAATTAAAGAATACACCATACATAATTCTCCACCATAAATATTCTATAACTATCCCATCTAGTAGTGATAATGGATTTCCACATGCTTTCTTCTAGTAAAGCAGCTATGTCATTTCCATATATAATATTAATATGGTGTGGTTTTCACAACTCATCCCCTTGATCAAATAATGTGTTTCATGTATATTCACATTCCCCATGATTATATGGGGTAACATTCTATAAAAAAATCAAATGATAAAGAACATAGCATCATTCCTTTAGTATATGAACCTTATCTGGAGGTTCTTTTTCATTTGTTCTTTTTCATGATACATGATTTGATGTCATAGATATAATACTCAGGATAGGTAACAAGGTTGTTCCATACAACTCTATCAATATTAAAGGATTTTTTTGGTATTTTTGTAGGATAAAAGTGATTAATAACCCATATGTTAACTCTTTCTTCAGTGACTCATTTCATTAATATGCATTGAGTTGTAGTAATTATTTCTTCATTATACTGATTTAGTCCATTATGATCTAGAATGAGGAAATACTGAATAGAAAAAGATATCTTCTTGTGACTATAATTGTTCTATTTTCCTTAAATATTTATTTCATACCATTTTGAAAAGTAATTAATAAAAATAAAATTTTATTCTCATAAAATGATCATCAATTTGGTTATAAAATATTATATTAGGATTTTGTGGGATTGGGAATATTTATCCATTCCTATAGTGGTACCTGATTTAGTTTCAAATGGGAATGATTATGAAATAATGAACATTTTCAAAGATAATCCCCATTATATATTGATATGAAAAATACCATGAAACAAGGTATGTTTCCTGTAGGAATTTAAAGAACTAATTATAATAATTCCTTATAATTTTCAGAAAAATGTAATTCCTTATAAAGAGGTTTTATACAAGAAAGCAAACTAGTTATTGAAACCACATTATTTTCCTTCCTTCCCATACAAAGAGATAACCTTCATAGAGGCTATGTTTTTCCCAATCCACATCAAAATGTTCCTTGAAAATGGAAAAACATTACTACTTATGTGAAATTCACATGAAGGATGAATCTGATCATTGCATTTTTACCCCAATGTAGATTGGAACATTCTTATTGAAAAGCTATATTAATCTCATCAAAGATCTTTATAATTAACTATAATATAGATAATAATGGGTAATCATAAAATGGAAAACTAAATCCCTATCAAAAATAAATTATTATCCTAGTGTGAAAGACACAAATCCTCACACATACACATTGTAATTAAATTTAGGAGAGTGTAGTTGGCTTCTC
Organism: Viscum album; assembly: GCA_963277665.1. Classification (NCBI taxonomy): domain Eukaryota; kingdom Viridiplantae; phylum Streptophyta; class Magnoliopsida; order Santalales; family Viscaceae; genus Viscum; species Viscum album. The sequence goes on along the minus strand of OY728156.1, from coordinate 1,612,105,471 downwards.
GCTATCAATGCTATTATCACCCTCAAGATAACATATAGGATCACATTTTTTTAGGTGGTTATTGGTCTCAATTAATATGGATTTTCCTGGTAGTTAACTTGAATATACTCTTCATCCTTTATTATTTTGATCAATTCCTTTTAGTATGCTTTCAAGGTGAGGAAACAACTTCTATTACTAGCATAACTTAGATCATCGCTTTTATGGATGGATGTTGGCCCATTTGTGAAAGCCTCAATGACTCTAATAATATTTATTCAAAAACAAGTTTGAAAAGAATAAAAATACTTTTTATATCTATAATTTGGGGTATGAATAATCTAGTCCAAGGGAAAATACAGTATCTATGTTACATGTTAAGAAGATAGATTCGAAGAACTACTTTTGTAATACTGGCAGTGGGGGAGATGGTAATGGGAAGAAATGAAACCCTATTATTTTGGGTTTCTAATTTTATAATGATGGGTCTTGCACAAATATAATAATAGATTGTGGTGGACTTATATTCAACACACATAGTGAGGTTATCCTCGCCTATAATGTGTACTATAGTGACATATCATTTCTTGTAGTGGAAGAGATGGTACTTCTTACAAGAATGATATTTTTAAAATTAGAGATACATTTGTGCATGAGATTCAATTTAAATTTGATTTAGTTATCAAGATCATGTGTGGATTATATTTGGATCATTGGTTCATTAGTTATATGACATGTGTGATGGTTTCTAGTGTAGTAGATGCATGCAGAGGTGGGCGATATATTAAATTTTTTAATAATCGTTTCCTGAAACCATGAGTGAGGATCTTTCACAAAAAATTTATAATTAATTTATTTAATATTTTAATAAATAAATACATTTGTTTAGGAACATTATTTTTTGGTGAATTTTGATCATCTGAAAAACACGTTCAGATTACCATTGTTTCATTGTGATGAAATAGGGAAAGAATCCCTTTAGTTGTAATCCAAACATGCTTATATGATCTTCAATATTTACCACTCCATCTCTGAGTGATTTTGCATTAGTCTAATGTCTTCTATTTTCCATTCTTGATATATCATTCTTCGACCTTAAAGAAATATCTATCACACTTCTCGTTCTTGAGACAGAGAGAGAAAGAGGTATTGATAGAGAATTCACTACGCGCAACAGTTCTCTATTCTAAATTTTCTGATGTCCTTCATAATAGAAATAACTTCCTATTTATAGTGTTTGGATTTCTGTTCAAATTTCAATTAATTGTATAACATTCCTTAAATAACAAATATTACCTTTAATGAACCCCATTCCATGTAATAATAATTATATTATTATTATTTTTGTTTCACAGACCACCATAGAAAATAAATAATATTATTTAATTTCCATGTTAATTAATATTTATCACCAAACATTGTCATGATCTATTCTAAATCCTCTATAATTTATTGAACAACTAAATAAATATTTTATTCATAAATAAATATTTCATTTACAATATAGAGAATAAATATTGATTGAAATATTCAAAAAATAAAATATATATTTTATTAAAAATCATATGAATAAATATTTATTTCATGTATTCTATAAATATAACTAGAATAAAATTATTCCTTTGACTTGGGAATTATATTTATTACATTAATTAAACTCAAATAAAATTAATTGGAGATCAAAAGAAACACTTAGTGTGTGACCCTCTAGGATTCATTCTTGTTGGCATTAGGATGACTTGGATAATGTCTAATATTACTATCTAGCAATGGGTCAAGGAACCCAAGAGAAATAACTTAATGTCACAATGTTGACAACAACATACAAACACTCACGATATAATATAATCTCTTTGTTTCAATATATCAACAACCATGTTTCATAACCGTGTCACGAACCTATATGCTCAGTATGACTTTCATTGATTATCTGAAATAATCATGATGTTACAACATGTCCATGGAATTTAATGTAATTTTTATATTTAAAATCAATGTGTCAAGATATCCGTTTCCATAAAAATTTAAGGTAAAAATACTTCCTCATGTTATTTATTAATGACAGGTCACATGTGAAGAAACCAATGTATCGAAAATCTCCATGAACTATTATCATCATGGTTTATGAAATAAATCTATGTAAATAACTTTTAACCTGTGTTAATAATAATCTTAAATTATAAGGATTATTACAAATGCTAATAGATAGAAATATCTAATGACACCAAAACATTCGGAAAACCTACAGTCGGGTGTGTTCTCATAATCTACCATCATGGAGATTACCAAGTGTGAACTTAATGAGGAGAATCCACATCATTTTATGAGTACTTGTACATTAAAATATATGTACCATGTGTCCCATTATACTATGTTATCCCAAATCATAAAATAATTTCAAAATATTGTCATAGCATATCAAGGTTCTCATCCTAACCGGGAGCTGCTATGACCTTATCAATGTGATGTATACTGTAGGATATTATTATATTAGAGTCATGATGAACAAAAAAAATATAATAAAAAGTTTTATTAATCATCAATACAAAAAATATTAATTCAATCAATGTAAAAACAATTGGTCCTAGGACACCAACTCCAAAAAACTCTCACATGAACTAGAGCCAACAAACTACAACCTTCAATCCACTTGACCTCACATGATAGTCATGTTTCTGGTGAGTCAAGGATTTAGTCAAGGCCTATACCACACTGTGTTCCATTTAAATATAACTCACTACAACATTGTGTCTCTATGAAATTTCATAAATAGATGATACTTATGAAGTATGTGCTTCATATGGTGATGTGACCTTGGCTCTTATTCAAGATCCACTACAGTAGTATTTTCAAAATAGTCTGATAGGATCTTTTCTAGTAGGTACCCCATCAATATCTTGCCTGATTTTGATCATCTATACTGCTTCTTTGTCTACCTCAGAAGCTATAATATACTAAGACGCAATTGCAGAATCGACAACCATCACCTACTTTGGTCTCTTCCAGCTCATAGAACCTCCATTCAAGGTGAAGATAAATCATGTTTTTGACTTCATGTCATCTTAATCAGTTAGGAAACTATAATTTTCATATACTATGATGACTAGTCAAATTCTGTTATGGCCAAATTAAAAATAATGTTCTATGATCTAGATGCTTACATTAATACATAAATAGATCTTTGCATCTTGCATACCATGTTGGAATCCTTCGGAGTCACAAACCATTTGGACTATGTCATATAAAAATCATTATAAAGGATCCTATTATGTAAGGATTTATTGAGATGCATTTTAAAAATCTCATAATCATGGATGTATATAATGGAATGTATAATTATAATGGATTTAAACATTTATATTGGTGAAAATGATTCTTTATAGTCAATGCCTTAACGCTCTTTAAATCATTTTGTAATTAGTCACATCTTATTGGTACTAACTTCTCCATCTATATTTAGTTTCTTCATGAATACCCATTTTCATCAATTGGTATTTACATCTGGTAGAGGGTATACAAAAATCCAATAATGGTTTTGGAATATGGAATCCATTTCAGAATTCGTAGCTTCTTTCCACTTGGAATCATCTTTTCCAATTAATACTTTCTTGCAGGTTATAGGATCACTATTATCGACTAATAGTGGGTCACAATCCTTAGTGACTAGAAAACCATACCATTCAAGTTCTCTAACCTATATAGTACTCCTACACATAAATGTTTTCTCTTGACCAATTTCTTCTTCCACAAGGCTTTGTGGAATTTTTATCATGTTCCAAATCATGTTTATATTGAGATTGGACATCATCAAATTCTATCCCACTCACACTATCTAGTTTAGAGATAATATCATGCTCCTAAAATGTTGGAATTCTGTCAACCACGTCCTTTTTTGAAGGATTTTATAGGTAGTATCCCCTTTCTCATTAGGATATCCTATAAATATACACTTTCTATCACGGGGTGAATGGTTTGTACCTAAAAATGCCTTAATAAATTCATTACATCCCTAATCATGTATGTAATAAAACACATGTTTCTTTACATTCCATAATCGGTATGGTACACCATCTATTTCATTAATTTATACTTTGTTATGTATGTATGATATTGTCTGTAACACGTATCCCTAAAAGGAAAATGGAAGACTCACATGACTCATCAATGATCACATTATCTCTAAAATGTTGTGGTTATTCCTTTCACTTTCACCATTACACTAAGGTGTATAATGAGGATTGAGTTGATTTAAAATCCTATAGTCCCTTAGATTATCAAAAAAGTCTTCATTAGTATATTCTCTACCATATTATGTGAAATGGTTTTTAATCTTATTTTCAAGATGTTTCACAATGTCATTTTTGTATTCCATTAATTTTTCAAAATAATCAGACTTATACATCCTTTTTTAGACATATCTACAACTACTAACATCATTAGTAAAAGTTATGATGTTTGATTACCTACCCCTTGCTTGAGCAAGAAATAGTCCACAAACATTGGTATGAACTAATTCAAGAATCTATTTAACTATTTTAGCTTTCCAACTAAATTGGGCTTTGGTTATTCATCCTTCTAAACTTGTGTAACATAAAAAAAGTGTTTTTAGTTCAAAATAATCTAAATATCCATCTTGAGGAAATTTATTCAATCTCTTTTCAATTACATGACCTTGCAAATGATGCTAATTTTTGGTGTGGTATAAGTCATGTAAAGTAATATTATTATTAATTTCCATTATTTGGGTCATGTAATCCCAGACTTAAAAACCATTATTTAATTGTTGCTTATAATATCAAAAAAAAATATTTATAAAATAAGAAACATTTATTCCAAAAATTAAAATTAAATAAATCTTTATCAATCCTAGATATTGAAATAATGTTTTCGGTAACATAAGGCAAACAATAAAAACCCTTCAAAACCAAGATCATTCTAGTTGGAAATGTGAGGTGGTAGTCCCTGATAGCTACAACAAAAATTTTAGCACTATTTTCTTCTCAAAGATCAACCAATCCCCACTCCATATTTTTAAATCTATGTGTTTCCTATATTTGAATACATATGTGATCACCAAAACATGTATCATATACCAAGTTTGTATAAACCTATACATTTAACTTGATAAAAAAAAGCACCTGAATATTCCCATTACTTTTATAAATTGGTGCATTTTTCTTCATGTGGCCCTTCTTTCCACATGTGTAAGAGACATCACCATGTTCCCTGGTTTCCCAATGATCATTCTCTTCTTAGAAGGGCATAAAGAAGCTTTCGGCTTAAAGATGTTCACTATCCCTTTCGATTTTCTCACCAAATGGATGGAAGGTTTTTCCTGCTTCTTATCCAAATATACTTGGAAAAGAAGAGTAAAAATATATGTTAGATACTTCTGAATTTTTTCCAAATTAAAATTTGCAACAAAATTAGAGAGGCTCTGAGGGAGTTATGCTAGTATGAGGTCGGTGCCCAGTTCTTCATGGAGAATAAACCCTAGAACCTCTATGTGCTCAATGTAGCTAATTATATTGACTATGTGAGGCCCAATAGAAATAGATGAAAGAATCAAACATTGAACATCGATCATGTCACTCAAATATTTTTCAAATATAAGGAACTCTTTATCGCTCTCCCTTTCTAAAGATGGATTAGGCATTTAGGATTCTAGCATTAATATTTCTATTTAGGGTGTATCACATCTTGAAGGTGTCTAAACCAATCCTAGAAGCTTCAACTAGTAAAGAGGCAATATTTCTCTAATACTGATCAAATTGATAGTGTTTATGGTCAACTTTCCTTTTTTATTCTAAAATTAAAAATAGAATATTATTAATACTTTTTTGGACTTAAAAATAAGTGAGATATATTAAACTAAATTTTTTTATTTGTATATTTATTAAATCTACCATTATTTTAAAAAGCATCAACAACCCTCACCATTCAACACAAAATGTATAGTTTCTTTATCATTCCAATGGAAAGGACCCCCATTACATTTCTTAATAATCCATTACATGGACAATAAATCCATTATAAATTCATTAGGTAGGAAGTCTTTCCAACTATGGACTTGTAGCTCCTCGATCCGTTGAGTGGATTCTAATATCCTGAAATCCTGACTAGGATTTTTCAACTTTTGCCTCCAATTTTGTAATGAATAGTCTCTGGCCATTAAACTGAATATAATTTTGGTAATTCAACACAAAACTCTCATGGTAAAACCCTGATTAAAGTTGTTTTCCCATATTTGGCCATGTACTACACTTAGTTCTATGGTTTAATTCTCAATCAATGGATGGATGAGTTAGACATAATTGTTAATTTATGGATTTTTATTTATTATGCATACATTTTATCTTGTGTTATCATTTACACATATTGTTAATATTAATTAGATGTTACATACATAATAAACCATGATGGATAAAACATTTATGCATAATTAATTTATATTAATTTCTATATTTGAAAAGTAATTCATTTTTTTAAAGGATCATGGCTATGAATCAATAAAATAAATTAGAACATGCACAAAAAAAATAAATTTTTAAATGACTCATTCAAGATCATTATATAATAGTTTATTTGGGTATTTATAGCATCAATTATGTCAATATTTCATTAATAAGATAATTACTACATCATCTTTGTGTCATAAATAAATTTACTTATTTAAAGTATAAAAATTAAAAATAAAATATAATTATGTAGGAAATCTTTTTAGATTTCTAATGAAGATTTATAGTTGAATTTATCTTATGTATAACCCCATATTAAAAATTATTTACTTATTAAACTTTGATTTCAACTATTTTAACCCTTCTTTAAATAAATTAATAATAAATGTCCTAATCTAATCCAAGTGAGCCTAAATGGTCATATTTTATTCCTAAGGTTGTTTTTGGTCGAATTACACTTGTCCAATAGAATTAGGACATGTGTTAGGGTAATAGTAATATCATTTTTGCCCTTAATTACCCTATTTACTTTTAACCGTGGTAAAAAAAAGTAAAAAAGTTACTATTCACCAAAAATTATTTTCATCTCATTGAACCACATTTTACTTACGGAAAACAACTGTGTCTCTCGGATTTTTGAAATTCCACTCACAGAAGCGGTAAAATTAAGTTTTATGAAAAATTCAGTTTTTTTAACTACCACTTAGTGGTTTCACTATTCATCAAAAATTGAAAGTTTTCAGAAAAATACCAAAAATTAGGCCTAAGCTATATTTGATGTTATGAACTGAAAAATGATGTCTATTTTACCAAATTCAAAATATATCAGTTGCATTACTTAATTTAAAAATTAATTCCCATCGTCAAAACAAATTGTGTGTTCTTAAGAGATAATAACTATCAAAAGATTGACACTTGTTTATGTCTGGTTTAAATGTGAAATTACATCCAATGACCAAAATTGTATTAAATTGTAAAAATATATTCTAAATATACTTTAAAATCCCTCAAATTAATAATTTATCGCTATTAAGTATTTCGATTAAAAAGGTTGTTTTTAATTAAATTTTAGTAATTTTCACTATTCATCAGAAAATGAAAGTTATCCAAAAAGTACCAAAATTTCACCCTAAGTTAATTTAGATATTCCGAATCCAAAAATGAAGTCCATTTTGAAAAATACAATTTACAAAATTTCAAAAAGAGGTTATTAATATTCATAACAGCTAGTTTTAATAATATTTTAATAGCATATCGTTGTTTAGTGAAACTCGTTATTGTGTACTACACACGTTATCGAGGAAGGTCGCAATTGCATGTAATGCAAGGCAAGTCAAGGATGCGTGTTGTGAAAGCTCTTTTTGGTGTAGCTTACAACACAAGACATTAATGAAATTAAAAATAATATTTTTCATAAAATCTCAAGGTGTTACATTAATGATTACCATGTCCAATATTCATTATAAGAATCCTCATATTATTATGAGTAGTTCAACCAGACTTTCTATTTAAAATGTGTCCCATCATAGTATGTTATCCAACAGTATAACATTATTTGATAATATTATCTTAGCACATTAAGTTTATCATCATTGTGTGGAATAGATATGACCTTATAAATGTTACATATAATCTAGAATATTATTATTTTAGATTCATGTAGAAAAAAGACATATGTAATATAAAGTTTTACTAGTATTCAATTCATTGAATATTCATGTAACCAAAGTAAAAACAGTGAATACTAGGATACCAAATCCAACACCAGGAATGAGAAAAAAAGACAAACTAGGAGACTAAGATTCACCATACTTGGTGAGAGGGAAACAAATAAACATATATTAAAGTATAAAAATGTTTTAAATTTCATAACCCTATATATTTTCTTCTCTTTATTCCTCAACCTATAATATAAGATTATTGTGCATGAGTACACTCTTGGCCTCCAACATTTAACCACCATTCCCAAACTTAAACATCCTCTTTGGTATTTTTTATATTTTTAATAGAAATTTTAAATTATAGTTAGTCAATCCATATAGGGGTCTATAATTGAAATAACACCTAATAATGTTAATTTTATAAAATGTTGGAAGAATCCATTGAACATGAAAAATAAATTCATCAAACATGATAGTATCCTGAGTATATTGTGAGAATATTTATTGTTTGATAGTTTAAACTATAGGAAAACCCAATGCAATTGTTATTTGAGTTCATAGTCAAAATTAGAAAAGAATTCATTTTTCCATTTAATATGATTAACATCATATTTCTATTGAGAAAACAATTTTACCATATGATGAGTTGAGTTTGTGACATTTCATTTTGTTTCAACTGAAGAATCTGGGGAAAAGAATACAATTCTATATTAATTAGAGAATTCTTACCAATGAGATGAATATGTGACTTCTATATCCCCCTTTATTGTTAAAATATCATTGTATGTTGAGGTTAAATGAAGTTATATATCATTAAAAGTCCCACTCTTGTGGAAAAAATTTGTAATTTTACCTTTCACACCTTTTTACAAAAGAACATCTCCTAATATAAATCACCTTAATATGTTATCAGGACATCCCTACATGATAATGGAATCATTAAATGGGGTAAATACATTAATATATTTTTAAAATATTATATTTTTTCAATATAGATTCCATGTATGTCAATTATTTTGTAATTTCATGGATAAAATGATTTGAAATTTTGTAATATAATGTATGAATTTATCCTTGTAATTAAAAATTCATAGATATTACAAAATTGACTAGAATGATAAGTCTTGATTCAATAAATTTTCAAGATGGCGTGTAATATGTGGTTTTAAAGGGTTTTGATCTTGTGAGATATGCTTGATGATAGAAGTGATCTCTATCTATCATGAACCACGTCCACTAAAATCCATCATGGGCCGATAGTGAAGACATTTTTGATCGTCAATGCTCACCTCTAATATGATAGAGGTTTACACATAACACCAAATGTATAAATCATATAATATTGTAGGAATTACCTTCATCAACCCATGATACAAAGGATAAACCATCATTTAACACTAGTTAATAATATAAAACAATCTAAAATCCCATTAATATGCTTGTAATGTCATACATAAATCTGTAAAAACAATATACAGAAGAGTGGACATACAAGTATACTCAGTAGGTACAGGGGACCATATTTTTTAACCCTTACCTTTGTTATTTCTTGGGCATCGATCAAGTCCTGCTATGATTCCTATTAGTTTTTGTGGGGTAGGGAATTTTAATTAATTTTATATAATTATATATTATTAATATTAAGTATGTTTCTTAAATTTTTGGAGAAGTGTGATATATTCTACATTGATTTCAAATCCATCATAAAATGAAATATAATTGAATATTATTATATATTTTTTACATTTTTTGAAATTATTGTGAATTTATTAATTATATTGCCAATCAGTTATAATTTTATACCCGTAGAATATTTTAAAATGTATCTTGTGCATAAGAAGTATATTGAGAACTAATTAATTATATATATATATATGTATGTATATATCAAATTATAGATTAGATAAATATTTCGTGCACATTGAGTTTTATGCATGTAAATGATCACACATATTTATAATATTTTATTCAACACACACATGTGTGATCACTTATTTGTGTTTCACAATTATGTTACGAACTACACATTTATGTTTTGTCGATTAAAAAAGATTCTAAATCATTTTAACGTTAAAAAATGTTATTTATATACACACATATTTGCATATATATATATTCATATATATATATATATATATTATTAGTGTGAGGATTTATATATATACATATCATTTTACTGTATAAATCGTTTTATCATTATGTGTCAGTTTTTGATAGAGAGAGAATGAAAATATAGATAGAGTGATATTGCTGGGAAATTTAAGAGAATGAGGATCTCAAGATTTATGGGGTGAGCCATGAGATTAGAGAGAGGATCCCAGATAGTTATTTAATTAAATTTTATAATAATATGATTGGATTCCATTTATATAAATAAAACAATTTTACTTGATCTAAAAATTGAAAAAGATAGATGTAAAGATATGAAATTAAATAAAAAATGCGAGAATGACGATTTATCCCACAAAATTGAAAATAATGAGAGTTGCAGGTTTTCTTAACCCCCCATGAGTTCTGTAGATATTTAAAGAAAATATAAATTTATGATTTTTAAATATTTATGGTTAAATAGAATTAATGATATACATACATTAACGTGGTGCAACCATATATATTTTCAATAAATTCATTTCCCTCATTGATACCTTTTTTATTTATCAAACCTGATAATAAACGAATATCTATGCAGTTGTGAGTTATTTCTCATAGTCCTAGTTTCGAACATCCTCTATGCAACAATATATCATAGTTATTGATTATCTTCATTTTCAAAAATGAAAAATTTTAATCAGATGCATCCAAATGAATTGATATTAATTTGTGTTAATCTAGGAATTCTATAAGTAGAAAAAAAAATTATGTTCTGCTGAATTATTCTAGGAACTACTATCATAATGCAATATTATATGATGTAGTTCTTAATTTTATTTATTAATATCAGATTGATATTACATTAAAAATTTATTATAAATTCATAAAGTTATAGACTAAACAAGAGTATTATGCAGGCAATTTAAATTAATTATTTCACAATAGGAAATTAAGGAACTAAAACATGAATAATTTGGTATGTTTAATGAAATTACTTTTCAGGATTTGTTGATTCATCATGTTATTTTCTAGGATTTTTGTATTTAATTATTTATCTTATTGTTGTTAGGTAATGTAGTTAATGTGTTTGAAAATTGATAATCCTTGTAAATCAGAAATTGTCGATCGATTTAACGAAGTGGTTGGTTTTAGGTTAAATTATTAGCTATTATTTACTATAGAAATTATGGTCCATTGTGTGAACACCTATTCTTAATGAATTGATGAATCCATGATGAAAATAAATTTGTTAATTTTTATGTATAGTTCTTTGGGGGATTACTGGAAATACCCTAACCTTAATAAATCATAGTTGATGGGTACATTATTGCATTAACCCAAGATACAAGGAATCACGTCCCTAAAGACTAAATTATTTAGTAGTCTTTTTAATCATGATACATACATTATTCCCACATTACATTTTAAAACATAAAATATAACATAATGAATGTAAATATTCTTCATTCATGAACTCATTAAAAAAATCCTTCTTAATTTCTCAGGGAAAGGAAACAAAATATGTTTTATCTCAAATGCTCAAAAAAGTAATGTTTATTGTAAGGTATCATTGTTAAAAAATGAATAATTAATATGATTTGATAAATAATTTTGAACACATTCCATTTAATCTATAACATAAACATGAAGAATAATATGGTAGGAGTAAATGTGGATCAATTGATTCTATATTTATAATTATATGAGATTTAAATTTATACCTTTATATTATTCAAAATAATCACATGTACATTAATAAGTGATTTTAGAATGATGTAATTCATAATGTCAGACATCAATAAAATACAATCCATAATTTGTGCCATGAAAGTTTAAAAATAAGGATAACCGACGGATTTGATTCACAAGATATACTGATGCATTATTGGGATATGTACATACAAGACATATCAATCACTTCATAATTTTAATTAATTCATCCTATGAATAAATAATACAACTTAATCAATGTGACTTAAAAAACATTAACATTCCAAACTGGAAGAATAATTTTATGAAATTTGAATACTTTACCTAGTAAGACATATCATAAACCATAAAAAGAAAGGATAATTATAGTACCATAAAAACATATCAACAATGGAGAAAATATAGGTTGTTGTCATTGATAAATAAAAAGGCCATAAAATGACCATTAAAAAATTATCGATGAAAATACCCTTTAAACATTAAAATCTACATTTAAAAACAAAAAATTTCCAAAATATAAGGAAACAAATTTAATTTTAAAAGAACCATGTAATCCTATATAGTATGAATCAAAGTTTTTATCTGGTAGGATGTTGGGAAATTATAATCATGATTAGTATGATAAAAAATTATTCATTTCATATTTTCAATAAATGTCAAAAAATACCTCATTCAGAAACCAATACAAATATTCTTTTTTAAAACCTTTTTTTTAATTATAAAATTGGTAAAAATGTATTTTATAAATCAGTGGATAATATTAAAAACATTACTTATAGAATTTTATGTAAAATATGGACATGGAAGAAAAATATTCCAGATCGAGTAAAAAACAAATTCAGTTTTCCAAAAAATATAAGTATCTTGAGTACTTAATGAGAGGATAAGAAAAGAAACACATTTACATTAATGAAATAAACATAGTAGAAGAATATTTATTTGTATTAATAAATCATGATCCAATAATTCCCCTATCAGTTATTTAATATAAATGATTTGGAATAATGATGACATTGTGAAATAAACACTTACCACATAGGTAACTTTTGATTCATAACCCCATTAAAGAAAAAAATTCAAATAAACAATTAAATTCCAGGAATATAAATATGTTCAGGATATTACATCTCAAGTGGAAGTATATAAAAAACATAAAATAATATAGGTTTAAACATAACATATGTCCCATAGAAGACAATTTGACACGATGAACCCTTACATAATGTCTGACTTCCATTCGTATGTGTTCTAAGCTCTTATATAATAAATATACATTTATTATAAAAATATTACACAAACATACACATATATATCATACCATATAATGTTAATTTTAATATTTTATCACTTATATACTAACAATTCTTTATTAAAATAATTATTCCTCATGATAATTTATTTTTTTCATGTATGTTTTAGTTCGGTAGTTTTAGTCCTTTTACTTTGACCATGATTTTATAATTTAAATTTTTTTGAATAATGTTATAAATTTTGTATGAATTCATCATATAATTGTTTATAATTCATCATAAAAGGTATATATATTTAAAATTATATCGTTCATTGAGATGTTAGTTTGTACATACACATGAACACAATTTTAACTTTTTGAAGGATGGAATGAAAGAAATATAAAGAATAATTCACCATTATAGGATTTTTTATGCCATATATATCTTATATATTCAATAAATATATCCTTATTACCATCTATATAATGCGTAAATGAAAAAAGGGTCATATCCCTTCATGGAGGTGGTAGCCCACATGTACGCACAATCATCATTATCAATTCCAGCGGATTGGAAGGTGAGAATGTACATATGATATTATAATTATATTAGAATATATATTTTATAAATATCATATAATATCATTAGGTATATCTTTATAACCATCCATTTAATGTGGTTATGACAAACAAATTACATTACAATGTTGATAAGGTAAGTCATAAGTTTGCACGAGTGATTTTTTTTTGGTTTTCTTAGGATGGAAAATAGATAGAATATGTTTATAACATAATCATAAATTATATATATATATATATAATACTGATAAATTAGATATTATTTTATTATTGATAAAACAAATTAATAGATATTATAAAAAATTATACTTAAAAGAGTTTTTAAAAGGCAATTACCTCTTTATTGATAGACTTCTTTTAGATCTCTTCTTAAGAGACCTACTGTTAGAAGGGAAAAACCCATAAAACATATATGAAAATTTTGTGATGGGAATTTGATTTATTCTATTTTATCTTGGTTTATAAATGGTTTTTAATGAAAATAGAGAAAATGGTTACCTTTTCTAAGTAAGGGGAGGGGTATTTTCTCTCTCGCCTAGTGTTTAGTGGATTCCACTTCCACTCTTGGATAGGAGTTCCTCACGAGAGCCCCTAGAAGGGAAATTGTTCTGCCTATGGGTGAGTGGTATTCCACATCAAGCATTAATTTCACACTACACAGTTAGTTAATGTTGTTATTTCATTGAGTGCATCTGATACTCGATCTTGTTTGCAGTGAAAAATCATGCTTTCACGTGGATTTCCTACCTCTGTATGGATTTTGGATGAATCAATGCTTTTATATATATTGATATTGTTCCCATAATCCATATCTGATATCATAAAATTTCTTATTTTTTTTAAGTTTCTCATTTTTTATAAACGCTCTATTACTGCTTTGTCATATCTTAGTCTGGAATCATGGCTTCTATCGAGGCATTTTTGGTTCTTCTCCCCCCTCTTCTTCTAGATCTACGACACTAGACCCCGTATTGGGTTGATGCGGTGGTTTTAACAGTGGTTTCTTAGCAATGGAAGTTGTTCCTTGTATAAGGAAATGTTTTTTCATAAGTTAGTAGTTAGCATGCCCTTTCATGAAAGAATTGTATGTTGTTTAAGTTTCACTTTATGATCGATTGGATGGAAAAATTTTATGTCCTAGAGAAATTCATAGATCAATTTTAGGACCATTTACATCTCTAATATCTATTCATTCCTGATCTTTTACCACTCCTCTAGGTCTGTATGGTGCATTAGTTAAATATGATGTTTTGGGATGTACTGGTTCATCTTTAAATTGTTTACCAAGAGGCACTACCTGAGTAGGATTTATCCCTTTCTTCAGGGATTTCTGACTCGAGGCGATTTGGTGGTGATGTGATGGATGTTTGGTTACTTTTGAATTTAATATTTGGGATGTCTGATTGATTTCTATCATGGGTTTGAATTTTGAATTTTGAATTTTGGCAGTTTGGTTTGAATCTGATTATATGTGAGGTTACCACTTCACCATAAATGGCCTTTTGAAAATAACAAAAAAATGGATTTAGATGTAGGGGTATTCATTAAATTTTATAAAGTATTAAATTACTATATTATTTATTATATATTCAAATGACTCAAAATTTATATAATTATAAGATAAGGACGGATGATTGTAAATATTTTTATTTAATAAAATCTAAACATTTTTTGCTGTGTTTTCACCTTTATCATTTTTTAACCTCTCATTAGCTTTGTTGACATTTACCATAATATTAATGTTTTCTTCCACTTAATGGTGATGAATGTTACCATAAAAAACAACCCTTACATGTAACATGGTTTTTATTTCCAACCATACTATTAGTTTTTATAAAGAAAATATTTTTATGAATTTCAAATCATTTAATATAATATTTTTTTTATAAAATATCATTAATTTAATTTTTGACAATATTCATTAAAATATCATTAATTCTTGAAAAGTAAAATTTTATAATTTAATAAATTTCAGAATAAAAAAATTACTTTTATGGGAATGTAAGATGATTTTTATGAGATATCCTTTGAGGTTAATTGTTTTTATATTGGGGGATTTTATGCTATTTATTATAATTGGTTTTTTAATTATGGAATGATCTCAGACGAACCATTTCTATTATTGTCAAAATTTGGAAATTAAATGTATTATTTTTTATGTGATGATTTATATATCTTTAATATTATATCAACTTTTTATAACTATTTTGTTTTTTTTTAATGTATATATACCAAAGGAATAACATTCTATCATTTTTTTGGATAATATGATCTATTAGATGTTGATTTTAGTGTTTAGGCAAGAAAATTTCTTCTTAAAAGCTCATAATTTGGAGAAAATGATGAGATTATGATGAAAATTTAATAATTGATTAAAATATACAAGTAATGTATTTATATTTACTTAAATTTTTTTAATATCTCGTTACCTTAATTAAGGAACATCTTACCCTTGTTTAGATCATTATTTTTTCGGGTGTAGTTCAGAGATCTTTATGGAGGGATTTTAAAAACAATCGAGGCATTTTTGGGGTAATGCATAGTTGGAACATGATTAGGAGAAACCATATGGTTTGTCCTAACAAACCCTCCTCCCTATTTAGAGGGTCTATAAGGTGGTACATAATTGGGACATGGTTACTCCAATCCATGTGTCCTCCCCTCCCAACTATGCGCCTTTGGATAGTGTGGCTTTACATGGTTGGAGAATAGTTAGACTAACTATGTGGAACAACCATGTACCATTTCCATAACCCCATGATAGTGAATTATTAGGCTTATAGTTAGTACTAACTATGTGACCTAACCCAGAAAACCATGATAATGGGTTTTTAGTGCCCTGGAAATAATAATTTAAATCATGAAAATTACATTATTAATACTAAAAACATTCCAATCGACCCCAATATAATTTTCCAGGTTTTGGGTGCTCACACGAGGGAAATTGGATCCTCCAACTTCTCTTCTTATAGTACCTAAGAACTAGTGGATGTTTTTTGTCTCTCTCATGTAGTGAATTCTTCCTAATTTTGAATCCCTCCAATATTTATTTCTATATTTCTTTGGGAGTGATAAATCATCATGTCATTGATGGATTGGATCTCTAATGTGATGAATTTTAATGTTACGTATTCTTATTTTATATTCCTCAACTTTTATTATATATTGGAAATTACTACTTCGTGTAATTGATTGAATGATCATGAGATAAATAGGTAGGTAGTTTAAAGGATTTTATATATTATTTAAACCATGATTAAATGTCTTAATTTTAAATGTAATTTCAATTGATTTAACTAAAATTGAGTAAATTCTTATGATTGGGTTTAAGGGAATATATTTGTGTAATAGTACTCTCTTTTATAATGATTTATAATGGAGTGAATTTTTAGAAAGATTGTTTGAAATGATAATTGATTTGATATTGATTCTAGATAAAATCGATTGAAATGAAATATTACATTGAAAGAAATTAATTTAATGGAAATATTCTTTTTGAGGTAGAAATAAATTTTTGAAACATGAATTTGGGAATTTTATTTTTGATTGATGAATTGAATTGAAATTAATGAATTTCCCAAGACATATTGACAGGCTGAAATCACATGAGTCTGGGTAGTTAGTGGGTGTTTGGGATGATGATTTTAGGAACATAACTCCTTAAATAGTTATTTATGATGTCAAATATAACAAAAACATTTTCAATATTATTTCCACATATGGGGTGTTGATTTATTATCTCAACAGATTGAACCTTAGGGATATATACACACATCTTGATATTTGTTTTTTTGACCTAGTGTGATGATCATATATATAGAAACTAACTAATATCAAAGATTAGGAACACTTTTCTTTCATTAAACATAATTATTATATAACAATGATTATAGAACTGTTATATTCATTTCCTAATATCTTTTAGGAAATTTTAATTTAATCTTTTTTTTATATACCTCCCATTTATGAGTTTTAAAAGAATTATTTTACTGATATATGTGAAAATGGTTTACCATCCCTTATTCATTTAAAATTGAATAAGAATAAGGTTTTTTATTAGATCTACTTATGAAACACTTAAATATATCCTAATAAGACTGTTGTTTCTCACACCATACTTTTCTGAAAATATTATTTTTTATTGAATAGTGAAAAATATTGATTTTTAATAAAATAATTTCTTTCCATATTTATGTATTAAAAAATTCACATTATATTTTAGATTATTATTATAATTACATTATCTAATTATTTTAAAATTTATTCAATAATTTTTATTTAAGTCAACATTATTCTTTAATTTGAAATAAAAATACTTTTATACTTAAAAATGCATTTTTCTTAAAACCCATTTTTCATCACATTATACAGGTTTAATTTTCAATTAATATTTTACAATTATTTTAATATAATTTAATATTATTTATCCCATATTTAAAATCATGATTTCTATATTTTGTAAATAAGTCCCTTCTATTAATGGTCCTTATAAATATTAACTGTATTAAATATTTGTCTCCTCCGTAAGGGTAAATAGAGTAATTAAGGATAAAAATATTATGGTAAAGACAAAAAATAACCCTATAATATACATTTAATATAATTCATTATTTGGTTTATACCATTTTGGTAAAATATTATAATTCATGGAAATTTTATACCATTTTTATTGAAAATAAAAAAAAATATTATTTTACCTAATGAAAAATACAAAATATCACTCACATGATTTTAAATTTCTTTTATATATTAAAATATGGATAAAAATAAATTTTGAATGATTATTAAATTTTATTTTGATCTTAATAATATTATTTTTATTTTGAGATTTTGGAAATTTTTAGTGATGATATATTTACCTTATATTTCTACACAACACTGACATAGTTATTGTGTATGCAGTAAAAATTTAATGTACATGACTAAAAACCCAAAAATAATATTTTTGGTTGAATTATGGTGTAAATTTATTTATATAGTTAATAATATGGTATTATTTTTGTTTGAATTTATTATATTTAATTCCACCTATTTTATGTTGTTTTCAAAGTAAGATTAGGTGTATAGTTCTTAAAATAACATTAATTGTGATTTATGTAAAATATATTTTATCAAATTATTTAAAAATAATAAAAATACATAAATAGGATAATTAAGATTATATATAGTCTAAAATGACATTAATCATTGATTTATGATCTAATTTTCAACTAATGTATAAATTTATAACATTTCTATATTGAACAATTTGTTCCTGTAGTTATAGTTAAAAATAGTTAACAAAAGGTTTAATACAAAAGATATGGATTAAAGTTATATATAAACCATTAAAAATTTTATTTTATGTTTATATTATGAAAAAAATCATACTTATATTCAAATTAATTTCTTTTTGGACCATTTTATATGAGTAAGATACATATTGTATTATAATATTTCATGTGTTACCAAAATTGTCCCTCCCCTCATTTATAAAAAAGAACCCATATCCTCTTGTAAAATCCTAGGTAAATAATGAGAAATACATTTTCATATTTATTAATATTTTGGAATTAAATATTAATTTTACTTTAATTGGGACTCTATGATTCAATGGCATACCTGATACGCAACAATGGGTTTCTTTAAAATCTTACGTTCCACACAATGTTGAGTCATACTAAAAAATGATAATATAAAATTATTATTTTATATACTAGTTAACGTTTATCCATTGTAATGGAAGGAATAAACAAAAAAAACTACAATATCATTATACATGTTTGTTAAATGTTTTAAAATTTATCTAATAAAAGTTAGAGGCTTAAAATGTGAATAAATCTAATTTTAAGCATAATTTACTTTAAAAAGTTGATTTGCCACCTTTTGATGGTGAATCATCTTTAAATATATTTTTGGTCACTTTATATGTTCTTTTTTATAAAATAAGTTCTTATTTACAACTGGGACATCAAAATTCACTTTGTGTAAAATTTTGGTCTTTTACTAACAAAATTCAGTTTTTTGATGAATAGTGAAAATAATATATTTTAAATCAAAACTACCTTTTAATCTAATTTATTTTATTGTTTTATTATCTTTTTAATTAGTTTTAAAGTGTAATTAGATTATATTTTTACCATTTAATCCAATGGTGGTCCTTGTAATTAATTTTAATTTGAAATTGGAATAAACAAGTGTCAATATTTTGATAGTTATTATTTCTCAAAAACACGCGATTTGTTTTGACAACGAGGATTAATTTTAAATTAATTAACGCAACTTATATGTTTTGAATTTGGTAAAATAGACATCATTTTTGAATTTGGGATATCAAATATATCTTAGTATTAATTTTTTTTTATTTTTTCTGAGAAGCATCAATTTTTTAAGAATAGTGAAAGAACTTAGTAGTAGTTAAAAAATGGACTTTTTCAATTAAATGAAATTTTACCACTTCTTTGAATTGAATTTTGAAAATATGACATATATAGATGTTATTAATAAGTAAAATATGGTTCAATAAGATGAAAATAATTTTTTTAAATAGTAACTTTTTACTTTTATTTACCGCGGTTAATGGTACATAGGGTAATTCAAGGTAAAAAGAAAATGATAATAATACAAATTACCTTAACACATATCCTAACCTTATAAGATGAGTAATGGCCAACCATGGTAATCCTTGGGTCGATTTTGGGACCCAATGGAGCCACTTTTGAATGATAATGACAATTTATTTTAATTAATTTAATGTAAAGGCATAATTGACATAAACAAATATTTTTTAATAAATAAATTATTACATGGGGTTAAATAAGTCATCATTTATACTATAAATATTCTTTGGAAATATAAAAAGATTTAATAAATCATTTTTTTTATTATAAATTTTAGACATCAAATAAATTAAAATATATATGACACAATAATTGTGCAGTATTTTCTTCATTAACAAATGATTTAAATAAATAAGATTGTAAATATTAAAACAATATCCAAAACCTGTCCAATTCTTCATGGATGATTTTATTTCGACCAAGATTCATCTTATCATCGACTTTAAATATTTTCAGACGTTTAGAAACCTAATATCATTATAATATAAAATAATATATTCACATTTCCGAAATAGCCCCTCCTCCACCTTGTAAACGAACATCACTTCTAACCCATTCCTAAAAGCTCTAAAGCCCCTAGGATCATCCAACCCCTGCCCAAATAATCTCTCACGATCCCCCTCTTCCTCCTAGAAGCCTTACCTTATCATATGGAACTTCAAGAAGTCCTTTTGGTTCCAACCAAATGAAGTTACCCAAATTAAAGGTAAATCTTTCTCTTAAATTTTTTGGTTTCATTTTGTTTTATTTTACTTTTCCAACCCCATAAACTCTTTTTATTCATTTTTTTTATAACAGCACCAGTATCCTAAATATACTAGTATATTTTTATAATACGTTTTCTAACTTCACTTACACACACCTCCATCAAATGGGTGAATAACATATTGTTTATCTATATGGAAATCTAACGCCTCACGAAATGATGATTATTCGATTATCTCCTACCGCCTAACATGGTGACCATTAAGATGGAATTTTATTTATATTTGATGTATATTAGGTTTATTTTATCTTTATGGTTCTGTATTATTCATTTATATCAAATCTTTATAGTTTCCAATATGGGTAAATGTGATAATTTCATTTGAGGAAGTGTGGACTACCGCCCCCTCAAGGTGATATGATTCATTCATGACATACATGGAACATATAAAGGATGGATTTAATGAAATTATGTAACATAAATATCATATTATATTAGAATAAAATTATAATATACCAATTTATCATTATGTTTTCATTCCTTTAAATATATAATATAAATGAAAGTAGTGTTCATGTGTACGTACGGCTTACTATCTCTATGAACGGTGAGATTCATTTCTTAACTCCAAATGATATGGAATATTATAAATATATATACACTGTATATATATGGTATATATGATATTTAAAACATGTATATCATTTTGGTAAAAATGTACTTTTGACCACTTGGAAAAATTGTAATTATAATAAGTTCATTTTTGACTCAAGTTCTGAACATCGATAAAATATCCAATATGAACTCAAATAATTCACTAATTGTTATAGCAAGGTAATAAGTTATATAAAAGTTATAATAATCTTGAAAAATTTTCTTAATCAATTAGAAATTAAATTAAGTTTATTATTCAGGAAGAACAAGGAACATACAAGACATGTCAGACTTGTGGTAAGGGATTTCTTATCTCACATTTAATTCCATGAGATTTCCATTGTTCTCCAATTATTTATTGCATGTGGTGTAATTTATACTGACATTGATATATTTTATCTTTATTCTCATTATATTTATATTATTGTGTTATTCATTTTATGGTTATTATCTTTTGGTCATACGACTCGATTGATTACAACTAGGTAAGGGGTTTTATCTCACATTTTTTATTCCTGTGAGATTAATGCAATATTTGTCACTATTTCCTTTGAGTGGTGTATGTAATTTGAATTATTATACACTTTTAATAATAGAATTTAATTTATGGGTATTTACATCTACATTGTATGGTCCCTCTTTTATGTGGCGTACGTTTTGTATGTTAACAAATCGATAAGGGAACCTTTCACCCACCTCTTTTTAAAATACTTCTTTTTGTTATATCTTTTAATTTACATATTACTATGTTGGTATATGTTCTTCTGTACACTTAATGATGTAAATTTTATGTCCAAGTTATGAGATACCCTTTTTATCTCATCAAATCATTTTCTGAATTTTTATGTGACGTCGTTAGTCTTTGAAATTTCTGCAAGGGAACATCTTAACCCAATTTTAATTCTTTGGGTTAACCTTGAACTTATAGAATATGTAATCCTATGAATATGTGTGAATGACATATAATGGTTTTACAATTAATATCCACTTATATTGGGTGTATTTATATTTTTCATACATGATTATGTGATTGATTTATTCTTAATTTAATGATACCATCTTTATAAGGGATTTCATCTCAATTTACATTTCTATTTAGACTTCATTGTTGTTATGAACCAATTCACTCATATATGGTGAATATAATGTCTTTTGACATATTATATATTGAATCAATTTATTCTCATGATATTATAATGTTCGGATTAAATGTTATTGCTCAATTATTTGTATTCAAGAGTCTCTTATTTTGTTAAAAACTCTTTAACTAAAATATCATTTTAGATTATTTAATGATTTATTATTTTAAATAAATAGCTTTAATGTCAATGTTTTAAAAATGGTTTTGAGTATTTATTTATATGGAAATTAATATTTTAAAATTATAATCCCATTAAAATCTTCAAATTGGTAGAGGAAACTTTGATTCAAAAATCTCTTTTTAAATGGTGTATGAAAATGGAATGATTATTTCAACATCTTGAAATTACTTCATGTGATTTAAAATGAAATGTTAATAGTGAAATGTTTATATTTGAAATATTTTTATGTGTTATAATGGTACCTGGACATTTTATGGGTGTTTATGTGAGAAAACATATGATGGGTGGTGTTGTAATAAACCAGGATGGGTGGTTACTTTAAAACCTCCAATGAATTGGGTATGGAAGTCATCCCTATGGATATTCCATTTAGTGATATTTGTGGAAATTGACCGTATTGTAATTCCACTTATTATTGTTTATGTCCCAAGTTACCTTTATATGTTATGTGTTCTTTATATGGGTTTTATGGTAATCTTTTGGTTACAAAATGGTAAGTAATGATCTTTTATTCAGTGAAGATTATTCACTACTTCATAAAATAGAAAAGTATTACTTATGATAAAGTGTTCATGGCTTAATTTTTGTATTGAAAATCTAACAGTTTATCTTGTTTGTGTATCCCTTACTAATCTTTTTATGCTCAAACCAAGATTTTGAAATGTTTTTTACAGGACATAAGGTAGAATAGGGTCAAGGGTGGGATCAAGGAAAATTAATGCTATCTAAAACAGGGAACTAGACATGTCTCATTTATTCAAGAGTTTCTATTTTATGAAAAAAATGGAAACTGAGTAGAACTATCTACTTTGTAATTTTTGAGATGTAATGTAATTGTTATACCTAATTCTCAAAAACTCTAAACTTGAAAATATCCTCAATGTGAATTATTCATTTAATTCAAGATTATGTAATGATTAAGGTCGGGTCCTTATACCACTTATTTACACACTTAAATAGATTTTTGGTTCATCCAATACAGAAAAAAAATCCCTTCATAACATCTATTTATAGGTTTTATAGGTAATATGTTGGGCATAATACCAACCTTTTAGGGCGCAGGTTAAAAGAAAAGGATATTTTATAATGTATTGGTAGAACATTTAATCAAATTTTTTACTTTTATTTATTATTATACCACAATAAAATAGTCTTAAAACACACTAAAATAACAAAATAATTAGCTTAATTATACTTAAATGTTATTATGTTAATTAAATAACCTATATCCATCTCATCTTCTATGAAATGATAAATGAAGCCATCATTCACCTATACGATGGACTATCGCCTCGTGAACTGAGTTAATTCAATTTCCATCACCACCACTTATGGATAGATATAATGATGGATTTTATATATATATATATATATATTCATGAAATATTTATAATTAACAAAGGATAAAATACCATCTATTTTCTAACCAGTAAATCTATTGAAAAATGACTACATCGTCCATGATTATGTGTGGATTACCACCTCCATGAAGTGGTGTGATTTATATTTCCTCACAAAATCTCAAAACTAGTATATATATGTGTATTTAATGATATTATATGATATTTATGATATAATTATAATAGTTATTTAAATATAAAATGTTACTTACCTTCTTTCCCTCATGCTCTTTGAAAAATGTAAATGATACTCATGCGTATGTATGACATACCATCTCTATAATTATTGCATAATTCATTTTTCATAACCATATTTCATGGTTGGTTTTAAATGTATAATTAATGTATAAAATTTATAATTATTGCTCAATTATTATTCTAGATATGATGGAAAAACTACTACTTTGAGCAGGGTCAACATACCATAGCCATATTTAAATTATTAACTGAACATACTCAAAACACCTAGCATGGGCATGACTGATTAAATCATTAAATATGTAGTCATACTAAAAAAATGATATAATTCTAAATTAAAAAAAATTAAAAGTATATTAAAAAATTAAATAACTGATATATTTTAATTACCTATAAATTTCAGGACATATATGGAATGGTTGGAATAGTGTTATGTGATTTCATCTTAATTTCACATCCTTGAGGCATGTTTTAATATTGTACACGTAATATATTTTTTGTGGTTTATATAGTGAAATTTTAAATATTACATAATTATTTATTTATAGTTCATAGTAGTTTATGATTTAACTCAAATTATTTCAGCCAAGGGATTTGAATTGATAGTTACCATGCGGTAAGGGGTTTCT
Source organism: Viscum album (assembly GCA_963277665.1). Classification (NCBI taxonomy): domain Eukaryota; kingdom Viridiplantae; phylum Streptophyta; class Magnoliopsida; order Santalales; family Viscaceae; genus Viscum; species Viscum album. The sequence continues at coordinate 1,612,080,254 of OY728156.1, read as the reverse complement.
TAACTTAATTTTCATTCATTGACTTATATCATATATTTTGTAGTTATAATATGTCAATATTAGGTGTGGAATTATCATTTGATTTATTTTTATTTACAATTTTTTTTGGATTTATATTTTTTACACATAATCACTCATGATCTTTTTCAAGGTCACTATTCTCAAGCACTCTATCATTGTGACGTATATTTTTATTATGCACCTATCTTATTTTAGGAGGATTATATAATGACCATTGATAATTTATATCATGTATATACTTAGGTTCATGTTATTTAATATTTAATTCTAATCAACATCTTTAATAAGTTAGTGATTCAAAATTTTTAAAAAATATATAGATTTTGATGTATTATGTCATCTTATTTAAAGATTGTTTATATTCAATGTTTCATTGAGGAAATAATATGATATTATATTATTAAACAAAGTCTATTTTCATGTCCTTTGGTTATGAATTTTATTTACATTTTTAATCATCATTTCCACCCTTAATTATTAATGAATCATTAATAATGTTGTTTTTAGGTGATACAAAACTTTTACCTTCTTTTATAACGCGAATATTTCTCTTCTATAATCATGTTTTCTAAAATGATTTCAAGAATTTTATTTATAAATATTAATTATTTACAAAATTAATTTTATGTGATAATGGAAATTATTTGATATGTTTTCAAATGGAATTTCTTAACATTTTTAGCATGGGTCACATTTGACTATCTTTACAAAACATTGAAAAATATGTTTAATTTTATCATTTTTTTAAATTAATTGAATTTCCAACTATTATGATTATTACTTTATTTGAATATTCATTTATAATTTGATATGTTTATTTTAAAATATATTTATGTCCACAATATTTTATCAATTCCTAGCTTTCGAAATTTATTTTCGATGTGAAAAGGGTATTTTCCACAAGATTTTTTTAACAATATTTTATGGTATTTCTATTAATTGATGAAAAAAACCGTTGATTTTACTTATAAAACACTGGATATATACTGATATAATACCATCATTATTCTTTATTTGGACGAATTACGATTTTTTTTATAGATATTTTCAAGAAACTTGTTTCATTTCCACTGGTAAATCATCTATAAAATAACAAAAGTTATTCTTATGTTGAAAAATGAATTCTTTCATGCCTTATTATTATGTAATGGTTCTAGAAAAAATTTTATAGTGATGGGTGTGCCCAATATAACTCACGATGTTTGGTTATACCAATACATCTCTCTAATTATTTTGTTAAATTGATGAATTTAACTATTTTTATGTGTCTCCAATGTGATTATTAGAATTTACCAGGATTTTTTTTTCTATTCGTATGAGTGATTGTTCGAGTGATATGAAAATTATGTTCCATGTTAACATGAATTTTTATTTACACATTCATCATGTTATATTGAACTATTTTTTATCTATTGTTTTAAAATGAATCATGATTTCTAAATTATATGATACTTGTCATATTTTGAAGCCTTGTTCTATGTATCATGTTTTATGATCCCAATATTTATGGGTATGAATTATCTTTTATTATGACCATGAACATTGATTAAAATATCATAACATTATTCTCATCTTATGATAGATGATTATATCCAATTATTAATGCTTATGTTTACACTTACTGATAATTTGAACTCTTCATTCTTATGTTTCCTTTTCCCCATGTTTCTAACAATGATTTTAAATTTTTATGCCTAAGAAGGTTACAAGATGTGATGAAATTAGTAGAAAGTGATATACATTTTTATGAACAAAATGTTTATGTGTCCAATTTGATATATAATAATCTTTATTAATTATATAGAAATCAAAAAACAAAATTCCATTTGGAATATATGTTATCATATATTTCTATTTTATGTTGAAATTATTGGATGCTTGAAATTGGGTCATGTGTATTGGTAAAAAATCTAGAAATGTAATGTTTTTGTTTTTATAATTAAATCCAAGAGTGTAGTTTTGTGATATTATATTAATTTGTTAAACTTATCAATACACATTATTTAATGAAATGTTGAAATGCATGTATATAATGTTATTAAATAATATTGATAACATGGAATCTAAAACATGAAGGTAAAGTATCATGTTTTGAAATTGATTGTCAGTAGTATGTCTAATATTGTATGTAACATATATAATATTATTATTGATATATATGTGATAAACTAAAAGAATGATCATAATTTAATAATTAATGTAAAATTATTAATGTTATTTATATGATTATAACCCCAATATAATTTTCAACGTCATCTATTTAAAGTCGTTATAAATTTTTTATTGTAATGTGTTTATTTATTGAGTCCATTATAGCTATCTATGAGATATTTGTTTTGATTTGAGTGACCTTATTTGGGAATGAATGTTGTGGATGTATACCTAGTATCCCAAAGTTTTCAATGATTTTTTGGGATCAATGATTTATTGTTATTATGATTAGTTATGATTTTTTATATGATTATTCAATTTTCATTACATTGTGTTCTATTAATAGTGTTATTACTATTTTAGAGGAATATCCTATGAGATATTATCTTTTAGTTATAAAAATTTGATTATTTATGTAATTATTTTCTAGTGTGGAGGTGATGTCTCCATAATTAGTGAGATCATTGATAAGTGTCTTTTATATTGGCCATTCAGACCAGTCATGTCATTATTTCATGGTTTTTTAATTCTTAAGGATGATAATTGTTTGATTGGTATATGATGTATGTGACTTAATTTTTACACACACTTCCCTTTGTTGTTTCTGGAACATTGATTGAGTCCTTGTATGTTTCCAAATAATTTATATGGTTTATGAAAGTTACTTAATTTTATATAATTCTATATTTTAATTTTAAATTAATTTTTCAAAATTTTGGATAATTGTGATATATTCAGCATTGATTCAAAATGTTTTATGAAAATAAATAATTTTACACATCACTATATATATTTTTAATAATGACTTGAAAATATTATTCATTTTTTTATTATATTTCATATAATTTATATATTTCAACATATAATGTATTTTAAAAAGAATATTCAGAGTAGTAATTATTTTGAGATCCAACTAATTATATATATATATATCATTACATATCAGGTAAATATTTCTCACACATTGAGTTTTATGGAAATTAATGATCATGCGGTTGAATAAAGTATCATGTAACAAACGCACAGAAAAACATGCGTGAGTGAGTGTGTGAAAATATGTGTGTTACACTATTATATGTTATGTAATAAACATATATTGTATCATTTAGAAACAATAAAAAAGGTTTTTGTATTTTGAAATTTTATATATATACATGTGTAAGTGTGTCTATATTACATTGTTATGTATACTATGGTGTTATATATATAAATATATATTATTTACCATATATATATATGTTACATTATTATATATATTCATTAATATAATAACATATATACATTATTAGAGTGTGGTGCTATATATATGTATAGAGATAATTTTAATATATATATATATGTGTGTATTACTATGAATTAGGTATTTAAATATATAGAGAGAATTATATTGTGGAGGGTGTTCTGTATTAAATAGAAATTTAAAAAATTGAGGATCTCAAGATTTTAAGGGATAAGTGTGATATTAGAAAAAAGAACTTAAACGACTTTTTAATTCAAAATTTTTATAATTTAATTGGATTACATTTACTTAAATAAAATAATATGAACTAATTATAAAAAATTATATTAGTTAAAAGGAAATCTATGAAATTAAATGAAAAACATGGTAATGAGGATCCCGAGTAGTTTATTGAAAATAAAGGAATATATGGGTATTCTTAATACCCATGAGTTTTGTGGACATTTTAAGAAAATTAAATATTATGATTTAATTAAAATAAATTCTTCAATCGAATAAAATATAGGCCTTATTTAAATAAGAAACAAATCCATTCATTTCATCCAGTGAGTCAATAGGTCTACCCAACCATGTTTATTTTCTTGAAAATCATTTCCCTCTATAATGTCATTTTTTTCAATAATTAGTTGATCAAATAATTTCTATATACATGTGTGTGACTTCCAAAAACCCGAGTTTTGAACATCCACTATGCTTCTATGACAATGTGTTTTGATTTATTGTGAGTTCTTGATCAATATGATCACATCCCTATCTATCCCTAGAAATGAGTCCAGTGTATTTCAACAGATGTAATGATGTGAATTGTCGATCCCCTATATTCAAGAAGTGGATGTGAAAACCTTACTTCATTTTGTATGAAAATGGTGGAATTATCATGATTTTGTCTAATTTGGATGAATCATTGTGAATAACCTTAAACAAGATAAACAATCATAAATAATTCAATAAATAGAATCTTTATTTCATGTATTTGAAATCTATTATTCTTGAAGGAGAAAACAATATCACATTCTCTATTAAATTTTGATAAATTAGTAATTATATAAAAGAGAGAAAATATTATCATATCTTACAGGAGTTACAAGTTCTTAATTATTGTAATTATCGATTTTGTAATTTTTTTAATTTAAGTTTATAGAAATAATTTATATAATTTTTTTTAATGTAGTAATATTTGATGTATAAAAAAATATGATATTATACAAATTATTATTCATAAAACTATTTTATTCTTATATAATTTTATGTTCTAGTTTTTTATTTATTTCATTAGATGAGACTAATATTATATACTAAATTTAATATTATTTCATGATGCAATGGATTTAATGGTTGTATTACAATGAATTTTAAATTAATTAATTTAGATATAAATCATTATTTGTTTTATTAATAAGAATAGAAAGTATAAGGTTGAAAAATAGCATGAATATTGAAAATGAAATAATCAACAATGATACTAGGGTGTATAAAATAGTGGTGCCTGAGTCTGTACCCTCTCAAAATGATAAAAAATTTGTGGAAAGGGAAAAAAGTTTATAGAATATGAGAAGCACACATGGTGGGTTTCTAATGAGGCATCGAAATTAGAAAGTTTGTTCCCCACTTTCCAGGTGTGATGGACATCTGTTTGAGTGTTGATAAAACCTCAACATTTATTAATGTGATATGATATTGAATATGGGGAATACCATAATCCTTGAAGGAAATTATGAATAGTATATATAGTCTGTTTTGATCATCATAAAAACAATATATTTATAGATACACAAGATAATACTAGTGATCATCACATTTACCTCATCCTGAAGAGAGTCACCACTAATAAAGTAGGCAGTGAATGTAAAAAACATTGATCCCATAGGATCATGAAACATACCTTCACCTTGAATAATACCCATAATAAAATATCTATCCATATTGAGATTGGGACCTGATTTATAAAGAAACTAGTGGTTACATTGTCCCTGGTTACCTCTGAGGGTTATGGGATGAAGGTCTCTTGTATTTAGAAGTTTTCGGAGAGAGGGTAAATCCTCCCAGTTTTGAAGGAGCTGAGAAATATAAACCAGAATATTCATGGTTCTAAAAAATTGTGTAATTTATGTAGTGGTACCCCTCATTTCATATATTTTTCCTAGCCTTCCATATGAACTAGCAGTTGATAATAAGAATCTAGGAATGAGCCTTTTCTATTGGGTCGAAAGAGAAAAAACCTTGAAATTAGTGGTTCAAAAATGAATCTCCCAATGACACCTGGTTAGATGCTCCAATGAAAGAGTTGAACAAGTTACACATGGTGAAATACCACCCCCTTTTTGAATATATGGTGATTCAACTCCTCTTACTATGGGGAACTGCCATAGGTATACATAGAGACTAGGTAGATGCAAAGATGTTTGATGTTGTCATCAGTTGTGATAACTATGTTCATGATTCACCAATTGATAATGTCTCATCTCCCCAGGATCTCCATACAGCACAAGGTCTCTCCATTGGGGTACAACTCACTTGAATCTATCATCACCCTCTCGTAGTCCTTCACATAGAAGGTACCTAATGATGATCTAGTAAAATCACATTTATCTTTTTTTTCATTTCATTTTGATTCGGTTGAAGTAATCACATCCTTCCTTCTCTAGAAACACATATATAAATATTGGATACATTCTATCTTGGTTAAAGGTCATGTTTTGTTTATGGAATCTGGGAAAACAATGCTTATATCCAGTCCAGTTTTGGTGCCAAAAAATTGATTTCCTCCCTTACAAAAATCCATCGAGTATGTCTTTAGAGCATCTTGATGATGTATTGGAGATTAATCCAGAGAGAGGGGGACACCCCATCATGATGTCCATATCCCTTCAATATTATTCAACCATAAAAAAACACTAGATAATGTAGCCTTCAAGATATTACCATTACATATTTTCATCAAAACAAATCATGGTAGCAGAAATTATTTTGACATTGATTCCACTTACCTATAGAGGAAGAGCTATCCTATTATATGAAGTCCATTGGTTCTTCCCCTCAAATTGAGCATCTTAGATGAAAAAAGTCTGATTTTTTTTATACCTAATATGATACCATTATAATCCTTGATTGAGGACATTAGATTCACGTGGATTGAGGTTTAAACATAATTTACATAAGAGATTCTTCCTCCAAAAGAAAGGAAATTGTCTTTCACGTTCATTATGCATCAAGTGATATTTTCCAACACTTTTTCAAAGTGATGGATAAAAATATGGATCAAGGAAATTGGAGCATTGAGGTCATTAATTAAAAATATTATTTTCTTAATTCCCATGTTTTCGTCAAGTATTTTTGTTTTTTGTCTTAGTATAGGGTGGAAATATAAATGATACTCTTATATATTTTCAGCAATTTTCCTCTCCTTTTATAGTAGTCCACCAAAATCTTATTGATAACATTGATTGAATTTTTACTTTCATTTACAAAAATGAGACTATCATAAGAAAACATGAGATGAGTGATACCCCAATGGTTTTACCATAATTGATACATGATGTTACTTCTTGTAAATATGCCTTTGTCAATAAGATAATTATGAGAGTACATAGTGAGGATGAATAAACATGGGGAACATGGGTCACCTTGTCTTAGTCCATGAACTATTTTTAAGAATCCGTAGTTCCATCCCATGATGGAGATGGAGAGTCGCAGGGTATTGATACACAAGAAAAATAGATCAAAGTTCCATGAAGAGAACCCCATCCATGTAAGCACATTTAGAATGATGTTTCATTGTAGGACATTGAAGGATTTATCCATGTCCAATTTTATTACCATATTTGATCCTAGGGACTTTTAGTTTATATATGTGATAACATATTGAGAAATACCTATTGGACCTTGGATCGATCACCCCTTGAGAAACAAATGTTTGTCATCTAAAATACATCCGGGTAAGTTGAGTGATACTATTTTATTGATCACACATTCCAATAATTTATTAGATTTGTTAAAGAAACTATTAGGGAAATATTTTTGAAGAGAATAAGTATATTTAATCTAGGTGACAATCATAAGATAATTTACATAGGTTAATCCAGAATGGATGCACCCAATGAATAATCGTTACACCATAAAAACCAAATCAATTTTAAATGTGTTCCATGAATCCCTATAGATAGATCCAAGGAATCTATGAGGATAAAGCTTCATTATAGGATTGAGAGAACACAAAACATCATGAATATAATTCTATTCTAGAATTTATTCCAAGGAATCATTATCACAATCAAAGGCCATGATGGGGATAAAATTAAATATATCTTCCCGGCTACCAGGGTATCTAGATTTCATATGAGTATTGGGACCTGGAAGATGATATTTAATGTGTGTCTTTAATATATGACCAACAAGAACATGGTCATCAATGTAGTATCTATAAGGCCCCAGCCTTAAACCTTACCTAATCTTGAGTTATTACAAGATTAAACATTGAGGATCTTTTCAAGTTTAGAGTTTTAGAGAATTAGATCATGAAACTTGCATTACATTCCACATTTAAACAAAGTGGTTACATAAAATATATTATTCATTCTTCCCATCAACGGAAACATATTTAAAATAAAACACGGATTCTTTATTGACACATCCTTGACACTATCATCACATCATGTACCTTTCCCTTGACCAGTGAAAAACATTTCAGAAACTTGGTATGAGCATAAAAACCTCAGTAAGGGTTATAAAAATATGGAAAGGAAACATGAGTTCATATATACATAAGAATTAAATCATACTTTACCCATAAAACATAGGCACTTTAACAGACCTCATCAAATAATAAATAAATCATAGAAATCATAAGACATAAAAGGTAACTTGAGGCATTCATAACATTCTTACGTAGGGAGTAACCCTCTTCGTTACGTTTGGAATACCCATCACAGTATATTCCCTAAATATCTTCAGAGAAACCTTAACGTTTCACTCCTTCGTGTTACCCAATGCATTGGAGAGCTATATCGGGCTCACCCGCCCCTAGTTTATCACGGAACCACCCGTCTTCATAACAATGCCGAAGAACCATAACATAATATTATCACATAAAATATGCATAAAAGAAAACATAACATTTCTACCTTTTAATAACAAGATATCAATACAACACATTGATATAAAAACATTATGAAAACCATTTTCAAAACCATTTAAAACATTTAATAAAGAGATCTTTGATTCAAAGTGTCCCATACCACTTTGAAGCTTTTAACATTTTAAAACATTAATATCCATATAAATAAATCCTTAAAACCATTTTGAAAACATGGATTTTAACGATACAAATTTATAAGAATAAATCATTAAAAAATTTAAAACGATATTTTAGTTAAAGGGTTTTTAACAAAATGAGAGACCCTTGAATACAATAATTAAGGAATAAAATTTAATCAGAACTTTGAAATATCTTTAGAATAAAATAATTAATGATATAATATTACAAAGGATATTATATACACCATATAAGAGTGAATTGGTGCATAACAACAATGAAGTATCAATAGAAATGTAAAATGAGATAAAATCCCCTATAAAGAAGGTACCCTTAAATTAAGGATAAATCAATCTCATAATTATGTGTGAAAAATATAAATACACCCAATATAAGTAAATATTAATTGTAAAACAATCAAAGGTCATTCACACATATTCAAAGGAGGACATATTCAATAACTACATGTTGAACCCAAGGAATCGAAATTGGGTTAAGAAGTTCCCTTGGTAAAATTCGACATCCTAACGACATCACTTTAAAATTCAAAAAAAAAGAGTTGATGAGAGATAAAAAGGGTATCTCATAACTTGGACATAAAATGTACATCAATAAGGATATATAAGAACATATCCCAACATTACAATATGTAAATTAAAAGACCCAACAAAAGAAGTCTTTTAAAAAGAGGAGGGTGAAAGGTTCCCTTACCGACTTGGGTATCTTTCGAAACATACATCTCGTGAAAGAAGGACAATACAACATTGATATAAATACTCATAAAAGAAATTATATTACACAATGAGTAAAAAAATGTGCAGTACATACACCACTCAAAGGAAATTGTGGCAAATGAGCATAAATCTCACTAGAATAAAAGTGAGATTAAAAATCCCTTACGAAAACTCGGCAGCCTAACGGCGCCACATAAAACATACAAAAATGGATTGATGAGATCAAATAGGGTATCTCATCATATTAACATAAAGTTTATAGAAATAGGAATATAAAATTACATCCCCCAACATAACAAAGAGGATCTTAAAAGAAGTGACATAAAGGAGAGTACTTAAAAAGAAAGAGAGAGGTTAGATCTCTTACGAAAATTCGGCATCCTAACGGCGCCACTCAAAACTTCCAAAATGGATTGATGAGAGAGAATAGTGTCACTAATCATATGAACATAAATATTACAGTAATATTAATATAAAAGAACATCCAAATAACAATAAATATGATCTTTAAAAGGAATGACATAAAAGAGTGTACTTAAAAAAAAAGAGGAGTAGGATCCCTTACCTCAAGTCCAACTTGTCTTGTTCGTTTCTTTATATTCCTGAATAATAAAATTTGGTCAATTAATAATTGCCTAATTACCTCCTTTAGAGATTATTATTCAGTTCATATCACATATTATAATTTTATAATAATTTTTTAATAACGTTAGTTCATATCAGACGTTTTTTCCGATGTTTGGTACATGAGTCAAAAATGACCCTGTTTGAAAAAATATTGCCCATGTAGTTATAAGTAAATAATTTCCAGAATATTATTAATGATTAAAATATCATATATATCCAGTAAATATTCATTTTATACTATTCCATATCATTTGGAGACAAAAAACAAAAATCACCATTCATGGAGACGGTAGGCCGTACGTACGCATGAACGCTACTTTCATTTTTTGTCATATTAATGGAATTAAAAAAAATGAGAGAGATATATATATGTTATAATTACAGAATGATATCCATAATTTATATTTAATATATTACATATATATCCATTATATATATGTACTTATAATATTACATAACATTTTGAGTTAAAAATGAAATGTACCGTTCATGGAGACGGTAAGCCGTACGTACGCATGAACGCTACTTCTATTTCTATTTCATATTTAATGGAATTAAAACATAATGATACATAATAGTATTTTTAATTCCATTATGGAATAATATATAATATCATTAAATATATCCTTTATACGTACCACATATGGTATTAACGAATCAAATCACTTTGAGGGGGCGGTAGTCCGCACTACCTTAAATGAAGATATCGCGTTTACCCATAATGGAAACCATAAAGGTACACCATAAATGAAAAATACATAAGCATAAGTAAAACATAAAAATATTATAAATCATATATAAATATAGTTTCATCTTAATGGCCACCTTTGAAGGTGTTAGAAGAATGTTGACCAATCATCGTTTCGGGAGGCAGAAATTTGCCATCCACGGAAACAGTATGTTCCATAACCATTAGATGTGGGTGTGTGTAAGTGTTGCTCGAATCCTTCTTATAACAAAATCCTAGTATATTGAAGATACTGGATTTGTTACAAAATAAATAAATAAAAAGAGTTTAGGGGGTTGTAGAAGCAAAATAAAACAAAAGGACACAAGTGAAGACATTACCTTAAAATCGGGTAACTCCCTTTGGTTTGAGCTCAAAGGCTTCCTTGGGAAGCCTTCTGCCCAATGTGAGGCTTCAAGGAGTAATAGAGGGAAGTAGGGAGACAAAATGGGCAGGGTTTGGACGAGACAAAGGCTTTGGGAGTGTGGGTAAGGAGGTAGAGGTGGGCGCCTTTTATAAGAGGAGAGGAGGGGCACTCTTGTAATGTTACAAAATGTTACTTTATTTTCAAAAGCGTTTCAGATTTTAAAGGTCCCACATTGATGTATTTCGAGGATAAGGTGATAAGGGTTCTAAATCCACTCATCCAATAGGTTTTGGACATGTGTAGGTCTTAGATATTACATTATCTTTCCATTTTATTTAAATCGTTAAATAATGAGGTCATCGTTGCATCATCATAATGTCATAAATAATTTAATTTATTTAATGTATAAAAATTATAAAAAACCAATATGATGTATGAAATCTTTTTATATTTCCAATGAATATTTATAGTAAAAATTATGACCTGTATAACCCTATGTAAAAATTGTTTTAGTAAAACATCTCATGTTTGTGTCATTTTTACTTTAACATTAATTAAAAAGATATTTATGTCATTTTCCAACCAAAGTGGCTCCAAGGGGTCCCCAAGTTGACCCATGGATTGTATTGGTCGGCCATGACACATACAATGAGGTCAGGACATGTGTCTAGGTCATTTCATTTTATTAAAATATTATTCTTACCATAAACTACACTAATTACCTCTAATCGCGATTAAAAACTTAATAAGTTACTATTCACCAAAAATTATTTTTATCCCATTTAACCACATTTTACTTCTTAATGACAACAATTTATGTCGGATTTTCGAAATTCGAAACACAAAGATGGAAAAAATTCATTTAAACAGAAAAATCAGTTTTTATAAGTACCACTTAGTGGTTTCACTATTCATCAAAAATTGAAGTTTTTCAGAAAAATCCCAAAAATTCACCCTAAGCTATATTTGATATTCCAAATTCAAAAATGAAGTCTATTTTACAAAATCAAAAACATATAAGTCATATTAATTAATTTAATAATTACTTCCCACTGTCAGAGCAAATAACGTGTTTTTATGAAACAATAAGTATCAAAATATTGACACTAGTTTAAGTCTGATTTCAAAGTGAAATTAATTCCAATGACCACTATTGGATTTAATGGTAAAAATTTATTATAATTTCATTTTAAAACAAATTCAAAAGATAATATACTCATATAAATAATTTAGATTAAAAAGTGTTTTTGAATTAAAATACAACATTTTACACTATTCATTAAAAAATGAACTTTATCCAAAAGATACCAACAATTTACACAAAGTAAATTTTGATGTCCCGATTCTTAAGAAGAGTTTTATTTTGTCCAATAGAATGTATAAGAGTGAACAAAACTATATTTAATGACGGTTCTCCATCAAAAGGTGATAAGTGAACCTTCAGTGAAAACTAGGGCATATACGCCTAAAATTTAATTCTTTCCGTATTTTAAGCCTTTATCTTTTATTGGATAAATGTAAAAACATTTAAAAACAAATATAATCATATTTTAGTTATTTCTATCCATTCTCGCCAATAAAACGACTACATTTTAACTACCATTTAAAATAATATTATTTTATTATTAGAGTGCAACGTAAGATTCCCAAGAAACTTGTTGTTGCGTGTTGGGTACGCCATCGAGCATAGAATCCCCTTTAATGTTATATTAATATTTTATTCAAAAATATGGATAAATATGAAAATGTCATATTCTTTATTTACCTGGGGTGTTACATCCTTCCCGCCTTTTGGGAATTGCGTCCTCGCAATTTTTAAAATTTAGCTTGGAAACATCCTTGAAAGTCCCACATCGGGACAAGAGTCGGTAAAACAATTACATTAAAATAAAGGAAGATAAGTACAGAGGTCACCCGAGTTAACCCATACTAGGATTGCATGTAGAAAAACATGGACATGGAAGAAAAAGCAAAGGGTCGTGTTCTTGAGGGAGAGTGATAGTAAACATGTCTAGGACAAAGTTAACCATAAGAAAATCACAAACTGGTGATGGGTTAAACGGTATTTGATTCCCTAGTAAGAAAAGTTAATAGACAAAATTTTTGTTTTAAGTTAATTTTTAATGAGGAATTTATTCATAAGGAAACATAATCACCTATCATGTTGACTTTCAACTTTTACTAGATTCCTTAATCAAACTCATATTTTTTTCCAAAAGACGAGTATTTAGGGAGACTTGTTCGCATTAAGAGTACTATAATAAACTTCTAGATAATCACCTAATCCACCAAAGAGAACTATATAATTCCCATGTATTTATGCTTTAACCAAAACCAAAACCAAAAAGGTTAGTACAAGGTCAGATAATCCAGAAAAGGATAACCCTTTAAAAAGAAAATTTATGCTTAATCTCCAAAGTTTGTCTAACAAAACCCAAAGTTCAACGAGGACCATCTGATAAAAAAAATTTCCATAAAATTCTTCAAAGTAAACCAATCTAAGATTGAAACCCAAATATTTTAAGGATTTATTCACATAGTCTTCCAAGTTAAATCGCAACATTTATCTCCAAACAACATCAGTTGCTCCTAAAGTCTCGTATTGAAAAGTAATTAACCTAATCACATATCCTCCATGATAGGTTAATCATTTTCATAAATAACCCAAAATAAACTTACTCTTAATTCATAAAATCATATAACTAAAAACAATCACTCAAACTAACTAGGGACTTCACATAGTCCAGTGGTAGGCGATAAATACCAGTCGCACTTTGGTTGTGGGTTCGATTCCGGTAGCTTTGTCCGACGCGACGGGTAGTCACATGGTCTGCGTGTTGTCCTTTTTCCAAAACTATATAATTCTCAAATCATTCCCCAAAAAGAGATAAAATCATCAAAAATAACTATAACATAATTTAACCTCAATTTTATCTCATGCCTTTCACTTCCATCATAACATATAGTAACCCATAATTACCTCAAAAGTAAGGATCATATAAACTCTAATGGTTACCTTTATAATTATTACCTGAACATCCACATCGATTGGTCATCTCGTACATGATGCATTAAAGATCATACCAAGGTTCAAGTGGTTGATCATGACTCCTTGATAGTTGGTTTAGAACAACCACGAGTTTCCTCATTGAATCCCCCATTTTATCTAGTATCTTAATCATAGAACCACCACAGATTCCTTCAAACCTGTTGTCTCTTTGGTGCCTACTAGTTCCATCCATTCACTAAAAACAGAAATGTCAGTGTGAGTATATCAACAAAACCATCATGTACTAATGAGGAAGCTAAACACTAAGATACACTTACTCATTCACTTTATCTAAAACTAGGACTCTTTCTGAAATCCTAACCATTATGGTAATGCCACTTATGCTTAAAAAATACCCTAACCTCTAAAGTTATCTAAACCGACCTTTGATTCCAACTATAAGTCCCTAGCCTTAAACCTTACTTAATCTTGAGTTATTAAAAGATTACACATTGAGGATCTTTTCAGGTATAGAGTTTTAGAGAATTAGATCATGAAACTTGCATTACATTCCACATTTAAACAAAGTGGTTACATAAAAGACTGTATTCATTCTTCCCATCAACAGAAACATATTTAAAATAAAACATGGATTCTTTCTTGACACATCCTTGACACTATCATCACATCATGTACCTTTCCCTTGACCTGTGAAAAACAATTCAAAAACATGGGATGAGCATAAAAACCTCAGTAAGGGTTATAAAAATATGGAAAGGAAAAATGAGTTCATATATACATAATAATGAAATCATAATTTACCAATAAAACATAGTCACTTTAACATACCTCATAAAATAATGAATAAATCATAGAAATCATAAGACATAAAAGGAAACTTGAGGCATTCATAACATTTTTACGTAGTGATTAACACTCTTGGTTACGTTTGGAATACCCATCACAGTATATTCCCTAAATCTCTTTGTAGAAACCTTAACGTTTCACTCCTTCGTGTTACCCAATGCATTGGAGAGCTATATCGGGCTCACCCGCCCTTAGTTTATCACGGAACCACCCGTCTTCATAACAATGCCCAAGAACCATAACATAATCTTATCCCATAAAACATGCATAAAGGAAACATAACATTTCCACCTTTCAATAACAAGGTATCAATACAACACATTGATATAAAAACATTACGAAAACCAATTTGAAAACCATTTAAAACATTTAATAAAGAGATCTTTGAATCAAAGTTTCCTATACCACTTTGAAGCTTTTAACATTTTAAAACATTAATATCCATATAAATAAATCCTTAAAACCATTTTGAAAACATGGATATTAACGATAAATATTTATAAGAATAAATCATTAAAACATTTAAAACGATATTTTAGTTAAAGGGTTTTTAACCAAATGAGAGACACTTGAATAAAATAATTGAGGAATAACATTTAATAATAACTTTGAAATATCATGAGAATAAATTAATTCATGAAATAATATTCCAAAGGATAGTATATACACCATATAAGAGTGAATTGGTGCATAACAACAATTAAGTATTAATAGAAATGTAAAATGAGATGAAATCCCCTGTAAAGAATGTACCCTTAAATTAAGGATAAATCAATCTCATAATTTTGTGTGAAAAATATAAATACACCCAATATAAGTGGATATTAAGTGTAAAAAAATAAAAGTTAATTCACACATATTCAAAGGAGGACATATTCAATAACTACATGTTGAACCCAAGGAAATCAAAATTGGGTTAAGAAGTTCCCTTGGTAAAATTCGACAGCCTAACGACATCATTTTAAAATTCAAAAAAAAGAGTTGATGAAAGATAAAAAGGGTATCTCATCACTTGGACATAATATTTACATCAATAAGGATATATAAGAACATATCCCAACATTACAATATGTAAATTAAAAGTCCCAACAAAAGAAGTCTTTTAAAAAGAGGAGGGTGAAAGGTTCCCTTACTGACTTGGGTATCTTTCGAAACATACATCTCGTGAAAGAAGGACAATACAACATTGACGTAAATACTCATAAAAGAAAGTATATTACACAATGATTAAAACAATGGTAAGTACATACCCCACTCAAAGGAAATTGTGGAAAATGTAGCATAAATCTCATGAAAATAAAAGTGATATGAAAAATCCCTTATGAAAACTCGGCAGCCTAACGGCGCCACATAAAACTTACAAAAATGGATTGATGAGATCAAATAGGGTATCTGATCATATTAACATAAAGTTTATAGAAAGATTAATATAAAAGAACATCCCCCAACATAAAAAATATTAGATTAAAAGAAGTGACATAAAGGAGAGTACTTAAAAAGAAAGAGAGAGGTTAGATCTCTTACGAAAATTCGGCAGCCTAACGGCGCCACTCAAAACTTCCAAAATGGATTGATGAGAGAGAATAGGGTCTCTCATCATATGAACATAAAAATTACAGTAATATTAATATAAATTAACATCCCAATAACAATAAATATGATCTTTAAAAGGAATGACATAAAAGAGTGTACTTAAAAAGAAAGAGAGGAGTAGGATCCCTTACCTCAAGTCCAACTTGTCTTGTTAGTTTCTTTATATTCCTAAATTATAAACTTTGGTCAATTAATAACTACCTAAGTACCTACTTTAAAGATTATTATTCAGTTCATATCACATATTATAATGTTATAATAATTGTTTAATAATGTTAGTTCATATTAGACGTTTTTGCCGATGTTTGGTACATGAGTCAAAAATGAACTTGTTTGAAAAATGATTGTCCACATAGTTATAAGTAAATAATTTCCAGAATAGTATTAATGATTAAAATATCATATATATCCAGTAAATATTCATTTTATACTATTCTATATCATTTGGAGATAAAAAACAAAAAGGCACGTTCATGGAGACGGTAGGCCGTACGTACGCATGAACGCTACTTTCATTTTTTGTCATATTAATGGAATTAAAACAAAATGAGAGAGATATATATATGTTATAATTCCAGAATGATATACATAATTTAGATTTAATATATTACATATATATCCAATATATATATGTAATTATAATATTACATAACATTTTGAGATAAGAAATCAAATGTACCGTTCATGGAGACGGTAAGCCGTACGTACGCATGAACACTACTTCTATTTCTATTTCATATTTAATGGAATTAAAACATAATGATACATAATAGTATTTTAATTCCAGTATGTAATAATTTATAATATCATTAAATATATCCTTTATACATACAACATATGGTATTAACGAATCAAATCACTTTGAGGGGGTGGTAGTCCGCACTTCCTTAAATGAAGATATCGCCTTTACCCATAATGGAAACCATAAAGGTATGCCATAAATGAAAAATACAGAAGCTTAAGTAAAACATAAACATATTAGATAACATATATAAATATAGTGTCATCTTAATGTCCACATTTGAAGGTGTTAGAAGAATGTTGAACAATCATTGTTTTGGGAGGCAGTAATTCTCCATCCACAGAAATAGTAAGTTCCTTAACCATTAGGTGTAGGTGTGTGTAAGTGTTGCTCTAATACTTATTATAAAAACATCCTGGTATATTGAATATACTTTATTTGTTACAAAATAAATTAATAAAAAGAGTTTAGGGGGTTGGAGAAGCAAAATAAAACAAGAGGACACAAGTGAAGACATTACCTTAAAATCGGGTAACTCCCTTTGGTTTGAGCTCAAACACTTCCTTGGGAAGACTTCTGCACAATGTGAGGCTTCAAAGAGTAATAGAGGTAAGTTTAGAGACAAAATGGTCAGGGTTGGTCCGATCAAAAGTCTTTGGGAGTGTGGGTAAGGAGGTAGAGGTGGGGGCCTTTTATAAGAGGAGAGGAGGGGCACTCTTGTAAAGTTACAAAATGTTACTTTATTTTCAAAAGAGTTTCGGATTTTAAAGGTCCCACATTAATTTATTTCTAGGATAAGGTGATAAGGGTTCTAAATGCACACATCCAATAAGTTTTGGACATGTTTAGGTCTTAGATATTACATTATCTTTCAATTTTATTTAAATCGTTAAATAATGAGGTCATCGTTGCATCATCTTGATGTCATAAATAATTTAATTTATTTAATGTCTAGAAATTATAAAAAAAAATACTATTATGTAGGAAATATTTTTATCATTCCAATGGATATTTAGAGTAAAAAATATGACTTGTATAACACCATGTAAAAATTGTTTTAGTAAAACATCTCATGTTTGTGTCATTTTTACTTTGACATTAAATAAAAAGATATTTATGTCATTTTCATACCAAAGTGGCTCCATGGGGTCACCAAGTTGACCCATGGATTTTCTTGGTCATCCATGACACATCCAATGAGGGTAGGACATGTTTCTAGGTCATTTCATTTTATTAAAACATTATTCTTACCATAAACTACACTAATTACCTCTAATCGCGATTAAAAACTTAATAAGTTACTATTCACCAAAAAATTATTTTTATCCCATTGAACCACATTTTACTTCTTAATTACAACCATGTATGTCAGATTTTTGAAATTCAAAACACAAAGATGGAAATTTTCCATTTAAACGGAAAAATCAGTTTTTATAAGTACCACTTAGTGGTTTCACTATTCATCAAAAATTGATGTTTTTCAGAAAAATCCCAAAAATTCACCCTAAGATATATTTGATATTCTGAATTCAAAAATGAAGTCTATTTTACAAAATTAAAAACATATAAGTCACATTAATTAATTTAATAATTAATTCCCGCTGTCAGAGAAAATAGCGTGTTTTTATGAAACAATAAGTATCAAAAGATTGACACTAGTTTAAGTCTGATTTCAAAGTGAAATTAATTCCAACGACCACTATTGGATTTAATGGTAAAAATATATTCTAATTTCACTTTAAAACAAATTCAAAAGATAATCTAATCATATAAATAAATTATATTAAAAAGAGTTTTTTAATTAAAATACAACATTTTACACTATTCATTAAAAAAATGAACTTTATCGGAAATATACCAAAAATTTACACAAAGTAAATTTTGATGTCCCAATTCTTAAGAAGAGTTTTATTTGGTCCAATATAATGTATAAGAGTGAAAAAAAACTATATTTAATGACGGTTCTCCATCAAAAGGCGATAAGTGAACCTTTAGTGAAAACTAGGGAAAATACGCCTAAAATTGAATTCTTTCAGTATTTTAAGCATTTATCTTTTATTGGATAAATGTAAAAACATTTAAAAACAAATATAATCATATTTTAGTTATTTCTATCCATTCCCGCCAATACAATGGCTACATGTTAACTACCATTTAAAATAATATTATTTTATTATTAGAGTGCAACGTAAGATTCCCAAGAAACTCGTTGTTGCGTGTTGGGTATGCCATCGAGCATAGCGTCCCCTTTAATGTTATATTAATATTTTATTCACAAATATGGATAAATATGAAAATTTCATATTCTTTATTTACCTGGGGTGTTACAGTATCCATTTTTGAGAGGATATTGGGAATTAAGATAAAACATTTCTCTTTGATGAAAGCTATAATAAATCCTTATTACTGTCCCCTTCCTTGAGCCACTTGATTTTAGATTATTCAAAATCCAAATATTCATCCTTCCAGATCGTCTTGGTGAGTGAACATTTCTGAAGGGAAATCTCATCAAAAAAGGGTTCAGTCTATTCATTTTCTTGGATATATTCTAGGCCCTTAATCTAAAAATTTATCTCATCCATATCTTTTGAGGAATAGTTATGTTTTTGGTTCTATTTCTAAATGTATAATTTTTTGTGTAATAGATTTTTGTGGAGGGTAAGACAAGGGTTCCCAAGAGATGAATTGTTATTGGACTCCATCACTAACTAATGGTAATCTATGGTGGACACCCGATGGTGGGAGAAGTGAAAAAGGGTCATCAATAAAAATTCTGTAGGAAAAAGTGATTATAAAAAAGCATTGACTAGATGTACTGTGGGGAAGGTGGGATACCTTTTCCACTATTATGGTTGAAATTGTATGAACATTTGTAAGGCACCAGTTGATGTGGAAGGAGGTGCGATGATTCCCACACTGGTTGTTGCACTGGATGAAATGATTACCCAAAAAACAATATCTAAGAGGGTATTATGAGATAAAAATGAGGTGAATTTACAACTATCTTTTTGAAGGAAATAATTCCGTTAATTCATTTTATTTAAATCTAGAATTAATTTAAAGTCTCACCCTACAAGCCACGATGAATCCTCTAGGTTGAAGGATCAGGGATCCTTCCAAAAAAACCTCACGTCTGCACATAAAATTTTTCATGAACCATAGATTGTATTATAGAGAGAGAACATACAATGATTAGGGTAGTAAAAAACTGATCAAAATTGATGACTAGATACACCATAATTTTATGTTTCTATAAGATCTAGATGTGTTGATTCTAAGGATTAGTATGCATGAAGTCATCAGATCAGATTCTATTCACTAACTCTTCAATATTGTATGATCACTATTTAGGATAAACAATTGCCACCATGAATGAGATACCATTATGGAGTTATGATTTGATAAAGTTAGTTTTGAACTATGTACCTTGTCCATGGGTGTTCCAAATTATGAATTATATGATCGATGCAAGATACAACCTAATTTATCCTTAGGAATTGTGGCACTGTTGGATAGAGAGGAGAAACAATTTAGGGAGTGTTTTAACTGGGATTTGGTGCACAATCCTACTTGGGGTGATGAAGACGGGAGATCATGGACAATCATAGAATCTCATGAATAAATAATGTCAATATACAATGGCATATGCTTCACATAGAATGTAAAATGGGAATAATCCATGATGGGAAGATATGATCTCAGGCTAGTTGAAAAAGAGGAAGGAAGGGATATCACCAGGAGGGGAAGGCATTATGCTCCAAAAAATAGAAATTGAATTCAAACAAGGGGGAAGGTCATTCTGAGCATGTGGAAATGAATTATATGCAATAGAAGAAATGGGTGAGGGGTAAAAATATGTTCCAAGATCATAAGGGAATAGGAATTAAGTGGGGAGGAGATAATAATGACACATGTGTCTCTGGGTTGATGTTGGGTGGTATATCTAGGATGATCCAAAAGTGAAATAATGAGTGGAGTAGGAATATCCATCGAGTTTAAGGGAAACATGGCTATTTAGGGAGTATTTGAGGATATGAATGACTTATGAAATATAGAACAAATTTCAAATGAATAAAGTGGGTTGGGGGATAAAAGGGAATTGATGTGACAGTGAGGGATATATGAGCACCAATATTTGACATGGGTCTATGAAGAATAGAGATTCCATCATCGGGATACTGATATGATAGTTTGACACATCAAGAGACCACTTGACCGACAACATGGCACACCTAATTATGCTTTATGTTGACCGACAAAGAATTAACATAAAAAAGATAGTGGCCACAGAACATGAGGGGTGAGGGGAAGTTGGGTTCAGGATGCCAATACTCTATACCCTCCTTAAAATGGGGGATCCTCTCTCAGAGTGCCTGATTCATGTCAATGGAAACATAGATCATGGCCATCGAAGTATCATCTAAATAGAGAGAGTGAAAATCCATGTATAGGAACTCCCCCAAAAAATTTTAGATGCCTCACAAAAATGATACATTGTGAAATGGAAGGGGGAAGCAAGTAAGGGAAATAATGTTTTTCTTAAAATAGGAATCCCTTCCATAGTGGACCTCCATCACCCAATGAAAGAGTTTAGATCACCAACAGCTGACCACTCAGGGGAAGTTACAACAATATTGAACATTCTTTTCCATGAATCTCAATATGAAACAGAATTATTTGTGACTATGAAACAAAATCCTAGATGGTAACTTTAATTACCACGAATGAATTAATCACTAGAAGAGTACAAGAAGTGTGTTTTCTACACTAAACCTCACCACCATCATCAATTTAATAAAATCTGATGTAGTTGTGAAGGAAGAAGTCGGGGAAGAAAAACTGTCAATCCATTTGTGGAATATAATCTTGTCATATCCAAGGGTACAATGGAAAAAAGGGTGGAAAATGGTGTCTGGTAATAAGGTAGGAAGATAAGGAAGGATTTAGTAAATAGGCTTGTTTTATTTGATATTCTTAGATATTAATTACTATGGAAATTGTCAGTTATTGTATGAACACCCATGATTAATGAATTGATAAATCCAACAGTGTAATAAATTGGATAGTTTGTATTTTATTATTAAAATCCTTATTTTTTTTGGTGTAGTTAATGTGTTTGAAAATTGATATGAAAAACAAATCTGAAATTGTCAACCTATTTAATGAATATGACTGTTTTAGGTTAAATTATAACCTATTAATAACTATAAATATTATGGTTTATTTTCTAAACACCATTTAATAATTAATTGATAAATCCAAATGGTTAATAAATTGGTTAATTAATAATATTATTATTTGGGGGTTGAGTGATCAATTTCATGTATATTAAATGCTTGAATGTGTGGGTTTTGTGGACTTAGTATCCCCTATCACTTGTATGTTTTTTCTTCCACGACTAGTGCTCTATGATGTTAGATCATTGATTAATTTATTATGATTCTAATGATTTGTGAGATTAGGAGGGATGGATAAGTATTCATAAGGCTATGATGGTGAGATGATGAGGGATGGACAAGTATTCCTATGGCTATGAGGGTGATTATGATTATGGTGGGTGTGGAAATGATTTTTTGGTTTGGATTTCTCATGAGTATGGTTATGGTTGGGGCTGGTGATGGTATGATTGAATTTATTATGTGTGGTGTTGTTTGGGATGACACCAGGACTGTTATAATTAATAGAAATATATATATTTTCTTGTTATTTATTACTTAGTGTAACATTTTATGGTTAAAAAAATAATTAGTTATAGTAATCCTCAACTACTTGTTGTAGTTTAATTTAGAAACAATATATGATTCTACATGGGATCATTTATAGTTTATTCTATAATATTTGACTTAAATAAA
The DNA here is from genome assembly GCA_963277665.1 of Viscum album. NCBI lineage: Eukaryota > Viridiplantae > Streptophyta > Magnoliopsida > Santalales > Viscaceae > Viscum > Viscum album. Next base: position 1,612,057,093 of record OY728156.1, on the reverse strand, counting down.
ATATTATAAATTAATTAATTAAAGAATAGGGTTGGTTCTTTCTATTTATATATGATGTTACCAAACTGGAATGGTAATTGATATCAATAGATACAGTCATAATGAATACAACATACTTGGAGGATTAATGAATTAATTTTGGAAAAATTAATAACTATAAATTAATGTGATAATTGTGTGCTAATAGGTATTTAGTCCTTAGTGGTGAAAATTTGGAGTCTCGAGAGACATCATCTTCAATTGATTCTGATGTTGGGTAGTTTCCGTTAGAGTGGTTGTGAGATATAACTATTCTATATGTTTTTTGTTTCATATGATTGTCACCCATTTGTAAGGTAAAATGACACCAAAATGTTTTGGGGGTGTTTTTCTCAACATATAGGTTGATGAGGATATAGATGATTGACTAACCCATCACCCCCACACTCTTGTCATTGGTATTATTATATGTGTGAATGAAAATGTGTGATTTCACATATTTTTGTTTTATGGGAAGTGATTCCTTGAGTTTATTTCACAAGAATGTATTACATAATATTAAAATAATTATTGTAGGTGTGTTATGTATTTGATATGATTGATTGAGGTATAGTAGATAATACATATTCTATGGTGGGTTCTAGAAATAATCCTTGTTACTATATAGATTATGTGGATATGATGATGTGTTTTATGGGGTGCATGGTATGATATGGTTTCCCCGATGTTTTATAGTAGGATTATTTACAGAATATATGATGGGTATAAACATTCAACATTGGGGTGTAAGAGAGACAAACCAGTGAGGAAGTGGTTTCAGGGTAACCATATATATATATATATATATTCTTAATATTATTTTTATTCTTCTTTGTGTTATTTGGGCAGTGATCCACGAAGATGCAATGAATTTAGTATACCAGTTTAGGTGAAAAGTTGTATTTGTCTATTTATTCACTGATCTTTAGTATGCTTCTTTCACTTTTAAATGTGTGGTTTCAAGAAGGATCATACAACGCACACACATATATATAATGATCAACACTATATATAAAAACTATTTTTCATGTATTTAGGATATAGTTGGTGATTTAGATGGACATTGATATCTTGAAAAGTTGGCTTTGGAGTTTTTTATGTTCTTGGACGATACCTTAGATGTTCCTGAGGTGTTTATTTTTTGATTTAGTTCTTACATTGTTTACATTTTTCTTCATGTACCATAGGATGGTTTATTTATTTAGTTATGGATTGGTGGTTGTTTAGTTGGTTTCTATTACCTCTTATCCTTAAATATATATTAGAGGGAAATTCCTCCAAAATGCGTGTTTGTATACCCTCAGTGCTAGTCCCCAACTTAGGGCCTACTGGAGGGGAGATATAGGGGTCATCTATTTTCTTCAATACCATCCTTGGAGGGGGTATTAGTGTGGGGGTATGAATATAATTTCATCCCTTGAAACTATTGGACTAATTTGGAACATGTGTGTTAAAATATTAGTGAAACAATTGTGATACATACTTGTTATATTTCTATGGTCAACAACTAACCAAACCAAAAAATGGCCTTGTCACCAAATCTATATACATAATAGTAATATAAATACCATGATATATATATAAATATATATATATATTTAATGTTATTATAACATTCTATCCCAGAACATTGTCTTGGGAAGGAATAAAACGTCACTATCCTTAGGTTACATCCCATATAAACTAATGAATAAAAATAAATACATAGTGATTTATTAAATCATGGGGGAGGATTTTCGATTAAGTATATAAGACTAAACCTAATAGATAAAATTTACACAATATTACATAAATAAACATGATTTGAGATAAAAACCCAATGTTAAACAAAATTCAAAAAACTAAAATAATAATAGATATTGTAACCATAAAACAATATATATCCAAAATATAGATATTCAAATGATAACAAGATCCAATTACCAAAGCAGTGCTACACCAAAACAATCGCTCAACCAACATCATGATCCATCCACTAATAAACCCAACATCATGATGATATTCTAGAGAAGTATGAAATCTTCCTTTTACCTGTATCATGAAAAACAACATCTTCATATATACCATGGTGGATATATAAGGTGTGAGTATATCAACTCTATAAGAAATCCCCAATACACCCACACACAACCCAAGGGTATGAAAAAGATATCCCAATTTTAATAAAATATATAGAGATTATAGTACTATTTTCACTTGGATATGTTTTCTAGTATTCCCAAATGGAATTGTAAACGTGTCTACACCATCAAATAAACCCTCCTATAAAGTTTGAATGCACTCCATCCATAATCATTCCAAGTTCGCAAACCCAATCCATTATTTTAAAAAAAATCTTAATTTAAGAATTGAACTGATCATTTTGTGGGTGAAACCCACAACATTGAAATTTAAAACCAAAACAAATGGTGATTCCAAATGGTTTTCATTAGAATATTTCATAAAGAATCTGAGAAATAAATTTAAAAAGAAAAATTTGTATGTTCCTGATAAAAGAGGAATGAGTGAGAATCCACTTACCTCAAATGATTTCATGATGAAGATATTCTTTGTGATCTCACAAACATTGTCCCCTCAAGTATCCCTCTTAATGGATTGTAATAAAACACTATAAAAAAATAATCAGTCCCATATATTTTTGAATAAAAGACCTATTTTGGTATTCTTTAAAATGAAAATAAGATGATTCAAGGGAGGAGTAAAAATAGAGCATAAATTTTTAATTCCCACTATCTAACATTGTCCAATTCTGTAATATGAACCTCCAGACGGTAAGTAATTTCCCAAAACTCATATGGAAATATTGTGGTTTAAGATCTTAATTCCATAGAGAAGGAAATCGTGTTTGAAGTTGAAAAATATATTTGAAATATAATTCTCAAAATTAATTAATCGTGTCACATAGTTAAGCCACAGAGTTTGAAACATCATGTGTTAACCATGTGAGTGTTGCCGAGAAAAAACGCATGGTCTCAGGGTCATGCATAATAGTTTAGAAAACAATTTTCCAATCATAAAAATTTCTTGATTGAAAAAATTACAATTCCCAATGATTACCACATGGTTTACGAAAAACATGCACTGATCTTGTGCTTCCCCCCTAAGTCTCTTCTATATGTCACATGGTTTCTCAGGGAACTAAATGGTATACCTTAACCATACTCAATCCACTCCCCCTCATGGAATCCTCCAAAACTAATAAAAACTATCTAAAAAATACTATAACTCATCCAATAATTATATATCTTCAAAATATATAATAAAATAGGAAATTACATCAAACTAGGGGTGTTACATTCTCCCCACTCTTTGAATTTTCATCATTTGAATGAATGATTTTTTTAATGTTATGAAAACGATCAAGCCATTGGTCTAGAAAAAGAAATAATCATTTCCCATGTTTCCAAATTAATTGGGCCATGATAAGATAATAACCCTATAAAAGAGATTCATATTTCCCAAAAGATCATTTCTAATATAACTAGAAGATGGATTGTAGATAGATAAAGGTAATATCTAGTTCAAGAGTGATGTTGTCCCAAAAAATAACCTGACTTGGATCAGGATGGTACTTTTTGACCAGAGACACGTGAACAAATTATGGAAAATACTGAATCTTGGTGATAAGGATCACTGATATGAAATTTCTCCCAAACATTTTAGAATCTCTAACTGTCTGATGTACCAATTATCCATTTTTTCATACATTCCCAAGTGATAACGACATTTTCTTAGTTGAATTTACAAGAATACATGGTCAAAAATTAAAAAATAAAATGATCATCAGTAATGATCAATAAATTATATTTGATATATATATGTTTTATCAATTCATTTCCTAATCATTTGACTTTTTTATGTTATCTCAAGGATAATACTTGGTCATATCAGTTAATTTCCCCCAGTCACAACCCAATAAAGTGAATATCAATCTGGATGATAGTATAATTCCTTGAATGAATCCATATTTCTCATGTCATTTGAATTGTTATTATATGAGAACATAACTAAATATTAATTATCCTTCTTTTAACCCCAAAACAATATAACACAGTATCTGATCAAATATTATAGTATTTGGATAGTATGTTTTTATTATCCATATATTTGGGGATGATATTCAATGATCATGGTCAAATTATATCTAGGGACTTATTATAAGGACTTCCAATACCATGAGGTGAATCTAAGGTCTTGGTTACATATAATAAAAACTCTAACACTATGCACCTTACCCACTTTTCATATATAAAACATTTCAATGTAGTATATTTTATTAAAATCTTGAATTGGAATAAAATGTGATGATTGGTGAGTCAGTCCATAATCATCCAAATAATTCCTCGCATTAAATGTGTCCATGATAGATCTTTGAAAAGATCATGGATAATTTTTTCCCATTTACATAAGGGAATGGGTATAGACTGTAACATGTCTATTTTTCATTACTTTTCATCATTTAACAGTTGATAGGTAATACATATCTTAACATCAGATACCAAATTTTTTTTCATACCAAACCACCAAAATGGGTATTCCATACACTATTTATTTTTTGGATACCCAAATTTATTTCACATTTTGATTAGTGATAAGAAAAATTAACTTGTTCTTAGCATAATAAAGGAACTATGAACAAAAATTAAAAGAGAAACACTACGTCGGTATCCTCTATATAACCTCAACGATCTTCCCACCATTGAGGTTTTAACTAATGGTAAATAATTTTGGGTTTTATTTTTTGAGCCTCCATACAGAACATAGATAAATTTGGAATAATAGTAGAAATAACGAAGAATGAATCCTAACTATGTTCCATACAGTCAATATTCGTGTCAAAAATTACTCCCATAATGTTAAATTGGTGGTAAGACTCTACAAACACTTCAGTGTATGATTTTTCACTCAAAGTAGTAAATACTAATTTTCAATTACCTAGTGTATAAACTACATTATTTTTGAACACATAGAGATATTCCACCCATTGTCGTTGCCTCTAGTTTTGGTCACTTTGGGAAAATATATATTTAAAAATATTTTGGTTAGTTAAAATGGTGAAATTATCACCAAAGAGAATGTAGAACCATACATTTAATTAAAGAGAAATCACTACTGATTCCAGATCAGTCATTAGGTAGTTCTCTTCATGTTTTAGAAATTTATGTGAGCCATAACCCTTGGAAATATTTCCCTATAAAAATTCACAACCCAATACTGATCCAAACGCATTATATTATACCATATATCATTGTACTTTTTCTGGAAAGATATGTATTTGTTCCGAAGTGAGTTGGGGTTTTATACCATAAAATTATTTCAAATAGGCTTCATTCCTTTTAAATTAAATACCATTCTACATCAAAGAAGTCATTTGAGAAGAATGACATGATAAATCCCGAAAAATTGATGATAATATCTTTCTAATCCTATAATGATTCATATATCAACATTTTTCATAGTTGGTTTCTATGAAATGACCACCTCAATCTTTGGAGGATAAACTGATGTGAACATTGATGAAATAACATGCCCAAGGAAAAAAAATTATTTTATCCCGAAGTCACACTTAGGTTTTTTTTCATAATGTTTGTGCTCACAAAATATACCCAATACAATCTCAAAGTGCTTCACATTATTATCTCTATTTGAAGAGTATATCATTATACCTTCAACAAATACCATGAAAAACGAGTTGTGGAACTTGTGAAATATATGATTCCTTATTTCCATGACCATTATGGGTGCATTAATGGGGCCAATGGGAAATAGCATGTATTCTTAGTGACCATAAAGGATTGAATAATATGTATTTTGAATTTAGAAATTCCTCACTCAGAGTTGTTGATACTCCAAACATAGAGTAATTTTATAGAATAATTTATATCCCTTAAATTTATAATATTTATCATCAATTTTTGGAAGAGGGTATCAAATATTTATCTTAACTAGATTCAATTTATGATTGTCATCACATAATCAAAGAAAAGCATCATCCATTTTTATGTACAAACTAGAGTGAGCCAGTGTAATGTACTTGGTCTAATGAATCCCATAATTTACAATTATTTTAGTAATAACTTTTGTTTTTTTAAATTATTCTTGGTCCATTTAATATGGAGGAACTAAAATAAGACTTGTTCCTATATGAAAATTGATTGAAATTTTTATTTTCCCTTTTGGAGGTAGCATAGAGAAATAATGATGAAATACATTAGGGTATAATTATAATATACTAGGAAGATTACTATTCATAATTTCATTGATAATGCTAAAATTCACTGATGATAGTTGATGAGAGATGGTTCCATCCATGATCACAAAAAATCCCCCCTCTGGTAGTATTTATATCCCAATCCACATTGAATAAAAGAATAACACTATATGGGAATGTTATGGTCACTTTCGGGGTGTAAATTTCGATATAAGATTCAATCAATCTCTAAAATATTAATTTCCCACTAAAAAGGAATTGTATCAATAGTAATGGAAAATGTTGTACACAATAATCCTATGCATTCATATTTCCTAAGAGTAGACATGGTGCTTAGAATATGTGACATCATTTCCACACGAAACCATAATTGATTTTTAACATAGGAACAAAAAAAGAATGGGATGAACCAGTAACAAACAATGAAACCATTAGATTGGAATTGTGAAGAATCGTACCTTAGAGTATATAAGGGACATGATTTTTTAGTTGTGATTTGTTACTCCTCTCAATACATTTTTTTATCATCTCCCAATGAGAAGTACATATTACCTTATTGGGGTTCTATCAGATAAACTACCTAGGTTTTCCTATAATCATCCTGAGTTCTTGACATGGATGTTGGGAAGTATTATTAATAGATTTTCCTGGTTAATCATGATCAACCTATGTTATATTAAACCCATTCCAGCCAATTAAATTTAGTGGATAAGTGAAACATACATGATATGTTCAGATTTTCCACAATTTTCAAAATCCCATGACGGTGTTGTGCATAATTTTTTCTTATACTCCAATAACCCCCATTGGAAAAACCAAGTTTATACCTATTAAATTGGGGAAAGAAGGATGATTTAGTAGACATGTTTAACCCTTCCTTACTACTTATAGACTATATCTCTATTACATGCTAATTTACCGAACTGGTGTTCCCTTCTTTACATTTATGGACAATGATTTTTTCTCCTATTTGGTTCCCAATAATGTGGTTTTCTACTATCAACGCCTTTCTTATCACACTCATGTAGTAATAAATACTGAATAAGATTGCCTTAGAGTGAATATCTATTCATAAAACTGATTCAAATATGTCCACATAGAGAGATTGACTGGCAACTACATCTAGTATAATGTGAGTTTAAAAAGTGAGTTAAGAATCATATTTCATAACCAACATGCTACCATGTTTTAGGTAATTTATTTCATTCCCTCATGATTTCCCAAATGTATGTAGGTAATTTTATAAAACAATCCCTAAAATAAATCCCAGGTAAATCCATTATAAATCTTATATTGAATATTAAAGACTCACTATGGTCATTCCATATCCTTGATCATGTACACTGTTAACCTTACCTTTAAAATTTCCTGGAATTCCAAGGAATCAAAAGATTCTATTCACTCTACCCATCCATTCTACTTCTTTTTTGGGTTCTAAATCACCTTAAAATATTATTGGGTATTATCTATGGAATTAAAATGAGAAATACACATGAAATGGTTCCTCGTTCTATTTTCCCCTTATCAATAATCCAAAATTCTTGCGGGAAACATTAGACAGGTTGTTGGTTCACCTGTGGTTTACATTGATCCATATTCTCAGCCACAACCTATTACTAGTTTTGGGGTGTCCAGACCCATGGTATATTTTTGTAACTATAGAAACAACCACCACCTAATTACCAAATAAATCATTAATTATAGGTTATATAGTATATCATAGATTAAAAATCAAAATCATGGTAGATTTCTAGAATCATAAATCCTGAAATAAAAAATGGATAATGAAATCCTAGTAGTAAATATATTTAATAATTCATGATACTCAATTCTCATTGTCTGAACCCAAAATGATGATATTATGATTGGACTATAAGTTATTAAAAAACTTATTTGTTCTCAAACCACCCTAGTAACATAATATTTAGTGGAAAATTCGTTAGAAATACCATTTTATTCCCTAAATTTGAATATTTAACACATCATATCTCCACACATACCATCCAAACTGATAGACCGTACTAAAATAATACAATTTTAAATATCATAACTCAACCCATTAGTTTGGTAAGGAATGAAATTCCACCAACATTTGGTGAAATCCCCCATGAAAAATGAGGGTAATAAATTACATGGTCTTTACTAACTCATGAGGGATTATTTTAAGTTATGTATACTAGATGAAACATTTTAGAGAAAATATTTATAGTATAAGATAAATAAACAATATTTCTAATTTAAAAATAATGGTAAACTAAATAAAAAAAATTTAATCATAATCAATGATGAAGCTGCAAAATAATTCAATGAAAAATTCTGAGGGATATTAATGACAAAAATACTCGAGTACCAATGTGAAAATACACTAGTCACCATCCCTTGAAAAAATCCTATATACATCCACTAATGACCATAAATCATGATTTTCCATTGGATCAGTAAAAAATATACCCTTTACCAGAATCATGGTAAACAAAATCTTTATATGCATCAAGGATCATGTGTATTGGGTGATCATATCAACTAAGTTGAAATTTCCCAATACATCCCACACATTCAACTAGGATCTAAAAAAGTTAGTACAATTAATATAAAACACACAGAGACTTTAAATCCAGTTAAAAGTGTGATAATATAAATTTAGTTAAATATCTCACACAAAATGTACTCCCAAAGAATGAACACACACACACCGATCAGTCACACCATCTAATGTAACTCCCAAAAATGTGGTCCATTCTGAATAATCCAACTCATAAGAATAATACCTAGCCATATAGTCCCAAGTCATCACATGGAAGTACAATATAGTGTTACTTGGATGGAATGGTATAAAAATTTTAGCTGATAAGGTTACCCTCTAGTGTTAGATGAACACACACCATCAATGATCATGATATGTTCAGACAACCTAATTCATTATTTAGTAATGAAATACTCATTTAATAATTTTATTGAGCATGTTGTCAGAGAAACCCGCATCCCATCATTTATATACAAACAATTAAGTGGGATTGTAATGTTTTTTCGTAATATATTTTCATTAAGAATATTTAAAATCATGTTTAGAATACAAACCCTTTATTTTTTTTATAGAAGTTGAATGATAGATAAACCACCTACCTCATATAGTTTCTTTTTAAAGATTCTCTTCGTGATCTCATATATCATGTATCCTCTTTTATTACCATTAATGTATTTCAAGAAAACACTATCAAAACATATTTAATCCCATTTTATCCTTGAATGGTATCCAATCCTTTCAAAAGGATTCAAATGATTGGAGAAAACATGGCCCAATCCATTGATTCCCAAGATTCAACTCTCTTCAATATAATGAAATGTAATTAAGGAATGGAGTAAGAAAAAATTACTAGGAAAATCCAAGGGTTCAAGATAAAAATTCAAGGTAGGAAGAATTAGGTTTTTGACTATTTATCGATTATAAAAATCTAATTCTGAAAAAAAAAATCACCTCAAATAATAAGGCCTCAATGTTTAGAAAACTATACACATACCATGTGAGTTTTGTTATATAAAACCCTATACCTAAGGGACATTCCCTATAGTTTGGTATAATATGAAACAAATATGTAAAATGAAATTTTCTAAAACAATATGATACGATATGGTTACCACATGGTTTACCCAAACCATGCACCAACAATGCACCCCCCTTGAGTTTCTTATCTAACTCACATGGTTTCTTGGGGAACCTAAATGGTTTACCTTGACCTTTATCAAAATATTCTCCCTATATAAATCTTTCAAAATACTCTAATATCACATATAAATGACCATAATTCAACATTGTCATTGTATTACTTCACAAATAAAAATAAAAGGGCAAAGTACTACTGGATGAGGTTTTATAGGTACCTTGTACCTTCTTCCCTATTGATCATGTTTCCCCAACTTCACAATGATATTCTACATGTAATCCCTATCTATTTGATATCCACATAACCAAAACCTCATTCCACAACACAAAATCAACTAGAGAACCAAAACCATATACCACAACCACATCCCCATCATATCCTCACATCAATATTACATCACTACACCACTACAAGATAACCATGATATGGTTGGAACATAGAGGCATAGGGGTAGTAGTCACCTATTTTATTCTCCCACATATTAGATATTGGTTTAAATTCAAAAATAAAAAACTTTATATGCATGTTGGTAGCATTAACAAACATGGGTGGTCATGTGTAAGAAATAATATAACTAAAATAAATATATATTATACACATAATTCCATCCTTGGTGTTAAATTCCTATCCAAAAAACAATATAACTACAACCCATTAATCCCTTCTTATCATCAAACAACATCAATTTATGACACCAATAAAATCATAATAAAACACTACTACCATCATACAACAATAATAAAACAACCACACAACTTCTTTATCTTTCATAATTCTTTACAAATTTTATTCAATCATTTATTAATTATATTAATTTAGTAGTCACCAAAATTCCAAAATCTAAACGTCCACATTCACACACCTTATATTTCAATTTACATATAATTGATCAATTACATTAATTCAGCACATTATTCACTTAATTTATTCACCAAAAAACCAATTCCATAACATTTAACTTCATTTCATAAAGTGATTACATTTTTCTTTTATATCCCTGAAAAAATACAACACATTAAACAAATCTTCCTCATTAAAATACAATGGATAAAATATCACAAACATATATTCCTCAAATCACAATAAATAAAAACATAATATACCATAAAATCATTATCAAACATATATTAACACATAATAATTTATCCACTAATTCATGCTTTAAATAAATAATTTAAATGATAATTATATATTTCTAATTATTAACTTTATTTCCATATTTTAATCATTCAACCAATTGAAACATGTTTTATCATATCAAAGAAATCACAAACACATGCTTAGAATAATAATAATGATTTAAAAACATAACAATAATAAAAAAGTTCACATTAAACATATTCATAACACTTCCAAACTACAATTTTAATACAGTTATTATCTTGTTTAGAAAAATATTATTGACTTATCTAATGAATGTTAAAAAAAATTTAAATTCCCCAATAACATAGAAATAAAAATAGACAATTCAAATCACCTAACTAAAATGATGCTTTAAATGACAGAACATTTAAGGAAGCCAAATAAATTAGAATCATACACTGATAAACACACAATAATATTCAACTAAACGTAAACGAAATCAATCCAACTTAAATACCTCATCCATAATACAATAAATAGATCAATATCTACCACCATAGTATCCTTGAGAAATAAGAACAATAAATAAAATAGGTAAGGTAAGTTAGAAGAACCTTATATTATAATGAATCTTCCACAAGAAGAAAAGGGCATTTTAGACCACTAAATGATATAAAAATCCACCACAATAAATGCATAAGGATTCATATAGTTCAATAAATAATAAGCTAAAATAAAAAAATAGGGATAACCTCAAATTTATAAAAAAAATAAATGGGAAAGATCATGGAATGGAGAGACTAAACCACATAAAGTTTTAGCTCGATTAACCTATATATGATGATTATAAACATTAAAATGACCTTATCTATTAAAATATCAATGACCATTACCTTTTATAGAAATATATATGACATAGACCATGATGTATCCACAAATACAATGATATGGTCATTAATCATTCACCCTCAAACCAGAAACCACACATTTGAGGAACCCCTAAACAATTCAACGTTCCTATTTTCTCCTCTAATACTCCATGATAAGTCCATAATGCAGTGTTCAAGAAACCAAGTTGTCTGAAAAAATGGCGAACAAAATGGTAATTTCCACCTCCAACATTTTAGATAGAGATTTTAATAAATATCAACACAAACCATGACATATGAATAATGGATTTTCATGTCATTGTTTAACACTATAATTTTATTCGTCACCCAAACATCTATATTCAACCCATGATTCAATTAAAAAAAATATGAACCTATGGATTACCAAGACCAAACCAATAGTAATACTAGACCAAACCTGATTTAGTAAAGGTCTGACCACTGCATGGTTTCCATCAAGAGATAAAAACCCATCTCCTCATTAATAAACCAATTTCAAAATATCTTCTTTTACCTCCAACACTTGAAAAATATAAATTAAAGGACCCGAAAAATATGATTTTCTTCATTAAATACCTCATAGTGGATTTTTATTCTCATGCATTTAAATGAAACTCAATAGAAAATAAAAAAAAATTAAATATGAGAACCCCATTATGTATCTCTCAAATAGTAATATCACTTTTGGACCACTTCAATAATTAACACATCATGATAAATCTAGATACTATGACACAATTTTTGGACCATGAATCTAGATTAATTTATATAATCTACTATGCTTCCATAAGATAGAAACCAATGTAACAATGAAGTATTAAAAACCTTCTCCTAAATATCCTGAATCACTATATGTTTATCCCCAAATTTTATAGCCCCCTCGATATTCAATTTTCCTCAATCAATGAAAAGAGTATCACCATGGAGGTATCTTTGTTGATGTGAAACATGAACTACATAATAAACATGATCCATATAAATAGAAAGATCCTAACAATATATGACTCCTCCAACTCACTCTTACAACATTAAAGGCATAATAGTCCATGAATAATTCTTATTTTCTATACAAAATCCTTGATTCTCATGATAATGATAAATTATTTAAAACAAATGGTCATTCAATTCAAAATCAATATGTCTCTATCATTGATCAACATTCGCTTTATGTTGATCTTGTGCAGTCTTCATCCACTCATGAATCACTTTCTGTTTCTCTATAACATCCAAGAATAAATTTTTTCCTAGAGTTTCAGACTCTCTATCCTTAGTTTAACACAAAAGGATATGAATTCTGTCCAAAAAAATTACCTCAGATCGATTATACCAATACAATTGTTATATATATTATTAGTTGTAAATAGAAACAATGAAAAATGCATCACCCACAATCCCCAAAAATAAAGAACAAATGTGTGTAACATAACCTCAATAATCTGGTCTGTTTGTTTCATCTAACCACCAATCTGTTGATGAATAGTAGTGATATGAAATAACTTAATTCCAATAGTTTGATGAATACTCTTGCATACTATTGAGGTAAATCAAGGACCTTGATTACAGAAAATCTTTATTGAAACCCTATAAAGACTTTCCATATTATCTATATATATCCACTAAAAATATTTATCTAAAATCGACTCCTTAATCACTAATAAATTCTTTGAATTAATAAATCAACCTTATACCATCTATATGGAATCACATATTTAAAATGATATAGGTACACTAGTCAATGAATCCATTAAAATGTCCTCACATTTCTATAGAGAAATATATATAGACTGAAGAATTCATATTTTAACATAAATCTATATATTAAATCACTAATAAAATGGGCATCGATACATTAACTCAACCACTTACCACATTATAATCATAAAAAAACTAGTCATCCAATTAATGATACATCTTGTACATAACTTGATATGCAGTTACCAGTGAGATATGAAACTCATATAAAATATCCTCTCATATCCCCAACTTAATGAAGGTCCTTCAATGATATAACACCCAATAATGTTTATCCTATTGAGTCACATCAGAATAGTTACTAATAAAAAGATCTCTCCACAAACCCACCTCAATATATAATAATGTATGTTACTCCACCAACTAAAACAAGGATGTATTTACTATCGTCTGATACAACAAAACCTCACCACCAACATTTTCTATATCTGAATTAAAAGATATAAGATCTCCTATAATATTCACGGCATCTCTACCATCATGAGAAACAACACCAAACACCATACTAATCTTCACATCATTTAAAACATTACCTTTTCCCAGAGTGTAATATGTATTAAAGTTATAATCCTATAAGAACTCCACCCATATCCAGTGACAAAAAAATTAAATCCCATAAAGAAAAGATACATCACCGACACTTCTGATTCATGAAGACCAAAAATGACTAACCAATAAGATAATACCTCAATAAAATTATAGAAAACACAACTTTTGAAATCATGGGAGAATGGGTAGAATAATTACATTATATCCTTAAAAAGACTTAATAATTTTTAGTTAAATATATTAAATTTAATAAAATTCATGAGAAATCAGACACAAATCATTTATTATAGATTATAAGCCCATATAAAATATACACATTTAAAACATTCTTTGGAGCTACCAAAAAAAATACCTCAATGTTTGAATGTTTGACTACCACTACCTACAGAGACACAACATTCTTAGGGAAATTCACACCACTGTAATGCAATCTTGGAACTCACAAAACACTAATATTATCAATGCAATGAATTCATGTAGGGAATTCAAGACTCTAAAAATAATATATAGGAGCTCAAAATGTCCATAGCAACACTAAAAGTAAGTATCCAGAATATTCCTCTCACTACCCTTATATGATTATATTGGGACTCCAAATTTATCATTTTAACTATCTAGATCCCATAGACTGATAAAATATATAATCAATATTGGGATGTAATAATAGTTTATCATTGTCACCTGCTTCATGAAATGGAAATCAATGCACAACCATAAACTGATATGCACCTATTTCATAAACAACCTCACAGCTACCTTGGGTGAAAAACTTAGCTAGATGAAACTTATTCACTATGGAGTAATAAAAATAAATATGATACTTGTGTAGCTTTAAACATTAAATCCTATTAATAGATAAATAAATCATAGAATTCCTAGGTTACAACTTTATCCCAAACATGATTCCATGTTTAGGGAGTGGTGATATAACCTCTTCATGAAATACATTACGAAACATCTCCAAAACTCTGAAAAACATAGTTATCTAAACATTCATTGATCCCAATTGTAACTCTTCCAATTTAGATTGAAGAGAATATATTAATTTGCGATCTATCTATTGTTTTTTCTCATCAATGAATGTAAAATGATGATTTTACACATAAATGGAAACAAATATCCTCAGATAATAATATATAAATTTTCTGATAGAGT
Organism: Viscum album; assembly: GCA_963277665.1. Lineage (NCBI taxonomy): Eukaryota > Viridiplantae > Streptophyta > Magnoliopsida > Santalales > Viscaceae > Viscum > Viscum album. Next base: position 1,612,041,773 of record OY728156.1, on the reverse strand, counting down.
ACAAAAATTCTTTAAAATGATGATATCATATGGTTGAATATTATGTAAGACGAACTATCCCATTGACTGATTCCACCCCATCATTAGCTCACATCCCCAAATCACCTCAAATAAGTTTGAATGACCTCTAATTCATGTAACCAACTCCAGTGGGACTAAAACTTTTTCCAACATAATCCCTATGTCTTAGACTATAGTGGGTGATGTTAAGGAATTTTAATCCACTAAATAAATAAGATCATAAAATAGAGTAGAAAGGAAAAAAATAAATTGAATAATTTCGAACTATCTTAGCGTTAACAACTTGATAGAATGAAACTAATTACACTATCCTCTTCAACCAAACCATCCTTTATGATGTCCACCACTGCATCCGTTCTCAATATTAGGTCCATGAGGATGAAGAACATGATTTTTATATCCCTTTACTTCTCCATTTCTCCTTTTTGGTCTTAATTCTTGAGGGCCCAACTATGACTGGTATTCAATTATAGGTAACTGATGTTGAGAATTAATTTGAAACTTGTCATCTTCCCCACACTAACCATGGAATATATCTTTATTAAGTAATAATAACTAAGATATCTAGAGAAATTAGAGAATGAATATTTAGAATGAATCCATATCAATTGAAACATTAACTACCTAGAAAAATGAGTTCTATTATCCGTAACTCCATTATTTAAAATGTTCTGATGAATTCCCTCTCAGGAATATCCTTTTCATGCAATAGTCTTATATACCACCTCAACATTCATCAAAAACTCCAGAAACAATTAAAAATTGAATTGAATAACTTACTACTACATGTTTGGATAGAAATACTATTTAAAGTGTTTTACACTCACCTCATCACTAAAAATAAGATCTATAGATTAATGGAGTGGGTTACTGAATTAATAATCCAATTCTATCATTCTATAGATCCCCTGAATTGGGTAAGAAAATTGACTATCCAAAATTCCATGAACATTAAGGATAAGAACTCATATGGGAGATAAATCGAAAACCCCTCCCAAATCACCATATACACATCAAAATCTTAAAAAAATGAATCCAACATTGGTAAATTACAACTTTTCAAAAACAAACAACAAAAGGAATTCAATGGTTAGTATTCATGTAAATAAAAAATAATGTGATCTTAAGCTCATCCTACCACCCCTATATTTATTGATCTGATTCCTTCCCTTCATACTTTGTAAAAAAAAATTTATCGAAACTCTCTCAAATGATTCCTCCCCAAAACACCCACCTTAGGATCATACCACCTATGATCAACCAGATCATCATGATACACTTTATCGCCTGAAAATCATAGTGTTTACAACCACCAAAAATCTCTATAAATTCTAAATGTAACTTTATAGAATAATATATGGGATTTAATTAAATATATTTAAAACCATTTTAAATTCCAAAAAACTCCCTAATTAAAACATAGAAGAAAACTTGTATCATTTATGTATCAGGCTTAGATATCCACCCCAATATAATTATAATATTACCTTAATATGTTCAGTAGGATTAAGAAACATGTATCATACCATAGGGATTCTTTCTACATCCTTTATGGTATCCCTTTCCTAAATCACATTATATGTTTTAATAATAGCATTTTCTAACAAAATCAATGCAATAATCACCAATTATTAACATTAAACTTCATCTATATTTTTATAAAAAGATTGGATACCACTTTTTGATGACCCACCTCCACTAAAACCTATCTTGGGATAGTAGTGAGGCATAAGGGATGCTTGAATAATTCCACCTATAGGCCACATGTTAATGAATGACACTAAGAGTAAAAATCATAAATTATGAGTGAAATTAACCTCATGAACCCATGAATGGGACTATAAACCATTAATAAACACCCATTTATAATTTAAAATAATCCAAATTACTAACAAAATCCATGTAATGTCATAAATAAATGAACTAAAATAAAAACATATCTTGGGACATGATATCTAACACCAAAAAATAACCATGATGCACATGTAATTCCAATCCTGAACACCAAATCCATTATAAAAATATATAAAAACACTATATAAAACATAATAGTGAGTATAAAAGTAAATTTGGTAGGATTCTTCTTCGAAACTCCAATATCAATTTGGATTAATTATGCTAAATATTTAGTAAATAAATATTGAAATAGAATTGGTACCTATTCTAGGTTAATAACTATACCAACGTCATTAAGGCCCACTCAAAAAGTCACATAAAATATTATAATACATTAAACAAGATATATATATATACATTAAGATAATGGTAACCCAAACCCACTTCCCCACTAATATAGTGGCACTCATGTGTCAATGGTATACATATTGACATTCCCACCCCTTTTATATCCACATAACCACATCCTAAAACCAAAACACGACCTCAACCTTATAACGACATACAAATTTCATAGAAACATACGACATACCACAAGAACATCACTACAAAGCCATCATATAATTACTAGAGCATGAGATATTGCCACATCTTCACACAAATACCACATAACCACCTTAAATCTAGAAGAGAGATAAGGTTGGGAGGGTTAATAAATCATATATATAACAAATTTCCTATATTTTGGGGTCCGCCCGAAACGTAAAACATCATATGGACATTAGTCACATTACCCAACTTCAGTGGTGTTTCATAAGAAATAAAAGAATAATAATGGATATATAATTAACACACAATCCAGTCATTATGTCTACATCAAATCGAAATACATTTACAACCACAACCCATTAGTACATTTTCACAAATATTGGATATTTACACTAAAGGAACCTCAATGATATAGTGGTTATGACCACATCATGGTCTACGTTGGTGTTGACTACAACATAGTGAGGGCCAGTATTCCATGGTGTTATAAATAACAGTTTGATGTGATATGTGGTATCACAAGGATCAAAATTCTTTTTCCACTGCATCTATCATACATTGGTTTTGTTATCATGTGATGATGACACATATATCTTGAACATAAAAATTAATTATTTAATTGTTAATCAGATAACAAAAATAATGATAAATTATGAGTAAAAAAGAGTTATAACTCATAACATATTTATAAAACATTTCTCCTTACATAAAAACATGTTATAATTTCTTGGAGTGTCCTTATATGAATTATATATGGAGGCTCATAGTTTTTGAAACATTTGTTTTTAATGGTGTGATACTCTTTTCTCAAAAATTCTATAGATCTCTCTCTCTATTAATGTTTTACTCAAAGGTTTATTTAAATTGTGAGAAATAGACGATACTTATCATCTATTGAGTTATTCACCCAACCCATGGATACCCTTTGAGGAACGATCCTATCAGCTTATTCTTAGGTATTGCTATCAATATCACATGAAAGATCATAAATGGATTCAATATCAATAGAGAAATAATTTTTTCTTTTGTTTATTAATTTATTTTTTCTAATATTAAAGAAAGATCTAATGGATTTGTAGGTATTAGTTGTTGTTTCAATTATGTGTGGATATGAATTATCTCTATCAAAACCCATTAGTGATATCTTATCCTCTTCAATTTTTCATATAATGATCATTCTAATGTATAATGAAACTAATGAATAAATAATTCCATGATATATGATGTAACCCAGTTCAAAAAAGGATAGTTTCAAAATATTGATATATCCGCTGGTTAATATTATTGGAAATGGGTATTATTTTGTCAATGTAAAAATACAACATCATAGTTCATTGAAAAAAATGTAAAATATCATTTCAAAAATAATAGAGAATCATTTTTGACTTGAACATGATGTAGTCAAAAGATCACTATAGTGTGGTGATAAATACCATGGTAACCGACTATATCATGGTAGGTTTTGAATTTCTATGTTCTAAAATGGTTTGTATCAGGTTTAAAATTCTCATAGATTAGATAAAGCTTGATTATAAAATTCCATTGAGACATAGAAAATAAACAACATGATGTAGTATTCTTAGAATGAATTTTAAAATAGTTATTCTTATGTTACGAACATAAATATAAAATGATATAAATAATTCCTTAAATTCATGTTCAAAATGGTTTTCAACAATAATTTGGTGATAATCCATTATAAAGACATTTCCTTTATCATTAAATATTCCCGTGACTTTAAATTTGAATTATATTTCTTTGATTCAGAACTATCATTTAGTTATAAATTTTTAGATAATTATGAAAAACTATTATATATTAAACCCATAAGTTAGAAGTGGACACTTATACTCATTATATATTTTTTCCACAAGAGAAAACCAGATTTATTTTCATAGAATATCTTAACATATTTGATCTTGACATCATCCTTATCCTACTCATCATTAAATCCCCATGAAAAACATGAAAACCCATGAAAAAAATTTCTATAGAACATACATTTTTACCCTAAAAAGTTATAATATTTAGTTTTAAAATAATTATATTTATATTTCCTATTTAAATAAATTGTTTCTAGAAAACTCAGACTCTAGATTAGAAAAATCATATCATTTCTTTGGGAAATCATTATCGTATCACTCTAATAATCACTATTTAAAATTTAATACCTATATAGTTGACTTCTACCTCCAATTAAACCAATGAATTGGAAGGTTATCTAGGCACACCCATCATATAATCTATATCAGGCTCAATATTGATAACTTAAAAACAGACATAAAAAGGAAACCAATTTCCTTAAAAAAACTATGAAAAATTATAAAGAATAATTAAAAAATTTAGTGCATAATTATGGTGGGAAATTTTGTTTAATACATATATGTAAATCAACATTCTGGTTACACTTGTAAAACGAGTTGAAAATGGATCATTAGAACATGGGTTTTAAAATAAAGTATCATACCTTGAGTCTAACATGTCATTAATGTTATTTATATACATGGATAATAAATATATGTTAAATATTTACTTTATTGAAGTCATTATAAAACTTAATTATCCATTTTATTTCACTTATTACCATGTTATAACAATTATATAATTATTTATGTCCATGTCAGATGTTTTGATGATATTTGGTTCATATGTCCAAAATGAATTCGGTAGTCTAACTATTGTCCAAGAGTTCACTATTAAACCATATAAAAACAATTTTTCTGAAATAATTATCACTTTCTTATATCTTCTATAATTTAAAATACAACAATGAATTATGATTATGAAAAATGAACTATATTACAATCATGGCGACAATAGTCCATACATACGCATGATTAACATTTTCACATCCAAAATATAATTCTTGAATAAAGATAAGTATTATTTTACCTTCAAATAATGATAAAAATATAATAAATATAATAAATATCATATTATATCATTAAATATACATAAATATTTCATCCATTTTATATGGTGATGAAAAATGAATAACATCACTTTGTGGAGGTGGTAGTCCCCATGTAGGCCCGAACGAAATCATCATCTTTCAGTGCATAAAATGGAAAAAGAATAGATGATATATTAACTTTTAAGAATGATAAATATTTTATTATTGTGATGCAAAAATATCAATTCCAACATTATTACCAGTCTTTATAGATGGTGATGGAAAAGTTATTACATCAGTTCGTGAGGTAGTAGTATTCCATACAGATTAATAATTATATATTTTTTAATTAGATGGAAGAGGATATGGATATAAGGCCTTCCAATAACACAATAAAATATTATTATATTTTGCATATTTTATTTATTATTTTATCACTGTTTAAGAATATTTGTGAGATGTGGAATAGAAACAAAATTTAAACATACAGATAAAATTACACCTCTTCTCTAGAGAACCTCATTTACTTCATACGTTAAGATCTATATGATTGGTTATAATCCTAAAGTTAGAGATATATAATTAGTTTAAGGATTATGAGAAAGATTTTTTTTGAATTGGTCTATCCAATAGGTATTTTATGTGTGAATAAAAGATAATAAGAGGTTCCCTTTTTTAATAGAGAGGATGGAACTATTAGCATTTCTCAAAATATTTGAATAATATAAATTAATTACCTATTAAATAATTTTCTCCAGAGTGAGTAATTTTGAATATAATATGATTATTCATTTTAATAACCTCTTAAGATAAAAATTACACATGTTTTGACTATATTTTAACCCGTATCATTTGATTTAAACTAAACTTTTACCCCTTTAACTTATACTATAACAACATAGTTTATTACACTTCGAGGGTCAATATATTTACTATATAATGAAATAAAGACCCATGAATGGAACATGTTTGAAATTTTATACCTTATCTTAATTACTTGAGAGAAATTATTATTTTTAGAAATTTTATACCATTTAATAAAATATTATTTACTTTAAAATATCCAAAATGTAAATTTGAAGAAATATTCATTACATTGAATTTGAAAATATCAAGACAAAACTTTTAGTTTTAAAAAATATTTTATTATATACATAACATGGAATCATAATAGATAAATTTTTATCACATTAATTACCTCAATATATTTATTTTTAATATTTTTAATATCTTTTATTTGGTTTTTTGATAATTGAATAATAACTGCAACAATGTTGTGTAAACATTTAAGGTAAATATTTCATACCAAAAAATAAAATTTAAATTTAAATTATAAAGATAAGTATTTTTTATTTAAAAAAAATATTTATATTAAGACATATTCTCTAAATGTCACAATATTAAAAATACTACACATATTAAAAACATGGGTGTGACATGTGGGACTTTTCATTTAATAATATACTATAAAGCTCATTATCTCTTCCAAGTGGCCCCAAAGGCCATAAACTAGACATTCTTATGATTATGGTCGTTATATACTCATTAAATAAGACTCATGTTTGTTTTTGGATATGTTGATTGTTCGTATTATTTTATTTGTAACTTTTATTACCTGACTTAACCTTTGCAACGATAAAAAAAATTAATAAAGTTACGATACATTATGTCCTAAAATAAAAGGGAAATATTAAATAAATTTTTACGTCACAATTAAAAATATGGAATCCATTTTTCAAAATTCAAATCACATAATTGGTATAATATAATTAAAAATTTATCTTACAAAACACAATGAAAAACTTGTTTTCGGAATAATAACCTTTTAAAATATTAATTTTTTTTACATAAACTAAAGTATGAAATCCATTAAAAACCCAATAATTTGATTCTTTAAAATAAAATTTATCAAATTATAATTTATAACTAATCCAAAATATAATTTTATCTTCAAAATCTTTTATAATAAAATACAATTTTCCGTAAAAATGAGTATTTTTTCAGTATTCTTTGAAAAATCAATATATTTAGAACATTATCAAAAATTCATCCAAAGATACATTTGACCTGACTAATTTAAAAATAGATTTCATTTTTTAAATTTAAAATTCTAAAATATAAAAAAAATATTTCAAATATAATCCTATATTAAATTAGTCCAATAAAACCATTTCCATTTTGACTTCAATAATTTGATAATATATTTATGATAAATATAAATACATAATTAAATAATACTAACAAATATTAAAATAATTTATTTTATCATTACATTGGATTTCACATTCATCGTAATTATAATTTTAAAGGAAAAAAAATATTATTTGTTAAAATTCTAAAAAATCATTCATTGACCCTAGCCCTTGAGGCTTGTTCCGAATCTAAGGGTGGGATTTAAACCGATTAGAAACCATTTTTGTAGATATGATCTATATTTAAAGTTTATTAACATGGTGAATAATTCGTTAAATTTTTATATATTATAAAATGGGATGAAATATAGAAGTGTGAATATTTATTTATGATTTTTTCAAAAATGTAGACTAAAATTATTTATTTTATGAGATCGTATTTTGGGGAATATTAGATGTTTAATTTATTTAAAGTGTATTCGTAAAAAATTAAATTTTTATAAAATTATAATTTTTTTATAAATATCATCTATTTTAAAATATGAATGACTTCATATTAAAATAAATATAAAATGTTAATGTTAATTTAATTTATATAATGTCTATAAATAATGGTAAATTATAGAGTTTTTATAATTTTATTCATTTTTCAATTATCTATAAATGATTATCTCATGTTTAAATATTTTAATTTTTCATTTATTTAATTTATTATATTGATTATTAATAGATATAAATTTTAAATATTATGAATTATGATTTTTAAGTCATTTTAAAATATAAAACTAATTATTTAATTTATCATACATGTATTTATAGAGTTACATGATAGGTATGATAATTGATTTAGTTCTCTTCTCTCTTCATTTTTTCTTGTTCGTGTGTTCTTAACATATAACATAAATATTTAGTATAGTTGATATGTATTAGGTAAGTGAATTATGATATAATTGTGGTTCCTCTTATGCAAAGAACTATGGGTAAAGTGACTTTGGGTTGGACTATCATTAGATAAGGATATTTGAATCCATATTGAAATATGAGTTCCAACTACTACTTACTCCATATTTACTCTTTTCAGGATTATTAAATTCATATAATTCAAGAGTTTACAAAAATGGTTTCATATATCTTATTCATGTGATGTATTTTGATTTGTGTGAAAAAAATATCCCTTTTAATTTGGGTTAGAAACACAAGATATGAATTGTTAAAAGAGATTCACATAAATATGGTTTGAAGATATTGATTTTGTAGAAGTAATATTAATAATTATCCACTATAATCATGTATACATAAAATCTAATATATGAGATATGATGATTATATTTACCTCCCCTTAACACATTATGTAATATATTAATTCAAATGTGATAATGTTCATGACCTAGGTCATCCAATGTGAAAGTTCCATCCAAATCATGGTGTTTATGGATTATCTTTTGTAACGAGAACAAATTATGGTTGACCCTAATTGGATTATGTACCCACATTTTCTATATTATTTTCGTTACACAAATAGAGGAACACAAAAGGTTAGGTTTCTAATGTAATAAAGGTTATTTTATCTATTTTTTGGATAGTGTAATGAGTTTTCCAATCAACTATATATATTCTATATATTAAATACATGTAATCATGATCTACCTAAATAGATAAGTGGTGTAAAAATTCCAAAGTGACCAAAATATTACTGACATATAAATATTGATCCACTAAAACATATGACCGAATTTAAAAAGGGTCATCTTTTTAGTGGGATAACATTTAATAAAAGTTATTATTAAATGAGTGTAAAACATGATTATCATTTTATAATATTCTATGTTTTAGATAAATTGATATAATCATCATCAAAAATTAATTTGGAATCATTATTGAGAAAAATAATAGATTAATATAAAAATATTTATAGAATTTTAAAGATATATAACATTCATTATTATGAAATAGGTAAAATTTATTATGTTAAAGAAACCCCTTCTTGAGAAACCAAATATTGAAGTTTATTAATTTGAGAATCCATATGTTTATGAGTTTCATATAAGGATTAGCATGATATTTCAAAGGAATAAAACGTGGAATGACCTATGTAACGTTAGGAATCACTCATTAATTAATATGATTAAGTATGGATACATATTGGATAGACATTAGGTATCCTTTAAGGCTTGTTCAATCAGTAGAATTCATTCCAGAATAATTTTTGGGTAGGCTTCAAGAGTACAAATGTGTACAAGAAATGTTCAACCTATCTTTTTAAAATGTTGGGGATTATTGATTAGAACAAGGAATATCCATGCTATGGTTTTATGTTGATAGTATAAATGATTAATGTTTTATGATAGATGAATATGATTGGATGGTTCAATAGTAAACACCAATCATTGAATCATAATATATATATATATAAGGGAGTAGAAATGTTTCTATATGATATGATGTTGTTAAAAATACATGAATGGATTTTTGAATCTCCATTTATAGTTATCATCATGTATTAGTATTATAGAATCTAATTCATTATTTTTTGAGGGGGTAAATGATACCAAATGTATATTTTAACAAATCTATAAATATACCTGACTTTAATGATAAAGAAAAAATGATGGAATTTTTATATTAAAATAAAATGATAATGTAATGGATTATAAAATCATAGATATAAACGAAAAGAAATATTTATAGCTCAGATAGATCTAAATAAAAGTTATTTTGTTTTCATCTTATTAAGCTTATGAGATTAGAGATTTTATTTGCGAACATATTTTGGTTATGAAAAATTTGATATGATATTTCTAATATAAATGGTAATTATAGATCTAATTCTATAATAGACAAGAAAATAATATAATGATATAAGTGTTTTATCTTGGATATAATATTTTGGCTGAATTATTTTTTATAATCCAAGTTAAAGAGTTCCCAACACGTTGTTGTGATATATTTTAATGAATAAAATCCTTTTTTATAATTGTCCAAATATATAGAGTACCACATATCATACAGATATAATAGGTAATTTTTAAATAGTTGGAGTGAAGGAAATAAGTTTTCTTTTGTTTTACAAAGGATTTTTGTATCTTAGCATGATATAATGGAATAAAATATTGTTTCTAAGAGGCTAGTGGGAGTATTTTTGGACTTAGATAAGTTACATTATAATAAATTAAATATAAAACAATTAAAATTTAATGTCAAATCCAATTTATAACCTAAATTAGTTTATGATGTGTTTGTAAATAAATGTAATGCAAAGAGTGATATTTTATGACCAAAATTATCTCAAAAGAATAATTTAAATGGAAGAGTTCCATGTTGATGATGGTGAATTTAAATTTTTTTTAAGTATTCAATATAATAAATTAAAATTATGAAGTTGGAAGTTGTTAATTAAAAAAAATTTAAAGATATATTTAATTAGATTAACATTATGAAAATGATTTTGAGGTCTCACACTTATTTAATTTTTTTATTTATAACTATTACTCACTAAAAGAGTTTAGTGGGAGGGTTATCTCATATGATCACATAGAAATATTATATGAATTATGTAAGTCCTCTACATTCTAGATCCTTCCATTTGTGTTTCTTCATGAGGTGGAGGTTTCATGGTGTATTTTAGAAGAATTTTTGTGGATTTAGAGAAGTTTCATGGTTTTAAAAATTAATTCGATAATGTTTTTAACTAACCCAAATATATGACCTTATCCATGAATAAAGGTGAAGGTGTTAACCTTTATGTCTTCCCTTTACCTCTATCATGTATAGGTATTCTACCACGTGTCACGGTGAGCCAGCTTATTCCTTCATTTCATCAGGGATGTTTCCCAAGCTACATGAACTGAGATCCTTAGTTTCATTAGTTTAGAGGCCACATTAGGCTCTTCACGTTAGGTAACAGGATTTGGAGTCATGTGTAAGGGTATTATGGATTTTTATGGTGGTACTAATGTGACGGTCCTTGTATTTGGGTGAAAATTATCTTTCTGAAATGGTAGAGATAGATTTATGGAAGGCATTTGATCTTGCATAATGTCATCCAGTTGGTGTTGGGGACACCACAGGTAGTAAAATGAATTGGGAGTCTATTTTAGAGGAAATATTTGATGGAGACATCACCTATGAAAAATATTTATCTGAAAACACATATCCATTATTTTTCATTGGTTGTGGAATATGGTGAAGCTGTCCATTGTAAAATTATGATGAGAAAACACCTATGTAATTGTAAATTTTGGTGTATGAGGCTGTAGTGAATCTGAGAACATGATCATGGAAAAAAATTAAAATATGGATCTCTCTAATCCATTGTATTCATTGTAGTATGCTAGAACGACTATAGGGATTCCAATAAGTCATGGTCTTGTGCATGGTGGTGGTTAATGGTTTCAAACATAGTTTTTAAAATGTATGATAATTGGGGAGAGATGGTGTTTCAAATTACTGAGAACATGGATTTCCCTTTTTATTAGATACACCATGGGCATAGTGGGGGTCATTACATAACAATGTAAGATAATAAAACAACCTCAATAAATTGGTTGTATGAATATCCATGTTTCCATTTTGAATCTATTATCTCAAACCCTATCTGATCTTCTACCCTCTCACAATTCACATGATACTTCTAGATAATATTCTAAAAACCTTCTATAATTATATCAACGTTTCTCATATCGAGGTACCTTATTTTCTCACATCCTTTTCATTATCTTTGTTTATATAATTTTTTAAAGTTTTTTTTAGAATATTTCCTTTATTTTGGGATGAGGATTGAAAAGTGTCGATAGTTAATTACCGTGGATAGGTTCTAGCGGTGTTTTCTTCCATGGTGGTTGATCCTCTCTCTTCCATTATTTATTTTATAACGTTGAACATATAATAGAGGTATGATACCTTTTACATCTCATTTAAATTATGTTTAAGTGTAATATTATAATTATTTAGTTCTTTGGTAAATGGTGGGATCAATGGAATGGAATATAATAACTCAAATAAGAATGATTTTGAATATGGTTGTTGTGATCACTTGTGTTTTTTCGTGTGGATATTGCTTCTTGATTTATTAGATATTGTTTTATATATCACATGTGATTGTTATTTTTTTATCATAGTTAAAATTACTGTATAGTAGATCAACAATATAAATCATGATTGATGTAATGACTAATGATAGGGTCATGAAAATTGATTACTGATCTTCTATGAAATTAATGGAATATGAATGTAATTCTTGAAACATATTTATAATTTATTCCTAGTAATTATTATCTATTACATATAAAATTATAGTTTATGGAAACTGTAACATTCTACCCCACATCATTGGGTTATGTTGTGGAATAATTACTACATGGCCTTTGATGACATCCCAAAGACACCAAAGGCTTGCAATAAATTCCAAGGGCTTCAACACAACTAGGTGTTATTTTCCATTTGAAAATTGAAAAACCCATACTAATTAAACCATGAATAGGAAACCAATAAATTATTCATAAAACCAATGTAAATAACACACAAGTATGTAAAAAAATAAATTATATCATAGTACCAAGTAGAAAGAAAGAACATAATTAATATACAAGTAAGAATATAAAACCAAAAAATCTCAAAGACTCCAAATTCACCAACAAAACAACTCCCAACATACTTCCATATCTGACTCCACAATCCAAGACAATGTATCGTGAAGTAACAAAAATTATATGTGATACCTTACCTTTACATGTGTCCTAATAAATAATATCTTCAAAAACACCAAAGTTCCAAAAAGGGGGTGAGTAATGAAACTCAATAGGTTTTCCCCAAATGAATTCCCAAATCATTCTTCTAGTATAGAATATGTTATCAGATTTATATAAAACTATTTATATAAAATACTTTAAAACAATTAGTATTAATCTAAACCATTTTTAAAAAAATCATCTCCGGGGAAAACAACAAAACAAGTCTTTCAAACTATTTAATAGATCAATTTGGTATAACCCATTCTAATCCACACATCCCCACTTGCATGTCTAGGTGTAAGTTCCATAATAATGATAAGACTCTCTCAATTTATCATGTAATCACATGGAAACCATATACCAGTCCCCCCATGGAACACACCCATTCCACAAGGCCACACTAATGAAAATTAACACACGCCAACTACAAGTGCCAAAATGATGTTTTTTTTCAAAAAACGATTTAATAAAAATATATTTTTATTTATAATTATTCCAAAAATCTATTTTCTATTAATCAAATGAAGAAACCATGTTTATAATCCTTGTCATAAAAACATTTAATAGCGCAATTTTCATAACAATTACACAATTCTCAAAATTCTAACAAACTATCACTAAAGAATGTTTATATTAAGAATAAAAAAACATTTTATATAAATTTCATGAAATTTAATCAATTTGAAATATTTCCTACAATTTATAACAATAGATTTATAGATTGAGAGAATCCACTCTAGAAACTATTTCAAAAATGAAGAAGTATGTTTATTCTTAAAAAACGGGAACCAAATTCTAAAAAACCACTATATATATCGTTACCTATAATGGAAACATAAAAATAGCATAATGATTAGATTCAAATATCATAGATATGTCATTAGTGGACTAGATATATGAATTCTAGCTAGGGAAGAATATTAGATATATGAAATACCTCAATGAATGGAGACTTACTATGCAATATGACCTTCAACACGCCATGATTTTCTAATGGATCGCTCTCAGGTTGAAAGGGAAAATATAAAACTCTATTATGAGGTGAGAAAACTTAGTTGGTGTCATTAAATTGTAAAAAATATTGGTTTATAGGAAATTGTGGATAAGATACACAATTTAAGGATATATTTTTGAACTTTTCGTGGATAAGTTGCATGATTAGGAAAATCTCATGCAAACCATACACCATCCACTACCTAAAAACACCCATCACATGGTTTCCTCGCATAGTTAATTAAACCACATGAAACTATGTTATTACTTATATGAAAATTTTCATGGTTACTCATTTGTGTCCAAATGGTTTGGAAAAACCCTGTGCCTAATTGTATGCATACCCAGTAGCCTATGTTTCACTTTTCACAATTTCTTAGAGGTGTTTCATAGTTCCTACTAATCATCATAAAACTATGAACCTATATATAATCCCCAAAAACATTTCAAATGTTCTCTAATCACTCCTAAAAATCACATAAACAATTTACATACATAAAATAAATAATTAAAGGTTTACTTAATTGAAACCGTGGGTTCTATATTCTCCACACCATTTCCCATTAACTCCCAAGAATATATACAATAAGAATTGTCCTAAAAGAGTTTAGGCCATTAATCAACCATTTATTTCTCATATTCCCATGTTTCCTTCTGAATCTGACTATATTTCCACAAAACATGCACAAGACAGATTCTTTTCACATTCAATAAGTTCTCTAGCCTATGAAAAATCTATATAGGTATATGAATTAAGGAAGCATAAAACTCTTGGTCAATGTGATCCCATCAAATCACATGGTTTGAATCAGGATAATACCTTTTTAACTAAGAAACACACAATATGCACTAAACTATAGTGTGGTAGAAACTCCAACTGATATGAAACCTCACTTACCTATTCATGTATCTCAAAAGGGGCTATTTATCGAGGAGATTAATTTACCTTCTTTAAAAAATGATGATTCCCAAGCCTTGGAGAGATTCTCAAGAACACACGATCACTCACGTTGAATAACAACGATCATCGATGATGATACACATATGATTTATGAAAACTATGAGCCATATCCATACATTTCCTAATAAACTAAATATTCACTATTGTCTCTGGGACAAGGGTAAACCAATATATTGAATTCTAACCTATTTAGACCTAATAAAGTTAATAATGATATGGATTCTCAAATAATTCTTCAAAAGGTCCCATATTAATTAAGGGTTGTTAATAATTTTTATATCATAACTCTTCTAACGGTACATGATCCTCCCATGAGCCACCAAAACCCATTACAGAAGCTCACAATTGGTATTCCAATATTTTTATCATTCATTCGGATTTCCCACCCATATGAGTATGATACATCACAATCATGGTCAATTGATTCTTAAGGGATTAGTATATGGATTTCCAAAAATGAGACATAAACCTATAAATCTTAGTCTGATACTATCGTAATTGGTATTCCATTCCTCTTTACCACTTATCTGATATAGAATTTAGACAAGCCCTCCTCTTCATGAGTTTCAAGACTAAGGATTAAGTGAGACAACATTGTGAGCTAACAATATAACACATATATATTCTCGTATCTAAACCCTTCATCAAAGTCCTGTCAAAAAATTTACGACTATCTGCTTTCACTTACAAATAACAATAGCTAAATACTGCAACATACTCAATGAATTATATGGTTTCCACCCACAAGATAAGTAATGTTTATGATTGATCTCTTTTTTACAAAAGGAAATAAATTAAAAATATCCACCTTTACTCTTGGGTCTTGGAGGAATATTAATTTATCCAACCATCTAATTAGAAGACATTCCTCAACCTTGGAAATACAAGTTCCTCTTCCATTTATTCCCATCATTAGAGTTCCCACTATTTCCCATAGGAATCAATATTCTCCCCTAACCAACAGTTTATGAGATGTCTCTCCCTTCCATTATTGATCTATTGACCATCTATATAGAGTCAATTATAAAAAAATAAAAATCATCGAGTGAATCTATCACCTAATCCCTAATTTAAAAATGTTACCTTTAAGTATGAACTGGAATCAACTATATGTGAAAATTTTAATAAATTCTTGAATCAATCCAAATTCTCATTCACTGAGAAATTCTCATACTTCATGTTGAAAAATAATGTCATTCATGAAATCCTGATCGTATGAGGATAAAATTATTTGTTGAAAATATCATCAAAATTCCTCCATGTAATTTGGTGGCTAAATTTAGCTGTAATAGCTAAATATCTCCATTGTATTGCTATATCCTCTAACATATACATCACCTACATGACTTTCAACTCTTTGGGTGTCCCAAGGAAATCAAATATTCAATTCATCCTAGTCATCCACACCTATGTCTTCCCTAGTTCATAATCACCCCAAAATTTGGGTGGATTCTTCTTCTGAAATTGAATGGAATGATCCACTTTCCTTGGTATATCCCTTAAGTTCCCACTATCAATGGAATAAAATTCCAAAATATTACTGTGAAAATGCTTTTTTTCTCACATGTATCTCAAGTATAACCAAATTCATAGTAGCCTCTTCTAGTTGGTTTCTATGACACCAACAAGGTTTACTATTATATTAACACAAAAAACAACAAAATTGTAACTCGCTATAAATTTATTTCATATAAATTCAAACATAACACATCACAACAATCAAAAAAATTATTTCTATAATTTTTACATTTTTTAACATTCATCCTATTTTAATGAATTTCAAAATGCCTTTCATAGTCAAAACATATTCAAAATACCACTATCATTCCATTTCAAAATCTAACATTTGAAAACTATTTCAACATTTTTCAGAAAGAAACATGTAATGTTGTGGAATTCCATGAATTTTTATTAAAATTTATATGGAATTATTTCGATATTAGTTACTGAGACAGTGTAAAATTCTTGAGGCCTAGAGTTCCTGGAATGATCCATCGAAGAATGCTATATTTTATATAGCATGGGTGATCATTTTTCCTAGAAAAGATAAAACCTCTTAAATTTGTAGTTGGATCAGAAATCTAAGGGCACTGTTACGTTTAGGAAAATGATTTAACCCTAGTCGTGACTTTATTTTAGTTGGCAAGAGCCTCCACTGTGAAAAATCTAAAATTACCTAACTTTATATAAATTAATTAAAAAATTTATTTTATTTTCCAAATCCTTATAACTCATGAAAAGTGACTCGGATAGGAAATTAGAGACCACCATTCAGTTTGTGAGAGTCTTCTTTCTTTATAGAGAGACTAACATTGGCAGGTGTGGGCCAACAGTTAAATGTAGTTTTTGTTTGTAAATAAAATAATTTAATAAAAATTATTTTATTTTAAAATACATATAACTCATAAACAAAATTTTGAATAGGCTATATGAAAGTACTATTGATTTCATGAGGGTGTGCTTCTCTTAGGTTGATCCTAACATCTACTGGTGAGATATGGCTGTGAAAGTTGGTTTTTGGTACATAACCATTAATAAAATAATTTAAATAAAAATAATTTTATTATCAAATCCTCATAACTCACAAACGGTAACATAGATTAAAAATCAGAGACCACAGTTGAGTTTGTAATAAGATGTTATCCTTACAAAGGGATTAAACTTGACCGGCACAGGCTGAGGGAAAAGGATTATTATCAGAGGTTTTAAGGAAAAATAAAATAAACACTAAAAGTTTATTTTATTTGAAATTGTTTCACTACAACTTAGCGATGAGATGAATTTTTCATTCCATAGAAGAAAACTTGTAATGACACTATAACACAACGTAAGAGAAATTATGTTACCTAAATGAAACAATATAATGATGGTGACTCAGCATAACAGAAACGATGCGACGTGGTTTCCCAATTTAATGGGTTATCATGAATTAGAGATGAGAGAGGGATATCTCTAATCAATCTAAATCTTTGTATGATCACTATTAACGAATGACGAAGGAAACCCCTTCAATGAGGAACACTAGAGAATCAAAAAGCGGCAACACCACATTGAAGAGTGGATTCAGGAGTAGTGATTGATAGATGATGGTGGATTATCATCCTCAACCATCCTATATTTTCCCATGTATGGGTCAAAATCTGTGTGACTATTGTTTCCAAGTTCTTCCATTCTAAAAAAGTAATGTGGATCAACTCGCTAACTAGTTAATCCCCATATGATTCACTCTTAAGGGAATGTGAATAAATATTGCGGGTTGATGTTGGGGATTACAAATCATAGTGTTTGAATTATGCTTTGTGACTCAAATGACAAGAACATATTCAGAAAAAAATGAAAAAAAGGCCCAGATTGTTCATTTGGTATTCTCAGTGATCCCCTCCCTCTCACCTATTGGTCTTTGCTGATGGAACACCGTAGTTGCGTAAGGTTTTTCATGTAGTTCCCAAGCATGACCAGACCCCTCGAGCAATTAAAAGGATGTTATGGGGAAATAAAAATAAATGCAATGACCTTAGGATTGCAATAGTTCTTTTGGAACATAAATTTGACCACCACACAGATAGTGGCGAGCCATTTAATGAGGACCATCGGCGGCGGCGTGCAGATGTGGCATTTGGTGGCATAGCAACCTAGTAGCAGAGGACACCAACTTGATGGCTGATCTTGGAAGCGACCAGTGGTGGTGTGGCCACCGGTGGCTATGAGGGCCGCAAACATCGCGGGTTGTAGTGGATCATGGGAAACGTGTTGCTACACCGCATCGCCAGGTGGCAGCACACAGTTAACAAAATACGTGTAGAGGACCAGGTGGTCTTGAGTCTGGAAATGTCGCATCGATGGCTGTGGCTCTATCGATCCATGTCAGTGGAGTAGGGATGTAGTGATCGCTGCATCCCTGGTGGATCAGACAGGCTTTCCCAACAAGCCAATCTTGACCAGTAGGTCAGACCCAGCATTGGGCAAGGTTGGTGGACCGAACCCGGCTGCTAGGTGGCCCAGGCTGGAGGAAAACTAACCCGCCATTATGGGGCTGGTCAGATAAGAAACTGAGGCACTATGTGTCCCGACGGGAAGTAAAGTAGCTCGGCTAAATTAGATCAGGCCATGGAATAGTGACCTGGTCACTGGGAGACCAAGCGGACTGGACCAACGACAGAACCCTATAAGAGCCAGTAAGGCCTAATGGACCTAACCACTAGACCTGGACAAACCATATCATCCCATAATCGAAATGGGTCGGGTCTAATCAAATTGTTCTGGCCCTACAGGAGCCCCGGAAAGGATTGTTCTAGTCGGTTTGACCATGTTGGACTTGGCCTGGAAGCAATTGGGACCTGTTTACCAAAACACTGATATATTTGAGACTAGGCATCTGATTGACATACTGTTTCGGGTGTTGGGATCCTTGCGATGAGATATTCCTTCAGGTATACTCTATGTTGGTTTTCATGGTGGTCATGATACGATTAATGGTATGTGGATTAGATTCTTCCAAAATCAAGCTCATTAAAGATAGGGAAACCTATGGATGGCTGTGACATGAAGGATATGATGAGCGGTTCATGCGAGACCCCTGTGCCAGGTTGTTTAGGTAGGCCCGACCAAGTGGGACTAGTCCTAGAAGCAACCATCCTTAGTTTAATAAAATTCTAATATCATTCAGATCAGGTTTTTTGATTGATTCTTCATCTATGGCGTTGGGACCCTTAAGACGATACATTCCTTTGGGTAAATATTAGTTAGTACATGTGGTAGTCAAGATATTACCAATGGCTCGAGGGGTAGATTCTTCTTGATTCAAATGTACTGGAGAGAAAGAATCCTACAGTGGCTGTGACATGAAGGATATGGCCAGCAGGACCTTGATGGTCTAGGTGGAGAGTGGACCAAGGTTGTCCAAGAGAAGAGCATACCTCAGTGTTTTAGCAGTCGAGTGGACCTTCGTGGTCTAGCTACCAAGCAACCTCAGTATCCTAGAAGCTAAGCGGACCTAAGTTGTCCAGCAGTCGAGTGGAGATCAGTGGTCCAGCAGCCGAGTGGACCCCAGTTTTCCCGATGAAGAGCTGAACAGAGTGGTCCAGAATCTGAGCAGACCTCATTGGTATATCAGCTGAGCAAACTATAGTGGTCCATCATGTGAGGGGACCTCATTGGTCCAGTAGCCGAGAAAACCTCAATGGTCTACAGCTGAGCGGTCCTCAGTGGTCCAGCAGTCGAACAGACCTTAGTGGTCCAACACCCTACTGGACCTCAGTGGTATGGTATCCTAGAAGACGTCATTGACATAGCATGTATGAGTCCCTGAGTAGTATAAGATGATTCATATTTACAACTAATAATATTACTTTCTATAAACTGTTTTATAGTTGGTGTGAGCTGTCTTTGCTCTTTAGTATTTTCTTTTTGGGATTTTTCTGTAGTATTTTTTTTGTGGTCCTTTATTTGTGGTATTTTTCCTTCGGGTTTTCTTTGTGGTTTTTCCATTATGATTTGGTGTCCCTATAAAGTATTGAGTAACACACCCCTTCACAGGCCTCACCCACATGTGTCGTGCCTCATGTAAGTGATTGACGCTTCGACGGCTAACCTGGTGGTCTGGGACTAGGTGGTGCTCAGTGAGATGGGATGAATAGACATACTTCTACGGATATAGGTAACTACCCTTCACATACCCTTCAGGTAGTGTCTCGAGAGTACAGAAAGTTGAAATTGTACATTCATTCGTGGTTTTGGTCTCGTATTATTGACCCTTTGTACTTTGAGTTTTTATTGTACTCACATTAGTTGTCTCAGTGACATTTGAGGTTTACTTTTTGTTTACATTGCACATTTTGATATTTGTGCATTTTTACAGGTTTAAAGGAAATTCCTCCCCATTGTGGGATATGACTACTCAGTGTTGGTCACCATCCCTTGATCTATGGACGCCGAGCTTGAGGTTGTTTTGGAACAGGCCATAGGAGATGATTCATGAAAATCACTACCAAAAAACTGGGAATTCCCAGTGCCACCCTTTATCAGCGCTAAAAAAAGCGATGATAGAGAGGGCTACCTTTATCATTTCTAAAAAAGCACTGATAAATGTACCCCCTTTAATGGCCCTTTTTTAGTGCTGTTAAATGGTACCCCGTTATCATGGCTTTTTTTAGTAGTGCTGATAAAGGGGATCTTTATCAGCGCTTTTAAAAAGGCGATGATAAAGGGTCTACTTCCAAAAAAATTAATTAAATAATATATATTAATATTTAAATATATAGATATAGTTATATTGATATAAATATAAATTATATTTTGGAAATATATTTTAGATAAGTATAAATATACAGTTACACGTAATATATAAGATATTTAGTGAAAATGGCTCTTAGAAAAATTAAATAAATATTTTTAATTAATAATTTGCTAATTATTATGGATTAGAAGTCATTTAATAAAAATTTAAAGACTAAAAAATTCAAATAAAAATTTAAAATGATCCAAAATATGTTGAAAACGCAACTCGAACTTCAAACGGCCATAACTTTGGATCCGGGTGTCCATTTGAGCTCTACCACATATCAAATCGAAGACTATGATGAGCTCTACATTTTTGTGACCCAATGGGACCCCCATAAAAGTTTTTTAGAGGCCAAAAAGGCACATAAGGCCTCCAAAACTGAGTCTTTAGTCCAGGTAACCCGATTTTTTAAAATTTTGTGGATTTTCAGCTTCGTTTAAGGGGGAATTATTGGCTTTTTATGGGAACTGAATTATTTCCAAGGTATTAAATTCATATTGATATTATGACTTTGAAATTTTATCATTTTCATATTGCACTACTATTTTTAACCAAATATATAAAAATAGGTACATATTTTTTATATATTCACACCTAAAAATTTAATTATAAATATAAATAATAAAATATATTTACATATAAAATATATTAGCTTTATCTAAATAATAACTAATATCCATTTTATTTAAAATACAAATATATGAATATTTATATACCTATATATTAATGTTACTATATATATATTAATATAACAACATATATATATTGATATAACTATAAATATATATATTAATATCACTATAAATATATATATATATATATATATATATATCACTATATATTTATAATCAAATAACTATATATATATATTAATATAAATATATATTACTATAGGAATAAATATAATGAATTATATATATAAATAAATAGATATATCACTAATAGGAGAACAAATCAATATAGGGGAGAGGAAAAGGCTTTAGGCGGGCAGGGGGGGAGGTCTCGATATCAAATCCAGGTGGATGCAAGGAGGCGCACGAATGGATGAATCTGAGGCCAGCCCTGATAACGAATGGAAGGGGGCGTGCGGGGCGCTAGAGAGGGGGGGGGTGGAAAAGCGCGGTAAAAGGGGGGCTCAAGCGCTATAAAATCCCCCCACCCCAATTGGGAGGATTTTTTTTTAATTTTTTTAACTTTTATCAGCACTTTAATAAAAGCGATGATAAAACAGGTCTCTTATCAGTGCTAAAAATAAAGCACTGATAAAATACCCCTTTTTCAGTGCTTTTTTTTAGCACTGATAAAAGACCCCTTTTATCAGCACTTTTTTTTAGCGCGGATAAAAGTGGTCTTTATCAGCGCTTTTTGGAGCACTGATAAAGGGGACCCCTAACTTTATCTTTTCTAGCATTATAGTGCTTTTCTAGAACTATTAAAGGCCATTTTTAGTGATGATAATAGCCATATTTGTAGTAGTGACTATGGTATCACATAGAGGTTGGTTCTATCTTAAGAACCTAGAGTATGTGAGTTTAGTTTGGGGAAACATAGTTAAGTGTTTCGAGGATGGATTTCAGGAGAGGGAATGAAATGTTGGTTCGGTGGCCAATGTATCCATACACCACGATCATGAATTCAACTTTTCAACTTAGTACGTGAAAACAACAGTTGCAAGAAAACACGATGGTACATGCATCGTATAGGAATAGGTTGAGTTTTCCACGTCCTTCTTGAGTCATCCCTCCAGGTATACTCTATTGAACGTGGTACATCTTGGTATGTTTCAAGATGCTTCCACATAGACAGCCAGCCAAGTTTTGACAATGTGATCATGAGGATGATCTATGGGGTCAAGAGATGGTTATAGGGGTTTATACCAGAGATAACACCTCTGAAGGACCTCGGAACACCCTGAGAGGGGAGGGGAGAATTAGAGTGTCATCATTTTTCATTTAAACTTGATGAATTTTGTTTCAATATTGGGAGGAACCTGCTAAAACTATCTGAAGAGGATGTGTAGAAAATAAAAAATCACATTCTATGAAATGAAGAATCAATTTTACCTGGTTCACCACTAACGGTTACGTCCAATGAGCATATGACGATAGTGTGTCAGTCATAAAAAAAACCACTAATTTTCTGATGTTGTGGATAAAAATAGTGTGGTAACAATAAATCTGTCCTAGGTTCACTTCCTTTAAAATGTTTTATGGAAAACTCACAGCGTCCCTCCGGTCATTTCTGCCGACTCCCCCTTTCTCACTGCATTGGAACAATCATCACTCAATTTATCAACATGAAGGACGCTTAAATTGTTTAGAATTAAATCGTGCATCCCCAGATGTAAATTTATGAACTTTTGATGTCTTGTATTCACCCAAAGATGTAATTTATTTTCCCGTACACTGATAAGTTGTGGAAATTAATTTAGTAAACCGATTTGGACAATTCATATGCTACCTTGGGTGTTCCACAAATTGTGATCTAGATAAGGTTTATGGACCACCTACTCTATGTAATAATGTTGTTTCTGTGTACTTTCATGCTCCTCTATGAACTTACCCACTTTGTGTACTTCCTTACTCCATGTACCACCCTTCTCCGTGTGCTGCCTTGCTCTGCCTCGTACTGTCAGAGCTTCCTCTGTGAACTGCACTTTCATCCATATACTATTTTCATTACGCTGATGGTTATCTTTGTCTATCAACTTCTACATAGTGAAAAACTTTGGTCATTATCATATTTCATCGCAAAATTTTAATTGCTAATCCTCCTCTATAATAAATGGTATTACTTCTCCTTATATATAAACATAAATCTTCAAATTTCACTAATATGTTTTACCCAAATTTTCAATGTGGGAAAATCATCAAATTATATTTAACTACATTTGCGTAATATTAGTCTCCACCGCGTATTGTTACTATTTTGTGAACCACAACAATCCTACCAACCTACATCATTATGTGTACTACATACCATCACCGTGTACTTTCACTGAAAACCGTTTTTGGTTCTGTTCACCACTTCAGATACCATTCCCACTACCTAGTATATGACCTCTAGTGATTCACAGAGCATGGTATGATTTCCATGTTCCATGTTATGTAGTTCCATTTTATTCAATTCACTTTTCTATTTTTCCTATCATTCACTCTGATGTGAAAATCCTTCATTTCCCAAAATCAGCATTACAATTTTTAGGCTCAAATTTTTTTCAAACACTAGGAAATTTCCCCACCTTCAATACTCTATTCGACATGAAATGTATGATCCCTTTCTGTGGAATCACCCTGCTCATCCATTAGACTATTGAAAACAAAACACAATCCATATTCAATTTTGAAAAGAACTGCCTGGTTCCAACAACCAGTAGGATGTGTACCATAAATACCACCACTTGTCCAGTATCAAATGGTACTTGTAGTACTAGAGGATGAGAATCATGAGCTGAGAATCCTTGATGAGTTTCAGTGAAAGAGACCCCTCATGTTCTGATGTGAACCTGACCCACAAGCGACTAACACCTGGCTTGTGGTGGTGTCTTAGTTTTCCATCTAGTCAGGGAACCATTAGATCATATTGTGGTCCTATCTGTGAGCCTTCTACATGGCTCACCAGTGTGATTTATGGGTTTAGATTCCCTGATATTATGATGGTGTGACTTTTCTATTATTAATGCTTGGGAACCTTTCTTAGAGAAAGGGATGTTTCCATAAAAGCTAATGTTATGTGTTCCTGAGAGATTCTACAACGTTGGAAGGACAACATGGTAGTATCTAAGAATTAATTGAGGTATTTCATCATTTCTAGTTACATGATGAATATGATAAGACCAGTTCTTTAGGGATCAATCCTCTGAGCAAGATGTTTTTAAAGACATCCGAGATATCACTACTCCTCTATCGATTCCAACTTATTCTAGGGTTCTAAAGAGAAACTTTTTGGTTGAATGACCTTTGGTTGAGAAGATATAGCCAATGGATGTCAATAGTGGGAATGCAGAATGCTGACATTAGTCTCAGTAACATGGATGTGTGAGACGTTCTGAGAAGATGACCCAATAGAGGGGATCTATATTTCAAGGCACATAGGGTGAGTCCAGTCGGCCTAGAATGATGTAATGATTTTCAAGAGATGATAAGGGACACCTCACTAGAGATTTTCTATCCTTTCTTGTAGACAATGAAATGATGGATGGGCCACCGGGGTAGAGACAGTGACCAGAATAGTTTAATCTAATGTGAAAAAGATGTGGTAGAAGAGTTAGGAGAGTAACATGAGGTGGATTACATTTCAACCTATTACAACAACTACCCCAATGCGGTCCAAACTAGGTTCAAGGAGATAGAGGACAGGTCAAGGGGGTAGCATTATGTGGTCATCCTTACCCATGTGGAAGTTGATATTTTGAGTTTTTTCCCTACAATTGTAGATGATTATGAGGACATCCTTCCAGAGGATGTTCTAGGACTACCTCCTCACAGAGAGGTAGACATCTAGATTGATCTATACCCCGAGATAGAAACGATATCTACACATGTATATTAAATAGATTCCATAGATCTATGGGAGCTAATGGTACCTTTAGAGGACTTTTAGAGGAAGGGGTTCATAAATCCCAGATTTCACCTTGGGATTCCCTAGTGTTGTTTTTAAAGAAGGTAGAAATAAGACTGGGGTTATCATGGAGTTCTGGCACCGGAACCAGTTTACTTTGAAAAACATGTATCCTCTACCGAGGATTGATGACATCTTCGATCAGCAGAAGGGAGTGGAATGGTCCTAGATGATAGACCTCAGCATAGGATATCACCATCTTTATGTACGAGATCATTACATCTTGAGTATGGATTCCAGATGTCACTACACCCACTAAGAGTACATAATGATTTCATTAGTCATGATGAACACCCTAGCAGTGTACATGAGACTCATGAATAGGATCTTACAGCCATGCATAGACCAGTTTGTAGTGGTCTACATTCATGACATCTTACATTATTCAGAATCCGATTAGAAGCACTTGATACGCCTATGGATGGTTCTGGACACACTCTGTGAGCCCCATATTTAAAAAAAATATCTCAAAGTGTGAGTACAAGATTTTAATGTTCCACTTTATGGGACATGTCATCTCAGAGTCTAGAGTTGTAGTGGATCCAGTGATGATTTTTGTGGTTCTTTATTGGGGACCACCCAACAGTGTTACCAAGGTGCGGAGTTTCCTTGGGATGGATGGGTACTATTGGAGGTTTGTACCTGACATTTCCTAGGTGGCATCACCCATGTAAAAAATTACTAAGAATGTATAACCCATAGTGAGGATTTAAAGAGGATAGAAAAGCATTAAAAAACTATAATAAATCTTGATGAGTGCTTCTATATTGAGGCTACCAAATGAGGGAACTAATTGTGTAGTACTCTATGACACATAATGAACCAGATTTGGCATTTTCCGGATACAGGGTAAGGCTGTGATTGTTTATGGATCATGATAATTGAGACCACATGAGTATAACTATGTGACTCATGAAAATAAGATTATAGTGGAAGTCTTCACATTGAAGATGTAAAGACACTACCTTATGGGTTGTTTATTCACCATCTTCTCTGACCACAAGTGTCTCTAGTATATCTTTTCTCAAAATTATATAAATTTGAGACAATTATGTTTTCTAGAGTTCCCCTAGGAGTGTGACTTTAAGATAGTATATACTTTTGGGAAGGGGAACATTGTGGCAGATGCTCTCTGTAGGAGATCAAGTTCATAGCTACTGAAAGAGGCCTTGGAGTAGAATACCTTACTTCAAATATCCTTCCTGGATAGATATGAGATATAATTTTTTCACTCGATGGTAGTTTCCCCTACACTTATACAACGAGTTTGGGAGGAACAACATGGATATGGCAGTTGTGAAACTACACTTTCCCAGATTCTGTAGGGTATGCCTCGGATGGATATTCGAAATTTGGGGAGCACATCATCATTTTCAGAAGACACACTATAGTACCGGAGGAGTTGTGGTAGGAGGTGTTATTGGACTTCCATGCATCCCCCTTGGTGGTACATTGAGTTGTGGTGAAGATGTAACAAAACCTCTGACATCTGTACTGGTGGATGGGGATGGAGAAGATAGTGATAGAGCTTGTATCAATATGGCTCACTAGTTAGAATGTAAATTATGAACAACAGGTTCTAGAATGTTTGACACGACCCCTTGAGGTACCATAATGGGAGTGAGATGGAATATCAATGGATTTTGTGAAGGGTTTACCACATAAAAATAAGAGACATGATACCATATGGGAGATTATTGACCAACTCAATGAGTTGACCAACATCATAACTACCCAAGATCTGAGTTTAATAGAGGGCTTGATATTCTTCTACGTGTTGGAGATTTGACAATGGGGTGACCTTTTCCGAGTTTTGATATAGATTGAGGATCGACAAAAGAGTACTCTCCATCAGTGATTGATTACTCTAGTGTGCGTTTAGTGGAATCACATGAATCTCTATGAGATCACAAAAGAGCAGGAGGATTAGATTAATGCACAATACCCCCACATTTGTTTGATTAGATTTGGTTTTGGATTACGAAGACATAAAACCCTATAGGTGGGGGTAATGTAATGTCTCAGAATTCTATTTAATTTTTTTAAATTATATGGGATATTCCAAGACCATGAACTGAGATGGTGTGCGATTCTATATCCTAGAGTGCTAAGAATGATCCATTGAAGAATATTATGTTTTAAATAGCACGCATGAGAATTTTTCCTAAAATAGTGTAATAACTCGTAAACAGGTTCCAAAATCAGAAATCAGAGGTCACCATTGCATTCATGATGGTGGAGTTACACTAGGTTCGACTAATGTTTAGTTGGTGCATGCCTAAAATGAGAAAACCCAAAAATGTCCTAACCGTAAATAAAATAATAAAAATAAAATTTCTTTATTTTTCAAATCCATATAACTCATAAACTGTGACTCGAATTGAAAATTTGAAACCACCGTTGAGCTCATGAATATATTCTCTCTTTAGGCATTAGCAACATTGACTAGCATGGGCCAACAGTGGAATGTAGTTTTTTCTATAAATGAAATAACTAAATAAATATTATTTTATTTTCCAATAATTTTAACTCATAATTTTTAACCCGAATTAGAAATCCAAGATTATCATTGAGATAATGAGGGTGTTCTTTCTTTATGCAGATTCTAACATAGGCCGGTGTGAGAATGTTGTGAATGTTGGTTTTTGAGACATAACTGTAAATACAATAATTTAAATAAAAATTATTTTATTTTCGTATCCCCATAACTCATAAATGGTTACTCAGAATAATAATGCAAGACCACCCTTGACTTTGTAATGAGATGATTTCCTTAGGAAGGTCCAAACCTCGACTGGTTCAGGATGAGGGAAGAAGTTAATTTTTGGATGTTTTAATGAAAAATAAAATAATGCTGAAATGTTTATTTTATTGGAAATGTTTTTGCTGCAACGTAGAGGCAAGCTGAATATTTCATTCCATAAATGAAATCATGCAACGACATTGAAACACAAGGTTAAAGAAACATTTCTTCATAAATAAAATAGCATAATGGTGATGACTCAACATAACAAGAATGTTGTGACACATTTTCTATATTTAAGAGGATAACTGAAATTGGGGATGAGAGTGGGATATTGATAATCACTCTGAGTCTCTGGAGGACCATCGTTGATGAACGACGAAGGAAACCTCTCCAAAGATGAATGATGGGGAATCAGAAAGCAGTGATGAAACATTTGAGAGAGGATTTGGGACTAGATATCAATGAACAAAGACAGATGATCATCCTCATCCAACATGTTTTTTCCTAGGCAGGGGTTAAAATCTATTTGATTATTGTTCCCCTATTCTTTTCTTCTAAACCAAGAACACAGATCAACTCATTAAAAAGTTGATTGGTGGTTCATTTCTTCTTAATGGATTGGGAATAAATATTAAAGGTTGATGTTGGAGATTAAAAATATTAGTGATTGAATTATCCTTCATGAGCCCGCTGACAAGAACAAATCCAGGATAAAATGAACAATCACATAGATTGTTCACTGTGTGTCCTTTATGAACCCCAATATATCCCTTATTGTTCTTTTTTGATAGTCCCACAAGGCCACGTCAGGGTTTTCTATGAGGTTCTGAGTATGACCGGACCCCTAGAGCGATGACAAGGTAGTCTTGAGGACATAGAGATAAAGGTGGTGGCACACAGTCAACATACCACATGTGGAGGACCCAACTGACCAAAGGCTTTCTGGATGGCGTCGGATGTTACGACATGATTTCATGGTGAAATAGGACATGGCTCCATCAAGACTCATCCTAGGAGGATCTGACCTGGCCTCCTAGTGGGCCGGGCTGGGCCAGTTAGTCGGACATAGCATTGGGTTAGGCTAGTGGTGTGAATATGGCCACAGGGGGTGGCACGAGTTGGAGGAGAACCAACCCTACATTGTGGGCCATTGTTCATATGAAACCGGGCCTCTGTGCATCCTAGATAGAAATAAACATGTCTGACTATGTCAGAAAAGGCCAATGAATAAGGACCGGGTCGCTTGGTGACCCGGCGGGCTGGACCCATTATCGAACCGGGCTGGGTCTAGCAAAGCCCAATGGGCGTGGCCACTAGACCAGTTATGACCAGGTCATCCCTTTACGAAAATGGGTCAGGTTAGGTAGGAAAACACAAGATTTTTCATGCGGGACCCCTAAGCCAGGTTGGTCGGGTCAGTTTGACCAAGTCGGGCTGGGCTAGGATGCAATCAACCTCTATTTACTAAAATTCCAATAACATTTAGACTGAGCGTATGGTGGATGAGTACTTTGTGGGATTGGGAACATTGCGACTTATCGGTCCATTGAGTATACTCTAAGTATGTTTTTGTGGTATTTGAAATATGACTGATGGCATAAGGTGTAGATTCTCTCGAAATCAAGAGTACTACAGAGAAAGAGTCATACTAATGGATGTGACATGAATGATATGATGAGCAGGGCCTCAGTGGTCCAGTAGCAGAGTATACCTTGGTGGTCCAGAAAGAGATTGGACATCAATGGTCCATTAGTCATGCAGACCTCCTTTGTCTAGCTATTTAGAAGACCTCCGTGGTACAGAAACTGAGTTGACCTCAATGGTCCAGTAGTCGAACGGACCTCAGTGGTCCATTAGTCAACGAGACCTTAGTTGTTGAGGTGTAGAAAAAACCTCAGTGGTCCAGAAGTCAACAAGACCTCTGTGGTCCAACATCCAACCAAAACTTAGTGGTCCAACAACATAGAAGACCATAGTTGTTCATTAGGTGAGTGGACCACAGTGGTCCAGTAGCTGAGCAGACCTCAGTATTCTAGAAACCAGGCAGATCATAGTGGTCCAGTAGCCGAGTGGATTTTAGTGGGTCAATATCGGATGAAAACTTTTTTACTTTCATGGATGTGTCCTTTAGTAGTACATGATTATTCAAATTTACGGCGGATAATATTAGTTTCTGTACATTGAGTTATTCCGGTTGTGAGTTTTCTTTTCTTTGTGGTCCTTACTTTGTGTTCTTTTCTCAGTGGCCCTTGCTTTGTGGTATTTTATTTGTGATATTTTCCATGTGTTCATTCTTTCTAGTCTTTTCATTATGTTTTGGGGTTCCTAGTGAGTATTATGTTACTCATCCCTACGTGGGCCTCACCTGCACGTGTCGTGTCTCATGTAGGTGATTGACACTATGACAGAGAAATTGTAGGTCCAAGACTAGGTGGTGCTTAGTGATATGGGATGTATGGGAATACTTATACGGCTATAGAGAGCTACCTTTCACCTACCCTTTAGGTAGGGTCTCGAGCGGATGAACAATGGTAGTTTTACTTTCCTTTTTGCTTTTGGGCTTGTATTCTGGCCACTTTGGTACTTTCAGTTTACACTTTACTCTCAGTAGTTGTCTCAGTTGTATTTGTGGCTTACTTTGGGTTTATATTCTGTATTTTGGGATTTTCACATGTGTAAAGGTTTAAAATGAATTCCTTCTATTTTTGAGATATGCCTACTTTGTGCTAGTCGCCAACCCCTGATATATGGAAGACGAGCTTGGGGTAGTCAAGACATGTGAGCTAGGGGACACGTCTTGACATAAAATGGATCCACCACATAACAAATATTTAATCAAAATTAAATATTCACCCATAAAGGGAATTCATTTATAACAATGCATGACATTCCATTCTCATTGGCTAAACACATAATAATGAGATGAAACTCCTATAAGTATCCCCAAAACACTTATGTACCCAACCCTCTGGTAACATGGAGTTCATAATAAATTGGTTAGCTATGACTTTTTTCTCTACATTTCAATTAAAATAAATCCAAATACTATGTGACATTCCTCCCCATCTCATTAGCTTGATTTTACGTGGAATTTATACATGGCCTTATATGACATCCCCAAAAAACCAAAGGTTAGAAATAAATGCCAATGGGAATTAATAAATTTGGGGAAAAAATTCCCCATTGAGATTTAAAACAACCAAATCATGTACACCATGAACAACCAAACTCTAATAATTCATGAAACCATAATATACCAATCAAATGAATAAAAATGAAAAACAATTATATAAGAGTACAAATCATAAAATAAGACTATTATAAAAATACAAAGAGGAAGATAAAACCAACAAATCCCAAAGACTCCAAAAACCCCAACACAACAACTCCAAAAATTCTACAATAACCTCCTCCATAACCCAATCCCAATTATCATGAATCATCACTATAAAATTGTGATACCATTCCTTTACCAATATTCAGATAAACAATATCTAAAAAGCACCAATGTTCCAAAGAATGGGGTGAGTAATGAAACTCAATATGCCTCCCAAAATGCCTTCCCTACTCATGCCACTAGAATAGAACATATTATCACATATATATATAAAAATTTATATAAAACACATTAAAAGTGTTTATAATAATCCAAATCATTTTCATAAAAAAATTACCATGGAAAAAACAAACTAAGTCATTAAAACTATTTTATAGATCCATTTGGAATAACCCATTGCAATCCACACATCCACACATCTATGCCCAAGTGACAGTTCCAGACTCATGAAAATACTCTTGTTAATATAATAAGTCATCACAAGTTATCAATATATAGG
Source organism: Viscum album (assembly GCA_963277665.1). Classification (NCBI taxonomy): domain Eukaryota; kingdom Viridiplantae; phylum Streptophyta; class Magnoliopsida; order Santalales; family Viscaceae; genus Viscum; species Viscum album. The sequence continues at coordinate 1,612,009,177 of OY728156.1, read as the reverse complement.
TTCTGCAATGGCACATACACCTTCCAAAGGGTCACACAAATGCAGATGGACACATGCAAATAAATAATGCCAAAACAACCCCAAACCAATTTTTCCATAACTAGGTTAATAAAACAATATCATTACTGGAAGCATTATCAAAACAATTTTTCAATTAATCAAACAAACAAACCATGTTTAAAATAGTTATTTTAAAACCATTCAACAAATAATTTTTCAAAACAATTCAAAAATTCTCACAATTCTCACAAAACATTACTAATGAAGGTTTCTACCATGACTTTAAGAAGAATTTCATAATCATTTTCAATAAAATAAAACAATTTAGAATCTATCCTTCATATATTATTAATAAGAGTTGAGAGTGAATCCACCTACCTTCGAAACTATAGTGGAGATGAATAATTACACTTATTATTCAAAAAAACGAGATTGAAACTCCCAAAACATACCTTTGATATCATTCCCAATCATCAACACAGAAAAATATCATCATGATTTTCTTCAACAATCATAGATCTATCCACAACAGACTTGATCTATGAATCCATTAGAGGGAATAATAATATATCTAAATACCCAACATGAAAAGAGGCATACAAATCAATACAACCTTTAATGGACTAATATTCTCCAATGTATCATCCTTTGGTTGGTGGGGGTGTCTTAACAACCATTAGGAGTAGAGAAAAAAATGTTAGTCATCAAAGAGAGAAAACAAGTGGTTTAAAACTAATCTCAAGTGAGATCCACAATTTAAGGTTATAATTTTTAATCATGCACGATTTAGGAACATCGTTAGGAAAACATGTCACAAAACATGAAAAAACCCATGTTCTAACCTTTTCCTAAAACCACCATTTGCATGGTTGGATCACATGGTTATGAAAATAGTGCGCCAACTATGTATGTTCTTCTATTCCAATTTTCACGATTACCCCTAGGTGGTTACACAATTTAGCAAAACAATGCACAAAACCGTGCACCTACCCAGTAGCCTCAATTTTACATTTCATGGTTTTATAGAGTTGTTTCATAGTTCCTAATAGCCATTCTCAAACTATGAACCTCCAAAATATCCCCTAAAATTTTCAAAATAATACATACCCTCTCAAAATTCACCCAAAAAGTTTAAAGACCTAAAATACATAACTAAAGGGTTACTTACATGAAACCAATGGTTATATATAACCTATTAATAAATAATTTATTAATTATATATATTAATTAAATTGTGTTTAGATAAATATTCGTTTTTTGGGTCGATAATTCTTGTTATTTTCTAATAAAGGCTCAAATTCTTGGTTCTATGGCTGTAATTACATCATGAGTGTGTATTTTGAAAAATAATTTACGCTTATTATTTGATTTCTAAAGGATGATAGATCCTTTATGTAATTTTATTGATAACTACCAATTATTGGAAAATCATTGGAATTAATTTTCTGGTTTTTCCAAGGTTTTGTTGGTGATTTATTCCAGAGAAGGCATGAAAAAATGTAATGCGTTGAAATGGTGTCTAGAATGAAACTAGGGTAGTTGGAATAAAATGGGATATAGGTTTTCTCATAAATTCTTTTTTGATGATTCTTTTGATAGATATATTTATATATGATTGATTTTTTATTCTAACCTACATTTTATAGTTTGTTATACACATAAAAAGTGATTATGTGCATGAGTTAACTTAATATGAATCGTATAGGACCCGTGAATTTTTGGAATGATGAATAAAATAGCCAATGAACTCATACTATTTGGTGTTATTGATGAGATCATTGATAATTGATTTATATACAAGTGAGAACCATTATACGGTGGAATTAAATGCTCGTAGATCATGGATATTAAATATATTAATTTATAATATGATTTAATTAGAATGTTGGATTGTGTTGAATGAAATGGTTAAACCATCTTTAATGATTAACAAATAAATGATGGGTAAATAACTATACTATTAAATAAATTTTAGTAAGTTATTATTACTATGTGTAAATGATAAAATATGATATTATTAATATTATTGTCGAATATAACTCCTAGACCTTAGTGGTTGAAGTTGGGTATATTGGGAGAAAATAACTATAGTTGAGTCTATGACTAGTTAGTTTCCCTTAGTGTAGATGTGTTGGATATTCTTCATATCATCTAATTTCTTACATTTCACTACCTAAGTCATTATAGAAAATAACAATCAATTTATTTGAGGCTATTTTCTCCAACATTAGGGTTGGAAAGGGAAAAAATAGAAGTCTTCCCCCCCTCACCCACACCCCTTCATCAACAATATATTATTTAAGAATTATTAGGATGTGACAACTTAAGGTGTATGGTATGGACTCATGAATGTAGTGATGGGTCTTGGCATACTATAAATTTATGTATAGGATGTAATAGACTAAGGATATATTACATAATTGTATTTATATATGGTGGATATGAATTCCCACAAGAGTACATGTATGGGATATAGTACCTTGATGTACAATGAAAGATACATAAGTTGTGGTGGATTTTGGACTTCTACTTTTTCATGGATGAGACTATTATGACAAGGTTATATTAGAATTCTTTGGATATAGAATAACTTTGATATGGTTACCCCGATTAGGGAAGGATAAACTATAGAAGGAATTAGCATAATACATGATCCATTGAGGCGTGAGACAAGAACACCAGTGGGGAAGTATTATTGGTTTTATCTGTATATAAGATTTCATATAAGTATTCTTACATTAATGATATTCTTGGAAATATAGACTAATAAGGACGAAATATATTATAAATTTTTTAGGTTACATGTTGGTTTCATGTTTTTATTCAATTATAATTCATATGATTCTTTTACACTTTTCTTCATAAGTTATTTTAAGTATCATGTTCAGTGGAAATTTATACTCACCCTACATTTATATAGACTATTTTTCTAGTTTGATAGAACTGGTTTGTGATTGAGAAAGTCATTACTAGATTATAGGTTTAAAAACTCTTCCATATCCACTATACTCCTTCATGAAATAAATGTTTTAGGTGATCCATGAGTGAATAAAGGTATCACAAGATCATCATAAGTCCTATGATAAACATAAGAGGACGCCACTAGAGTTCAATATTAGAGACCACATATTCTTGAAGGTATATCCTCACCATGGTTAGTGACTGGTAAATCATGTTAGTAATATTTCTCCTCAATTTGTTTGACCCCTTTAGGAATTGACATGTGTCGAATCTAGGGCATATCAGTTAGTAATCCCCCTAGATGAGTCAGATACATGATATTTTCCATGTATTGTTGCCTTTATGATATATTCATAATAATTCATAGATCATTTATTATGGTAAATGGATATAGAATATGATGAAAACATAAAGGAGTGTCTTAGGGAGATCTATGTCCATCAAGAGAATTGTTTTCCTGAGATTTCTATTCATTTGGTACTTGTCTTATGGTAGTACGATGTCATGGAGGAGAAAACATGGGTGTAGAATTCATAGATGCAGGCTCAATATCATGATTTGTATGATGTTTGATCCCTTTTGAGATGATTACTAAGACAATTAATTTTTTTTATGAGATGGTTTTTGATATTGTGTCTTTTTTCACACTTTACTCGTGTTTTAATAGTCGTGTTCTTCTTCTATCGATCTCATCGACATCTCTAGGTGAATTTGTTTGGATCCATTCATTGTTTCATTGGATGGTTTTTAATTATTGAGAATGAGAATTCTTTGAGAGGTATCTAATATTGGGGCATCAATTTTAATATTTAGTGTTTCTGCAGAATAAATATATTATAATATGGTATTCAGTGGTGTTTCATAGGCTAGATAAGAGTTTCTTGTTTTTAATATTTAATTTATTTTAATTTTTCATTACTCACATGTAAGACTCATTACCTAAAAATGTTAAGGTTTTTTACCTTCACACTGGACGTTTTCTATGTATATTGTATGGGTATTGTAACTTGGATCAGGTTCTCCCCACTATTTCCATTATTTTGTTAGGGTTGTTTCCTGAGCAATGAAAATGTACATCCCATGCTATGTCAGGGCAGTGCATAAATTATGGTCATCTCATTAGTTTATGCTAGTTTTGATTTCTCTTACATTGGTACTCTTGATTTCTTGTGAGGGTCCCTATGTTATGGTCCTTGAGAAAGGTTGGAACCCATCTTCCCATCAGTGTAGAGATAATTTTAGGTTAAGGAACGCAATATTGAATAAAGGTATCTATTTGGTGTTGGGTATCACCAAAAGTAGTGGAATGACTTGGGTGGTTGTTTTAGATAATTTTTTTCATGGACACGGCACCTATTAGAAACATGCAACTAAAAATTACAAGCCATCTCATTTTGTGGGATTGGAACGCGTTGAAGTCTACTTGTGTGAATTATGGATGTATAAATGTACAAGGCATTGGCGGTGTTTGTGCTTGATTGAATGGTGAGGCTATGAATATGAGAAAGGGATCAAATAATGAGTTGTGTAATATTTTTCTATAGACTGCAGTGTGGTATGATGAATTGAATTGAGGGATTCCACCACTTCATGGTATATGGAATGGTGGAAGTCAAAGACTTTAAAAATTGTTTTTAAAATGAATGAAAATTGTGAAGATATGGTTTTTCAAATACTAGTAAAATTTTATCACCTTTTTAAACAGATATACCATGGGTGTAGTGGGAGTGATTTTGCCATGATGAGGAATATTTAAACCTCCTTTATATACAGGGTGGTTCAAGAATCTACTGATTGATTTTATATCTGTGACTTTGAATGTTGGTCAAACCCATTCCCTCTCACCACTCTATATCTAATTCTCTTTGTGGGTCAAACCACCTTGGATCTTCAGATTGAATTTTATATGATTTAGGTACTACCTTTTATACTCTCCCCATTGGTTTCCATGTTATTATTATTTTAGGAAATTTTTTGATTTATTCCTCTATTTTATGTTTATTATGATGAATGTTTTGATCCTGGAAAATTGTGGGTACGTTTTAGTGGTATTTCCATAGATTCTTGTTGATCCTCGATCACCAGTTCTTATTAATTGAATGAGGAACTTTTAATCAGGGTTTGGGATTCATTAATACTAAATTTCTTTTATTACATGTGTGAAATTATCATTATTTAGTTTTTTTGGGTAAATGAGGGATCATCATAAATGAATATAATAGTTGGAATTAGAATGACTTTGAATTAGGTTATTGTGATCGCATGGGTCCTTATCATCTTTATGTTCCCTATTGATTTTCTATAGAGTTTGATATCTATTAGTTGTGATTATTGCTATTTTTTAGCATGTTTAATATTATTGAAAATTTTATAATTAATATAAATATAGGTTTATGAAATGAATAATGAAATAAATATACCATATGATTTCCATTAATACATAAAATTAATGGAATATGGAAGTAATTATTGCATCATATTTATAATTTGTTACTAGATTAAAAACTATTAAGTATCTATTTTTATAGGTTTATTTTTTATGGGACCTCTATATCATAAATTAGAAAATAGTATGGTCATTAAATAGTTGTTTTCTTTAGAAATGTATTTGGAGTTGGGGGATCTCATTCTTGTTTTATTAATAGTTCAATTCCATTGATATATGTCATTAGTTTCCTCATTAGTGTTCTGTGTTGAAAATACATTATACTAATTGTATTATTTATATAATATGATAGAGTATTTACTAGATTTTAATTATAATTGGGATGGTTGGTAAATCGTAGTGAATAATGGTCTTGTTTTCGTAGGATTATTTTTGTGATTTATGTCAGTGATGGTGGCATGCAATCAGATGTTTTTAATGGTTCAACAGATGACATATAGGTGGTTTTAACGATATGGAATATGGGTTTTATCATTAATTCTTCCTTGATGTTTATTTTGATAGATGTATTTCTATATTTTTTAATTTTTTGGTTCACAACTGCTTGTCATTGTTGGTGTTAGGCACAACATGTGATTCTTTATATATGGTTTATTAAGATGAGTACTTGAGTATCAAAAAATTGATAAAATGATAATTAGACTCATGAAAAAACCAACGGGGTTGGATATTGTTGATTGACTTAATGATACATTATTTATTTACTAATGATAACAATGTGATTGTTGAATAAAATTTTTGAAGAGAATGGATATTTAATTTGTACATTTGTAGTATGATTTAATAAGATGTTTGGTATATAATGAATGGAATGGTTAAACCCAATTTAATGTTGAGTTCATAAATTATTGGTAATTAATTGGATACTTAAATAATTATCATATTTTTTTAATTACAAATTGTAAATGACCAATGATGATAATCATGATGTCTATGTTGAATCTTTATCCTATGAATTAGTGGTAATAGAAATGTATATTTGGGGATGATTTTTGTTGTTGTGTCTAAGGATATGTAGTTTTTTCATATTGTGGTTATGTACGATATTATTTATATTTTTTTTATTTCATATGATTCTCCATCTAATTCTGTATTGAAAATTTCACACTAATGTTTTAGGGGATTTTTTCTCAAACAACCTTGTTGGTGACGGAAAAATGGATGACTTCTCTATGTCCCCCACTCCAATATCAACAGTAGTATATTATGTACGCATAACATAGTTTTCATAACATAAATTATAGTTTATGAACTCACATGGTCTATTTTGGATCTGAGTTTACTATAAATTTATATGTGGGATGCAATGGATTATGGTTATATGACATACTTGTATCCAGTCATGGTGGATATTGATTTCCATGGGAGTGTATTCAGGGGTTGTAGTGACTTGTGGTATAATTCAAGATGCCTAGGATGTAGTGGATTTTTGACATCTTGTTATTCATAGTTGAGATTATTATGATGATGTTTTTCTATAATTTGTAGGATGTATAATGGATCTAATATGATTTCATGAGTTAGGAATGGGTGACATATGTGTGGGATGAGTACAAGACATGAGTTTTGCGGGAATGATAGCGACACACCAATGAATAAGTTCAAGATATTAACCTTATATATATATATATATATAATTTGGTGTGGATATGATTACTAGTATAAATACTTGGATAGAGTGCCTTGTGGGGAGGCGATTTAGTATTACCTACTTAGATGATGGGTCAGTTTCATTTGTTTATCCATTGGATATTAGTATGCCTCTTTTAAATTTTTTATTAGAGTATATGTGGAGGATCCTATTCAGTATACATGTATGATCACCCTATATATATATAGACTATTTATTAAATTTTTAGGAGCCGGTTTGTGATAATTCTAGGCATTACTTGCTCGGAGTGGGTCGTTAGGATTTTCTGAGACCATGGTCCCTACCTAGGATTTTCTTATAGTTGTTTTTTGTTGTGTCAATTTTGTATGAAATTAAATTTATGAAATAGGAACACCATTATATATTTACAGTATTTATTGATGAATCTACTTTCATCTCTTATTCCATAAACAATATTAAAAGGGTAGTTACCCCCATTTTTTATTATATAACCTCATTGATTGCTTCCAAACTATGGCTTACTGGAGGCATTCTTCAAACGACATTATCTTCATTAACTATCTACCTAGGATGGGTATCGGGAGAGGGAGGTGAGAAATTATATAGAGATATTCTTAGTTTAACAAAATCCAGAAGGGCTAAAATCATCAGACCTATCTGGAGATCTTCCATATAGGATATGGTCATATGGGTGATTATATACATTTTATATTATTTTTAATGTATTTTATGAATATAAATTGTATAATGATATATGTAAAATATAATATACTTTATTTTTTCATGTTTTACTCACATTTTAATTAACTTAAATAATAATTAAACTCTCAAACTATGTCAGTACGTTATCCCTAAATGATAATCATCTTGGTGTACTATAGTTTGTGATGAAATGATAATGATTAATGTGGGTAGTTTTTTAAATAGAGATTGAATATATGATAATTAGATGTAAAAAAAATTATATGCTCAGTAACCACCCAGGTATACCTCATAGAGTTCCATGCACTTTTTGTTTGATATAATAGGGGTGTATGTTTCATATTTAATCCCAATACCATAGGTCTGAAAGATAAATAGCATGATAACCATTATACTTTTATACCTTTATTATGTTAGACTTAAGGATTAAATGATTAGGGGTGTTTCGGTATGCTGCAAATTAAGTCACCAATTAACCCTTATCCATAATAAAATTTTTCCTCTCGTATAAAGAGTATAAAATTTGGGACCGCAATTGAGATATACTACAACAATTTAGAACCATACCTTGATATGTTATATGTGATGTGATTATATATTTTAATGAGGTTCATGTTATATACTCTTCTAATTGGGTGAGTGACATGAAAAGTGTTTATAAATATGGTCAATCTATACTTAGGTAATCTTGAAGGTATGAGTATATTATATCGGGGTGACATACTCTAAATCCAATGGTCCCTTGATATGTAGAATAAATGGATTATATAATTATTAAAAATTGTATATGATATAAATAATGAACATTGGTATGGAGATAAATTTGTTTGATAGAGATCATAATAGATCACTTTGTGCCTTGAGTAGAATTGATGCTTTTCTAGGGACCTATCTTTGCTTATAGTTATCAAGTTGACCTACATTTTTAATATATAAAACATTCATTAAATGATACAACATTTAATTACCCATAGGATCTTTCTATATTTATTTTCTTTTAAAATAGAAAAATAAAACATGTAAAAAATAAAACATTCTCCAAATAATATTGAATGGATTTTTCATAGGTCAATCCAAGGTTACTTTTATTGCATCCCATATTCTGGAGACATGCATTAAAAGAAAAGGGTGGGCATAAACCCTCGTAAGGGAATATAAATGGAAATATTTATCATTTGATTATGAGTCATAATAATAAGGAATGATATTAATAACATGAGGTATATAATAATTTAATGACCATGAAGCATAATAGGTAAATGTGTATTAATGATAAAAACTATAAATTCATAAGCATATCATCAAGGTGCAATAAAATAAGATTATAATGGTTATGCACCAAGGTATCATAAAACATATCATCTCAAGAGATTAATTATTTACCCAATTAAGTGATTAAATATAATGGATAACCCATAATATGTATTAATTCATGTTTTTCATGAAGTTCATAATCAAAATTTTCATCCAAAACCCATAGAAAATAAATAATGGATTTTCTATGAAATCATTGAGTACATAAGTTCTAATAGAATTGAAAATTTCATAAATTTTTACCCATGAAATTGGAAAGTTGGTAACATATATTTAAATCCCCAAATAAATTATTTTTACAACAAGGTCAATACACATGGATAAGGATGTGGTTTTTTTTATTCATAATATAATTATTTTTCCTCTAAAAGAGAGAAATTCACGAAATTATTTCAATAGCATAAAAATATACAATGTGGATGAAAGAAAAATAAAAAAATGAGATGTAATTATGGTATCCACTTGATAAAACACTTATTTTGGAGTAAAGGGAAAATAAAAATCCAGTATAAAAAATAAGTAATTCAACATCTAGAAAACATACCACATAAAGGTATATGAATAGAAAATAGGAAGTGGCGAATTCCCTTACCTTGAAGTGTTTATTCCTAGAACTTAAGGGTGAAACCTTAAGACATTATGTAAAACATGGAGAGACTATTTGGTAGTTAAAAGCATAATAAATGTATGGATAAAATATTTTTAGTCGAGATGATTAGTGGGGTTTGTGGGAAATTTTATTAGAAGATGAGCAATTTTTTAACAATTAATAAATAATGGTTGAGGAATTATAAGATGTGGAAATCGAAAAAATATTTCTTTAACAACTGGATTTCTCATGTATTTATGTACTTATTTATTTATGTAATGTTTTATAATATATTAATCTATAAAATCCAGAATCAATTTTTTAATATTACGATGAACACTGAAAGATAAATTTCCCCCAAAATATGTTTTTTAAAATTAGAACTCCATTTTAGAAGTTGGAAAATAGTTTAGAGGTTTTTTAATTGATAAAATTCCATTTAAATAAATTATATTAATAAAAAAAATTATTCTTGAATTTATTTTATTTAATTATTACTTAATTATGACATATAGGTAGTCATAATGCACACTGAAAACCGGAAAGTGTATTTTTACTATTAACTGAAAAATAATGTATTATAAAGAATTATAAATAGTTAACACGAAATAAAATTTTACATTATAATTAAAAATATAATATTTATTTTATCAAAATAATTCTCTAGATATTATAATTTTAAATTCTAAATAATAAATATTTATTTACTGAAAAATCACTTTTTTATAACATATTCAACTTCATCCCTTGTATAAAAATTCCCTAGGAAATCATAGAATAACATTATTAATTTTAATTAAATAAATATTTTTTTAATAGTATATTGCATGAAAAAATATTATTTAGAATAATTAATTTTATTATAAAAGTGTAATTATTTTTTAAAAATATAATTATGTTTTATTTGTATCCAAAACTATATCTCCCAAATTCATCTAAAGTTCATTTTTATTTTATTAAATAAAATTGATATTGATGAAATAACTATATCATTTATAATAAAATTAAATTACACAATAATGGAACTTAGGTATAGAAACATAACCCCTTATTAAACTGATATACACTATAAGGGTAAGGTCTGTGATGGTGGTAGTTTCATCGGGAGGCTAAATTAATATTAAACCAATGGTGATCACCACTAATTTAAGCTTCCCCTATAAGAAATTTCATTCAAGCTTCACTTGTTCAAGCTTTGATTTGGCATGTTAATGGGATAAACCTATTTATTCTACCACCCTCACAAGTTCGTAGAAATGGGAATCAAATGGAATGACTCTACTGGTTGGGGATATTTTTTTCATTTTTTTCATCAACTATCAGTTTTCATTGCAATTTATAAACACAAATCATGATGGTAATATTATTAAAAATAGTCATAGTGATCAATAGTCATATTGAACAATTTTAATATCCCAATGGTCACATGTTTAATTTCATCCCATACATATTCCATCAAATATAAATTTTTACTAATTCATTACCGATGTTTCTTATAATTCCTTATATAATATTCATTATATTACTGAGCTTTATTTTTTATTTTAACAATTTATATGGTTGGTGAAATATTATTAAAATAGTTTGATCCTATGGATTATACCATTGTGTGGTTGATATTATTTGGTTTATATATCCCGTTATTAGTGTTATATATAATAATTGGTATTATTACTCAATATATAATATTTCTCTTTTTCTAATTTTTTTTCTAAATTACTTTTATTTTATTCCATTCTAAAATATAATAATATTGTCAATATGGAAAGAATGGGTTCTCTTATTTATTGAAGAAGGAATAATAAGGTCATTAAATCATCCCCCCTAATAAATTACATCCCCATAATTTGAGTCCAAATTCAAAAAAGGAGTATTTTTCCTTCAATGACTCTTCAGGTTCCCAATTCTCACTATAAGAAAAGTGACTTGTACTAATATATATTTGGATTCAGATAATATATATATTGGTAAAAATGAGCAATTAAATGAAATATTTTGTTTTTTTCATTATCTAGAAGTACTAACAAATATTTTTATCAGTAGATATATCTCTTAATATTAACTTTTTTGTACAATCAAATATTTTTTAAAAAAATCAACCACATAATAATAATAACACTAACAATTATTTAACCAATAAATGGATTTAATATTATTAGAAACATATATTTTCCCCTAATAAAATGATTTGAAATAAATCATCCCATAAATATAATGTTTTTACCAATTAGTTAAGATATATTATATGTGTAACCAAATGTTATAGATAAATGATCAAAATTTATTATCATATGCATCAAAGATAGACATATAATGTCAAATAATGAAATTTATGTAGTCACATGAATGAATTGAATATATTTTAATTTTATAGATACATGATAATTTATTTATTGTAATAATTTATTATATTGATTAGTGTTAACATATTAAATATTTCATATTATATTTTCATTTTTTAGAAACATTATAATTTATTATGTTTAAAAAAAATTTGTGTAATAAAATTCTCAGATAATATGTTATTCCCACGTATCAAATAACATTTACTGCTCAGACACCGAAACATAATCAGGTATCGTGAAAACCTTATAAACCAACTGATATCCAATGCGGGTGGGTTCGATCAGCATCTATCTGAAGGTTCCAGGCATAGTGGAAGCACGTGGGTGGATGTTCCCACTGGGAGTTTTTTCATGAGAAATGATCAATCCGGGATCAATACGACGATAAACTCCATTCTCCACAGATCGAATCACAGAAAAAGACAAAGAAGATGGTTTGTCCCGAAAACACAAACAAGGATCGTTACTGGTTGATTATAGTTAATTTAATTAATTATAAAGAAATACCTTTTGGGTGTTCTTTCTTCGTTGATGCTCTCGATCACGTTGTCGATGTGATCTGTCATTGCGTCGTAGAAGCCAAGTGTAGACTCCCTCTAGCGGTGATCCACACGTGTACCTTGTATCTCTGGACGTCGCCAAAGGATTCTCCAGGTGCTAGCATGGAGAAGCCTTTTCTTGCGTTGTCCGCCTTAGATCATCTTGATCTGATGGAAGAGGATCTCTCTCGGTCTTGATAGCATTCTTGGAGGAAGAGGTTCTTTCGGTCTTGAAAGAATTCTCCAGAGATGTTGTGCACAATGATTCTCTTGTGTAGGAAAAGAGTTGGGGTTGTGAGGAAATTTATAATCGAGTTTGAGGTTGTAGAGTTATGACAATAATTAAATGTGTCAAGAGTTTCATTTATTTCATTAACTCTTATTGAAAACCCCCATGTCGAATAATTAATTCCTTGACATGTTCTCATGCTGATTATAATAAATATCATTTAATAAAATGATATTATATCCTCAAAATCCCGACTGGAAAAACTACACAGTGTGTAACAATAAATACACAGCGTGTACTTGTTTTTTATTGAAAACTACACGGCCTGTACATTAAATGTACACGGCGTGTATATCCTATTTTCATTTATTCATTTCCTTTCCAAAATAAAACTACACCGCGTGTACATTTAATAATACACGGCGTGTACTTGTTTTATTTTATTTTTCCTCCATCATTTAAAACAGCTTAGGCTTACTTGAATAATTATTAAACCACGTACGAGAATAATCGTTATTCAACATGAGATACTTGGATACACTTAGTGTGTGACCCTCTAGGAATCTTTCTCATTGGCATTAGGTAGACATGTCTAAAGTCCAAGATTACTGTCTAGCAACGGGTCAAGGCACCCAAGATAAAGAAGATGACGCCGCTTTGACGTATCACCTCATACGAACGCTTACTGTGTAATTTAATCCCTTTGTCTCGATATATCATCAAGAAGGTTACATGGCAGTGTCATAAACCTATATTCTTGATACGTCATTCTTTGACTACCTGAAATAAACTAATCGTTCACACCATGGCCATGGAATTTAATGCGACAGTTCTATTTCAATCAAATGTCCAAGATATCAACTTCTATAAATGGAAGGGACAAATCCTTCCTCGACTTATCCATTAACAACATGTCACTCATGACGCACCCAACATACCCTAATTCCCGCCAACTGTCTGCTTAATGGTTTTCGTCAGTAAATCTAGGTGCGCGAGTCATGACATGAGTTAATGATAATCTTTCAGTCTAAGGACCATTACAAACGCTCGCAGATAGAAATATCTGATGACACCAAGACATGTAGATTTACTACTGGAGGGTCTGTTCTCATAATTTCCCATCTTGGAGATTACCAAGTGCGAACTCCATGAGAGAGAGTCTCGTCTTCTTATGAGTACTCACACATGATGGTCTGTATACTATGTGTCCTATCATAGTATGTCATCCAACCGCAGAACTTTATTTAAGAATAATGTTAAAGCATTTCAAGGTTCTCATCATAGCGGGGATTTGCTGTGACCTTGTTAATGAAACAAATATTCCAGGACATTATTATATTATAGTCATGAAAAACAATGAACAATATATAATAAGTGAGCATTTATGTAATCAAAGTACAAAACAGTTGGTTTTGAGGACACCAACCCTTGCAAACTCCCACTTAGACTAGAACCAACTGCCTACGACTTTTAGTCTGCTAGACCTCACATGATGATCATGTTACTGCTGAGTCAAGGATTTAGTCAATGGGTCCTCCATGTTGTCTTTCATGGATATACTGCTCACTACAACTTAACCTCTCTGAGAAAAATCCCTCAAGAGATCATACTTCCGAAGTATGTGCTTTTTCCACTGATGTGGCCTTGGCTCTATTGCAAGTGCCACTACTACAGTATTATCACAATAGAGTGTGATAGGATCTTTACTGCTCAGTACAACATCCAGCTCTTGGACAAAGCTTCGCATCCATACTGCTTCTTTAGCTTCCTCAGAAGTTGCAATATACTCGGACTCTACTATAGAATATGCCGCCACACTTTGTTTTGAGCTCTTCCATCTCACTCCACCTCCATTCAACCTGAAGATGTATCCAGTCTATGACTTCATGTCATCTTGATCAGTATGGAAACTAGCATCTACATGTCCTCTGATTACTAGTTCCTAATCTCCTCCATAAACCAGGAACATATCCTTAGTACGCCTTAGATACTTAAGGATAGTCTTGACTGCCATCCAATGGTGGTCTCCTGGATCAGCTTGATATCTTCCTACCGCACTTAATGCATAAGCAACATCTAGCCTCGTACATCGCATAACATACATGAATGACCCAATCACGGATGCATAAGGGATCCTTTCCATCCTATTTCTTTCCTCATGTGTCTGAGGACACATTTTCTTGGAAAGATGAATTCCATGTGACACTGGAAACAATCCTCTCTTGGACTGTTCCATACTGAATCTCTTCAGTATCTTGTCAACGTATGTACTTTGACTCAAGCCCAACATTCTCTTGGATCCATCATGATGGATCTTGATCCCAAGAATATATGTTGCCTCGCCCATGTCTTTCATGGAGAATCATTTATGCAACCATGCCTTAACTGATTGTAAGACAGGTACTTCGTTTCCAATTAGCAATATGTCATCAACATATACTATTTGAAAAACGACTGCACTTCCACTAAACCTTTTGTAGACACAAGTATCACATTCATTCTTAACAAAGACAAATTCTGTAACAGCTTCATCAAAATGAATGTTCCATGACCTTGATGCTTGCTTTAATCCATAAATGGATTTCTGCAACTTGCATACCTTTTTGGCATCCTTTGGAGTCACAAACCCTTCAGGTTGTGTCATGTAGACACCTTCCTGGAGGTTCCCATTAAGGAAAGCTATTTTGACATCCATTTGCCAAATTTCATAGTCATGGTAAGTAGAAATGGCCAATAGGATTCTGATGTACTTCAGCATTGCAACCGATGAAAAGGTTTCATCATAGTCAATTCCTTGACGCTGTCTAAAACCTTTTGCAACTAGTCGTGCCTTGTAGGTGCTGACTTGCCCCTCCATGTCCAGTTTCTTCTAGAATACCCATTTATTACCAATAGTATTTACATCAACTGGAGGATCTACCAAAATCCATACATGGTTTTGGTACATTGAATCCATTTCAGAATTCATGGCTTCTTGCCACTTGGCAATGTCTGTGCCTTCAACTTCTTCCTTATAGGTAATAGGATCATCATTGTCAACCAATAATGAGTCACCATCCTCGGTGACAAGAAAACTATATCATTTGGGTTCTCTCACCTCTCTCATGTTCCTACGTAGTTCTTGTGTCTCTGGAATAGATTTTTCTTCCACGGGGCTTTGTGGAATCTATTCTTATACCAACTCATGTGTATCTTGAGCATCAACTTCATCGAAGTCTATCTCGCTCCCACTATCTCTTTTGGAGATGAGCTCCCACTCAAGGAGTATGGCGTGTCTTGCCACTGTAACCTTTTTTTCTGAGGGGTTGTATAGGAAATATCCCCCTTTTCCCTTGGGATATCCTATAAAGATACACTTTGTGCCTCGGGGAGCAAGTTTTTTACCTGAAGATGCCTTAAAAAATGCTTCACTACCCCACACATGTAAATTAGATAACATGGCTTTGCATCCACTCCATAATTTTTATGGAATACCATTTATCGAATTAGTTGGTACTTGGTTTAGTATGTGCATTTCTGTTTGTAATGCATATCCCCAAAAGGATAATGGAAGACTCGCATGACTCATCATTTATCTCACCCTTTCCAACATGGTGTGGTTCCTCCTTTCACTTACACCATTCCACTGTGGTGTGTAGGAGGAGTGAGTTGAGATAGAATCCCAAACTCCCATGAGAAATCAATGAAGTCTTGATTAATATATTCTCCTCCTCTGTCTGAGCAGAGTTTCATAATCTTCTTGCCAAGCTGGTTCTCAACTTCATTCTTGTATTCTTTGAACCGATCAAAAGAATCTAACTTATACCTCATTAAATAGATATATCTGTATCTACTAAAATCATCAGTAAAAGTTATGAAGTATGAGAACCCACCCCTTGCTTCAACTAGAAATGGTCAACACACACATCTGTGTGAACTAATTCTAGAAGCTCTTTAGCTCTTTCACCTTTCCCACTAAATGGGGCTTTGGTCATTTTGCCTTGTAGACACGCATGACATACCCCAAGTGGTTTTAGTACGAAAGAATCTAAATACCCATCTTGATGTAATTTTGTCAAACGTTTCTCATTGACATGACCTAGCCGGTGATGCCAAAGTTGGGTGTGGTATGAGTCAAGTGAATTAACTTTGTTATTGATTTCCATTACATGGTTTGTGTAGTCTAACACATAAAGGTCGTTATATAAATGTGCCCTACCAAAACAAATGTTATCTTTATAAAAGTAGAAAAATTAATTTCCAAACATGAATATGAATCAATTAGTATCTAATCTTGATACTGAAATATTTTTTTTAGTAACAGAAGGCACATAATAACAACCTTTTAAAACCAAGACCATCCCGGTAGGCAATGTGAGGTGGTAGTCTCTGACAGCTACAACAGCGAGTCTGGCTCTATTGTCTTCTCATAGATCTACCTCCCCTTGATCAATCTTCCTGAATCTACTTGGTTCCTGTATTTGGATACAGATGTGATCACCACAAGCATTATTTAACACCAAATTAGTAGAAACATATAGATTGCATTCGATAACAAACGCACCTAAAGCTTCCCCTTGCTTCCTTGGCTGGGTGCAGTTTTTCTTCCAGTGGCCCTTCTTGCCACATGCGAAACAAACAACATCCTGTTCCTTTGCCTCTCCTTTGATCTTCCTTTTCTTGGAAGGCCTCGAAGAAGCTTTGGGCTTAAAGCTCTTCACCTTCCCTTTCCTTTTATTCACCATAAGGACAGAAGGCTTTTCACGCTTCATGTCATTGTCCACTTGGCGAATAAGGATAAGAATATCAGATTGAGACTTCTCAATATTTTTCATGCTGAAATTAACAACAAAGTTTGAGAAGCTCTGGGGGAGTGATGTGAGAATGAGATCGCTACCCAGTTCTTCAGGGAGTTTAAACCCTAGAACCTCCAAGCTCTCAATGTAGCCAATGATCTTGACTACATGAGGCCCAACTGGGTCACCCTCTCCAAGCTTGCTCTGAAACAGAGCCTTGGAGATATCAAACCTTTCATGTCTTTCTATCTCCTGGTATAAACCACGGAGGTGCTCAAGCATGCTTTAGGCATCCATGTCTTCATGAGACTTCATGAGCTCACTAGACATAGATGACAGCATCAAACATTGAACATCGAGAGCATCATTCAAATGTTGATCATAGACTAGGAAATCTTCATCACTCACCCCTGGGCAGGGGAATCAGGAAGTGAGGACTCCAGCACGTAATACTTTCGTTCATGGTGTAGGATAACCCGAAGGCACCTAAACCATTCTTGAAAGTTACTGCCAGTGAGGATGTTGTATTCATCCAGAATTGATCGCAGAGAAAAAGTGGTTGATGATTTTTTGATATTGATTCTACAAATTAAAAGAGCAGATTCATCAGTACTTTCTTAATTACATTTTATGAGAAATAATAAATTTTATTATGTCTCCCACTATTTTATCAAGTCCCAATGGCCCTCACCATTGAACTCATAATGTCCAGTTTCTTTGACATTCTAGTGTCAAGGATCCATATTCCCCTTCACATAACCCCAATAAGGGATGGTCAATCTATTTGAAGGTATTTATGTAGGCAAGTCTTTGCCAACTATGAGCTTATAGTTCCTTGATCTGTTGAGTGGACTCCCCAATCCTGAAATCCTGACTTGGATTTCCTCAACTCTTGCCTCCAATATTACATCAGGTCTAGCAAGGGCTACGTCTCTTGATGTAATATGGTTAAGTCAACCCGAAACCTTTCATAAGGGCTTACATTATAAAAGTAATTGTCCCAACAAGGGTTGGTTAAACACATAGATTTATTGAGTCTTTCCCTTAATCAAGTAACAGAAGGCTTGGTATGACTTAATATGGTATTTGAGGGATTTTATTCTTTATGTGTATCTTTTCATTATCACTTTCTTGTTAATATTAAGTGATGCTTTCTTAAGTGATTAACCATGTTCCGATAATGTTTACGCATAGTCTGGTTTTTATTTTATTATATCTTTGCATGCTTGTTCATTTTATTAATTATGTGATCGCGACAACACATGCATAATAAATAAACCATGCAATCAGATAGAAATAAAATATGATGGCATGATCATGAGCTTCTATTTGGTTAGCTTATCTAGAAGTTTTGATAAGCTAACCCTGACCTAGGGAAAACACCTTGAACCTGATGGTTCGTGTTTTGCAGCTCCCACATGTCCACCTTTGTATCTTCTTATGTCGGTTTCTCCTCGGCTTCGGGATTTGAACCATCTCCTCTGGCTTGGGAGATCCTCCATTACATGGGTTTACATTAAAGAAACCATGGGCACGTAGGCCCTACATTTTATTGTAAGAAGGATCGCAGGCCAACAAAATCAAATAAATTTAAATGAAACCATACACATACAAAGGGTCTTTGGTCTAGCTCATGATCGTCCACAGTATGCAACGACATTTACGCATATTTAGAATTCAAATTCTTTCAATAGTTCTTTTATTTTAGATAATACGTGCTTGAATTCAATTAATTATGATCTTATAATTAATCAATTATTTATCTTAAATTCCTTGCTGAATTTTCTAGAGATTCTTCTCATCCATATTCCTTGTACGGGTCTTTGTACATTGGAGGAAACATGGTGAAATTCCATTTCTGGAAAGTACACGGCGTGTAGTTTATAATTACACGGCATGTATTTTTCTTTTCTCCATTTATCCAACGTACACTCCATGGATTTGGCGTGTTTTTAGTACTTTGGAAATGTTAGATTACATGGCGTGTAGATGAATCATACACGGTGTGTACTTCCTTGTAAAGTGGTAACTAGCCTGGTGATCCCGTGTACGCGGTACGCGGCTTATCTTTGTACATGTTTTCACCTGGGTCGGAACGGACTACACTGCGTGTTGTTCCAACATACACGCCATGTATTCTGGTTTCCACACGCCGTTCTATTCTGGTCAACACGGCATGATTAAAACTTAGGCATAATCAATTCACATGGTGTGGTTTGGCAGACAAGTGCCGGTTCGTTGAACCTAAGTACACAAAGTGTAGTTTTAATTACCCACCGGGTAATCCCATGTTGTACAGACAGAAAGAGTGGCTCCACCAGAAGATTTCCTCATTTTTATTTTAATCAAAATTAAAATTAAAAGTTCGTTTCTGTGATATTAATCGAGAAACTAAGGAGCAAGAATAGATCTTGTTAATTCAGATTTATAGAACGATTTATTTCGAATTGAATCAAATATGAATGCGTAAATTATCAATGAAAATTAAATAACTATAATAAATTTTGTAACCTCCCTCTAATACCATTTTAAGGTTTCGTGCGTAGTAGAAGCGTGTGGGTGGATGTGCCCACTTGGCTTTTTGTCATTGGCAATGATCAATCCGGGATCAATACGACGATAAACGCCAGTCTCCAAGGATCGAATCATAGAAAAAGAAAAAGAAGATGGTTTGTCCCGGAACCACAAACAAGGATCATTACAGGTTGATTATAGTTAATTTAATTAATTATAAAGAAATACCTTTTGGGTGTTCTTTCTTCGTTGATGTTCTCGATCACGTTGTCGAAGTGATCCGTCATTGCGTCGTAGAAGCCAAGTGTAGACTCCCTATAGCATTGATCCACACGTGTACCTTGTATCTCTGGACGTCGCCAAAGGATTCTCTGGGTGCTAGCATGGAGAATCCTTTGCTTGCGTTGTCCACCTTAGATCATCTTGATCCGATGGAAGAGGATCTCTATCCGTCTTGAGAGAGTTCTTGGAGGAAGAGGTTTTTTCGGTCTTGAAATAATTCTCCAGAGATGTTGTGCACAACTATTCTCTTGTGTAGGAAAAGATTTGGGGTTGAGAGGATATTTATAATCGAGTTTGAGGATGTAGAGTTATGACAATAAATAAATGCGTTACGCGTTTCATTTATTTAATTAACTCTTATTGAAAACCCCCATGTTGAATAATTAATTCCTTGACATGTGCTCACGCTGATTATAATAAATATCATTTAACAAAATGATATTATATCCTCAAAATCTCGACTGGAAGAACTACATATCATGTAATAATAAATACACGGCATATACTTGTTTTTTATTGAAAACTACACGGCGTGTACATTAAATGTCCACGACGTGTATATCTTATTTTCATTTATTCATTTCCTTTCCAAAATAAAACTACACGGCATGTACATTTAATAATACATGGCGTGTACTTGTTTTATTTTATTTTTCCTCCATCATTTAAAACAAATTAGGCTTCCTTCAATAATTATTAAACCACGTACGGGAATAATCTTTATTCAACTTTAGATACTTGGATACAATTAGTTTGTGACCCTCTAGGCCTCTTTCTCGTTGGTATTAGGTAGGCGTGCCTAAAGTCCAAGATTACTATCTAGAAATGGGTCAAGGCACCCAAGAGAAAGATGTTGACGCCGTATTGACTTATCACCTCATACGAATGCTTACTGTGTAATTTAATCCCTTTGTCTCGATATCTCGTCAAGAAGGTTTCATGGCAGTGTCATAATCCTATATGATTGATATGTCGTTATTTGACTACCTGAAATAAACTCGTCATTTACACCATGGCCATGGAATTTAATGCGACAGTTCTATTTCAATCAAAGGTCTGAGATATCAACTTCCATAAATGGAAGGGACAAATCCTTACTCGACTTATCCATTAACAACATGTCACTCGTGACGCACCCAACGTACCCTACTTCCCGCCATCTGTCTGCATGACAGTTTTCGTCAGTAAATCTAAGTGTGTGAGTCATGACATGAGTTAATGATAATCTTTCAGTCTAAGGAACATTACACATGCTCACAGATAGCAATATCCGATAACACCAAGACATACGGAATTACTACTGGCGGGTCTGTTCTCATAATCTCCCATCTTGGAAATTACCAAGTGCGAACTCCATGAGAGAGAGTCTTGTCTTCTTATGAGTACTCGCACATGACGGTCTGTATACTATGTGTCTTATCATAATATGTCATCCAACCACAGAACTTTATTTAATAATATTGTTATAGCATTTCAAGGTTCTCATCATAGCGGGGATCTGCTATAACCTTATTAATGCAACAAATATTCCAGGACATTATTATATTATAGTCATGCAGAACAATGAACAATATATAATAAGTGAACATTTATGTAATCAACGTACAAAATAGTTGGTTCTGAGGACACCGACCCTTACACTATCCCCTCAAAATTGGGTGATGGCCTTGATCTAGATCATGAACCCGCCTTTCTTTCTGCATGTTGGTTGAATTTTCAGGGCCTCTATAATGGTTTGGAAGTCAATTCTACCGTCACTAGTGACCAAAACACCCACCTTTCCCCAGGGAGTGATTCTTCCCAGAACCCCCCCACTTCTCTATTGTTATCCATTTAGGAAATAATTTTTCACCCACACCTGCATTTTCATCATCATATTATAGGATCCATGGATAATGGCTATCATTTTTTATGGTTTTGAAATACAAAATTATGGATTAATAGTTACATATTTTCTGAAATTTTTTGTTAAGCATCTCTTAGAGATTTTCATTGAGTCATATACAATCAGATACTTATCACTCTAAAGGATCACTATCTTTATTTTCACTAAATATGAACAACTTCACTTGGATCCTAATTTCACGGTCAAAAGAAGTTGGTAAAGCTGGTGTGCTCATTTGTAATGGAACCACTAAACAAGATCATTAGGACTGCAATGATGATGATATGATTACTTCTCATTATGAGGGAATCATTATCTCCCATTTATTTATTTCCATCACAAATTTCATGGATGTTCAATTTGGTGGTTACATTCACATGTTCCTATAGTGTTTGATTTAGCACCTCAAGAAGCAATTGTGATTTTAGTGATTCACATTTTCCACTACAATGTTATCCTATTTATGTAATTTTTTTGCTGATTAGTTCTTATATATTTCAATCATTGTTTGGTCAATGATAGACCAGGTGGATCTTAATGCCATTTTTCCTTAGATTGACTAATTACCTCATAATGACCATGAAAAACGATTTAAGAGAATATCTAGAATTTTTATTCCGGGGAAACTATTAGCACATTCATGAAATATAAAATTTGAGTCCATCATTATTTTAATGATATATTAGAATGTAATTTATTATAAATATCTATAAACCAAGATTTCAAAATTGATTCCACACCACTACAATAGAACCACACGCGTACAATTATAAGACTGTTGGACATTGAAGTTGATTGATGCTTTTCCCATTGTTATAAAATACGATTTTTATTTATATGGATATTGTTTTTATTATTCAATTTCATTTTTTATGTATCACAAATTTATTACATGTTTATTAAATGTTCCTCCATTCAAATGACACTTTACATAAGTGGATCTCTGGTGTCATTTATATCACATGCATTTTGGTGTTTTTATGCCTAATCATCAAATTATTTTTTAATTTTTAAATAAAATTTATTATGTATTATTTTGATTATTATATTGATTTTAGCTATAATTATTTATTTTTTTATTTAAAAATTAATATTTTAAATAACATTACTAGTGAAGTTGTTTTAGTTAAATTCAATGATGAATTTATATATGTTCTTCATATAGTGTATTTCAAAATCTTCCCCTTTTTCACCCTTTATTATTATTACCCACTTCCATTTGATCATTATATTTTTTTTATTTTCCTATTATTTGACATTTTTTGTAGCATTATATTTAGTAAATATTGTTGTTGTTACCTACAAATATAAATTTCTATAATTTTTTTAAAAAAAATTTGATTTATAATCAACAATCTAGGTGTTAACAGTTCCCTATTAAGTATTTTACTTTCTTTTTAAATCAATTTATTTGGTTTAGTTCTATGTAAATTTTTGTCTATGTTATACTCCATGAAAGTCATTTTTATTTAATGAGTCTTACTTCTTTTTTGACATTACTATTTATAGTCAATAATTTTTCTAAAAAACAAAAATACACATGAAATCCTATAAACATTCAATAGGTAAATACTAGTTCTGTTTATATAGGTATATCTCCTCATGGTTCAAATAATAATGGTAACATTATAAGATTATATGATTTCAATTTTGTTTTGGATTTTTTCATTACTATGCTTACCTAATTTTTCCATAGAGTTTTTGACGTTCTATTTTATTTTCAGACTCTATGATTATGGCACTTGCAGATCAAAACATAGTGAGGAATGTGGGTTAAGCCTACTATATATGTAACATGTGGTAGTTCTTCTATAGATATCATAAAAAAATATCATCTTAACAATTCATCTAATTTGTATGAATTTTAGTTTATTATTTTACATTAATTTTGTTGGGCATCAATTTTTTTGTTCATGTTTATTCTTTTTTGGATTGTTAATTTTTCATCATTGTGGTGGAGTTATAGAACTAATGACATTTTGATATTTGTAGAGGGTTATATAATGTTTTTTCTACATGTTTAATATTATAACTCAATTTTTTTATTCATAATTATATATGCACAATTTTTTACTAAAAGAAATTTTTATTCTTCAACTGCAATTATGCTCCCCCAATGAGATTTTTTATTTCTATCAATTATCTTTCTAACTTATCTTTTGTTCATTCAATGCTATACAAAAATAGGAATGAATATTTAAGACCACCACTAATAAATAATTTTTGAATTTCAAATATATATATATATATATATATACACACTAGATTCTTCTTTATCCTTGATTTATGATACACCATGGTAAATTAAAAACATATAAATGAATAAATTTTAATGAATAAAGTACTATTTTAAAATTTTAGTGGTTAAATCTCAATTTGTAACTCTATTGAAAATTAGTTCTGAATATAAATTTTATTTTCATGTTGTGGATTTATTTCTAATTTTCAATTGATTATTTTATATTTAAAATTTTTTGATTTTTTATGGATGTGATTGAAGGTGTAGGTATAAACCATTCCATGTCAATTGGTTTGACACATCACTACTTAAAGACTACTATACATGCTCAACCAGGACCAAATCCACACCAAAATGCCTCATTGTTCCTGTCATTCCATCTCCATAAAAAGAAGTGTAACACCACTTTACAAGAATATCTAGCTCATGAAATTACAGACTCCACATGTAGACAATGGAGAACACAATATCTAAAAATTCTCTTGTATCATCTACATATTTAGATCCTTCCAGAAGTTCAATCCTAGATAATGTAATAACTTGATGTTATTCTTGCATATATAACTAGTTCCCCTACTCACCAATCCCCACCAACAACATGTAGACCCATGCATCACTATTTTCTCTTAGATTCTCCACTCCAGCGATGTGCAGGACAAACCACCTGGCCATCCATCATTTCCTGATAGATCATTTCTTATGATAGAGGTTACCTCGCTAATGGTGTTATTCATGTGTATTATGAAATAAATTTACTCGAGGATAGAGTATTGAAAACATGTGGATTCTCAACTTCTTATAATTATCTATTCATTTCATATAAACATGGAGATTGTGAGTCAAAATCTAGAATTAAAAGTCTATATAAATACATAATAGGTAAGACTCCATATATTATTCATTCTACTTGAACCTAAAGAGTTTAAATGAACCTAAAGTTGAATTTTTCATTTAAATCATTTTCATTTCTTATTTCAGTGTTATTATTTGACTTGGTCTTATTTTCATGATATCATTTGTTATGTTCTTAAACATATCATTTTTTATAAAATATCATAGACTGTAAATATACAATTTGGTTCTTTGACTGTGTCGTAGGTGATCTGTTTTATTTACAAGATTGAGTACTTGTTGTTATGCTTTGACATCTATCAAGACCCATATAAGGAATTGGATTACTATATAAACAACGTTGGATTTGACGATCTCTTTATAGATTTAATAGGAGTTTTTCACAATTTCAAAGTATTGAATCATCAAAAAAAGTCTCAAATATTGAATGTGATCGCATCCATTGCCTCTAATAAAAACAAACCTAGATTTCATTGTTGGTATATGATTCTGGTTGCATATAAAAAAATTCGGAAGCTCCAATGATATTCTGACATAAAAAAATATTCCTGTAGTTTCTCTTTCATCCAATTTTTCATTTCACTATGATGTAAAAAACTAAATTTTGAAATTTATATAAATAATTAAACTGGATTTCACTGACCATCACTTATTTGGGGATCTTTTTATGATTTTAGTTATTGATAATGGAAACTTTAGTAATTTTATAGAACATATTTTAAATTTCTATATTAATTATTTGAAATAAATATGACTATTTTATAATTTATACATATCTCTTAGATTCAAGTGTGACATATGGGAAGAAATGATTCAATTCACAATTTTTTGAATTTTGAAATGTTTAAATGAGTCATGAACCATGTAGTTATGTCCATCTAACATATTTTCACTTCTATCCACAAGTAAAAGTGAAATAAAGGTGACGAACAAAAAATGTTAAGAAACAAACATGCTTGGTGAAAAGTGATATCTCACAAACGTATAACTCCACCCACCAGTATAACTTTTAGAAAGGGACACCATTATATGTGTCTATCTCATCGCCAGTGTGAACTAGGAAAATGACACCTCATGTATGAGAGAAACAGATTGTAGATGAACATGTTTTCAAATTATGTTTGAACTTGTTTTTCAAATAAAGTCTTAGTTTGATTATGTTTTATATAAGATAATGTTATTATTATTATATAATAATTAATATATATATATATATATATATATTTTACATATAGATACATTAATAAATATAATATATTTTTTTCAAAAAATACCCAAATTTCATGACACAATATTTATTTTAGAAAATAATTTACAAATATATGGTATTTTTTATGGAACTTAATAATGATAATAATATTACTGATGGAAATATAAATATTGGTAATAATATTAGAAACCTAAAAAATTATCATATGAAACAATTCTCCAACATTTAAACAAACATATATAAAATCATTTCATATTATTATAATAGTAGTAGAACTATTTTTTCTGTCACAAAAAAATTCAGCGACAAATTGTTTACCAACAATTTATTGATAGGACAATTTTTGTTTGTAAAATTAGTTACAAATTAAAAAAAACTTTTACCAACATATATTACCTGTTGGTAAATCTAAATTATTTATTAGTCTATCTTCTTAAAACTTGTGATTTCTCTACAGTATTTTTACTTGTTTTTTCATCTTCATCCTCAACACATGTTCCCTTTTATTAAGAATCTAGATCGACTCCTCTTCATATAACAAGTCAGATTCCAATTATATACCATTTTTATCAAGTATATGTGTTGGGTTAAATAATTTTACTAATTGAAAAATATTTCAATAAATCCACAATAACATTTCATCACAATAACATGATTAACACAATATTAATCAACCAATGTCTTAACAATAATAAGGAAGAAAAAATAAAACATATTCCTCTCATTTCACAATTCCAATTTTCATTCAATAATTATCTTCATTAGGATAATTTCATATCCCATCACAAAGAAATGTAAATCATGATAATTTCACATCAATACAAAAGATAGAAAATGAATCACCAACCTAATGATTATTTAAGTGAAACATCACTAAAGGAATATAAATAAAAAATATTAAATAGAAATTACTCAAAATAATTTTCAAAAAAACCTTAAACACATTTGTAATTTATCAATACCTTTTCTATTCTCACCAAATCAATAACTATACACTACACTATTAAAAAATAATAATGATAAATAGTTATTGAAATGGAATAAAAGGGAACCTTATATCCCCAAAGACCAACTAACCAAAGAAAATGGATAAAGAGGCCACCAAAGGATGTTTGAATCCATGAAAAATGATCCATAAAGATACATAGGTTTTGATATTGAATGATATAACCAGAAATGATAAGAGAGAACCTAAAATTTATAATAAATTTTAATGGGACAGACCATGACATGGAGAGATTAAACCATGCAACTATTTATCTATGTTAACCCAAATCTGAAAACCATGGCATTTGAAATGGCCATCTCTCTGAAATTCATAAAGTACATTTCTAATTTTTGAACTGCCTCTGACCAATACAAGAACATAAAAACGTATTCTATGATTTGGAACTTTAACTCCATCATTTTAATCATATACCAATCTTATAAGGCATCTATCAACCATATTTTTCTAATAATTTCTCCTATAATCCATCATGATAGGATACTAATGTGGTGTCCATGATAACATATAATTTTACACCACAATAAATTTAATGAACACTACTATTATTTCCATTTTTTGATAAGTATTTCATTCAGACTCAATATAGACTAGTGCAGGAAAAACAAGCATGTAACGCCTCGACCCCAGTTACCCAGATTCGGTGCATTATTGCGTAACATTGTCATGATCACAAAAGATCAAGTCTTGAAAGACCTATTAGTTTAGTAGCCTTGGAAACACTAGATACTTTCATAAATGTTACATTACATCATAAAGTGAAAAACTAAAATAACAAAGTCTCCATAGTCCACACTCATATCCTCTTTTGACTATCCCTTCAGGTCATTCATAAAATACTTCTTCACATCCTGGAAAATATTAAAACATTGAAAGGGGTGATCTCAGATGCTCAGTAAGGATAACAATATTTCGGAAGCTTTCATAAATAAACATTAACATTTAAGGCAATGTATAACTAAAACAAAATCCTTTTTAAACTAGAACTTCAGCATAATATGGCAAAAATAAAATTAAATAATGACATTTACATACTCACATGGATATTCTACTAGTCGAATAATCACATGCAATATCAATAACCACTTTCATAATGATGGAATGCATAATTCCAGACTATCGTAACCACGTATCCAAGGCCTCGTGCCAAGACCACAAATAAGATTTTGTCAAGGCCTCGTGCCAAGACACTAGTTTGTCTCATGAGACCTACCGATGCATCGAGGAGCTATAGTGGGCTCCACCCGTCACTTATTAAGTCCAATTCATTCCTCATATGAACAGGTTTAAACATATCATAAACCATAACATAATCATATCACATAAAACATGCATAAAGGAAAAATAACATTTCCACATTTCAATCACAAGATATCAACACAACACATTGATATAATAAAAACATTATCAAAACCATTTTCAATACCAAAATAAAATTAAAACTTTGTATTTACTTTTCATTTAAAAAAATTTATGGCTTGTAGAGGAAGCTGAAAATCAAATAATGGTCACGGTGGTGGAGAAGTCGTTTTCACTGCATACGTACGACAAGAAAAACATTTATTTTTTTAATTTAGTAAAATTATTTGTATAAAAAGATGCCTTTTGAATCAACGTAAAATTCAAAGGGTATACACTGTATAAAATAAATTTGTGTATAAAACAAAATATTCCAAAATGAATGGAGAATGAGATGAAGTCCCTTAAAAATATCATTTTTTTAAATAAAATAGATCTATTATGTGTATTCACTATATTTACACATAAAGAAAGTATAAATACAATATAGGACATAATAATATCATGACATAATTTTAAAATAGGAGATTAACCCAAAGAATGGAAATTGGGTTAAGAAGTTCCCTTACCTCATGTCCGACTTGACTCGATCGTTCTTTAACCTCCTGAATAATAAACTAGATTTAATTTCTATTTTATTAAAAATATTTTTCATGTTCATTATTTCTTTTATATCAGTTATTACCATGTTATGAACATTGTGTAATTATTTAAGTTAATAACTGTCATTTTGTCGATCTTTGGTACTTGAGTCAAAAATAAACTTCTTATAATTACAAGTTGTTCATGTGGTGAAATATCCATTATATCCAGAATTATATTCATAATTTAGATATCATATATATCATATATATCCATTATATACATTCATTCATAATATTACATAACATTTAGAGGTAAGAAATGAAATGCACTGTTCATGGAGACGGTAAGTCGTACGTACGCATGAACGCTACTTTCATTTCTATTTCATATTTAATGGAATAAAATTATAATTATATAAATTTATACTATAATTATCATATAATATAATGTATAATACCATTTACTCCATCCTTTATACATCCCACATATGGCATTAACGATTCAAATCACTTTGAGGGGGCGGTAGTCCGCGCTTTCTAAAATGAAATTATCTCGTTTACCCATAAAGTAAATCATAAAAGAGTGCCATAAATAAAAAATAATGATGCATAAGAAAAACATAAAAATAATATATATCATATATAAAAAATATTGTCATCATAATGGCCACCATGAGAGGTGTTAAAAGAAGTTTTAACAATCAACGTTTCGTGAGGCAGTAATTCGCCACCCACAAAAATAGTATGTTCTTTAACCATTAGATGAATGTGTGTGTAAGTGTAAATCAAATAATTCTCATAAAAAAATCCTAGTATATTGAAGATACTGGTGTTTTTACAAATGAAATGAATAAAAAGAGTTTAGGGGGTTGGAGAAGCAAAATAAAACAAAACAACATTAGAGAAGACATTACCTTAAAATCGGGTAACTCTTTTTTGATTTGATCCAAAGGATTCCTTGGGAAGCATTCTGCCCAAAGTGAGGCTTCTAGGAGTAATATAGGGACGTTTGGAGAGTATTTGGGCAGAGTTTGACAGAGCCAAATGGCTTGAAGGTGTGATTAAGTTGGTAGTGGTGGGGGCCTTCTATAAGAGGAGAGGAGGGGCACTCTTGGAAAGTAATGAAATGATACTTTATTATGAAATGATTTTTCGGATTCTAAAGGTCCCACACATATATATTTTGAGTATAAGGTGATAAGGGTTCGAAATATACTCATCCAATAGGTTTTTTACAAGTTTATGTCTTAGATTTTACATTATATTTTCATTTTATTTAAATCGTTAATTAATGAGGTAATCACTGCATCATCACGGTGTCATAAATAATTTAATTTATTTAATGTCTAAAAATTATAAAAAGATATCATGATGTATGAAATCTTTTTATCTTTCTAATGAATATTTATAGCCAAAAATATGACTAGTATAACCCCATTTAAAAATTATTTTAGTAAAACATTTTCTGTTTGTGACATTTTTATTTTAACTTTAAATAAAAGTTATTTATGTCATTTTCCTACCAAAGTGGCTCCATGGGGTCCCCAAGTGGACCCATGGATTTTCTTGGTCGTCCATGACACATCCAATAGGGGTAGGACAAGTGTAAAGATATTTTCATATTTTTATAATATCATTTTTACCTTAAATTTCACTAATTACCTTTAATCACGATTAATTAAACTTAAAAGTTACAATTCACCGAAAAAATATTTTAATCCAATTGAACCAAATTTTAATTTCTAATGACAACCATGTATGTCAGATTTTTGAAATTCAAATCACAGAAGTGGTAATGTTTCATTTAAATAAAAATCAGTTTTTTAACTACCACTTTGTGGTTTCACTATTCATAAAAAATTGAAGTTTTTCATAACAATGCCAAAATTTCACCCTAAGTTATAATTGATATTCCAAATTCAAAAATGATGTCTATTTTACAAAATTACAAACATATAAGTTTCATTAATTAATTTTATAATTAATTTCTGCTGTCACAACAAATAGCATGTTTTTAAGAAACAATATATATCAAAAGATTGATAATTGTTTATGTCCAATTTCAAAGTGAAATTAATTATAATGACCACCATTGGATTAAATGGTAAAAATATAATATAATTATACTTTAAAACCACTCAATATTATAATTTATCACTATAAATTATTTTTATTAAAAAGGTTGTTTTTAAGTATTTTTCACTATTCATAAAAAATTGGAAGTTCTCAGAAAAATACCAAAAATTCAACATAGGCTAATTTCAATATTCTGAATCCATAAATGAAGTCCATTTTGAAATATAAAATATATATAATTTCGAAAATTGGGTATTACTATTTATAACTGCTACTTTTATTGGTTGTGGTGTGTTAGAATCTCGAACTTGTGTACAATGCAAGCTATTTCATTATTGAAAGAGAAGCGTATCGTGGAAGCTAGGGGTGTTACATTCTCCCCTCCATCAATAAATTGCGTCCTCGCAATTTGAAATTTTTCTTTGAATATAAAAGGTTTAAAATATAAAATACCTTTGTGAAAACCCCCTATCAGAAATTAGGTTAATAAAAATATAACTTTAAAAGAAAGAAAGATAAGTACAAAGGTCACCCGAGATAGCCCATACTAGGATTCTCTGAAAATATGGATATGGAAGAAAAACAAACCATCAAGGTTTGATGGAGAGTTGTAGAAAACTGGATTAGGAGAAAGTTAACCATAATAAAATCACAAACTTGTGATTGGTTAAACAGTCATTGAATCCCCAGTTGGAAAAGTTAACCGGAAACGTTTTTGTTTTAAGTTACCTTTTATAATGTTGAGGAATTTATTTAAGAGATTTACTAAGAATGTAAGGGAATATACATACTGGTCACGTAGACTTTAATTCTTTAATAAATTTTTACCACAAACCCATCTTTCACTCTAAAAGGTAATAGAACTCGAAAATATTTTATTTATCATAATTTTTTATGGTTCCAAATATTAACACATACCATTTAGATTAGGAAAACTTTTTGTAATAACCAAGGAATTTCTGTAGTCTAGTGGTAGGTAGTAAAGGCCTGTCGCACTATGGTTGTGGGTTCGATTCCTGCAGCTTTGTCCGACATGATGGGTTATTCCCCACCCTACAGGTTGTCCTTTTCCTAAAAATATAGTATTATAATATTCCAAAAATAATCTTTAGAAATGTTTTAACCTTAAACAATACTATTCAGAGTTCAACTTAATCCATCCCAACATTTATAGTTATCCAAAATACCTCTGTCCAGACTTTCTCTAAAAGGTCTCTTAATTCCAAAATCAATTTATCAGATTCCCCAAACAAAGTAAAGTTTCTCTTATTGTCACATACTAAAAATATGATTACCTTCATCATTTTAAGACCTTAATGAAAAGAACAAGTACTGCAGTACAATCCTTATATATATCACATTATTCTTATAACCAGAATATAATCCTCGAGTCCAAAAGCACCAATACATTAATTATTCTACATCAATTGTAGTAACAGCATAAGATTGTCCTTGATCCCTTGGCCTTTTCTGAGGTAAGTTTCCCTGACGCTTAGGACATTCATATTCATAATGACCCATTTCCCTACAATTGTAGCATTCAAAATTGATAGCCTCTTTCTTTATCTTGGAATCACGAGCCTAGTGACCTTTTCTCTACTTTTATAACAAACTCACATTCCTTTTAGGAAAGCACCGGGGTGATTCATCCCACAATTATCTCATAATGTAAAATCCTTCTTTCCCTTTTTCCCTTTATTTGTCTCTTGTTCCATAGTTCTCTTCTTCTCTTGCTTTACTTTGTTTTCATAAGACTTAGAGAATTCCTTTTCTGTCTTGATAGCACACAAGACAATATCTTCGTACGATGAGAAGGATTGTGATACTAAAGCTCGATGGAGAAATGGTTTTAACCCATCAAAGAAAAGATCAATCTTACTCCTTGGGTTACGTATATAATCTGCAGCATACCTCGCTAACCTTGTAAAGTTGGCCTCATACTTTGTGACATTCTCATCCTCCTTTTGTCTCAGACTCAGAAATTCCCATTCCATATCTGCTCGATGGTCACGAGGAAAGTATTTTTCTAAGAAAAGATCTTTGAACTCTCTCCATTCCATACATGATACTTCTTTATCTTCCTTTCTATTTTGAATCAGCGACCACCATTGATCGGAATCTCCTGTGAGGCAGTAGACTGCCATGACAACCTTCTCCCTTTCGCTACTCCCCTAGGTGTGGAATATTTTCTCTAAGGAGTTTATCCATTGCTCAGCTACTAAAGGATTTGTACCCCCATTAAATGTTGGTGGTTGTTGCCTCATGAAGCGGTCTAATATTGATCCTCCACATTGCAGATCAGGGTGCTTTATACGAGTAAGGTTATTATTCATATCCTGAGTGAGTTGTCCCAGTATGGTAATAAGTTTATCAGCACCAGTTGTATTTTCAGATCCACAATAATTATCTTAATCAGAAGGGAAATCCCTACACGGAGTGCGTGCATTGATATGGTTTCCATTCCTTCCACTAGGCACCATTTCTAAACAATGGCATAAACTATATTAGTTTATGAATCAAAATACATAATTCCATACTTGTAAAATACTTAACATAAATTAAACTATTTATGGATATAATCCATAATCATAAAAATATTTTCTTTGAGAAAGTATATACTAATAACCCTTCATAGTGGTTTGTAAAGAAAACGATAATTATCCTAAGCATATCCCCCAGGAGTGTCGTAACCAAGAGTGAAGCAAGGCCCGTTGTCGTGCACCAGTTCTCGTTCAAGTCTAGCTCAAAGCGGTGTTTTCAGGTTTTACCCCTAGGTACATCTGTGCCAGAGCCGCCTCTACCTACTCGTATCCAGACAGGGATGTATTGCTCGGAAAACTAACAAAATCTCTATAATACCAAATTTCTAGGAAGTTCTTCTATACTAATCCTCAAAGTCTATCTTCGGGATATGTGATCTAATCATAGTTTATCTAAATCGTGCTTCCAAGGTTAGTACTAAATTACCTCTGATACCAACTGTAACACCCCGACCCCAGTTACCCAGATTCGGTGCATTACTGCATTACATTGGAATAATCACAAAAGATCAAGTCTTGAAAGACCAATTAGTTTAGTAGCCTTGGAAACACTAGATACATTCATAAACGTTACATTACATCATAAAGTGAAAAACTACAATAACAAAGTCTTCATAGTCCACACTCATATCCTCTTCTAACTATCCCTGCAGGTCATTCATAAAATACTTCTTCACATCCTGGAAAATATTAAAACATCGAAAGGGGTGAGATTAGATGCTCAGTAAGGATAACAATATTTCGGAAGATTTCATAAATAGACATTAACATTTAAGGCAATGTATAACTAAAACAAAAACCTTTTTAAACTTTCCCTTCAGCATAATATGGAAAAAATAAAATTAATTAATTCCATTTACTTACATGGATATTCTACTAGTCGAATAATCACATGCAATATCAATATCCACTTTCATAATTATGGAATTCATAATGCCAGACTATCATAACCACTTAGCCAAGGCCTCGTGCCAAGACCACAAATAAGATTTTGTCAAGGCCTCGTGCCAAGACACTAGTTTGTCTCATGAGTCCTACCGATGCATCGAGGAGCTATAGCGGGCTCCACCTGTCACTTATTAAGTCCAATGCAATCCTCATATAAACAGGTTTAAACATATCATAAACCATAACATAATCATATCACATAAAACATGCATAAATGAAACATAACATTTCCACATTTCAATCACAAGATATCAATACAACACATTGATATAATAAAAACATTATCAAAACCATTTTCAATACCAAAATAAAATTAAAACTTTGTAATTACTTTTCATTTAAAAAAATGTTATGACTTGTAGAGGAAGCCGAAACTCAAATAATGGTCATGGTGGTGGAGAATTCGTCACCTCATATGTACGACAAGAAAAACATTCCTTTTTGTCGTCTAGTAAAATGATTTGTATAAAAATATTCTTTTTGAATAAACATAAAAGTCAAAGGGTTTTATACACTGTATAAAAGAAATTTGTGTATAAAACAAAATATGCCTCAATGAATGGAGATTGAGACGAAGTCCCATACAAATATCATTTTTTTAAATAAAATAGATATATTATGGGAATTCACTATATGTACACATAAAAAAGTATAAATAAAAGATAGGACATAATAATATCATAACATAATTTTAAAATAGGAGATTAACCCAAAGAATGGAAATAGGGTTAAGAAGTTCCCTTACCTCGTGTCCGACTTGG
This sequence comes from Viscum album, assembly GCA_963277665.1. Lineage (NCBI taxonomy): Eukaryota > Viridiplantae > Streptophyta > Magnoliopsida > Santalales > Viscaceae > Viscum > Viscum album. The sequence goes on along the minus strand of OY728156.1, from coordinate 1,611,973,469 downwards.
CTTGATCGTTCTTTAACCTCATGAATAATAAACTAGAGTTAATTTCTATTTTCATAAGAATATTTTTCATGTTCATTATTTCTTTTATATCACTTATTACCATGTTATGAACATTGTGTAATTATTTATGTTAATAACTGTCATTTTGTAGATCTTTGGTACTTGAGTCAAAAATAAACTTCTTATAATTACAGGTTGTTCATGTGGTGAGATATCCATTATATACAGAATTATATTCATGATTTAGATATCATATATATCATATATATCCAGTATATACATTCATTCATAATATTACGTAACATTTAGAGGTAAGAAATGAAATGCACCGTTCATGGAGACGGTAAGCTGTACGTACGCATGAACGCTACTTTCATTTCTATTTCCTATTTAATGGAATGAAATTATAATTATATAAAGTTATACTATAATTCCATTATAATATAATGTATAATACCATTTACTCCATCCTTTATACATCCCACATATGGCATTAACGATTCAAATCACTTTGAGGGGGCGGTAGTCCGCGCTTCCTAAAATGAAATTATCGCATTTACCCTTAATAGAAATTATAAAGAAGTGCCATAAATGAAAAATAAAGAATCATAAGGAAAACATAAACATAATATATATAATATATAAAAAATAGTGTCATCATAATGGCCACCATGAGAGGTGTTAAAAGAAGATTTAACAATAATCGTTTTGTGAGGCAGTAATTCGCCCCGCACAGAAACAGTATGCTCTTTAACCGTTAGACGAAGGTGTGTGTAATTGTAAATAAAATCCTTCTCATAACAACATCCTAGTATATTGAAGATACTGGTTTTGTTACAAAAGAAAAGAATAAAAAGAGTTTATGGGGTTGGAGAAGCGAAATAAAATAAAACAACATTAGAGACGACATTTCCTTAAAATCGGGTAACTCTTTTTTGATTTGAGCCAAAGGCTTCCTTGGGAAGCATTCTGCCCAAAGTGAGGCTTCTAGGAGTAACAGAGGGATTTTGGGAGAGTATTTGGGCAGAGGTTGTCCGAGCCAAATGGCTTGAAGGTGTGATTAAGGTGGTAGTGGTGGGGGCCTTTTATAAGAGGTGAGGAGGGGCACTCTTGGAAAATAATGATGTGCTACTTTATTATAAATTTTTTTTTAGGATTATAAAGGTCCCACACTTATTTATTTCGAGGATAAGGTGATAAGGGTTCTAAATATTCTCATCCAATAGGTTTTTGACAAGTTTAAGTCTTAGATTTTACATTATCTTTTCATTTTATTTAAATCGTTAATTAATGAGGTAATCACTGCATCATCATGGTGTCATAAATAATTTAATTTATTTAATGTCTAAAAATTATAAAAAAAATATCATGATGTAGGAAATATTTTTTTCTTTCTAATTAATATTTATAGTAAAAAATATGACTTGTATAACCCCATTTAAAAATTATTTTAGTAAAACAACTTATGGTTGTGGAATTTTTATTTTAACTTTAAATAAAAGTTATTTATGTAATTTTCCTTATAAAGTGGCTCCATGGGGTCCCCAAGTTGACCCATGGATTTTCTTGGTTGTCCATGACACATCAAACAGTTGTAGGACAAGGTTAAAGGTATTTTCATATTTTTATAATATAATTTTTACCTTAAATTTCACTAATTACCTTTAATCATGATTAATTAAACTTAAAAGTTACTATTCACCAAAAAATTATTTTAATCCCATTGAACCACATTTTACTTATTAATGACAACCATGTATGTCGGATTTTTGAAATTAAAATCACAGAAGTGGTAATGTTTCATTTAAATGAAAAATCTATTTTTTAACTACCACTTAGTGGTTTCACAATTCATAAAAAATTGAAGTTTTTCAGAACAATGCCAAAATTTCACCCTAAGTTATATTTGATATTCCGAATTCAAAAATGATGTCTATTTTAGAAAATTCCCAACATATAAGTTTCATTAATTAATTTTATAATTAATTCCCGATGTCACAACAAATAGTATGTTTTTAAGAAACAATATATATCAAAAGATTGATAATTGTTTATGTCCAATTTCAAAGTGAAATTAATTATAATGACCACCATTGGATAAAATGGTAAAAATATATTCTAATTATACTTTAAAACCACTAAATAGTATAATTTATCCCTATTAATTATTTTAATTAAAAAGGTTGTTTTTTAGGATTTTTCACTATTCATAAGAAATTGGAAGTTCTCAGAAAAATACCAAAAATTCAACATATACTAATTTAGATATTCTGAATCCATAAATGAAGTCCATTTTGAAATATAAAATATATATATAATTTCAAAAAGTGGGTATTACTATTCATAACTGCTACTTTGATTGGTCGCAGTGTCTTAGAATCTCGAACTTGCGTACAATGCAAGCTATTGCATTATTGAAAGAGAAGCGTATCGTGGAATCTCGGGGTGTTACAAAGCACCTACAAATCTTAGTGTTACAATAGGATTTAATCCTCCTCTAAGATGGAATGACTCAAACCACTCATAACTTTTACTCCAAAGAAATTATCCAACCATGACTATAACTAAACCATGACTAAATTTAAACAAACCATGACATAATAAATGAAAAATATTGTTGTGATCTAATAAAAGTGTTAAAAACTCCTATATTCAGTCCCAAAAACCCCAAAAATTTCTTCACCCGCCTCTAGAATACATAAAGTAGGGTACTATGAAACTCAGATTCTTTACACAGTTTTAAAAAATATATCTTATTATCTAACAGAAAATTCCATATTCATGATTATAATTTTGTTAATAGAATAGAGTGATATTCTATATATATAGTGAAAACAAGTATATTAATGATATAAACCGCTGCATTACCCATGATTGACTCAAAATTCCTATACATTAACTTGAAAAAAAATGAGGTGAAAATTTAAGGCTAAATGGATATATATTCTTGTGAAAATTATAGCTTGGAATATATAATACAATTTTTCACCAAACATATTATTTCATTCAATGTTTCTAGGTACTCACTTTGAGGTCAAATTTTGAGAATAATTGATATGGGCGTATCTTCTAAAAAATATTTTTCCCTATTTTGTAGTGAAATCATTTTATCCTTAAGAAAGTGATTAAGTAGATGATAATTGATCATAAGTCCATATTTACCTTTGATATTATCTACTTCTTGTTGAAATAAAATACTTCATAATTCTTGGTTTATTTCATTGATCAATAAATAATACCTTTTATTAATATAAGAAACTTATTTGATATAATGATGATGTAGATTAGAATTCATAACATTGTGAATTTCCTTTGGTGGACTAATGTTTTCATTCCTTTTAAATGGAGGTGTGATATGGACATCAAGTTTCTCCTATAACAGATTATCACACTTCTTAATGAAATATTTATTTGATTCAATACATGATGTTTTGATAGGGTTTTCATTAATAGATCCCAAAACATCAAAGAGACAAAGTCTTTGAACTATTTACCAGGGAAATATATAATTTATAAGATTGGTTCCTTCAATATTCAATGAGATCCTTTTTAAAGAATGAACGATATCAATGTTAATACGATCTTTAACTAGAAATTAAAATTCATAAACCTATTTATAATCACATATCCATCAAAAATTTAGGTATGTATGAGTTTACTAACAATTTATATAATTAATATTTCCCTATTTTAGAATCTACATGTTTTCTAGAATTATTCCTAAATAGTTTTTGGTAGGTTTTTTATCTTGAGAATTGTTGATATAAATACAATAATAATGAAGTAAATGATCGGGATTAGTTATCCTCATTATAGGGATTAAAATAAATCTTCCCCAATGGTGGATGTAAAGATTCTATTCTTGTATTTTCATTTAAACATTGTTTATTGACTTCATTAAAGTAAAAATCTTGAGATGATTATTTAGGATTGTTATATGCCAAGGAATTATAAAATTACCCAAATATACTATCATTTTCAAAAAAAATCATTCATTTTAAGATAATTATATGACTAATTCAAAGATACTTTCCTCCCAAATAATTTTTTATTATTATTAGGATATTTGATATTTATTCATAATTAGTTACTTAAAAATTAGCATCATCAATGAATATTGATTGCGTAAATGATCATTTATGGTTTCTGGAATTATACAATTGTTTCATTACATCTTTTATTTGTGTATTAAATGTTTCATTTTTTTATATAACCAAAACCATATTATACATATTTTCAGTTTTCATTTGGTTAACGATATGTTTTTATTGAATATATTTTAGAAAAAGCCAATAAGATGACTTTTTATGTAAAATATAGCCTATATTATTTACCCAATACATTAAATATTTAGTCTAATATTATTATAAAAATATAAATGGGGATTATATTTCTAATTAAATGTTATTATCCTTCTACCTCAAGTCTTATATCGATGTAAAATAATTTTAATAAAGTTTTTGTAGAATATGAAATTTTTTTATTTGTAGCCATAGGTTTCTATATTAAAGTATTTTGTGATTTTAAATTTTATATTGCTATAAATTTGATGAATAATATATACAATTAATGGGATCTAGAGATATACGAGTAGAAAATATAGATCTTGAAATAGAATTATAACTATAAAAAGATAGATTAGTATGTGTATTACTCATATTGTATTCTGATTCCATTCTTGAATGTACTTCCATGGTCAAAGAAAGCATGGATATAAAGATTATATGGTCATTCATTTATAATATACTAAAAATTATTGATTGTAGAAGAATTAATAGATGAATTATTTTAAGGATAATAATGAGTGGAATAGATAATGAATTTTTATTGATATGTGATAAAATAAATTAAAAATTCTTTCTCAACATGGATGTAGTAAAATATTTAAAGACAAATGATATATTTTTTTTTGGAATGAAAAATAATAATGATTCATTAAGGGTTACATAGAGAGTTATTAGGATCCATTAATTATAAAATACAAGTTCATTTGATGAATTTTACATGTCTTTCCTACCCACAAAGCTAAAATGGTTTTGAACAACACCTTTTCATCTAATGATAATTTTAAATATCTACTGTAATGAAAACAATAATAAATTTATTTTTTGATGGAATAAAACAATGAAAAGTGATAGAACATTAATACTTATATCTATCATGGTTACCTTCATGGATTCAATGGATGACATTAACCCCCCAAATTATAACCTACGAACATAATAAGCCCACCTCACTAAAAAACTGTATAGGAAACCATACCAAAAAGACATGTAGTATAAAGATTTATGGTATCAAGGATCATCAAAAGGAGGAAACCACATAGCATAAAATCCTTTAACCAATGATATATATATCAAAGGAAAATAAGATGACTTTACCATTACTGAAAAGAATGAGTTTTTATAATGAAACCATGGCTATAATACTATTGGAATAACTACATGATATGGAAAAATTGAAAGGGAACCATAACATAGATGGAATAGATATCATAGTGAGATAAAAATAAATAGATACTCATTATTGATCAAATAAATAGGTAGGAGGATTTATCTCATAAAGATGATTTATTCTCTTCCCATGTTATAATATTTTTATCCACGCATGTTTGAATCCAATAGATAATGTGTTGAGGTTGTAATCTAAGTGGAATAATGGCCTAGTTCCTGGTGTCCCACTAAAATCCCTTAAAATTTATATTTAACACATTAAATTAACATAAATGGAAATACTAATGAATAATTATTATTTAAAAAAACTTTATTAACGAAAATTTCATATATATTACAATCTAATTCAATCCTTTTTATAAAAATCACCTTATAATAATTATTAAATATGCTTTTTCATTGACTACCACAACCTAAATATTCATATAGTAGATTCCCCATCATGCTTGTATTGATATAGTTGAATGAAGCTGAAATACTAACATGGTACACATGATTTGGTGAAGATGGATTTTAAATTATTCTTCACCATATCAATAATTAAATTTTATAATTGACATGACTCCACAAAATAATGATTCCACACTCGGTATATCCACTTGAAATAATGTCTTTCCATGAGTCTAATTCCAGTAAATCACCTCTATATTTCTCAAAAATATTATGAACATTATGTGTTCTATATAACTCCTATGTTATAACCACATATGATATGAAACCATGAAGTATGTTTTGAAAAAAATTATTGTGAAATGTAACATGAAGGGAATGAATATAATGAATCGACCAGATCTGACCTAACACATTATAATATATTTCTTTCCAAAGGCCTCAAGTGTGATTCACTATATTATAGGGGTCTCTTTCAAGAAATGAGGGTCTAAAAATATACATAAATGAGACTATAACTTCATATTAGTGTTTTATAACAATATAAAATAACCATACCCCTCACATAAACATTAGAGTGTGAATAAGTAAAACATGTTCATTCTATAATAAGTGTAATGAAGTATATAGGATCACATGATAGAAATAAACATTTTATTAATGCTCATTAGGATGATCATATATACAAGATAAATAAAGAAACTAAAATACAAAACGTTTTACTACTCACTACGAGTAATACATCATTCTTTATCTCCAATAACTGTTGAGATGAGCCTAATTTATATTAGAACTCCACATGATCAGTCCCACTTGATCATGTAATACAATTCCTTGGCCACATCCACTATGCATCGTCTACTCAACCTAAAAGAAAACATGAAAGTATGTACACACACCAAAATTCACGTATAGGGGTTGAGAATTAAATCTTAATAGGGCACCCCCAATTAATATTCTACTATATACTATCCTAGAAAGTCCATGAAAACATGATATGATCATCCATGTAGAATAAATAAAACTATATTAAAAAATATAAGAAACTAGAATAAAAGATACACTATCCAATTCATGGGTTTTAAAACTCCACTTGAATTTAACGAAACCGACTTCAATTAGTTCCAAATAATAAATTGAATATGAGTCTCACCAATTCCACACAACTCAATGAATTATCTTTATTTTTCAAATATTAAGGAATCTTATAGAAGATTAAAAAACAAATATTAATGAATGATAGTCCAAAGGGCCTACCCCTAAAATCCAAAATGACAACAAACTATTGCTAGGATAAAAAAATGAAATAACATGTTCTGAACTATTGAAAAGAGATCTAAGTACATTGGGAGAACCTACCCATGACCCAGTAGTCCAACAGGACTAACCCAGATCTTCTAGAACAATGGGATTAACATAAACCCTATTCCCTATCCAAAATGTCTTGGACCATGTAACCAAATCCTGAGTTATATTTAACTCCTAACTAGAGGGGTGCACTAATCCAAACCATCCACTCTCTCCCAATCCCCCAAAAAACCCAACCCTAGATATGAGTATTTGATAATTGATATGACCAATTACCAATATAATTGAACCATAATGTCTTACTCTCACATTAAAAAAACCTAAGAAAGAACATTCTCTGTATTCCAAAAAAACATAAAATGGGGTTTGATCAAACACCCAAAACTATCAATATGAACACTATAACCATGAACTCACACCATTGGTCTATAGCTTCTTAGATGACCCCTGATGTTCCCAATTTTGAACAATAAATAACCATCTCAAGGTCAAAATATTAGGTAACCATGGACCCATGGATCATAACCTTCTAAAACCATGGGAAAATCCTAAAATGGGAAGCTTCATTTTGAAATTTTGTCACCTAACATGTTCATGACCATCAACACACCCAAATGAAATCCCCATGAAAGACCACATATGCAAGGGAATTCTCAACAGTCCTTAGGACTTATTCAAAAGAAATAAAACCTATGTGGGTCCCTCATCTATCCTCATTAGGATAAGACCCCTCATAGTTCATCACCACACCTGTATGGTAATTCTATAGGGTCCCTCAGACCCTGCTCAGCCTCTAATTAAGGGAACCCGGCCACACCCTCCAACCCACAGGGCAATCCTAGCATGAAGAATCCAACCAAAGTAGGAATCATGAAAGAGATTCTATATCCCTGACCACTCTATCCTTGAGTAATATGTATCAACACCTATGAAAAATAAAAATCACTATATGTAATACTATCTATAAACCATCAAAATTTACTAAAACTAATCCCCTTGGAATCCCCAACACATGTCACTACTCAATAAAACTGTCAAGAAACATTATAAAGAATCTCAAACTAAACCACTTAGAATCTCTCATTCTAGGTCATCTAATAAGTTCATAACCCTTACCTATGTATCAAAACAAATATCAACCATTAAGGGGATTCTAAAAAGCCCTTACGTGAAACCTCCAAGAAAATTAATCCCAAACCAAAAATTCCACTTAAATCACCTATAAATTCTCAGAGGATTCTGCCAACACATTTAATAGGGAGAAACACAATGAATAGACTACTCAAAAGTACAATTCTAGATCTCAAGTGAAAAACTAGTGAAACATCTCCATAAAAGGAGTGAAAAATGTGTAAAACATGAATATGATGTGTACTAAAATAATCTTACCTAGCCATGTACCATAGTCTACTAGTCAAGAACGTTCCCCAAATTCATGGAGTTAACTAGTCCAATATGATGTGAAATTAAAATGAGGTACAATAAATGTACCTCACATAGCCTCTCGATTAGTACTATACATGGTCAATTTCTATGTACTTTACACAGGATCTGACTGTGTACTCTACACAACCATGTTACCCAACCCGGGGTGTATGGCCAAGTACATGGGGACACCTTTAGTGACCCTATCATGGATTTTTCTAGACACAATTGTCGTGTAACCACCTTATTCAACCCTTCATCAATAAATAAGAACTCGTTGGTGGTGTTCTCTGAACTACATGTAGTGTGATCTATATTTTCTAAATGGAAAACCCTACAATCACTCTGATATTCCCAATTCACCCCAAAACACCACACAGGGACACTAAAGTGGTACCCAACAATATATATAGGGATTTAAAATATAAACCTACCAGGTTATGTGTATTTAATGAAAAAAATAAAAAATAGCCTCTCTTGGGTCATAAAACATCGAAGCTTTGTCCATGGATTCACCCTATATCTCCAATGTAGCCCAAGCTTCCTCTGTAGATGAACTCAAATTCATGATCCCCTATCTTTCTCCATTTAAAATCTCAATAAAACATATAGAAAAAGGGGTAATACACTCATATATATACAAAAATTCATAAATAGGATTAAAGGAAAGGTAAAAAGTATAAAGAGAGTAAATGAAAAAGAAAATAAAAAGAGAAATGACCCAGTTCTAAACCCTGTTGCTGAGATGGGTTTATAAAAAAACATTAAAAAACCCAATTTTTGTCTAAAATATTGAATCATATTTTATACACCTGAATATATTAAAAATATATCACCAAAAACATCTGATATTAATTAATATTTAATTAATAAATTATTAAAAATATTATGAAGCTACAATATTTTTGGAATTACACCACAATTGTTTCCATGGCTAAACACCCAATTCTAGGACTAGAGAATTCATGAAAAAATTATTCTGTGATCCTCTGATATGAGAAATTAAAATTTTTTAATTAAAAAAATATAGAAAAAACAATCAAATTTCCCATTATTTTCTCAAAATATGATGATGTGGTTCATCATTATATCTACACTATAATGTTTCCCTCATCTGAGAAGCCTCAATGGTCAATAAGTCTCCAGGATTCCACCTCAAGCGCTATCACAACGTCGATCTGACTCACCCTTAGATCACATCCTATTCAACCCATGTATTCCTCCAAAACTATCTCTCCACCAAAACATTGAAACTATAACCTGAATATGTAATATTACATGGAACCAAATGTTTCTGTATTTTACCCATGCACAAAAATAGGAAGTCACATCGATCATATAACAAATAGTGTCACAATTCCAAAGACCCTTACAACATAAGGTTAATACTTACATTACAAACAAGATTCTTCCCAACATTTGTGTATCCTTATAATCACACCAAAACCAAATCACTAAAATATATAGACCACGCTCTATGAACTACCAAACATAATGAATTGATGTGAACATATCACTTACACACAATCGAAAAACCAAAAATAACAATGTATGATCATTCCCATTTTTTTGGAATGATATACACCATTCTCAAAAACCTAGTTAAAAAATTTATCACATCATGTGATGAGATATAGTGTAAACTCCAACATAGTTATCCCCTTTCACCACTCCTCAATTGAATACATCAATAGGTCCACCATGACTACACCACTTGGGGTTTTACCAAGAACCTAAAATCCCAACAAGCCCACATTTAGTCTATTCTACTAATCTGAAAAATAAATGACACTATAGTGACTTTAAAATTATATGGATTTATTTTAAAAACCCATAGAAACCACTAGTCTCCAACTCAAGTCAATGTTACTCTATAAGAGCCTCTTATATTCAATTATACACCAACCTTTTTAGACTCACCTGAGCACAATGATCCCATGTACTCATACAACCCATATAGACAACTAAACTCCTGATTTCATGGACTATGACTTAACAAAACAAAGACTATTCCAAAAAACACTTACCGCTATCCTCACATATGTTAGTCAAAAAAAATTATAGCACCCTCAATGATTCTCTTTAAAATAAAGACATCTCTTTCAAGACAATATTATGAACATGAAAACTCTCTACACAGGCATTGATCTAAAACCACAAACAACTAACCAAAATCTCACCACACCAGCAAAATCATAAAAAATGGAATAGGGCCCAGAATCCTACCAAAACAACCTTCATAATTGTTTAAAACTCACCCCATACAATTTGAACCTAGAACACCAGGGAGACTATAATCTTAGGGAAACTCAATCCCAATCAAAACATCTATTATGAATATTTTGTTCATTTTTCCACATACTAGGGAATTCAATGCCTAGATCAATGATCTATAGTTTCCAGGAATCCCTAGAAGAAGGTGATACATTTCCAACACTATAAAACACATCATTTCATGATCTACATGGATTGTCATCAAAATAAAACTCTATGTAGTTATGTTGATTATAATTGCAACAATAATATATAAGGAAAATAATATATAGGTTTTTTTGATACATTAAACAATTGAACCTCCATAATTAATAAAATCACGAAAAAATTGATTATTTCATGTGAATTATATGGTCCTAGAATAATTCATGTACATATACATATTTCTATTGATCCAAGATCTGAACCTAATAATCCAAAAATCACAATCTCAAGTACATCACATCTAGTAAAATCATACCGACATAAAAAAATACCATTCATTGGAAACATGGATTTGTTATTTGAAAAGGAATTTGGAACACACAATTCTAATATTCATCCCATGTATCGACACATTCCCAACCCACTAGTTTACAAACATCCCAAATCATAAAACAAGGTAAGATCTGAAACCATTTTGTAATGAAATGACATGGGTCAACCTGACACATCACTTAACTAAGCTCACCACAAGCCCTCAAGAGTGAATCCCCATTGTAGAGGATTTAGACTAGAAATGAGGGTCCAAAAAGTAACTGTAGGGAGGATATATCATCAAATTATTGTGTAATAATAAAAGAAAATAACCAAACACAGCCATATAAAAATTAAAGTATGCATAAATTATAATGGTGCATGCAATAATAAATTGAATAAAACATATAGACTCAATATCATGCTAATTCACATCAATTTATCACCCACCAGACTATCACTTATATAGAATAAATGATAAGGAAAAATACACAATGGCCTCCCACTAATTCTAAGTTATACTTCATATCTGGTATACGACTACTACTGAGCAACATCATCCCAATCCTCAAACTCAATATTGTATGTCATTCTTAATCATCCAACACTGGGCCATATTCATATCCCCTATTCATTATATATTCAATATTAATGAAAAAGTTATGGTCTTCATACACACCTAGTCTATGTGTAGGGTGTGAGAAATAAATCTCACTAGGCCACCCCCAACAATAAACCTATCATGTTTTATCATATCATGTTCTTTCATACATGATATACATATCCTATTTAAACAAAATAACTATTATAATAAACATACTAAACAAAAATAAATAAATACTTAATAAAACTAGGGTTCTAGTACTACACTTAAAATCGACCAAAACTACATTGGCCAGTTCAAAAAAACTCTAAACATGAGGCTCACCCAAGCTACATGAATCAATGAATCAGAAAAATCTGTTAGATATTAAAGAATATTAAGAAAGACTGACACACTAACACACAAGAAAGATAAAACCAAAAGACCACCCTATGAATTAAAAATGACCAAATCCAATACCAGTATGCATGACACATATAAATTGGTCTGAATTAGGGATAGGATCTTTAACTACAATAAGATAACGTGGATATGTCCCGATATTACTGCCGAACTTACCGAACTATTTCAGGATCAAGTTGTTGAATAGAAACCCTAGGCCCTATCCAAATCATCTGGGACCACAAAACCAAATACTATGTCAGAGTAAAGTCTTAACTAGTGGGTAGATATCGTCAAAATCATTCATTATCTCCCCTTCACTTACCTTGGTGTCCCCATTTTTTGGGGTAGACCCCAATCTTGCAACTTTGTGACTATTGTTAATCATGTTCTAAAATAGCATTCCTATGGGAAGGGTAAATCTTTTTCTATGGCCGGTAGGACATGCCTTGTTAAATCTAATATTGTCTCAAAGATTTTCTACTCTATAATGGTCAAAAAATGGCATATTGGTCTTATAAACAAATGAACATAGCTATTAAAAATTTCATCTGGACCAGTAATACTCTTGAATGAAATATAGTGATGGTCCCATGGTCAACATGATGAAAGCCTATTGAAAAAGGTTACACTGGTATAAAAAACATAAAATACTTTAATAAATCTCTTCATTCTCAGCTTACTTGGAATCTTTTTCACAATTCTTCTGAATCTCTTAGTTTTCTCAAAAATATATTTCTTCATAAACTCAAGACTGGATATTTGAGCTTTATTAATTCCTCCATATGGATTTCAATCAAGAACTCCTTTTCCAACAATATGAATAACTTCAGATGGATGTTCCCATAGTATCCTCCTTGAATTTCTGGCTAGATAACTGCACTGGCATGCCTTTAATCTCTATGATTTCACCGGATCAAACTCTTGAAAACACCAACAGCTCTATCAAAGATGCTTTAAATTCTCAACAATACCATCTCCCAGATACTGTTTTTAATCTCATTGAAACTATCCTTTCACATACAATTATGATTTCTTAAATTGGGAGCCAGATCACAATGGAATGATTACCTAAAAAATTACCAAACTCAAATGTGATGCAACAATAAGAATGATTACATCTAAAATAAACACTTAAATAATACTTGGATAAAACCCTCCAGATTCAGTCTCATTTGGGTCCTTACTCACATCATAGTTCCCACTGATATTTGATTTCAATCATTTGGAATTCAGCTTTACAATAAATGTAAAATCTATAATCAACACAGAGAAGATTCTAACCACCTATTCCTTTCTTATGCTACTGCATATGAACTTTGGAACTATATTTTTGACATATTTGATTGAAAATGGGTTATTCTTGACTCTATAAATACTTAACTTATGAAATGTTAGGAGATGGAAGGCTCTCAGCAAATCAGAATCTTTTACCATGCTGGAATTGCTGAACTTCACCATGTGATTTGGTATGATTGGAATGTAGTTATTCACAAGAACTACTAACTCAATATTAATGTAGGTCAATCTTAGATCCTTATTTCCATATAGGTTTCTTCCTTGATTCGAAAAGGTTTTTTCCACCACACTGTGTAAGAATTTGGAATCTGGAAATTCCTACGGATCAACAGAAACTTCTGTCAACCACACTGTGCATTTGAGGGGTTTAGGATAGGTCCTCTCCCAAGATAGATCAAATTCAACATACATGGCGCCTCTATGGGAAATCTGGGACCTGTTGGGTGTGGTTCTATCTTTAGGAATCACCTCTGATAGATTATGGGTTATTTCATGGGTCATCGTGGCATTGCCTCCTCCCTTAAAGCTGCAATTATGGGCTTGATTCATGCAATTAAATTTTCCATGGTTTACGTTTGGAATAACCAATGTATTGAAAGTTACTTCATGACCATCGTTCAAGAAATTTGGAATGGCGTAACTCATTTAGCTTGGCTGATTACTACCCATTGGATAGAATGAAACTGTTTACTCACAGACCTAAACTATATCATGACAATTGTTTATCGTGAAGAAAACATGGTGGCTGATGGTCTGTCCAACTTGGGAGTTAATCAAGACATTACCTGGTGTGAAGACCTCCCAGCTGCTCTTATTCCCCTTCATGAAAAATATTGTATTATGATCCCGTACATTAGACTTTTGTAAAGATTCATTTTAATAAAATATGTTCGTTGGTTGTATTATCCAAGTAATCACCTTTCAAAATAGCTATCCACTAGATGAGAGAACCAGATCAAAATTAGGTCTAATTCCAAATCCAATAGTACCACAAATGGCTCCACTCACATCCAAAAATTTGGGACAGATATTACGTAATATTAATATAATAAGACATATAAAACATGGTGATCCACTGTTAGAACTCATTAGTAAGAAAAAAATGACATTAGGATCACACAATTGATCTCTAGGTACTACAGTGGCCCTCAATGTCCCTAATGTTGAAAAAGTACCATCCTTCTCATGAAAAAAACATGGGGCACCCAAAATCTCCTAGATCACATCTATCTCAAACTATGGGCTAATCCTAAAACAATAATCCTGTAACAACTCGAGATTTTATAAGATACATTCTTTTTAATTTCATTCATATCTTCTGTTGTACGATACACCAAGATTATCTTGTGCTACACGCAACACCGTATTAGCTTGCAGTATACGCAACACTATTCTTGGATCGTGTTACACAAAAATTCAATTTCATTTGATAGAAGTTATTCTACGCAACATTGAGTGTATATATATATATATATATATTAAATGTATAAATAAAATATGGTTGGATTCTGTTATACGCAACAACAATGGAGTCTTTCACTAAACGCACCCCTAACTTGGCTTGCATTACACGCAATCGCGACCTTCTTCGATAGCGTGTGTTGTACGCAATATCGGGTTTCACTAAACAATGATATATGGTTTTAATATTATTATGAGCTAGCCATTATGAATAGTATTAACTAAATATTGAATTTTATAACATTATTATTCATCATACATATTTTCTAGAACATTGTATCAGAATAAAATAAATTTTTTGGGTAAAACAAGTATTTTTCAAAAAATGCAGTTTTGCCGCCTTTTGATGGCGCACCCACATTAAATCTAGTTTTTGACATGTTTATAAGTTCAATTTGAAAAAATAAAATTCTTCTTTGGAATTAGGATATAAGAATTTACTTTGGATAAAATTTTCATATTATTTTGATAACTTTCATATTTTAATGAATAGTAAAAACACGTTATATTTTAATTAAAAACAACTTTTTTCATCGTAATAATTTATATGGTTAAATTATAATATTGAATGGTTTTAAAGTATAAATAGAATATATTATTACCATTTAATATAATGTATGTCATTATCATTGATTTTACATTGAATTCCTAGATTAAATCAATTCACTCTTTGGCAATGTTTTAACTTTTAAAACCTATTCGCTTAACAACGGGATTAATTTTAAATTAATTACTAAAAATTCAGTGTTTTTAATTTTGAAAAATTAATTCCATATTTGGAATCAGTGGGTCAAAATTATGTTAATATGTTACTTTTATTTTTTTATATTATTAATAGTAACTACGGTAATTTTTTTACTACGGTTAAAGAAAAATAGGTTAATTCAAGGTTAAATAATATTATAATAATTCAAAATTACCTTGACACTTTTCCTAACCTTATTGGATGAGTATTGGCCGACCATGGGAATCCTTGGGCCGATTTTGGGACCCCAATGAGCCACATGGTAGTGAAAATGACAATTTGGATTAATTAATTTAATGTAAAGACAAAATTGACTTTAACAAAACTCTTTTAGTAATTAATTTTTATAAGGATTTATATAAGTTATATTTTAGACGATAAATATTCTTTATAAATCTAAAACGATTACCTACATCATGGTATTTTGTTCATAATTTTTAGACATAAAATGGATTAAATTATTTATGACACAATAATGATGTAGTGTTTACCTCATTAATAAATGATTTAAATAAATAAGATTATAATGATTAAAATATCATCCAAAACCTATCTGATTCCAATTGGATGATTATATTTCGAATATGAGTCATCTTATCTTTGACATTAATGTGTTTTGGACCTCTTGAAACTAAAGATAAGTTTATAATAAAATAATTTTTTCACACTTTCCTAAAGAGCCCCTCCTCTCCCTTATAAAAGGAGACCACTTCTATGAAATTCCTCTCACCTATCAAGCCTTTTGTCTCGTCCAAAATCTGCCCAACTAAGCTCCCTACATCCCTCTCCTCCCCCTTGAATCCTTAAATTAGGCAGAAGACTCTCCAAGAAGTCCTTTTGGTTCAATCCAAAGGAAGTTACCAAAATTAAGGGTAACATTTTCTCTTAAGTTGTTTTCTTTTATTCTACTTCTCCAACCCCTAAACACTTTTTAATCATTTATTTTGTAACAAAAACAATATCCTAAATATACTAGGATTTTTTTGTGAGAAGTATTTGAACTAAACTTACACACACCTCCATATAATGGATGAAGAACAAAATGTTTCTGTGATGTCAAACTAACGCCTCACAAAACGATGATTGTTTGATTTTCTCCTAACTCCTCTCATGGTGGCAATTATGATAGCACTGTTTTTATATATAATATATATTATGTTTATTATTTCCTTATGCTTCTTTACTTCCCAATTATATCAAGCCTTTACGGTTTCCGTAGTCGGTAAATACGATAATCTCATTTGAGGAAGTCCGGACTACCTCCCCCTCAAAGTGATGTGATTCGTTAATACCTTATGTGGGATGTATAAAGGATGTGGTTAATAATATTATATATGATATTATAATGGAATTATAATATACCTATGTATCATTATTTTTTAATTCCATTAAAATAAGAAATAGAAATGAAAGTAGCGTTCATGCGTATGTATGGCTTACCGTCTCTATGAACAGTGTGTTTCATTTCTTACTTCCATATGTTATGTAATATTATAAATGCTTGTAAATTATGGATATATAATGAATTTATATGATATATAAATCATGATTTACATTTTGGAAGTAATTAAATCATGATATAAGTAATAATAACATTAATAACAACAAGTCCAAACACGTACGATAAATAAGATGATTTTACCCAAAATGCTACTTTAACATTTATTTACAAAAGAATGGGTAATATAAAGTCATAAGTGAACCATATATGATATCATAACAATTAATATTATTCTGTAATAAGGCAATGACATTATTTAAATCATTATAAAGGAGGTTGGGATATATACGAAGCATATCGGACGTACGGTAAGGGATAACTTTTCCAATATCATTCTTATTTGAGATTGTTTATTCGTAAGTAATTACTGGGGTTATTGTTATCATCCAAGTCCATGTTTTATAAAAGTGTTTTTATGTATTTTTAATGTACTTTTTACCCATTTTGTCTTTTACTACATGATATGTAAGTAATCTTTCTTTTTTTTACGTTACGAGTTACTTTTTGACTTTTCCGACAAAAGTACAAGGAGAATGTTTTTTAAACTTATACAGCATGAAAGGATTTTTACGGTTTTATAAACACTTATTTTCATTAAGCTTCTTCCAAAATATTTCCTGAATATTTTCAAAAAAAATCTCTTTCTTTTAAAATTGCATGATGTTTTTTGAAAAGAAATTGATTTTGAAGAAGAAAGGATATTTTCTTCAAAAATTCATTTCAAGTGTTTTATCAAAACCATTTTTCCATCTAAGATGACATTATTTGATATGTGTATGTTTCAATTATAATTTCCCTATGATTTACATGGATTCACTTCTCTTATGTTGATGTATCCATTTGTTTTATATGGATTATGTGATGATGGGATGATGTTTATGAAACCCATTTTATTATTTGGGTTATGATGAATGTTTCAAGTTTATTTTGTGGCACAAGTAAGAATAGTTTCATTATGAGATGGGTGGGACCTATATCTCCCTCCAATTCATTTGGTAATGATTTATATCTCATGAGATAGACATGGCTGGAATGGTAAGTTAATCTGGATCAGTGTTAGAGGACTGAAATGAGGAGTGAACTCGATTCAGAAAGGGACTTTGTCCACTAAGATGGTCCTGGAAGAAATGCCTTGGCTAATATGGAAATCATATTGTTTTTCCACAATTACAAGTTTTATTCCCATTCTATTTTATCAGGATTAATGTTTCTTTATGATCTATGCCTTACGTATTTCCATGTTTTATTTCATTTCTCAATATCTTGATGTTTAAACATTGTGTTCATGTTTTTAAGTTCAAATGTATATGGTTTGTTTTATTTTATCCATGCTTACCCTTACTGAGCTTTTGATCTCACCCTTTATATGTTTTCATTTCCCCAGGATATAAAGAAATTTTATAGGTAAGAAAACATAAGGGGAAGATCTTTATGGGAGATGTTGAAGATCTTTCACCACGATTAGAATATTGCGTTCCGAGTTTCCAAAGACACTAAACTATTACGGTCTTTGAGTGTTGAATTTTGTTATGTATTAAGTATTCTAAAAAAGTAATGTGTTTTCCATGTACGTTAAGCTTCGGGTCTCTACAGTTGGTATCAGAGGAAAGGTTTAGTCATCCTTTGGAAACTAGGGTGCAAAAACATTAGTGAGATCCCTATTGATATTTCTATGGTATATTTAGGGATTTCCCTAAGGATAAGTATGCGTATAGATATAGTCCTAGAACTACGGTAATGATCTTTGAATTTAAATTAAGATGTTAGATATTGAAGGTACTCCCCCTTTATAATGTTGTTTTCCCTAGCATGGTATTTTCTTCTCACACTATTATTTTTGGGTTTTAGATGATGGCTAGAACCCGAAGGAACCGTGTTGATCAATGTAATGGACAATGAAATGATTGTCCTCCTAACCAAACTACTGTCATGGGAGATGGAGTGCACAATTTCATTTCTATACTTACACAATCTATGAATCATTCTAGACTTTAAAATGAGCAGAGAAAGGAGAAACATTCTGTTGAATCATTCATGAGGCAACGTCCACCTTCATTCAGCGGGTCTTCTGATCCCTTAGTGGCTGAACAATGGATCAGTACTACTGAAAAGATATTTTCAGTTCTAAAATGTTCTGAGCATGATAAAGTCATCTTAGCAGTATATTGTTTGGAAGGTGATGCTGATCAATGGTGGAATCTTATCAAGAATACGAGGCAAAGAGATGAAATTGAGTTCATGGAATGGGACGAGTTCAAGAACTTGTTTTTCAGTAAGTACTTCCCCCGTATTCTTCGAACAAAGATGGAAAAGGAGTTTCTTGAGCTTAAGCAGAAGGATGATGAATCTGTTGATATATACGAAGTGAATTTTACAAGACTTCCAAGGTATGCATCTGGCATTATCATCCAACCTGAAAATAAAGTTTATCTATTTTTCAGTGGCTTAAAACCAAGTCTTCGAAGGGTATTAGCTATAAGAGACTTTAGTATCTATGAAGAAATTTTTCATTGTGCTATCAAGGTAGAACTGGATGTTGGTGTTACGCATCCATCTCATGGTTTTGACAAGAAACGAAAGATGGAGTTCAAGGAAAAATCTCAGAACAATGGTGAAAAGGAGGTGAATGTTTCTTTATGCTCAAAGTGTGGAAAGAAGCATGGTAGAGATTGTCTAAAAGGTACTAGAAAATGTTTCAAGTGTAGAAAAGATGTTCATCAAGCAGCTGAGTGCTGAAGTAATGGGAAAAAGGTTTCAAATGACGTGAATAGAGAAAAGACTTTAGAGAACACTCCACCAACACTTCAATGCTTCAAGTTCAAGGAAATGGGGCATTATGCTAATCAATTCCCTAATCCAAGGATTAATTATGATCAACGTGAGAAACCTCTTAAGGAAAAGGAAAATGGGAAGTCACATGTGATCACTATCATCAGTGTTGAGTATGAAAATGATGTGATGTAATGATTATGTGTTTATGTAAAGGGATTCCAAAATAATTTTTTGAATATCATTTATAGTATTGTGGAACATTAGAATATCTATATAATGGTTTATTGTGATTTTCGATAATTATATGGTACCGGTAACCATGAAAAGTGATTCAAATATTTTGAAAAGAAGATAATATGCGCATAATGAAGTGATAAGAAGATAATGATATGTTTGATTGTATTCATGAGATAATGATTGATATAAGGACTAAGTGATATCATGGTTTGAGTATATAGAATTTTGAGGATTTTGGTATGTGGAAAGTGTTATCTTTTAACTGTATTCATGTTTTCACTAAAGTTCAATGGGTATTCATTCTTCAAGAGAATTCATGATTAAGGTATTCACATGTTTTTAATTTGACAAAAAAGATATATCTTATGATATATGGGGGATAAATGATGGAATTCACGTGATTGTTATGTGACATTTCAAGTAATCGTTTTCTTTATACTATGAGCTTGGACTGAAGTATTTTAGATAAGCCTAAGGATTAGAATGGATTATGTTGGACATAAGTTAGTATTGTTTAAGGATAGAATTTTTTTTGATATTATTGATGGGATGTTATAGTAATGTAGTTTTAGGAAAAGGACAACCTGCAGGACGGGCGACAGCCCATTGCGTCGGATAATGCTGTGGGAATCGAACCCACAACTGAAGTGCGACTGGCCTTTATCGCATACCAATGGCCTATAGGAAGTCCCTAGTTAGTAGAAATTAGTTTTATTTTATTAAGCGGTACGAGAAATAATGTATAAGTCCATTTTGGAACCATATATGATTAATCTCACCCTAATATGGACTTATAGCATTTTCTAAACTTTTGTTTTAAATATATGGAATGACTCATCATTCTATCACATGATCTTATAATGCATCACGAATAACAAACTCAACTTCATTTCTTTAAGAGATGAAGTGGAAACTGTTCAATTCATGAACAATAGTGAGATTGTATGAAAATCATGTAAGCATTTCTTTTAATTCATCAACTTTAGGGAAATGATATTGAAAACCAAAAATGTTGTCATAGTGCTCTTATATCCGATGAATCAGATGGTACCTTAGATCATCACAAATTTATGGCTTTGTGATTGTTGGCTTTTTTATAGCCATGTTCTCTACCACTCTTCATCAGAACATGGTGGTTAGATCTTTCTTCCATATCCATATTTTAACTTATGTTCTCCTATATGGAAACCTAGTGATGAGTTACTTTGGGTAATCGTTACATTTCATACATTAGTTTTTAAAATTAAGTTTTAGTATTCCTTTTTACAATGTGGGTTTCTATGAATAGTAAACGATTTATAACCCCGACGAATTTCAAGGGTGAAATTCATTTTAAGGGGGGTAGAATGTAACAACCCAAGATTTTATAAGATAAATTATTTTTAATTTAATTCATATCTTCTGTTGTATGATACACCAAGATTAACTTGCGCTACACGCAACACCGTATTAGCTAGCAGTACACACAACACTATTCTTGTCTCGTGTTACACACAATTTCATGTTTGTTTGATAGAAGTTGTTCTATGAAACATTGAGTGTATATATATATATATTCAATGTATAAATAAATTATGGTTGGATTATTTTATATGCAACAACAATGGAGTCTTTCACTACACGGAACCCTAACTTGGCTTCCATTACACGCAATCGCGACCTTTTTCGATAGCGTGTGTTGTACGCAATATCGGGTTTCACTAAACAATGATATACGGTTATAATATTATTATGAACTTGTCGTTATGAATATTATTAAATAAAATTTAAATTTTATAAAATTATTATTCATCTTCCATATTTTCTAGAACATGGTATGAGAACAAAATAAATTTTTCGGGTAAAATAAGTATTTTTCAAAAAATGCAGTTTTGCCGCCTTTTGATGGTGCACCCACATTAAATCTAGTTTTTTACATGTTTATAAGTTCAATTTGACAAAATAAAATTCTTCTTTGGAATCAGGTTATAACAATTTACTTTGGATAAAATTTTTATATTATTCTGATAACTTTCAAATTTTAATGAATAGTAAAAACACGCTATATTTAAATTAAAAACAACTTTTTTCATCGTAATAATTTATATGGTTAAATTACAATATTGAATGGTTTTAAAGTATAAATAGAATATATTTTTACCATTTAATATAATTTATTTCATTATCATTTATTTTACATTGAATTCATAGGTTAAATCAATTCAATCTTTGGCAATGTTTAAACTTTTAAAACCTATTCGCATAACAACGGGATTAATTTTAAATTAATTACTGAAACTTCGGTGATTTGAATTTTAAAAATGGATTCCATATTTGGAATCAGTGGGTCCAAATTATGTTAATAGGTTACTTTTATTTTTTTATATTACGAATAGTAACTACGGTAATTTTTATTTACTGCAGTTAAAGGTAAATAGGGTGATTCAAGGTTAAAAGAATATTATAATAATTCAAAATTACCTTGAAACATGTCCTATACTTATTGGATGAGTATTGGCCGACCATGGGCATCCTTGGGACGATTTTGGGACACCAATGAGCCACATGGTAGTGAAAATGATAATTTGGATTAATTAATTTAATGTAAAGATAAAATTGACTTTAACAAAACTCTTTTAGTAATTAATTTTTATAAGGGGTTAGATAAGTTATATTTTCTAATATAAAATTTATTTGGAAATAGAAAAAGATTACCTACATCATGGTATTTTTTTCATAATTTTTAGACATCAAATGAATTAAATTATTAATGACACAATAATGATGTAGTGTTTACCTCATTAATAAATGATTTAAATAAATACGATTATAATGATTAAAATATCATCCGAAACCTATAATATTACAATTGGATGATTATATATCGAATAGTAATCATCTTATATTCGACATTAATGTGTTTTGGACCTCTTGACACTGAAGATAAGTTTATAATAAAATAATGTTTTCACACTTTCCTAAAGAGCCCCTCCTCTCCCTTATAAAAGGAGACCACTTCTATGCAATTCCTCAAACTTATAAAGCCTTTTGGATCATCCAAACTCTGCCCAACTAAGCTCCCTACATCCCTATCCTCCCCCGTTCAGCATTACATTATGAAGAAGACTCTCCAAGAAGTCCTTTTGGTTCAAACTAAAGGAAGTTACCAAAATTAAAGGTAACAGTTTCTCTTATGTTGTTTTCTTTTATTCTACTTCTCCAACCCCTAAACTCTTTTAAATCCTTTATTTTGTACCAACACATATATCCTAAATATACTAGTATGTTGTTATGAGAATGATTCTAACTAAACTTACACACACCTCTATCAAATGGATGAGGAACATAATGTTTCTGTGATGGAAAACTAACGCCTCACGAAACGATGATTGTTCAATTTTCTCCTACCGCCTCTCATGGTGGCCATTATGATTGCACTGTATTTATATATAATATATATTATTTTTATTATTTCATTATGCTTATTTAATTCCCAATTATATCAAGCCTTTAAGGTTTCCATAGTCGGTAAATACGATAATCTCATTTGAGGAAGTGCGGACTACCACCCCCTCAAAGTGATGTGAATCATTAATACCTTATGTGGGATGTATAAAGTATGTGGTTAATGATATTATATATGATATTATACTGGAATTATAATATACCTATGTATCATTATGTTTTAATTCCATTAAAATAAGAAATATAAATGAAAGTAGCGTTCATGCATATGTACGGCTTACCGTCTCCATGAACGGTGCGTTTCATTTCTTACCTCCATATGTTATGTACTATTATAAATGTTTGTATATTATGGATATATAATGAGTTTATATGATATATAAATCATGATTTACATTTTGGAAGTAAGTAAATCATGATATAAGTAATAATAACATCAAGAACAACAAGTCCAAACACGTACGCTAAATAAGATAATTTTACGCAAAACGGTACATTAACATTAATTTACAAAAGAATGGGTAATATAAAGTCATAATTGAACCATATATGATATCATAACAATGAATATGATTCTTTAATAAGTCAATGACATTATTTAAATCATTATACAGGAGGTTCGGATACATACGAATCATATCGGACGTACGGTAAGGGATAACTTTTCCAATCTCGTTCTAATCTGAGATTGTTTATTCGTAAGTAATTACCGGGGTTATTGTTATCATTCAAGTCCATGTTTTCTAAAATTGTTTTTATGTATGTTTAATGTCCTTTTTACCCATTTTTTCTTTTACTACATGATATGTAAGGAATCTGTTTTTTACGTTACGAGGTATTTTTTGAATTTTCCAACAAAAGTATGAGGAGAATGATTTTTAAACTAATACGGCATGAAAGGATTCTTAAGGGTTTATAAAGCCTTATTTTCATGAAACTTAATCCAAAATATTTCATGACTATTTTCAAAAAAATCTATTTCTTTTAAAATTTCATGACTTTTTGTGAAAAGAAATTGATTTTGAATAAGAAAGGATATTTTCCACAAGAAATCATTTAATGTGTTTTATCAAAACCAT